>CM075871.1:16914067-17649344 GCA_038021265.1 Cyprinella venusta
TGCCAACACTTCCGGTAGACGCTTCTTCGTTGGTGTTGTTCAGCGGATTCTTCTTCTGGTCGGCGGAGTGTGAATATCGAAACTAGGAATTGAAATTTTAACTTTTGAACGATTCCGGGAAAAACGAAAAGTTAGTCCCGGTTCCAATCGATACTCGATTCTCGATACCCAACCCTACTCATTATCATGTTCGAAAACCCATTTGAAATGATTTGAGCTTCGTGACATGGTGCATTATCTTGCTGGAATTAGCCATCAGAGGATGGGTGCATGGTGGCCATAAAAGGGGTGGACATGGTCAGAAACAATGCTCAGGTAGGCCGTGGCATTTAAACAATGCTCAAATGGCACTAAGGGGTATAAGTGTGCCAAGAAAACATCCCCCACACCATTACACCAGCATCAGCAGCCTGCACAGTGGTAACAAGGCATGATGGATCCATATTCTCATTCTATTTACGCCAAATTCTACCATCTGACTCCATCTGAATGTCTCAGACTAGGCAACATTTTCCATTCTTCAACACTCCAATTTTGGTGAGCTCTTGCAACTTGTAGCCTCTTTTTCCTATTTGTAGTGGAGATGAGTGGTACCCGGTGGGGTTTTGTGATATTGTAGCCAATCCGCCTCAAGGTTGTGAGTGTTGTGGCTTCACAAATGCTTTGCTGCATACCTCGGTTGTAACAAGTGGTTATTTCAGTCAATGTTGCTCTTCTTTCAGCTTGAATCAGTCAGCCCATTCTCCTCTGACCTCTAGTACCAAAAAGGCATTTTCGCCCACAGGACTGCCGCATACTGGATGTTTTTTTTTCCTTTTCACACCATTGTTTGTAAACCCTAGAAATAGTTTTGTGTGAAAATCCCAGTAACTGAGCAGATTGTGAAATACTCAGACCGGCCTATCTGGCACCAACAACCATGCCATGCTAAAAAATTGTATAATAACTGCTCTGTTACACGGCCTGAAACACTTATATGAATTTAAGTCTCGTGTCCCCCTCCGAGCGTGCACGCTTACAAATAAACGCTTCACACGAAGCATTGCCTGTTCGTCACAAGGCTATAATAACACACTCGCCATTCTATAAGATCGGGGCGCCCCTTCAACCGGCGCCGCCACTCTGCTGTTTCCTCTAATTGCTTATGTACATGTGCTGGCCCGCACTGCTGCTGGCCACCTATTATCCCCACTTATTAGGGATCCCCGGGTTCCCCATGGGCTCATGTAGTAGATGCTTGGCGCACACAGCGTTGACAAAGGGTTTCTGTAGCGTAAGCTAGCTTACCCAATACGAGAGAACCTCTCGTAAGAGAACGTATCAGTTACCTAAAGTAACCTCGGTTCTCCTTAGAAGACGGAACGAGTATTGCGTAATCGGCCGTGCTTGCTCCACAAGCGACTTTTGAAATCCAGGGAAGCAGCTTCTGAACCTCATATACACCAAGCCACGCCCATTCTGGCGGGCTGGGATGCCATGAGGGCACAAGTGCCTCTTATTGGGCGCGACATCACGCCAGGTTCACTGATAGGCTCCTGCAGTTGACGCAGCTGGGCTCGCTAGATAACCCGCTCTAGGTCTGGCAGCTGCTGCACTGCGTTGACAATGGACACAAAATTAAGGATCATTTTTTGGCTTCAATATCTCAGAAAAGATTAATCTTTCACGTAGCGTATAAGCTAGCTTACACAATACTCGTTCCCTCTTCTAGAGAGAAACAAGGTTACGTTAGGTGACCGATACGTTTTTAGACTGTCTGTTAGCTTTGCATGAGCTCATGTTTGTGTACTCCTTTAATTTGACAAATTTACCTTTTAGCATTGAACACGTTAAAATGTGTCTTTCTCAGTCATGAAAATGAACCAAAAATATTTATATTTACTGTACAATCAAATGCTCTATTGAATGAGGAAAAAATACAATCATATAACTATTTTGTGTTGTTGTAAAATAACAGTCTAATGAATGAATTGTTCACAGTAAGACCATGTGCATTGAATTGATAGTCCAGGCAGAAATTAAAATTCATTGACAGAACCTCAAAACTTGTTTTCTAGTCTGCCTATTGTTACAAAAAAATACCAATGTAAAAATTACATACACAAAAATAGTATGCTACTAAAGTTATTTTGCATTTTTAATTCAATACAGAATGCATACAGAACATTTGCATTCTATGCACATTAGACGTACTGCACAAATGGTAGGAGTAATATAATAAAGTACGCTAGTAGTGGTATCATAAACGTTGTGTCACTTTTTTATGATTTATGATGTGATTTATGGCTTATACTGTTACAGGGAATGCGTGCCTGTCACTCGTGTCTGTCATGTGTACGTCTTCGTGAAGGAAAACAGCGCTGATTTACGACCGCGCACAGGCTGCAGAGTGACTAGACTGCGTGTCACCACGTGAATGTCATAGGTGTCAGTCCTTCCGACCTAATGTTTCAGTGCTCTATTGTATCTTGGGGGTACTGGCCATAGGTGTTATAATGTGTTAATTATGACAGCGACGACGGGGCCTCGGGTGGAGGCTCCTCCTCCATGAAGGAGACCAGTGTTGATTTACGACCGAGCGCACGCAAGGCGGCATCGTGATTAGACTCTGTCTCACCACTATGGGTAGTCGCAGGTGTTAGTGTCCGGATGGTTCTTTTATGGCTTCCGACCGTATGTTTCCATGCTCTATTGTATCTTAGGTATTGGCCATAGTGGTTATAATGTCTTAATTGTGACGGCGACGGATGGTCTCGCCCGAGTTCGCACTTCTTTCACGTTTCACGTATAAAGCTGCGTAGAACGCAAACAGTCAGTTACAGAACCGAACAACGCTATCACTCGTCTCTCATCGTTCTCAAAAACGTGTGTGGAAGAAAATGGATGCCTGTCATAACAGTAAGTTTGTTTAATTTCATCAGGTGTTATTATTATTACAAAGCTTTTTATCTGTTTTACATGCGTCATTTGTTATGTTGCATTACTTAAAGGTCTCTCTGCGCTGCAGGTCATGGCGATCTCAAAGATCTGATTAATGAAATTAGTTTCCTGAATCAGGCTAGTGGTGGTATGTATAATTACGTTTTTAAATGATACATACTGTTTGTGTGTGTGTGTGTATGCGTGATATGGATAATAGCATTTTGTTTGACAGGAGGTGTGTCTCATGGGGCAGGGCGTACTGTTTTAGCACCACTCAGCAACACTGTTGGTTCGCGAGAGAATGAAGACACGCATGCCACCGGTAAATTCAAATGTTGCTACATTCATAGTGTTTAAGTGAGTGTTTTTGGATGTGTAAAACATGCTTTATCTTTTGTCTTGTTATTACCAGGACCAAAACGGAAAACTATCACGGCGTTAGTGCATGCTCCATCGAATGATCGAGCTAATTCAAACCCCCTCGGTAATATTACCCCTCGGTAATAAGATTGAAATTCTGGAGCGGGCCTACGGCCTTCAGGTCGAAACGATGTGGGAATGTGATTGGTTATGTGCTAAACAGAATGATGCTACAGTGATCGATTTCATGTCCACTTACATTCACCCTGAAAGATTGAAACCACGGGATTCTCTTTTCGGCGGACGTACTAACACGTTAAAACTGTACCACAAAGTCTCGGAGGGGGAACGCATAAGGTACATTGATTTTACATCGCTATACCCCTACTGTCAGGCTCGAAAATGCTACCCAATTGGCCATCCTGAAATAATATACAAGGATTTTCAAAACATTGAAGATTATTACGGTTTAGTCAAGGCAACCGTCCTTCCGCCGCGGAAGTTGCTTCACCCCGTACTGCCTTATAGGACCGGGGGTAAGTTAATGTTTCCACTCTGTAGGACATGTGCTGATCATCAGAATCAGACACAGGCGTGTACACATACTAACGAGGAAAAATCCATTCATGGGACCTGGGTTAGTATCGAGCTAATAAAAGCTATTGAGAAGGGATATGTAGTGACAAAAATTGACGAGGTCTGGCATTTCCCCCAACGATCTGAGACATTGTTTTGTGATTATGTTAAAACATTTTTACAGTTCAAACAGGAGAGTTCAGGGTTTCCAAAAGATGTTGTGACCGATGCTGACAAAGAATCTTATGTAAAAGATTACTTTGAGAGAGAGGGGATTAAGCTTAATCTGGACAAGATCGAGTTTAATGCCGCACGCAGATCAATCATGAAATTAGTTTTAAACGCGTTTTGGGGACGGTTCTCGATGAATGAACATTTGCCGACAACCGAAATACTCACAGACCCTGAACAGTTTGCCCGTCACATTTTTGGCACAGAGTATGACATCAAACATTTCTCATTTGTGTCAGACACTGTTACAATTGTTCAGTGGGCTTACGCCAATGGGAAAGGGGCACAGACTCGTGACATTAACGTCTTTCTCTGTGCTTTTACAACACCCCATGCAAGGTTAGAACTTTACGATCTTATGGACAAGTTGGGTGATAGACTGCTTTATTGTGACACCGATTCTGTTATATTCACATCTAAAGATGGCGAATATGAACCACCACTAGGGCCATACCTTGGTGAGCTTACAGATGAAATAGGGGGCGGAGACTACATTTTAGAATTTGCTTCTAGTGGTCCCAAAAGTTATTCGTACCTTACTGCTAACGGTGTGGTCTGTATGAAAGCCAAAGGTATCACATTGAATACTGTGAACTCTGAGGCCATTAGGTTAGACTCGCTAATCGAACTTGACTAATCGGGAGGGATGATGACAATTACATTCTGGCACACACAGATAGTATAGTATGAAACAAAAAGCAGTTCACATTACACAATAAGTCAGTTGTGAAAAAATTCAAAGTTGTGTACAACAAACGTGTACTGCTACCTGATCTAACAACAATACCATATGACTTCTGACAACGTTTTTGGGCACCGAGGGGTGCTAGACCCAAATGGTTTTGATTTCAGATTACAACATCCATTTTCATGTGTGTTAAGTGGTCCTTCTAACTCAGGAAAAACATTTTTTGTGAAAAAGTTGTTGGAGAATGCTAAAAGTGTATTTTCTAAAAATGTTGAAAACATTGTATATATCTATGATTGCTGGCAACCTTTATATGAAGAATTGTTGAAACTGTATGATATTAAATTTATTGAGGGTATACCACAGACTCTGAATGATGATCGATTGTTTCCCACCAACATGACAAATTTTGTAATATTGGATGATGTTATGAAAGACGCTGGTAGGAATTCAGAAGTTGAACGTTTGTTTACCAACTATGTACATCATAGAAACTTGAGTGCCATATATATTGTTCAAAACTTGTTTTTTCAAGGTAAATCCAGCAGGACCATCAGTTTGAGTACTAATTATATGGTTTTGTTTAAAAACCCTCGAGACAATACCCAAATTAATGTGTTAGCGCTTCAGATGTACCCCAGAAACACAAAATACTTTATGGAGTGTTATGAAAATGCAACCAGCATTCCTTTCGGCTATCTATTTATCGACTTTAAAGCGAAAACACCAGAACAGTACCGTCTCAGAACAGATATACTGTCACAGCATCCAGTTGTGTACATTCAGAAAAGAAAACATTGACGTCGTGAGAGAGAGCGAGAGAGCGAATTGAAAAAAAAAGGATTAGTACCCAGCCAGACGTCGACTGTAGACGCGCTGAGGTTATAGGATTAGTACCCAGCCGGACGTCGACTGTAGACGCGCTGAGGTATAGGGTAGGTTTATAGCTCAGCCAGACGTCGACTGTAGACGCGTTGAGGTAAAAGTATAAGACTTGGCCAACTAGAGTGAGTATTATTGTAGTCAGGTTCAGGGAAAAAAGAATCCATCACACTAGCATTGGTGAATGCCGCTCTCTTCGTCAGAACACGATTTCCTCCACTTGGGTCGGCTTCATCCATCCTTGAAGCTGTATCTTTATAAAAGAGCCCTGCTGAGAAAAGCGTTTCAAGCGCATCTTTACCATAATTGGTAAGGCATTCTATAATGCAGCGATAGGGATAGGTACTACTGCTCTGAGAAATTAATTGATCTCCAAGTGACACATCCACTTGCGAGAAAAGAGACGCTGACGGATAATTCACGAAACCTACAGGATCGCCGTCTGCCATGGGCGAGCCGTCTGGTTTGGTGATTTTGACACGCAAAAACACCATTGTGTTGTTTAGATCTATGTAATCCTCTCCATTCCCCGCAATAAAAAACTCCAGTGGCGATGTGTCCGAAATCGCAGATAATGGTAAAACTTCTATATAAGTGTTTTTTTCAATCGATGTTTGTGTTAGCGGTACAGTAAACAGATCCAGTTCGGACTTTAAACACTCTTCGGACATATTGTGTAGTAATGCCATGATCTAGAAAATTGTTTTAACAGATGTCCTTGATCTTTTTGAAGCAGCTCCCTTAGTTGTCCCCTGGCGCTTACGCTTTACAACTGATGATTTCTTGGGAGGTCTTTTTGTTTTCTTCGGCTTCTGGCCACTCCTTCGCACACCCGGTGGCCTAGTTGCGCTTTTACGAGCCATTACCATTAGCCCCGATCCGTCTTGAGTATCGCGGTTGTTATTAAAAGACCGTGACAACGTATTACTAACAACGTCACTTAGTATGTTTTTGGCAGCCGATTTAAGATGCGGTTTGGCTATGTTAAATCCTCGTTTTAGTAACGGTATAGCCATTCTAAAGAGACCACGAAAAATGCCCCCCAAACCACCGCCATACATAACACCACCACCTACATACCCGGGCAGTCCGTTGCCCGCCTGGTTCTGGTAATAGGCAACATAACGCATAGGGTCGACATTGTGATTATTGTAATATAACATTTTTAAATAATATGTTTTACAGGCCTGAAGTGAAGTTTAATGCATACTTTCCCATAAGAAAATGGGATGTGCTGATTTTGATCGTCCTTCACTTCTATAACAATATCAGTGATGACGGATTTATTGACAGACGCGTAGTGGGGTTTGTCGTATCGAACACTGACTGTGTTGTTGTTGCCACCTGTTATTTGTACACACTCCAGGAGTGGTACAAAGGCATCCCCCACAGTTTGGTAGCATATAATATCCGTGTAGATATAAAGAGTATAGAAACCCCCGTGTATGTCTGACTGATGTATGGCGTGTGTTACAACATCCTTTTCAAAATTTGTTTTTTCTGGATTTGTTTTTTGCAGAATAGAATCTCCTATAGGGACACCTGGTTTCAAACCTAAAATGATGGCTAGTTTACCATGGGATGTTATTGAAATGTTAGGTTTTGCTTTCAAAAACACTTTGTTTTTTACACGGTCATAGCCGAATACACCATGCGGTGCCACTAAATCATTTATTGCACTAACTAGAGTTGTGACATCATCGTAATACCCTGTTCTTATTGGAATGCGTAGTTTCGATAAGCTGATCTTCTTCACATCTATTCCATGGTGTATGTTATTAGCATATTTTTCACTGTCAGCAGTGGTAGGTCCTATGTTTATCTCGAAAACTGCATCGTTACTGTTAAAGGTGTACCAGCTCCTAGGATATTCAATTTGAACAAGTCCTACCTCCCATTCTCCTTTTATATTTATAGGGGTAGCCAGTCTTGTTCTATAATTAGATATTTTATTATCAGGGTATACGGACAGTGACGCGTTGCAGTAAAATCCTCCCTCTGCCATGTCTGCTTTTTATACATCTGTGTACATCTTGTGATTGTCATTTGTTTTATGGTGCCTGTACATCAACTAACTCTTTCTGATCGACCCATGATGCAAATTTCACAGGCCATCCGAGCCACTGCACCAGCACTAATGTCTTACGACCCTTCGTCTTCTTATCTAAAAATTTTTCAACTTTAAATGTCTTGTTTTTACAGACACGTATTTTTTGTAACTCTTCTGCATAAAAAAACGCCGTATAAATCCTCCCCATCATAATCGCGCAGTTTGTAGACAGGGGGTTCTCTTGGGATACATGACGATATCGTAAAATATTCTTGTGTGTAGTTTTCCTCATACCCTTTTGCAAACGGTCCTCTGACTTTAGAAATCCGAACTATATCCCCAATTTTGAATTTAAATATAGGCTTAACACTGTGCGGTCTCGTACCCCCATATAGGTTATGTAGCACCAGAGATTCGTTTTCTTTACACACATCAATCGGTCTCATCTTGATGCTTCTGTGATAGCTCGCATTGTATCCATGTGTAATGTCTTGAAGTATATCGATGTAACGTTTGGAGTTTGTAGCAGTTAAATATCGCCACATTCTACTTTTCAATGTTCGGTTAAACCGTTCGACCACAGAAGCTTTTAATTCTGTGGCGGTGGCAAAATGATGGATGTTGTACTTTTTTGTTAAGTTTTGAAAATGTTTGTTAAAAAACTCCTTTCCTTTATCTGTCTGTAATTTCTGTGGTACACGGCCCTCTTTCAGTATGGATTCAAAAGCTTTACAGACCTCTTGACCACTCTTGTTTTTTAAAGCTCTTGTGTATGCAAACTTACTAAACAGATCGATGCATGTCAAAAGAAAATGGTTATTGTCATTTAACTTGGCATAAGCGGACATATCAACTAGATCAGCCTGGTATTGCATATCAATGCCATAGACAAAAACCCGATTCCTTTTGTATTTTATTGGTGATGTTCTGTGTAGTGTATATGCATCCTCACCAGCAAGCCAGTCTGAAACTTCTTTATCGGTTAAATGAACACCTGTGTCTTTTAAAACGGCTTCTTTTAAACGATATTACCTTTCCAGCAGTCCACAGCATCATAAACAATTTGTTCGCTGGTGCCGTCCACTACTTCCTCTCTGATCTCACGAAGTTTTTCCACAATGAAAACCTCGTCCCGCAATTCGTGTAAAATAGCATCCACCGACCCCTGAATCCTCTGGGGATGAACCCTTAAACCACAACGGCTCAATGCTTGAGCAACAATATGCTTAAGGTCAGGTCTCACCAGATTACGGGTCAGTTCATCAAAGTATGCATCAAAGAAATAGGGACCTGGTTCAAACAAACAGGAGTGTCTAATCTGACTGGGGTGATCCACTTCACAACCCAAACAGATTTCTTTTAACTTTTTGTTAATGATGTGTTCCAGAAGGACAACGTCGGTTGCTTTTATGATCTTGAATCCGTCAGTGCGGATACAACTGTCTGTGTCGTCAATTCCAGCAAGGGTTGCTGCTCCAGCTATTGCACCAGTGTTACCATATGGAGTTGTAAGGAAGGTCAGGTTGTGATATCCAAGGTCCATACAAAATTTATCCAACCAGCTATTGTCGTAAGATTGGGGGTGGGGCTCACCCATTGTAGCATTGTCATCAGGCATTGCAGGGGTAGACTCAGGGTTGTTGCTGTAGGAGTAGGAGGCAGTTGAAAGTTCTTGAGACATGTTGAATGAATGTAGCATTGTGACGATCCGCAGACTTATTTTAATGACTGTAATATGTGGGAGGGGTTAAGAGGCGGTTTTTGTTGGTGGTAACGCCTTGTTCCGGGTGAAACAATTTCATCTTTACAGAACTGTAACGATCATACATGTTGCACCATCTAAACATCTTGTCTATGCATGTAAATATGCTGTCAAGCACATTTACATCTTTCCACTTAAACAGAAATGTCATATCGTAGCAGCTGTGATGCTCAGATTCAATAATAGGCCAAGTAGGATCACTGAGCCTTGTCTTATTGTAGCAGCAAAAAATGTAAACACAATCCTCGGGTAGCTTTTTACTGTGATCCCCGACTACGCAAAATCTCGTGTTAGGAGCTATACCGTCCCACTCTGATATATACAACGGATCATTACCACAGTCGTTCAAATCTCTCCAAACATTGTTGAAAAACAGAGACCAGTCTTTGTCTTCAAAAATCAGATATGGAGTCTCCAATGTAAATTTGTCGCCAACTTCCGCCATGTAGAGTTTCACTGTACGCAACACTTTGTCAAATACATATCGCACCATACGACCACCATCCAATGAGAATTCGCGTTTCACATATCCACCGTCTTCATGAAGAAACTTTGTCAAGCTAACATGATGCTTCTTCCTTGGAGCAAATGTTAGATCATCTCTCAGTTCAACGCGTCCTCTTGTCGGCGAAATGCACATAACCTTTCTAGTGGTTTTAGGTGTTCTCGGAGTAGCCATTGTATCGGTAAAGCTTGTAGAAGAATTGTCGTCTGTGTTCAGTAGCATGTGTCCTAACTGTATTTAAACAATCATCAGTATGATGTAGGTAGTGACGTATTTGTAGTAAGGTTGTTAGTCCAGGAAGGACTGTACTATAAAAACAAAAAGGGCCAATAGCAATTTGCACAGTGTGACACCATTAAAGAGTCATAAGATCTTACCGGACATAAAGGAACCTGTCACACAACCATAAATCAGAAAACACCGGTTACATGATACAAGAACACTATGATCGTTGTAACTGACACCTGTCAGTCATTAACTGATTTTAAGGCCATAAATCACATCATAAATCATAAAAAGTGACACAAAGTTTATGATACCACTACTTACGCTAATCATTTTGAAATTATGAATGCTTTTCAGACTATATTTAGTGGATTATAGTTTATGATTATTGTTCACTCTGGACTGCGTCTTATGTAACAGTTCTTATGGAGTATGAGCAAACTACAGGCAAACAAATGAATTATAATTTTCACCTATCTTCATTGACTTAGCCTGGAATTAACCCTCATTTACAATACCACCATGACTTATGCCTACTTGATGAGCTTCTCTAAGTGTATCTCTTTATCAAATAATCAATGGGGAGATCCTGAAGACTCCAGCTAGATTAATTCTTAATAGACTGCACAGTTGTGTTTGTTCTAGAAAATGTCTTAAGGACATACCGCTTTCCAGTGACCTCTTTGGTGTGCAATTACTCCAAAAACACAAACTTATTTATTTATCTTTTGTAACATTATATTGTCACTGTTGATCAATTTATACATCATTGCTGAATAAAAGTATTAATTTCTACCAGCAGAGGCAGCCAAAGCAGGACCTTTTTGTGGTGTTATGCAGTTTCTGGTCTCAGCTTTACACATCACGCCCATGGACCGTGGCTAAACATCTGAAGCATTAGACACACAACATGGGATTCTAAATCGTTATCTGACTAGTAGAATTCTATAGGATTTCCAAGAGATTTGTGTGTTGTATTTCTTTAACAGTCCATCTGGAAATAAAAGCATTATGATGACAAACCACCTCTTTGAGGAAGAACAACTGTGACAATGCAAGCTTATCAGGATCAACTGAACACAGGATTTTCAAAAGTATGCCAAGCTTACGAGGCCATTGCTGCAGAAAACTTTCCCAACCTATGAAATATTTATTAGATGCATGCCAGTCTGTTATAGTAGGAACATTGACTTGGAACAACATAAAACAACATTGCCACTAAACATGACTGTGGCAAATGACACATTTTGAAAGGTTGCTTTACATGTCAATTAGAAGTCCTCTTGGCCATCAGTCTGAAAGTTTGGCCACGCGAGAGTATGCATTTGCTCATGTAAATTTTCAGTATTTTTAGTGCATTACTATGTGTGCTAGCCTTTTCCTTGTCCTTTCTTGCAAAAAGCTATCACTGTTGGCTGAGCTGGATATAGCTTGACGCGTGCAGGTGATGAGTGAGAAGAATGATCCAGCTTATCCAATGAACATTTATTGTTACTTGTATGAAAGTTACAGAATGCAAATAAAACATGAATAGAAGTCTCTTATATGGCAACAAACGGCTTGTCACGTCATGGAACCATACGGCACACCACCACACGTTCAAAAGACTGTTTGCCCTCTCAGCCACACCAGATACTGTGGCTTCCTGTCTTTAAAGCCCATCCCCTTGGGTTCCACCTTCAGCCTCTCAACCGTCCTTTAGGTGGCGGTAGACATACCTGTGGTCACATATAATCACTCACTCACTCACTCACTCATCCACAAACACACACACCACTATTCACCAAAAAGAAACATTAATTCAACTCAAAAGCTCAATTTGGCTCCTACATACCGGCCCCTAATTGTGTTTGTAGAGGCAAAAACAATTACTTTTTTTTTTAAATCATAAAGGAGCCATTTATTTTCATTTGCAGTTTAACGTTAAAAAATAAAAAAAATTATATATACACATATATTTTAATGTATATCTTATAGTAAATTCAAACTTATCTTCGATGTTCTTAAATGCTCAGGACCTCTGATCCGAAACTTCGTCACACTCTAACACCAAGCAGATTTTGGACACTGGCCTCTCTAGTATACTCGTCTTTGTTTTCAGCTTCACGACCCGGACTTGACCTCTGGCGTCAGGTTTGGCCTCAACAATTCTTCCCAGTAGCCACGAACTGCGAGGAGCAGTATTGTCTGCAATCAAGACGATGTCCCCTGGGATGAAATTTCTTCTTGCTCTTGACCATTTTTGTCGTTCTTGAAGAAGAGGGAGGTATTCCAGAAGCCACCTCTTCCAAAACAGCTCGGCCATATACTGGACCTGTCTCCAGCGTCTTCTGTGGTATAGATCTGACCTTGAAAAGACTCCAGGAGGCAGAATTGGGTTAGTTCTGAGCAACAGAATATGATTTGGTGTTAGGGCCTCTAGATCTTGTGGATCACCAGATACCTTTGTAATGGGACGGCTGTTAAGGATTGCCTCAACTTCACAGAAAACAGTCTGTAGACCTTCATCTTCTAAGGTTTGTTGTATTAAGACCGAGCATAAGACATGCCTTACCATTCTAATAAGGCGCTCCCAGAACCCACCATGGTGAGAGGCTGTAGGGGGGTTGAAGCTCCACTGAACTCTTTCCTTCATCAGCGTTTGGTGGATCTTCCTTTGATCTAAAGTTCTGAGTGCTTCTCTTAGCTCTCTTTCTGCACCTACAAGGTTAGTTCCATTATCTGATCTTAGGTGTTGTACCTGTCCTCTTCGACACAGAAACCTTCTGATGGCACTGATGCATGAGTCTGTACTTAAAGAACAGGCTACCTCTAGATGTACTGCTCGGCTGGTCATGCAGGTAAAAATGACGCCATACCTCTTCACTGTGCTTCTTCCTCTTCTTACCTCAAAAGGGCCGAAGTAGTCAAGGCCAACGTTAGAGAATGGTGGTAAGTCTGGGACCAGTCTTTCACTTGGCAGGTCAGCCATCTTTTGTTCGCCAGCTTTACCTCTGTGCTTTCTACAAGTCACGCAGTGAGAGAGAACCTTTCTTGCAGCAGAGTTACCATTTGTTATCCAGTATGTTTTTCGTGCCTGAGATAGCATATGGTTCCTTCCCCCGTGTCCAGTTTGAACATGAAAGTGGCGCAGAATCAGAGAGGACACGTGGTGATTTTTGTCAAAAATGGCAGGGTGTTTTCTTTCCTCAGGCATTGCTGTTCTTCTGAGACGTCCACCTACTCTGAGGATTCCATTGTCCAGCACTGGATCCAATCTATATATGCTACTGCCTCTTTTCACATTGGAAGCGCCCTTTTGCAGCATGCCGATTTCCTCAGGGAAGCTTTGTCTCTGTACATAGGAAAGAATAGCCTTTTCTGCCATTATCAGGTTATCAACTGTTATTGCTTCTTTTATGTTGTCTTTGACATATCCTTTTGTCATTCTGGTTACCATTTGAGTCTGCTGGCCACCCCTCATTGAGTCATTTCCTTTCTGCAGAATGAGTTTTAGTGCATTTCTAATTTTTAGGATCCATGCAACTGCTACCCTCAACTTCAGCCAGTCTGAAAAGTGATTGAGCAACTTGTCTGTGGGCCTTTCCTCACCTGCCTGCACGATTGTATTCACTGTTGCAGATTTCCTCACCTCTGGATCATCTTCACGGAGTTCAACTTTGTTCACAGGTTCATTTGGCCAGTCCTCTTCTGATGACCAAAGGAACTCTGGTCCAGAGATCCATCTTGGGTTCCTTCTGAACCTCTCTGCGCTCACACCTCTAGAACAATCGTCGGCAGGGTTTCTTTTTGTGTCAATATATCTCCATTGACAGACTTGTGTGGCCTCTCTAATCCTGGATGTTCTATTTGCCACATAGGTATGAAAACGAGTGTGGTCATTTGAAATGTATTTTAAGACAGATGTGCTGTCAGACCAAAACACTGATCTATCTGTGGGATGTAGCAATTCTTCCTTTAACATTTTATCCACTTTAACTGACAAAGCTGCAGCTGCTAACTCCAGCCTTGGGATGGTCTGCCGTTTTAATGGAGCTACTCTTGCCTTGCCAATCAAGAATGCTACATAGACTTTTCCTTCTGCATTGGTCATTCTGAGATAGCTGACTGTTCCATAGCCTAGCTCGCTGGCATCAGAGAAGTGGTGAATCTGCTTATGTACTGACTCACCAAAATTATTTGGCTTAAAGCAGCGTGGAACTTTAAAATCTGCAAGTTGTGAGAGACTGATGATCCATTTGGTCCACTGGTCAGAAAGTGTGTTGGGAATGGTTATGTCCCATCCAAGGTCCTGTCGGCACAACTCCTGCAACAACAGTTTAGCTGGCAAGGTAAGCGGAGCCAGAAAGCCTAATGGATCATATATAGAGCTTACCATTGATAGGATGCCCCTTCTGGTAAGTGCACGCTGACTGATGGCGATATTGAACTTGAAGGAGTCACTTTGGACACACCATTGAAGTCCTAAGGCTCGTTCCATGGGCAATTGATCTTTGCTTAAGTCCAAGTCCTTTATCCTTTTAGCTCTGTCTTCTTGTGGAACAGCATCAAGGACAGCTCTACTGTTGCTTATCCACTTTAACAAATGGAAGCCTCCTCTATGACAGACTTCAGTGAGATTTGAGATTAGTTCTATTGCTTCTAGTTCTGTGGGCATCGATTTTAAACAATCATCTACATAAAAGTGCTCCATGATTGTGTTTGTTACCTCAGGAGGGAAGTTGCTTGCATTGTCCTGTGCAGTTTTTCTGAGAGCAAAATTAGCTATGCTCGGTGAAGAGACTGCACCAAACAAATGAACAGTCATACGATATTCCACTGGAGCATCATCCGTGTCTCCTTGTGGCCACCATAAGAAGCGCAGGAAGTCTGTGTCAGTTTCAGTCACCTTAACTTGGTGGAACATGGCCTGTATGTCCGCCATCAGAGCTACTGGTTCTTTTCTGAAACGTGTCAACACTCCAATCAGTGTGTTTGTCAAATTTGGGCCTTGGAGTAGTTCAGAGTTAAGGGATGTTCCACGAAAGGTTGCACCACAATCAAACACTACTCTAATTGTCTTCTTTTTTGGGTGGTATACCCCATGATGAGGGATATACCAAACCTTTCCATCTGTCCTATTCAGTTGTGCAAAGGGAACAATTTCAGCGTAGCCCTTGTGAATGACATCACTGAGAAACTCTGTATACTCCCTTTGATAGTTCGGATCTCTTTTGAACTTCCTTTTCAGATTCAACAAGCGCTGTTCTGCCACTACGCGATTGTTGGGCATTGTGATATTATCTGCTTTGAAAGGTAAGTTGATGCAGTAGTGACCCTCCTTTACCTTTACAGATTCATTGACAATGTTCAGGAACTTCTTGTCATTCAGTGACATTTCACTTTTTTCTTCATAAGCTTTCTCATTGAAGTCTGTGTTGTATTGACTCACCAGAAGTTCTTGCAGGTCATCCAAGGAGAGCCGGTTTGCAGTCACCGTGGTCATTTCTGCACCTTTGCTGCTACCTCCCAATGGACCGTTGATTACCCAACCTAGCAATGTTCTTACAGCATATGGTCCATCTCCTTGTGAGTTGATTACCTGCCAAGGTTCCATAACATTTGCTGCATTCATTCCTATGAGTAAGTCAATGTCACAGTCTATGTGAGGTAATTTGATTTCACTAAGGTAAGGCCATTGCTTTAAGTCTTCTTGTGTTGTGATGTTCTCTCTCGTTGCAGGCATAGAATTTTGTGTGTAGACATCAGGTAAAGGAATGAATTTTTTACCATTAAGTTCACTGATTTCTAAACCTGCTATTAACACACTTTTTATGGGTTTCTCATATGCCATTGTTCTCAGCATTACGGTCGTTTGTTTCCCCTCTAGACCCAACTGCTGCACCAGCCTCTTCGTGCAGAATGTTGCTGAACTGCCAGGATCAAGAAGAGCATAAGTTTGAATGATTTTGTTGCCTTTGACAGACTTAACTTGCACAGGAAGGATTGACAATGCACATTTACTGTTTCCGGCCCCTGTATGTCCACAAGCGTTTGATGACACTTTGCTGATGCATTTCTGTGATTGTTCTGCTAATTTTGAAACGTGACCTTTAGCCTCAAAATTGATGTGCAGCACATTGGGATGTGATTGATTGCAGATGTTACATGTAAGACGGTTTTTGCAGTCTTTGCTCATGTGTCCTTTACACAAACAACCAAAGCAGAGTCCTTTTTCCTTTAAAAGATTTAACTTTTCCCTGTGTGTTTTCTTCTTGAAGTGAGAGCAGTTTTCCAGACAATGAGCACCATCACAGCAGAGGCATGGAATTTCCACATCACACAGTGTTGTTACATTAGTTGCATAGGTAGACTTGGGCCTAAAAAGAGTCTTACTTACTTTGGGTCCTTTACTCCTGCTTGAAGCTGGTTCTTGTATATTTCCAAATATCGGGTTGGAACATATCTTGGCCTGTTCCTCAATGAACTGTACAAGGTCTGTAAATGTTATCCTGCTGTTATTGTCCTCCAGTTTATTTTGAGCTTTAGTCCGCCATCTATCCCGCAGCTTGTAGGGTAATTTCATAACAATGGCTTTCAAGGTAGAAGCTACGTTCAATTCTTCCATGTAGTTGATCTTTGCCATAGCATTACAGCATCCTTTGAGGTACAGGAAGTACTCATTCAAGGCCTTAGGATCTTCTGGTTTTATATTTGGCCAATTGAGAACCTTTTCAATATAGGCATTGGAGATTTTATACTCATTGCCAAATTGTTCAAGCAACAAGCGCTTTGCCCTGAGATAACCCTGATTTCCATCCATATGCTGGCAACTTCTTACTAGATCTCTAGCTTGCCCTCTAGTAAATTGCTCCAGGTAAAATAACCTATCCTGGCCGCTGTCTGTATTCATCTCAATGTTGTGTTCAAAAGATGTCATAAATGACCTAAATTGTAAAATGTCCCCATCAAATACGGTAACACTTTTAGGTGGCAATAATGACAATTGCTGCTGTTTGAGAAGCATAGATGTAATTTCATTTTGTCTGTTTAAGACGGCAATGAGACTGTTGGAAGCTACACTGCCCTCTAATGGTCTGCCCTGCTTAAGCTCCGTTTTTGATAATGTAGAATCTGCTATATCTGCACGTGATGGAACAGGAACATCAGGAACATCAACCGCCAGCTGTCTATATTCTGTACTGAGCTCCACTCTGTCGTATTGATCATAGGACTTTTCAACGCCACCAGAACTCTTTCGAGCTATACTATCTGCCTGCAGAGATTGTTCCTGCCCTTGTGTTACCCCTTTAACATCCTGACTCTCACGTAATGACCAGTGCTCCCTCTGATCACCATTGGAACTTTCTTTGGGGTATGGTAGTCTATACGGCAGCTGATACAATAGATGCTGTACTCCTTCCTTTGGACGCACGCTCCTAGGTTCTTGCATATTGGTTGCTGCCCCTGTTTGCAGAGTTTCCATGTTGGCGAGTTCCATGTTCCTCTCCTGAAAGTATGAGTTCATGCCATCGACTGGTGTGGAATAAACTTGTTCTTCCGCATCCAAGACTGCGAGTTTTGCATTTGCAGCAGACAACTCAGCTGCGACATTCAAAGTCTCCCTTTGCCTTCTTATTTCCTCTCTTTCTTTAGATAAGCACTCTTCCTTTTCTTCCAAAGCATGCATTTCCTTCAAAGCAGCGGCTTTAGCTAAAAGTGCTGCCTTCTCTGCCTGTGCCACCAGACGAGCTGATGCTGAGCTTGTATATGAACTTTTACATGAAATCTGACTTACCAAAGATATACTATCTTTAGGATCAATTTCATCTCCTTTTTCTGACAGTGCTTTAAGACGGCAGGATTGAATCCACTCATCAACCTTAATCTTAAACTCATTGATGTTTATCAACTTTGGCTCATACCATTGTTCTGTGTCTGCAGCACGCTCATCCTTTGACAACAACTGTTGGTATTGTTTGTGCAGATTATTAAAGTCTTCTAGTGTTTCTGTGTATTTCTGAACATTCCTCTCTACCTCCTCCAGATTGACTGGATCACACATAAGTTCAGTTGCTTTGTTCATTCTACGAGTCAACACAGCACACTTATTCTTTCTAGCCATTTTTGTTTCTTTCTTCTTCTTTTCTAGTTCAAGGAACTCTTCCTCAGCAGGTGTAACATCAGTGTCAGTGACATCCATATTGATTGAGGCTCTTTGTTCCATGTGACAAACTCAAAAGTCCCTTTTCTTCCAAATATAACTCAATATTCATCAAAATGAATTCTTAAACATGCACAGAGCAAGATTGCTTTAAAAGTTCTTTGTTTTACATACCGATTCTTTTGGATTCACTTGGATTCACTTTGGCCTTCAAAAATCCAAGATGGCACTTGCACTTCATAAACTTCCTTATCTGGTATTCCTTTGTTCAAAGTATCCAATATTCCTTTGCTCCCAGCATATCCATCCTGGGGAGTCTTTTGACAAAATTGTGCTAGCCTTTTCCTTGTCCTTTCTTGCAAAAAGCTATCACTGTTGGCTGAGCTGGATATAGCTTGACGCGTGCAGGTGATGAGTGAGAAGAATGATCCAGCTTATCCAATGAACATTTATTGTTACTTGTATGAAAGTTACAGAATGCAAATAAAACATGAATAGAAGTCTCTTATATGGCAACAAACGGCTTGTCACGTCATGGAACCATACGGCACACCACCACACGTTCAAAAGACTGTTTGCCCTCTCAGCCACACCAGATACTGTGGCTTCCTGTCTTTAAAGCCCATCCCCTTGGGTTCCACCTTCAGCCTCTCAACCGTCCTTTAGGTGGCGGTAGACATACCTGTGGTCACATATAATCACTCACTCACTCACTCACTCATCCACAAACACACACACCACTATTCACCAAAAAGAAACATTAATTCAACTCAAAAGCTCAATTTGGCTCCTACACTATGCAATTTCTGGATTCCAAACGGCAAAAGTCTAAAGAGCCCATCCCCAATTTTCTATATTGTGTGAAATATCAATTAGTGAAAATCAACGGATGTTTTTCCACTACTTTATCATATGCCATGTGTATCTTTATAACACTTGTAAAGTAGTATGACCAATTTGATGTATCATTCATCATCTGAAGCACAAACCTGCAGAACAGTGTACTTGCTGAAGTTGAATATGAAGGGTTAGCAACCCGATCACACTAAATGCGTCTTTATAGCACGCATGTGTATTGTCGTATAATATATACGCTAAAGTGAGTTTTTACGTGCATATAATACGCATTGGTTGGTTAGGTTAAGTTTAGGTGTGGGGTAGGGTGCGTGTGTATTGTACGATTAGTGGTGTGGGGTGCGTGTGTATTATACGCAAATGAACTGCGTATCAATTGCACGCGAAAAACTGCGTCTCATATGCATGTAAAAACTCATTTTCGCATATAAATTACACGATAATACACGATGTGTGTTATAGAGACGCATTTACGTGAGAACAGTTTGAATTAAAAATTCAGTCATACAACTGCTTGTCAATACAAACAGTTTTGTGCAACCAATAAACATAGTCCAGAGTGTTTCATGCTTCTCTGTAATACTCTTTTGGCTCTAAGCTAAAGCCTATTCATCAGTTCCATGAACCAATTCAAATTTAATTTTACAATTTAGTGCATGAAAAGTGTCACGTTGTCAACAAGAGGTCAGGGCCATAGTCGAGCACGCACACTCATGTCAGTGCTTATTGACAACATCAACCCAACAATCACTGATCTGAATCACAGTGGGAAAATACTGATCATTTTGTTGCAGGTTGTTGACTGTTGTTGCTGCTACACTTTAGTGCTTGTTGATCAAGGTGCATTATTGTCAAGGCCAGTTTCAATAGTAACAATAAATGAAGCAAAGCTATTCTGAAGGTGATGCTGCAATTGTACAACAATGGCCTTAGTTATTCCACAAAAAGACAAAAACGTAGGCCAACTCATGGTCCTGCATCATAAATAGAGGCTTGTTGGGAAGCACAAGAAACATTAATTGTTTGACATGAAGCATTTCAATAGGATAACTACTGTATCAGAACTTTGTAAAAGTTGGAGCAAATGCTAATAAACTGAGGAAGGATGTGTGTAGGATGTGGCATCTGACCTGAGTGCAGTGACCTCTCCTTCTGCCCCTGGGTTGTGCGGTGAAAGTCACTGTCTATTAAACAACTTGGACATTTTTGCTCTTCAACATTGTTCTCCGTTTTGGGAACTGAACTCGAGTTCAGACTTGCCTAGCACAGTGCTTTTACTGTCCATAAGAGCAGCTCTAAGGTCTACATTGTACTTTTTCCATCTCTAAATGACTGTAGGGGACATACTGCTAACCTGTGAAAATATTCCAGAGAGGAAGGTAAACCTGAGGAAATTATACAGTTCTCAAATATTACCATTGTATTTCTCTACACTCCTACTTGTACTTACATAAATGCCCTTTTACCTGCCCTAGAACACACTATTGTTTCAGTTATCAATATTAAAAACTGACCAAAGAGGTATTATAGATATATTAAGCCTTTAAAAGCACACATTTACTCACTATACTCAAGAGCTGCAGTAATTCTTAATACATAAAATGTTATATTAATACATATTTTACTAAGAAAAAGGTTAAAAGATCTTGTTTTAACTTGTAAAGTCTTTTCCATACTTGTATTTATGAGTTTAATCACTTGTAAGCCATTATGCTCTAAACTGTCATTCCAAACCTGTATGCATTTCTTCGGTGGAATGAGAAAAAAAAAATGCTGAGATTCAAACAACTTTGGACTTTGCATGCCTCTTTTCAATGCATGTTTATAGAATGCACCTTATTTGCAAAAGGTCATTAAATCATTTGCCTGGGAAAATGGTCAATTATATAGTTTAGCATCATCATACAAACATATCTGACTGCATAATGAATTATTAAATTAAATATTGAATAAACAAGCCAACACTATCTGAAGATGTTGTTCTTGCAGTTTAATCATTGTTATTATTGTTAATGAAAACTAAAACAAAAATTAAATGAATCTGAAACATTCAACTAAAATACATATTAATGACTCCAAAATAAACACAGAATATGTTGTAAAGGTACCAAATTGTATATCCCACCTTCAACAAAAATAAAAACATTTCTAAATCACTCAAGTGACTGGTAATGTCGCTATTTAAGTGTATACAAAAATAGTCCAACTTTGCATGTAATCAAATTCCTCAACAAACATAAACAGAAAGCTTTATGCTGTCTGACTATGCTTTATAAGAGAAGAGATGTGCAATATTTGTGCTGAAAATACAAACAAACCGATTTGCTTCCTCTTGCTTCTGTTTCTTTACATTGCATCTGCAGGCATTGGAGGTTGTTTCCATATTGTACAGATTCACCCAGGCATTTTGTACTTCCAAGAAAAGCATTGCTGTGTTTAGCAATGTACTTTGGCAACATAATGTGAAAGTAGGTTAGCAACAACAGGAACTCAAGAGTTGCACCAAAGGGACTTCTCATTTAGGATTTAGAGGAAATGGAAAAACAAATCAAAATGAAAACAGAAATAGAAAAACAAATCTAATGATGAGCTCCAATGATTCCAATACATAGTAAATTATAAACATCACAAATCCTTTTGCTAAAAGTCATTGTAATATCTAACAGGGACAATTTAGAGACATGCAGTACCACCTATAAACAAATACTGTAATAACTTCATCCTCCTGATAAAAAAACACACATCAAACAGACCTATCTGCATTGTACACTGTCGTTCAAAATTGACCTGAAAGAATTTAATGCTTTTATTGAGCAAAGATGTGTTAAATTAATCAAAAGTGACAATCAAGACATTATAATATTACAAAATATTTCTATTTCAAATAAATGCTGTTCTGTGGAACTTTCTATTCACGAAAGAATCCTGAAAAAAGTATCATTATTTCAACAAAAAAATATTTAGCTGGAAATGTTTCTTGAGCAGCAAAACAATAGTCTCAAAACAATAGCATCATAGTAATAAATCACATTGTAAAGTATATTCAAATAGAAAAAAAGTTATTTTAAATTGTAATAATATTTCACAGTATTACTTTTTACTGTATTTTTGACCAAATAAATGCAGCCTTGGTAAGCACGTATTTCAAAAACTTTTAAAAAATCTTACCGACCCAAACTTTTGAATGGTAGTAGATGTGCAAAAAACTATAATAAGCATTCTGTATGCATTTTCAAATCCGACTAAAAATTTTACTCTCTGCTGAAAACAAGCTTATCATAAATTAATAAAAAAGGCATGTCTACAGAACATTTGTGAAAAGGCTTGTAAATAAACACACAGCACTGTGCAGACCAATTTCGCCAGAAAGTCTGAAAAGATGGCTAATGGGGCAACCTTGGTTTGCCAAGGTTTCGAGCATTGGGTTTATGTCTTTTCAAGGCTTTCACTCGCGCTATTCTTTACCGGAGCGCATTCAAGCCTCAGGGTCTCCAGTGTGTTATGTCAGCCTCCATTATTAACCACCCTATCGGCTTCATGTTTTATCACTAACACAGTTACCGCACTTTTTCGGTGCATCATATTTATTGTTCCCTCTTGAATTTAATAACCCTAAAATATTTGCCCTCGCTCTCCACACAAGCACCAGTTTGTACGTCTTCTAACAAGCTGTAGGCGTTGGTGAGCAAGGTGCCATGGGACTGCTCTCTCTGATAGCCTGGAGTGAGTGCAAGAGAGTTTGTGTGTGTTCCCTCGGCCCGGCCGATGTTGCTGTCAGCCTGTATTGTGCACTGCGGTGACTAATTGACTCCCAGGCCACTGCCGGCTACCCTGTATTACCCCGACGTGTCCTCCTCCACAAAGAGGTTACGAATCCCAACAGCTTGAAGAATTATCATCCCTCTGGACTTCACACCTCACAGGCTGAGAGAGTCTGACCTGAGCTTCAAACGCTGTCTGAGAGATATCAGATTAAAGGAATAGCTTTGAATGGATCACAATGGAGGCATGCCGTTACTCCTTTTGCACTTCACACCTACGTGAACCACATTTGTGTAGAATTCATGACACATTGCACTCCACTCTCTGTAATAATGTGTTTGTGTCAAAAGAAGTTACAAGTGTTGCACTGCACATCTACTGTATAATTTTCTATGTAAGATAGGAGAACAAGACAGCATAAGAGTTTAATTCCACCCCCTTTGCAGGTTCTTTCACACTGTATTATCTGGCTGTGACGATTACAGTAAATCAACAACACAATTGCTGTGATGAGTACAAACGGCAGTGTAGCATGGAGAAGATGCCAGTTTTGTAGTAATGTGGATGTATTGCAATGTGAGCTGCTGGCTGAAAGGGAATTTTTGCATATTGTTGCTGTCCGATGAAACTCACGTATGTCCAAAACGGTTACTTTTCAGGAAGTGGAAAAAACATGTTATTTCAAAAGCAGCTGAACGTAGCGTTGTCATGCTTGGCACAACATCTTTAAATGTAACCACATTCTTGCCAGTGTCATGATATAATCCACATTTGACCCAAAATCGAGTTTAAATGGACATACGTGCATATTGTACAGTAACGGTGGTCGATACGCGTTCTTCCGATCATTAAAAAGAATGACGTTATATTGACAGATGAATAGGCTACGCTCAGTTTATCAAATACGCTCAGTTTATTAAATGTCTCTTGCAAACTATGAAGAGACAATGAATCAATACACACTGACATGGCGATGCTGGACTGATACTTTATTTACACAATCCTACCGTAATTTTGTTGGTTGTTTATTACAGATATTAGCATGCATTTTATTGATCATCAGCTAATTTTATCAATAGACATCAATAAGAGAGAGTGGCAACAGCCATGGTAAGAGTCAGGAGATCATTTCTTTCTTTACTTGAAGATGATTGTGTGATTGTGAAGATGATTAAGCGTCTGTGACTTACTTTCACTTTTATTTGCGATGTTTGCACGTTGGCTTGACGCTCAGCTGCTGCTCATCTGCGGTGATGCGTGTCGCAGTAGCGCCGTCATGTCTGACTATAACATATCATATAGCCTATAACACGCTCTCACTCGTTTATTTTTTAGCATTTTTGAGAGGAGTAAAGTATACATATGTGGTATCAACAACCAGATTGCGTTTACACGTAAAGATCCGAACACAATGCGAGCCAGACTACCTCCAGATGGTCAGGCAAATCCGATCACAACGTATTTACACCTTGCATTAACATAACTTTTTATTATCCGGATAACTTATCTGGATACAGATCGCATTTTAATACCAGGTGTAGGGGTCTCAGAGACGAGACCGGCGAGAAACTTCACGAGACCGGCGAGATGCCTCCACACGGCGGGGAGATACTATACTGTCTTTGGGAGATACGCTGCGTGATTGACAGCTTTGACAGCAAATGGATGTACGTGGAAATCAGATGACATAATTTCACAACTTTTCATTGGTCATTTAGATAATGTGACGCATGCTGTATATGGAAATGAACCTGGACATTCTATCAAAAACTCTCAAAATCGGCAAAATGGATATACGCGGTTTGCATCAGACAGCGACGATATACAAGAAGAAATGAAAAATGCATTTTTATTTAGTTGGCAAGGAATTTACAAGGAATGTAAATAAATCCTGTAAATTTAGTAACAGTGAAGATAGGTTTCCTGTATTGATGATGATGATAGTGTCATGTTAAGGAGGGTTTAGTTTAAAAAAAGAATGAAAAAAAGAAAACAATTCTCCAACAACAGAATACCCCCAGACTGATCTCATGAAGTAGCGTGTGTATGACACGCCAATTCGTATTTCCATTTTTGGCATGCTATCAAGACGCATAATCGCTTTTCAGCGTGTTTATGAATGCTGTTATCTTAACGTTATATAAATATATGACTTACCTCAACCCCGTCCCTAAACCTAACCGTCACTGGGGTTAAAAGCATTTATGACTGGACATTTGACGGCGTGTACAGACACGCGGAATCACTTGGACGTTAATGGCGTAGGCATAGGCTACACGCATACACGCTGATAGCTCAAAATGCGTAGAGATAACACACCACTTGAATCAAAAGTGGCGTGTATGTTTTCGCAAAAGTCATGATGTCATGTTGATACCCCAGCATCGATACCTTACAAATGGCGGTTATGCCCATAATGCACTTCATGTATCACAAGTGTGACGTCACCTGACAAAGACCGATTGAGCCAATTCTCACACTCTCACGCCACACCCCCGATTTCTCACGCTAAAGTGTCAAGCCGGTCGGTAAAATACCTGAAAGATAAATTTATCTATAGATCCAACAGTTGAGCCACTCGTGATCGACTAGTTTTACAGCAAATTAGTTAAAATATCTTCTAATCTAGAGCGATCGTGCATGCGAGACAGATGTTGAGCTCTTAACGGCGCGGACGCAAAGCCAGGACTGGAGTCAAAGCACGTTCGTCTCTGCACTCTAAGCATTCTGTTATCACTCCGCTTCCGTCCACTACTGGTTTTCCAGTCTCACTCACAGGAAAAAACTGCTGTGTTCAATCGATTTTAAAAGATAATCTTATGTTTTATTTTTTTATATATATCACAAACGTCTGAATTTATAATACTATATGTAATGGCTTGAAAAGTATTCTACACGTTTAATAAATTTTCCAGCTGCTTTTGCTTGCACAAGCAAGCGCACCCAGGTAAAAAGAACAATTTTACAAATTCTAAAAACACTTTTATTTTGCCAACAGTTAATAATAATAAATATTATTTTTACATATATGCCGCACACGCACAACGGCAGAGAGGTATTAAGCAGCGAGTTAAGCAGCGAGTTCCGTCATTGTAAAGGAAACGCACCGCAGGTTTGGAACAACATGAGGATAAGTAAATGATAACAAATATTATAGGGTGAAATATCGCTTTAATGAACAAATGAGATTGTTCATTACTGCCGAAGTAGAAACATCCTTACTATGAATAGCAATAAGCCTTGAAAATGTATTGCCCAATTAAAAAGTTTTCCTTGGTTTAACTTGTGTTCATTTAGAATAGCGGTCATGTTATTCAAATTCTTAAAGAAGCTTGTTGTAAAAGTGTGTTTACATGCACATTGTTTTAAATTCCCCAATGTTTCATTTTGCTAGCAAAGCATAGAATCACTATGAAAATGAACTTTACATGTATATATTTCTTAATTTTAAGTCTGCATTGTTTTACAAGCAGCAGTCGCTTCACATGCAAAACCACGTGTCATAATTCGTACATCAGCTATCAATTTTCATTTATGTATTTCCAGCCTGGTGTAATTTAGTGCACACATTATGTTAAGTACACACTCACATACACTCCCATATACACACACACACTCTCACACACAAATCGGTTTTCAGTCACCCTAAAGAATCTCGATAGGCACATGATTAATGTCCTGTCGAGCTGAATTAGCCCCACAGCCATCAGCGGGCGCTTGGAGCTAGGCCCAAAGAGACTCACCCCCGCACAGAACAGAGCACAAATGGGCCAGCGGAAGAAAGGAGAGAACAAGGAAATGAGAGAGGTGAGGAGAGAACAACTGATGCAGGAGAAAAATGAAAGAAGGCAGCAAAATAACTTATGATGGCTGCTGCGGAGAGAACGTGGGAAAGGCTGAGAGATTAGCTTGAAAAACTCATTTATATTGGGTTTAAAAACGAAAATTAATGGCAGAGAAAAGGGAACTGTACTGATGACAGTCGTACCTTTCCTGTAATCCAGTACCAAAAATGTCCTGTTCCATCTGTTTCACAATTGCTTTTGTTCCTTCTCAATGAGACAACCAGTTGTCATGAAGTGTAGCTGATTTGGCATGCTATTTGTTGTTAAAGGGATAGTTCACTTTGAAATTAATTTTTGATATGTTTTAGGCCACGTCCACACGAAGCCGTTCTAAAAAAGCCGTTCTTTTTCCCTCGTTCTAAAAACAATCTGTAAACACGGCGTCATCTCAAGAAATATCTGCGTACACACGAAACCACTGAAACCGACTGAAAACTGTGTAGTATATATGCCAGACCACTATGGGGCGCTGTAATTCTGCCACAGAGATACACTATACACGGAAGAAGAAGACTTTGAGCATGCGCATAAACTTGCCCTCTGTATACGAACCAAGAAGAAGACGAAGTTGGTGATGTGATGACATCATCGTTTCACAAAATATACGGATTGGCTGTACACACAAAACCGCAAGGGTGTCATTTTCAGATTTATCCACTTTGGGACCCGGTTTCAAAAAATAGTGGTTTCACTCTCCCAAAACGCCATATCCGTGTGGACGAAACACCAATATGATAAAAAATGTATACGTATACAGTGAAACACGTCATCGTGTGGACGGGCTCTTACCTCAAGGGCATCCAAGATGTAGGTGTCTTTGTTTCCACAGTATTTTCACTTTTTAAAGCGCCGGAAAGCCCCGGAAGTGATCACTTCTGGCGCTTTCCGGTGTTTGCGCAGCCCGAAGCGCCGATTCCTTCAGATCACTTGGCTGTGGCTGTGGTTACAAGAGGTAAAAACAAAATAAATACTGTTCGTTTTCTCACACAAACCGCTCATTTCGTGTCTTAGGCCATCAATGTGTACTTACATTTAGGAGTCATCAAATCATGTTTAATTTGGACTTGTGCATGCTCTTTGATGTGGTGACCAGAGACCTCCATTATATGACTGATATACATGAACGGTTTGACCTAAAAATATCAAAATTGAAAATACTGTGGAAACAAAGACACCTACATCTTGGATGCCCTTGAGGTTAGCTAAAACATATAAAAAATAATTTCAAAGTGAACTATCTCTTTAACTTAATCTCTTTTATTTCAAAGTGAACTATCCCGTCGCTGCAGCTTCTGGTGTGAAACGGCCGTAAAGGTTGGCAGTCTTGCATTGGAACCGCAGGCGGTGAGTAGAACTGCTTCAAATGTCTATGTGTCTATCGGTGTGTAACTTAAGCACAGCAAATATGCTAAACAACATGATCACGTATAATTAATGTATCTATGAAGCATGCGATGTATGGTGTGTGTTTGTTTAAATACATTTGTTTAGGTGGCTACTGTGCGTCTGTTTGTTTATTGTAAAACCAAATCATGTCTTCATAAACCACGAGTAGACACACACAAATGTTCTAAAACTTGCGCATGACATGGTGTTCTAAAAACACAGCGCTCAAGTTCAAATCATTTATAATTGAAAAAAAAAATCGAGACCTTGTGTTTTCCTCCCATCTCACGTTTTGTGAGCAAAAACATATTCTGTATGAAAGCGCCATTAGTATTGTTGGTAGTTGTAGTATGTTTGTATGTATTATGTTGTAGTATGTTTTAGGATGTCACAGCTTCCAGACGCTCTCAACGTAAAAGCTTCGCTCGCTCGTGATTATTTAGCTCCGCCCACACGGCACGCCTCCACCCGCTCTGCTTTTTCCTGAAAGACTCGGTACAGCCTATCTTTCTTTTACAAATATAATAAAACTAAAGACTTTTTGGAGATATGATGGATGCAATATTACTCTATAGGTACTCAAGATTAACATGAGATTGACTGAAACTGAATTTTTTATCCCCCCTTTAAAAAATTCATAAAGAGATCTTAAAACTAATCCATTCCAATTGAGTGGTTAAGTGCAATTTTTCTGAAGATTTTCAAATGCTTATATGATGAACATATCGAATTTAGGCTTTTACTTGCATGTAAACATTGATCAGCGAGCATAAACAGAAGCTTAACCGAACCTGCTTGACGTGCAAGAACAAAATCGATTGGTAATTGCGGAAGCTCAAACGTGCTGCGTAACACATGAGAATGAACCTCATGGTTCTCGTACATCAAGCAAACACGCTTGAGCTTCCGTTTACCACAACTGATGTTTGAGTTGATGAATGTTTATATGAGCCTAAATGCAATCTTTTCATCATATAAAACGACCGTGTCTCATCAGAAAATTAGAAACACATTAGAAAGAAGTTGTAAGTGTAATCTGGCTTAAAAAAAAACACCTAGCAACCACCCAGAACACATAAGTAACAGCATAGCAAAAACCTGACAAACACCCATAGCCACCAAGCCACCCTCTAGAACACCACGGCATAGCAAAATCCTGGAAACCACAGCAACCGCTCAAACACCTTCAGGAACTGCAAAGATATGTTCTAGCAAACACATAGTAACCCATTTCAGCATAGCAACATCCTGCAACCACCTATTCTCCACCCATAACATTCTAGCAACATTCTGGCAACCCCTGAGAAAATCCTAGAAACAAATTACGGCATAGCAATATCCTGGCAACACTCCTTGTCCATTTAGAATCCACCCAGAACACCCAAACCCACCCATAACACTCTGTCAACCATCAAACAACCCCCCAAAACATCCTAGTTACCCATAACAGCATAGCTACGACCTGGCAATCACCCAAAACATTGTGGAAACGAGTTTTGCATATTTTCTTCAAATAACATAAAATCTAGTTTTAAATAAAGGCTTTTGTTTGGAGACCCCAAAACGAGTCCAACACTATCTCACGCCCAATTCGTACGAATACGACGAATGAGTAAAAAATGTTTAATTCGTACTAATTCGTACGACCTCACTCGTACGAATTCGTATTATTTGTCTAAACCCACGTGACGGTTAAGTTTAGGGGCGGGGTAAGGGTTAGGTCATTCGTACGAATTCATACGAATTGGCCAATTCGTAAAATATATACGTTTTAGCAAAATCATACTAATTCGTACGAGTGAGGTCGTATGAATTGTTACGAATTAGCCACTTTTTAATCATTCGTCGAATTCGTATGACTTGGTCGTGAGATCGGGTTGACGAGTCACATTATCTATATAAAAATGGAAGTTTTGATGGTAGGACATCAGTCAGTCTGCACTGAAATGTAACCAGTAAATCTGTGTCTCCGGCTGTTTCTTCTGAATGCGTGTAAACATTTCATTTCCCGTTTCCTATCATTAATTTCCATATCTTATTTATTTATTTTGAACTTATTTATTCATTCAGTTTGCTCTTCCACTCCATTCTTTGCATCTCTGTGGTCTGTTTCTAACAGTCTCTGCTCAATTAATCTATCTGTGGGACCATATGGGCGTCATTAGTGTTTATACTCTGCTGTCCTCGTCTCTACCCAAACCGGGCTGGCACTCTCCCGGAATAGGACAGCAGTGCTAGGGAGGCCCACCGCTCACGCTCCGTAAAGGCCATGCAATAAGAATGGGCAAGAAAGGCAGAGTTTGCTGTCTTCTTGGATACTGCACTGTTGTTTTTTTTTAACTAACAGCAACCACCTGTGTTCAGATAAATGCTATTTTGGTCTTTGCCATTTTGCTGCCCCATCAGAGACACGCTCATTCGCACACACAAACTCAGCCCACCGATCTTCAAAAACACCCTTGAAATCACAGCATGCTGCTGGTAATTGCCTTCACTTTTAAGTTTGTTTGTGGGAGTGGAGACGCTAATGACTCCAGCCACAACTTAATTGCTTGAGCGGAAGATACTGAAAAGCAAAATCTCTTTTCTAAATGTTTTTTATATTCCAATGAGTATTTATAGAGACATATTACACAGATAAACTTTCCAACATTTTACACCTGCTCTGGGAATGTCTTGCACTTTTATCGTCCCTTTACGCACATGCCCGGCTTGCCAAGCCGCATGTAGGTGTGTTGGCAGGATAGGAGGTAATTAAAATATATGCAGGTAGCGTCTGTATAATGAGGTTAGCTGAGTGTTGTTTATTGCAGGCTGTCTGTTCAGATCTGAACGGGTGTGAACTGCAATGGCTTATTCTATCAAGGCGATTTTTGAATTCAACATATCACAACTAGTGTATTGTTTGGGAGAACATTAATATAGGTTGTCTAATGAAAAAAAAATGTCATGTTAATGAAAAATGTAAGATGTTGACCTTGAATGTTGTAAAATAAAATAAAATAATAAAATATGTACATAAAAAAAATCCTCTCACATAATATTATTTAAATGGGGGGTTGACTGCTTTTTTTCTTTGCATGATTGTATTTATGGGGTGCAATATAACATGTATTCGTGGTTTTTCTTTTTTTTTTAAAAGTCTTATTTTTCATAAACTTCACCTTTATTGTCAGCCACGCTCTCCTCTGTCCCCTGAACAAGCGGTTCGCTTCCTGATTCTATGAAAACACTCCCTCAGAAACACATAGTGGGCTCAGATTGGTTAGTTTGGCCCGGTGTGTTGTGATTGGCTAAACTGTCGCTCACGTTGTCCGGAAGGTTAACGCCTATTACCTTTACGGGCGAAACATGTATGTCATGAGCTCCGGTCCAGATGTAAATATGTGTCGAACTGCAGTATCAGTTTGAGGCAGAATCAGACTGAGAAAGCCACGATGAAGAGAGTCAAGCAGAACCTCACCACACACGGCTCTTACTAAATGTTTCTGAATGATAATTTGGTACATTTTTTAACTTTATACACGTTTGTTTTACACAATCGCATCTGACTGGCAACAATAGCAACTGACTGGCTACTAATGTCATACTCAAACAGCATTGGCATGTTTACGTTCTTGATCAAATCGAAAATAACGTCATAAAGCATATACACATGAAAAATACGTTTAAAACATTAGTACTTATACAAAATTCAGGTCCATAATGTTTGTACGCATTTGTCAAAGACACAAAATAGCATAGGCTAACTAGTAGTGGCTATAAATCCAGCTCTGGCATTTGAAAAAAATAAAACACAAGGCTACGTCTGGAATTATACATGCAAATACATTTAAAATGATGAGGTCTTAGCCTACTTACAGATTGTGGCCCAACACTGCTGCCTCTTGTTTTGAAGTCGGAACTGCTTCATGTTTTAGTAACAGTTTCTTGTTGAATCCGGTGTTGAACACTGGAGATTCTGGAAGCTGTCTTCCGTAAAATTCGCAGCACAGAGAGCTAGATTATGATCGTCATTTTCAGGAACATAATCAAACATAAATTGTATCCATTGTTGAGGAAGTATAGCGTCCATGGGAAGCCCGAAACACAGAAGACCTGACAGCTGCGTGAACAACACACTCGACGAGTCGACGTGCCTCAGAAATATGCGCATGCCATTTTCTGCATATTCTGAGGGAGGGGTTGATGCAAATGTTTGGGTTAGTGACGTACCATAACCCAGCTGTAGTCCCAATCGAGTCGTTTTTGTAGGCAATATACTTCCTGATTTTTAAAAGACGATATCTCTGCTTACACTGAACTTTCAGCGCTGCAACTTTGCAGATACTGTTCATGCACCAACAGCAACATTACACACTATTTAAAATGAAAAAAGTGAAATCGCAGTCAACCCCCCCCCCCTCCCCTCCCCTTTAAGTAAATGCATTTTATTAGTCATGTGACCCTGGACCATAAAACCAGTCATAAGGATACACATTTTTTTCAATTGAGATTTATGCATCATTTGAAAGCTGAATAAATAAGGTTTGTTAATATAGGACAACATATGTGGCCCGAGTATTTGAAAAAAACTATTTGAAAATCTGTAGTCTGAGGGTGCAAAAAAAAATCTAAATAAAAATTGCCTTTAAGTTGACAATTTCTTTTTGCGATTTTGCTGCATCCACTCACAAAAATTTATATTTGATAAGGGTAGAAAATTTACAAAATGTCTTCATGGAACATGATCTTTACTTAATATCATAATGATTTTTGGCATTAAAGAAAAATAATCAATAATTTTGACCCATACAATATATCGTTGGCTATTGCCACAAATTTACCCGTGCGACTTTTGACTGGTTTTGTCATCCTGGGTCACATGTGTCTGTGGTACTTTGTCTATGGCAACAGTTTAACAATTTAATATTGCTAACTTTAAAAAGGACAAAGTCCTGGTTCTAATTGTAATAGTCTAATCTCAACCATTTTTCTAGGCATACACTCCTTCAAATAAAGATTTTTCATTGGCCTAAATGGTTCCATAGAAACATCCATGAAACGTTTCCAATGCACAAAGGGACTTTTTATACTGGAACATGGTTATTTAAATTATAAAATGTTCTTCACTCTGAGAAAAAAAACTAAATTTGTACATTAAGACCTCGTCTGATCCCAATGCTCCAAATAGCAATTAAACATCCAAAATTATCTTTATGTGTAGGTTTTCTGAAAGGTGTACCTTCCAAAATATTCCTTTGTTTTAATAATCCCTGAAAAGAAATCAGTTTTTTCTCTGCTCACTTTTCAACGACTGGTTCTTCCTCTTAGCACAGGTTTGGTATCGTTAGAAAAACATTTCACCATTGTAAAGATTTGGATTTAGACTTTTTGTGTGCCAAATGATTTTGTGTTACTTAATAGCAGGGATTTTAAGGTATGACTGCTAGGTGACTGACTGACTAATTGACTTGTAGCTCGTTAAAAATTGACTAGTACCGTAGCTTGTTCATTTGTTGTGCAATTTCAACAAATACATTTTTAAAGTTTTTTTTGTTTTTTTATAGATTTTTTTTTTTTTTTTTAAATTTGGTCATTCTGACTCATTTTGCCAGCAAGTGTCACAAATGTTTCTTCAGAGGCATCTCTGCAAAAACCCTTATGTAACCTTTATTTTTAAGATCTTTTATTTTTTATATCCTTTATTTTTAAGATCTTTTATTTTTTAAGATCTATCTATCTATCTATCTGCTTATGTTATAATGAGCAATAATGAAGATTCAAAGTTGCCGTCTTCCTTCATTTCTTGCTCATTCTCACTCTCTCCTACTTTATGACAGCATGAGGCCGCATCGGGGGCAGTTTGACTCTAATAACCAATTACAGGACCTGAGCACAAACACTAATATCATCTGTGGATGCCCAGGCTTCCAGCGGGTCAGACAACCATCTGCACCACTGGCTCATTTTCTCTGCTGTTTTTCTCTCTCTCTCTTCTCCATAATAAGTCTGACACTCATAAGGATGAAGCAGAAAAGAACAAGTGTTCAAACTGAGCTAATCAGTTTAGATGCAGCCAAGTTATCAAGTGCTGCAGTCAAGGAAAAGGAACAGCTGGTGCACTACCTAGGCGACAATTGTGTCACACATCCATGTTTCCTACCCTCTGCTGAAAAAGAAAGGACAAAAAAACTGCAACTGCTTGTTCATTTTCTCAAATGTCAAAAGCAGCTGGGGCCTGATACGTCACCATCCAGTGGCTCAAATATGCAAACAAGGGGTCATTTCCTTTGTCACAGGAAGTATGAACAATCACTATTGTTCTCTGTCTGGCAATATCTGGATCCAATACTAGATATAGCAGCTTTTATATTCTTGGGTTCTTGGCTTTTTTTCCTTCAAGAACCACATCAATAATTCTAATGCAGTAAAAAGACAAAATACAATATAAGCCCTTCAGGACTGAATGAATTTACAGATTTTTTCAGACAGAAGTTTTGAAAAGAATAATGAGTGAAGTCTATATTGTTTATACTGTGTTTGCAAGATACTGTGATCATAAATAGCTGAGCTAAATTTAAACCTACACTACAGTATGTGAGTGCAATATTGTTCCCTTCCCTGGGAACTTGCCCTGCGTCATAGTAGCGACGCCATAGGAATGCCTCTGTGAGATTGCATGTGATTGTCATGAAGCACGTGTGAAATTAGTTCAATGGCATGGTGGGGGTGTCATAGACAGGTGACATCATGACCAGAAAGCTATAAAGCGCACCCCAAACAATGTCAGATTCTGAGCAGACTATGCACGGTCAAATCTTGAGGGGGCTGACTGATTTTTGATTGTGCCAGGCACTTGTTCAGGAGGGCTCCTAGTGTCGCTTTCCTTGTGGCTCGGGTCCCGTTGCTGCTGAGGCTGAGCAGTTGTGGTTTTTGCAAACTAGTAGGGGGGATTAGAGATGGGCTCTGCCATTTCTCTGCCTTCCCCTGCTGGATCTAGTGCCTTTTCTCAGGGTTTGGAATCACACGGTTCAGTGGTTTCTTCTGCCCAGAGTGAAGCTTTGGTGCTGCAGCTATCTAGCTCCGAGGAGTTGGATGTTGTTAGCATCGAGGCAGGAGATGTTGAGAACTTGTCACATCACACTCCTATGAGGAGCTTAAGGAGGTTGTGACTCATGACGTCGTTAATCGATTGACCAGCCGAGAAGCAGAAAGTTTGTCAAAAGAGTGAATTAGATGAACGTTTACTGCTGTCAAATTCACAACTTCCTCGAGATTCAGGAGGAAACTGGTTTTGTCAGATGTGTTCAGTTCCCAAATGTCAAACTACTCATCTATTATGGAGCTGAAAAAACACAGTATGGACGATGCCTAAGGTGGAAGAATTATTTGCAAGTTATCTCCCCTGAAGCAGCATCGTTCCTGAAGGCCCTGACATTACTAAGGGGGTAATCCATCAGCCAGAAACCAAAGCTACCCTGGGGGCCACCTATGATTATCAAGCATTCCATTGACTCCCATCCATTTTGGCGTCACTTTGACAGTGAATACCTTTACATTTTTGACGTCACTTTGACAGTGAATAACTTTACATCTGAGATGTTGAAAGACTCCATTTGTCTATGTATAAAAAGGCTCCATTCTTATATAGAAGTTACGATTGCATCATAACCACGCGACTCTCTGTCGCACAGTAGAGAAATTACCATACAGACAGGAGGAGAAGCGTACAGGCAGTCAGGGGGACATGGAGGCATACTGTCTGATAAAGTCAAGAGAGAAGCCTATAGAGTCATAAAGTTGCTCCTGCTGCTAGCTCATGGACAGCTAATACTCACGCTCTCAGTCTGTGCAAGATTCAGAAGAGAATGATCCAGATTCCTCTTGGCACAGCTACTAAAAGACTTACAACTGTCAGACAGGTTGCTCACATCACATCTACGTCATCAAGCTCAGTTTGAGCCTGCGCATTATGCTCAGCCATCAAGAAGTGAGTGCTTCTAATTGACTTCACTTTTCTCCATTGAAGTCTATGGGGATCTTTTAAAAATTTATTTTACTGTCTATGGACATTACCCACCAAGCCATGCAGAACAACTTCTGAGTTTTTTTTGTTGTTGTTGTATTTAACAATTTGAGGGACAAAAGCAGTCTCTATATGATTATATCTAGATGAAAGAGTCTCTATGTGTTGGGATTTATTGGACTGCTGTGACGTGAGACTCAGACAGATAGTAGACGGTTGGTTTAGCTAGTTTAGCTATCTGCTTCCTGACCTCGGTCCTACTTAGTCAAGGTTCAACTCTATGTACCATATTACTAGAGAGAAGAACGGCATCACCCCAGGAAGGATGAATACTATCTTTTTTCCACAGGTCATGCCAGTGTAAGGCCGTCTATTTCGATCCAGTGGCGGTATTCGATTAGAGCTAAAGGTATCACGCGTGTTCTGTCTTTTCTCATTGCAAAGGGATTTTTAATTAAATTCAATACATTTTCTCCTATGTATTAACTCGTTATTTCATCTGACTCCATAAATGAAAAAGGTTTTTCAATGATATCTGTGCATACGTGAATCCTTTTAACTCTAATGAAAATTAAGTCAAAGTCTGTTAGAATAATTAAATATAACAATTTATTATGTCAGGTAAATGTATTATTAGTTCAAAGATAATCGATAAAAAACAACAACAAATGTTTTGGAACAAAGATAAGACGAACCTGACATTATAAATAGGCTACGTGAAGCTGAGAGTATTGCGACCCCCAGCCTCATGGGCTGATCTGGGATACAGAAAGGGCCCAGCATCTCAAATTAGCATTGAGTTCACACCTTCTGAGAGCAGGAAGAAGTGTGTGTGTGAGAGTTCAAATGTTAATTTGCCAAGGTCTATCGTCTCATAGACCCAGTGGTCAGGTCTAGCTCTTCAACTAGTTTTTCCAGTCTTACACCTGCCCCAAGAACATTTTCAATTGTCTATGAATCCTATATTATTCTACGGACACTACTCAGAGAGCCAGCCATTGACTCACGACAGTCTACAAAGTATCTTGTCACTCTGGCAAACAGGGAGGGCCCCGCCCCCACCCCTCGCTCCCCACCCCTTCCATGCTAGAATCTAGCAACGTGCAGTCAAGTCTGGACGCCGAAATTCTCAGCCTCATTACCAAGGCCGTGGAGCCTAGCCGGCTGGATGGCTGCCTTCTGCCGGGACGCCGTTCGTTGCCTCTCACTAGGACCACCCCTTTCCTGCCAGAACCCTACGAGGAGCTAGCGAAGAGCTGGAAGGCACCATTTTCTGCCAGGCTTCGCTCTACTGTCTCTTCGACGCTCTCCGTTGTGGACAGTGCGAAGGACAAAGGCTACCTCGCTATTCCTCAGGTCGAGGAAGCTGTGGCAACTCATCTGTGCCCGCCATCTGCTGGTCTAATTCAGCGTTGCCTTCTAAGCCCTGTAGGACAACTTAAGATCTTATCGGTTGCGCTTACACCACCGCCAATCAAGATGCTTCAGCACTGCACTCCATGGCTGTATTGCAAATTTACCAAGCCAACCTTCTCCGGACAATGGACAAGGTGGGCCCGAGCCCTGAAAACTTCAGGAACCTGAGGAGTGCGACGGACTTAGCTCTGCAAGCCACCAAGTCCGCTGCGCAGGCCCTTTTGAAGCAAAATAGGCGACGACATCCATTAGTCAAAAGTCTTGTGGATTTAGTATGTGTTTTTTGGTCTTATTCCAGAAACATTAATTTTTATTTTCTTTTTAATAAACATGCATAAACAATATTCTCTCAAAAATACAAACATGTACATACATGTTGCTTACATATTATGGTGTTTGTGCTAAATAGAGTGTATACATGTACAATTAATTTGTTCCTGAATGAATTCACATGTTTGAAATTCAATGATTCACTCAAGATTCAGTGTGTTGAAAATTATTCACTTAATCATTCAAATATATAATTTCTTAATGAATCAGTAGCTGTGTTGAAAATTGCTCAGTGGTAAACTCATTTACAATTCGCTACATAGCAATGTGCTGTCAAAGTACTTCAAAGAATCAGCTGAAGATAATTTAGACTCACTCTTTACTGATTTTTTTTTTTTTTTGCAGTTTTGCAGTTTTGAATTAATTGGTTGAGAATTCTTCACTCAGCTCTTATAACATCTCAGAAGATCAAAGATTTTTTATTATCATTTGAGAAATTACTCCTTTTAATTTTTAACCATTTAACAAACTATAAATATTTTTTTTATATTCAGCCCACTGAGTTAAAAAGTATTTCTGACGTGTTATTGGCCTGTAAAATAAAACATTGTGTATTGTATCTGTACACAGGAGGGCTCATTTTAAAAGTTGATTCTGTACAGTCCGTTTCATCAGATGCGCCCTAACAGGCCGATACATCATTAAACAGGTGACTATGTGCTCCCCGTAATGAGAAAAGATCAAATATAGACAACCAGGCAGGATCAAAGGAAATGATAACCCATGAAATTACCAGCCTTAGCAAGGTGCGATTGGCGCTGCCAGTGTAGATGCTTTCACATACACTGTCCACTTCTGAATTCGATTTTCAGTTCATCAGGAATCTATTAGAGTGGCAAATTCAAATGACAGCCTAGCAATAAAGTCCAGAGAAAAATACAGATAGATACTTGGCCAATAGCAAAGCTTTCTGCTCCCTTCCCATATCTGCTTATAGAGGACAAGCTGCAAAGGGACAAATGTTCTGATTATGCGGTTCTTTATAGCCACATTCTCACGGACCCTTATTCAATGTCTTCATTTGAATTATGCAATTAGGGAGCTGATGTTGAGTTCTTCTTTTTTGTGGCTATTCACTGAGAGAATTTCACCACAATACAAACTCTTCTTTGTGGTAATGGATCTTTATAATTACAATGTTTTATACAATGCAATTATCAAGACAAAAGTCCAGACAAACTTGAGCTTGTCATTCTTTTGTATCCAGTGTCCCCTTTTGCCTGCTGCTCTGTTGATACATTTTCTCTCTGCTGTCTTGTAATGATCCCTAAAAACTCTCTGATGTTGAATGGAGACTTTATGTTTGTGTTCATCTTTTGATTAGAGATTGCGCAGGCTAGTCAAGACCTGTTACGACTGATGCTGCTTTTAAGTTCTCATCAATAAACTGGCTAAATGGCCTACTGTATATTTTTTTAACAAGCTTTACTATTCTTCATCAACAGTTCACATCATGCACGCAAACTTTTTACAGTAAACTATCACAAATAAAACTTAAATTGTGTAGTTTGTTGAAGAAGCATGTTCTCCCTTTAAAAAATGAGTATACTTTGTAAGTATACAGTACTTTATACTAATATCAATGTATTGTAAGTATACTTGTAAGTGTACTGTTTCAAATCAACTTGTGACTAAACTGGCCCACTTTTTAGTTTAGAAAAGCAGCATACTTTAAGTATATTTTAAATGTAACAGTAGTAAACTGAGTACACAATTAGATTGCAACTGCATTTTTCATTTGTACTGCAACTGTAGAACAAGTGAACTTATAATAGTATACTAGTCACATAGCACATTTTTTAGTTTTTGAGAGTACACTGTGAAGTATGCGTTCAGTGACTAGTTTAGTAGTTGTATACAGCAAGTATAGCCCACATTTAAGTTTTTTTAAGGCTCAACACCTGAGACAAAATTGCAATAAAACAAGGTGGACACAACAACCACTTCTAACGTCTACAAACATTCAATTAAGCTCAAGTGTTCAAAAAGGGCACAAGTATACCAACATCCTTTTTATTTATGATGTGATTTATGGCCTTAAAATCAGTTAATGACTGACAGGTGTCAGTTACAACGATCATAGTGTTCTTGTATCATGTAACCGGTGTTTTCTGATTTATGGTTGTGTGACAGGTTCCTTTATGTCCGGTAAGATCTTATGACTCTTTAATGGTGTCACACTGTGCAAATTGCTATTGGCCCTTTTTGTTTTTATAGTACAATCCTTCCTGGACTAACAACCTTACTACAAATACGTCACTACCTACATCATACTGATGATTGTTTAAATACAGTTAGGACACATGCTACTGAACACAGACGACAATTCTTCTACAAGCTTTACCGATACAATGGCTACTCCGAGAACACCTAAAACCACTAGAAAGGTTATGTGCATTTCGCCGACAAGAGGACGCGTTGAACTGAGAGATGATCTAACATTTGCTCCAAGGAAGAAGCATCATGTTAGCTTGACAAAGTTTCTTCATGAAGACGGTGGATATGTGAAACGCGAATTCTCTTTGGATGGTGGTCGTATGGTGCGATATGTATTTGACAAAGTGTTGCGTACAGTGAAACTCTACATGGCGGAAGTTGGCGACAAATTTACATTGGAGACTCCATATCTGATTTTTGAAGACAAAGACTGGTCTCTGTTTTTCAACAATGTTTGGAGAGATTTGAACGACTGTGGTAATGATCCGTTGTATATATCAGAGTGGGACGGTATAGCTCCTAACACGAGATTTCGCGTAGTCAGGTATCACAGTAAAAAGCTACCCGAGGATTGTGTTTACATTTTTTGCTGCTACAACAAGACAAGGCTCAGTGATCCTACTTGGCCTATTATTGAATCTGAGCATCACAGCTGCTACGATATGACATTTCTGTTTAAGTGGAAAGATGTAAATGTGCTTGACAGCATATTTACATGCATAGACAAGATGTTTAGATGGTGCAACATGTATGATCGTTACAGTTCTGTAAAGATGAAATTGTTTCACCCGGAACAAGGCGTTACCACCAACAAAGACCGCCTCCTAACCCCTCCCACATATTACAGTCATTAAAATAAGTCTGCGGATCGTCACAATGCTACATTCATTCAACATGTCTCAAGAACTTTCAACTGCCTCCTACTCCTACAGCAACAACCCTGAGTCTACCCCTGCGATGCCTGATGACAATGCTACAATGGGTGAGCCCCACCCCCAATCTTACAACAATAGCTGGTTGGATAAATTTTGTATGGACCTTGGATATCACAACCTGACCTTCCTTACAACTCCATATGGTAACACTGGTGCAATAGCTGGAGCAGCAACCCTTGCTGGAATTGATGACACAGACAGTTGTATCCGTACTGACGGATTCAAGATCATAAAAGTCGTTGTCCTTCTGGAACACATCATTAACAAAAAGTTAAAAGAAATCTGTTTGGGTTGTGAATTGGATCACCCCAGTCAGATTAGACACTCCTGTTTGTTTGAACCAGGTCCCTATTTCTTTGATGCATACTTTGATGAACTGACCCGTAATCTGGTGAGACCTGACCTTAAGCATATTGTTGCTCAAGCATTGAGCCGTTGTGGTTTAAGGGTTCATCCCCAGAGGATTCAGGGGTCGGTGGATGCTATTTTACATGAATTGCGGGACGAGGTTTTCATTGTGGAAAAACTTCGTGAGATCAGAGAGAAAGTAGTGGACGGCACCAGCGAACAAATTGTTTATGACGCTGTGACTGCTTTAAAGGTAATATCCAAATTGCATGATTCTAAAAACAACATGGGGAACACGTGTTTTGCATCCGGACTGGCAAAGTGTCAACTTAAACAACGTGTTAGATGTGAGATGACCAGTTTGTTGTATATGATTATTAATGAATCTGCCAATGTATCTGTTGCTGTAAGCAAATGCTCTGTTGATACCAAACGTTTTACAAACCTCAAGAAACAAATGTCTGTTGTGAGATCTATGTCAAATGAATGGACTGATATGATGCGTATATGTATTAATGCAGGTGATCCAATTTGTGTAACTATCAGAAAAATTTTAGACTTGATAACTGAATGTGGCAGCAGTATTAGAATAGCCGATATATTGTGTATGTGTACATATGTGACTGATCTATGTGTTGACATGTTAACAAGAAACAGTCACATGGATGTTTGTGAAATTATTGAAACATTGGTTGATTATGTAATTGAGAAAAACACTGTGGTGTGTATAAATTTTTGACACTACATCGATGTTGTATGACACCTTTTGCTTTGTATTGTTTTTACACTGTTTCAAGAAATAAAAACCTGATACGCTTAAGACATATGTGTTATTCTTTTGTGGAGCGTAAAGCGGCAATATGTCCGAAGAAATGAAAAAGATATATTACACACCATCTAATCCTGGTTCTTTAGGGGGGAAAAAACATTTAAAAGAAGCCGTTTTAAAAGACACAGGTGTTCGTTTAACCGATAAAGAAGTTTCAGACTGGCTTGCTGGCGAGGATCCATATACACTACACAGTAATCAGGTTTTTGTCTATGGCATTGATATGCAATACCAGGCTGATCTAGTTGATATGTCCGCTTATGCCAAGTTAAATGACAATAACCATTTTCTTTTGACATGCATCGATCTGTTTAGTAAGTTTGCATACACAAGAGCTTTAAAAAACAAGAGTGGTCTAGAGGTCTCTAAAGCTTTTGAATCCATACTGAAAGAGGGCCGTGTACCACAGAAATTACAGACAGATAAAGGAAAGGAGTTTTTTAACAAACATTTTCAAAACCTAACAAAAAAGTATAACGTCCATCATTTTGCCACCGCCACAGAATTAAAAGCTTCTGTGGTCGAACGGTTTAACCGAACATTGAAAAGTAGAATGTGGCGATATTTAACCGCTACAAACTTCAAACGTTACATCGATATACTTCAAGACATTACGCAAGGATACAATGCGAGCTATCACAGAAGCATCAAGATGAGACCGATTGATGTGTGTAAAGAAAACGAATCTGTGGTGCTACATAACCTATATGGGGGTACGAGACCGCACAGTGTTAAGCCTATATTTAAATTCAAAATTGGGAATATAGTTCGGATTTCTAAAGTCAGAGGACCGTTTGCAAAAGGGTATGAGGAAAACTACACACAAGAATATTTTACGATATCGTCATGTATCCCAAAAGAACCCCCTGTCTACAAACTGCGCGATTATGATGGGGAGGATTTATACGGCGTTTTTTATGCAGAAGAGTTACAAAAAATACGTGTCTGTAAAAACAAGACATTTAAAGTTGAAATAATTTTAGATAAGAAGACGAAGGGTCGTAAGACATTAGTGCTGGTGCAGTGGCTCGGATGGCCTGTGAAATTTGCATCATGGGTCGATCAGAAAGAGTTAGTTGATGTACAGGCACCATAAAACAAATGACAATCACAAGATGTACACAGATGTATAAAAAGCAGACATGGCAGAGGGAGGATTTTACGTTACACTACCCTGCAACGTGTCACTGTCCGTATACCCTGATAATAAAATATCTAATTATAGAACAAGACTGGCTACCCCTATAAATATAAAAGGAGAATGGGAGGTAGGACTTGTTCAAATTGAATATCCTAGGAGCTGGTACACCTTTAACAGTAACGATGCAGTTTTCGAGATAAACATAGGACCTACCACTGCTGACGGTGAAAAATATGCTAATAACATACGCCATGGAATAGATGTGAAGAAGACCAGCTTATCGAAACTACGCATTCCAATAAGAACAGGGTATTACGATGATGTCACAACTCTAGTTAGTGCAATAAATGATTTAGTGGCACCGCATGGTGTATTCGGCTATGACCGTGTAAAAAACAAAGTGTTTTTGAAAGCAAAACCTAACATTTCAATAACATTCCATGGTAAACTAGCCATCATTTTAGGTTTGAAACCAGGTGTCCCTATAGGAGATTCTATTCTGCAAAAAACAAATCCAGAAAAAACAAATTTTGAAAAGGATGTTGTAACACACGCCATACATCAGTCAGACATACATGGGGGCTTCTATACTCTTTATATCTACACGGATATTATATGCTACCAAACTGTGGGGGATGCCTTTGTACCACTCCTGGAGTGTGTACAAATAACAGGTGGCAACAACAACACAGTCAGTGTTCGATACGACAAACCCCACTACGCGTCTGTCAATAAATCCGTCATCACTGATATTGTTATAGAAGTGAAGGACGATCAAAATCAGCACGTCCCATTTTCTTATGGGAAAGTATGCATTAAACTTCACTTCAGGCCTGTAAAACATATTATTTAAAAATGGTATATTACAATAATCACAATGTCGACCCTATGCGTTATGTTGCCTATTACCAGAACCAGGCGGGCAACGGACTGCCCGGGTATGTAGGTGGTGGTGTTATGTATGGCGGTGGTTTGGGGGGCATTTTTCGTGGTCTCTTTAGAATGGCTATACCGTTACTAAAACGAGGATTTAACATAGCCAAACCGCATCTTAAATCGGCTGCCAAAAACATACTAAGTGACATTGTTAGTAATACGTTGTCACGGTCTTTTAATAACAACCACGATACTCAAGACGGATCGGGGCTAATGGTAATGGCTCGTAAAAGCGCAACTAGGCCACCGGGTGTGCGAAGGAGTGGCCAGAAGCCGAAGAAAACAAAAAGACCTCCCAAGAAATCATCAGTTGTAAAGCGTAAGCGCCAGGGGACAACTAAGGGAGCTGCTTCAAAAAGATCAAGGACGTCTGTTAAAACAATTTTCTAGATCATGGCATTACTACACAATATGTCCGACGAGTGTTTAAAGTCCGAACTGGATCTGTTTACTGTACCGCTAACACAAACATCGATTGAAAAAAACACTTATATAGAAGTTTTACCGTTATCTGCGATTTCGGACACATTGCCACTGGAGTTTTTTATTGCGGGGAATGGAGAGGATTACATAGATCTAAACAACACAATGGTGTTTTTGCGTGTCAAAATCACCAAACCAGACGGCTCGCCCATGGCAGACGGCGATCCTGTAGGTTTCGTGAATTATCCGTCAGCGTCTCTTTTCTCGCAAGTGGATGTGTCACTTGGAGATCAATTAATTTCTCAAAGCAGTAGTACCTATCCCTATCGCTGCATTATAGAATGTCTTACCAATTATGGTAAAGATGCGCTTGAAACGCTTTTCTCAGCAGGGCTCTTTTATAAAGATACAGCTTCAATGATGGATGAAGCCGACCCAAGTGGAGGAAATCGTGGTCTGACGAAAAGAGCGGCATTCACCAAGGCTAGTAGTTCAACCACATTACTAGCATTGGTGAATGCCGCTCTTTTCGTGAGACCACGATTACAAAAAATGTAAACACAAATGCGTTTACAAAAAATGTAAACACAATCCTCGGGTAGCTTTTTACTGTGATCCCCGACTACGCGAAATCTCGTGTTAGGAGCTATACCGTCCCACTCTGATATATACAACGGATCATTACCACAGTCGTTCAAATCTCTCCAAACATTGTTGAAAAACAGAGACCAGTCTTTGTCTTCAAAAATCAGATATGGAGTCTCCAATGTAAATTTGTCGCCAACTTCCGCCATGTAGAGTTTCACTGTACGCAACACTTTGTCAAATACATATCGCACCATACGACCACCATCCAAAGAGAATTCGCGTTTCACATATCCACCGTCTTCATGAAGAAACTTTGTCAAGCTAACATGATGCTTCTTCCTTGGAGCAAATGTTAGATCATCTCTCAGTTCAACGCGTCCTCTTGTCGGCGAAATGCACATAACCTTTCTAGTGGTTTTAGGTGTTCTCGGAGTAGCCATTATATCGGTAAAGCTTGTAGAAGAATTGTCGTCTGTGTTCTGTAGCATGTGTCCTAACTGTATTAAAACAATCATCAGTATGATGTAGGTAGTGACGTATTTGTAGTAAGGTTGTTAGTCCAGGAAGGATTGTACTATAAAAACAAAAAGGGCCAATAGCAATTTGCACAGTGTGACACCATTAAAGAGTCATAAGATCTTACCGGACATAAAGGAACCTGTCACACAACCATAAATCAGAAAACACCGGTTACATGATACAAGAACACTATGATCGTTGTAACTGACACCTGTCAGTCATTAACTGATTTTAAGGCCATAAATCACATCATAAATCATAAAAAGTGACACAACGTTTATGATACCACTTCTGACCTCAGCGCTGCATTCACGAGGAGCTTCGACGTTTGACGGAGGGCATGTCTGAAGCGTGGTGCTGATGTAATAGTGACAACAGCCAATCACATTCATTTTCCAGTGTTGCATGAGCACAATCAGCTATCGTCTGCGCTAGGGTATTTGCATAGGAGATCTGATTGGTTGATGCCTGCGTCGGCTCTGAAAAGTTGAACGTTTTTAAAATTAAACTTGACGGGGTCAGGAACTGGATTATTTTATTACTTTATAAGGTTGCCTGGGGTACCCTTATATTGTTAGTATGATTTTTACATCAACAATTTTCATAATCTATAAATAAAAGGCATTTTCCTTCTGTAATTTTAGCCTCTGATGTGAATGCTCTGTTTGAAGGGGTGTGTCTGCTGAGACTTCAATTTAAAGCCCACTGTTGTGATTGTCTGACATTTTTGCGTATGAAATAGCTAACATTACATGTGGAAATCTCTCGAAATCTTTTACTATGTTTTTACTATTACTATTAATTATCGAGATCGTAAAAAGTGTTGATTATAGGATTATGTTTAGATCTATTCCTATCAGAAAAAGTTGCAGTGATGTGCATTGAGCAGATAACAGAGTCTGTTGATCGTGTGACTGTAGTGCTCTCATTATTTCAATGCAATATCAGCACTCTCACAAATGTTTTCCCCAAATAAAAATGCAAATATGATGTAAATACAGTAAGAGCTTTGTTGTGTAGCGTAACAACATCGATTTCATAACTAGTGTTGTCAAGTGTCCAGAAAAACTCGCGCTGTGTGATTGACAGGTTGGGCGATTGGAAAGGGAGTGTTCTGTAAGTAATTTAATCACAGTTTAAATAATATTATTTTCATCCTACTTAGAGAAACAATGTGAAGTTAATTGTTTAGTCACTGCTTGATTTATCGATGCATAAACAGTATTGAACAATTTTGAGGGAAAGACAATCTGTCTGAACTTGAATAATTACGTCAGAAATCACTGATCACAGATCAGGCATTAGAATAAAAATGGTTACTTACATATTTTTTTGGTGTTGCTTGCAGATCCATATCATAAAAGTCTGTTTGCAAAGCCTTTGTCCAAATTGCAACATTTACCAAATAATCCACAGCGAAATGTACCAAACACAAACAAATAATGCAATGCTTAGACATTCACATTGTTGGGAAAAAAAATCCTAGCATTAGGATCCTTTGGAAGGTAATGGAATTGATCCTGTGTTGCTCTTTTCTTGTTCTCATGCAACTATTCACTATTGTGCCAGTGGGTAGTGGACAAAGACGCGGTGATGTAGACGTAGGTATTGATAGTTTTTTCAACAGTAAATCAAGTGATTAACGTCGCATCGTTTCTCTAAGTAGGATAAAAATAATCTTATTTAAACTGTGATTAAATTATTTACAGAACACTCCAATTGCCCAAGCTGTCAATCACACAGCGCAAGTTTATCTGGACACTTGACAACACTCGTTATGAAATCAATGATGCTGTTACACTACACAGTGAAGCTCTTACTGTATTTACATCATGTTTGCATTGTTATTTGCGGAAAAGGCGGTCTTCCCCTGCACTATGACGTCATAAGTCCCCACTTTTCAGATCCTGTCGTTTTCTAGCCTTGGTTTCAGTAAACTCTGTCTGTTTCAATGGTTAATGACATTCTCTGATTCAGACAAAATGTGCCTATGGTGCTGCTTTAATGAATGTTATTCACATGCCTGCAAGTGAAGAGTCTTTGATGAGGAGCAGCTGTAAAGCAGCAGGAGATCCTCATGTGAGCTGCAGAAATCTCGTTTCTGTCATTCCTCTAGTTGCCATTGGTTGCCATTACCACCACCAGAACATCCAGATGTGAGATATGTGTTCATCTCAAAGACAGCAGAGGTGATAATACTTCGGTTTACTTTTAGAGACGCTCAAAGCTGTTGAGCTGCCTCAGTGAAATGCACTAGAAAGAACTTCACCCAAACGAGATGATGTTCTGTTGTGATTCTTTACATGTTTTTATTTTTTATTTTTTTTCAGATCTCTCACTCTCTCAAGGCTGAAATGGGCATCATTTAGATTCTGCTTCTTCTTGCAGTCAAGTACTCTTTGGTAAATGCTGCCTCCGGGCATCTAGTTCCTGGCAGTTTATTTTATTAGTGTTTAAGGTGAAGAAGCATTTTAGGATCTCATTAGAAGAAACGTGGCAAGACGTAAGTAGTAAGTACATATTTACTGAATCGTTGAGTGTTATCAGAGAAGAAAATGGCTTTGAAAATGTTTCATATCTCTGCATTCATCAAAACTCAACTTTCCATTTCAACTTTGAAAAAGAGAGCCAACTTTTCAACATATTTGGTTGTAGTTACTTTACAGAATATTTTCCTCTAGATCTTTTAACCCTTTCAGATATATCACTACTGTGGTTTTTCTGGGCACCTCTGTTTGCACCAGTGATTGTTCCTAAAATCTGTGGATAAAAAGTTAAATACTACTATTTTTACCATTATCATTTACACCAGAGAGTCAGATATATTTAACAAATAAAATAGAAAAAAATGTATATACAGTAGGGTTGGGCTGATGGACGATATGATCACATCACAATGTTTAGACGGCATCAACTAAACATCGAGGGTTGTTATTGCTGCTTAACCCTAATATACAGTACTCAGCATAAATGAGTACACCCTTTCTGAACAAAGATATTTTATATTTCTTATTAACACCAGTTAGAGACGGCAGAGCAGGCTCTGACAAGGGAAATACACGGGTTCACCACACGGTGCCGTACCGCGGAAGAATACACATATGGGTTCGCCATAGGGATCACAACATATGGAACCCAGCCTAGCACAGGTTCCACCAGTGCATATACGAGTGCTAGGCCTGGCACTGGATACTGCGCCACGTCTGACTGCTGAGGGGTATAGAGGAATTCAACTGGAGCACGTATCCAGTCCATAGGAGGTGAATGGCACAGCAAGCCGACATTTTGAGCAGGGCTTATGGTGTTGACTTCTATGAGAAGAGAGCACAAAGGAAGCTACCTGTTCGACATGTAGGCTATAAAATCTAGCGAACGTGTTTGGTGTCGCCCAGCCCGCAGCTCTACAGATATCGGTCAGTGAGGCAACCTGTGCCAGTACCCAGGAAAAAGCTACACTCCGAGTGGAGTGGGCTCACAACCCGAGAGGGCATGGTACATCTTGGGATTGGTACGCCAGAATCTTGGGCACATATCCAGGCAGGGATCTCAGGCTCTGAATCTGCCGTTTCAGCATATCTGACATTTCTGGATCTGGTTCGGGCAACACTACTCTCACCGAAAGAGGTAGTACAGCTGAGTTCCCATCTCCAGAGTTCAGCTTCCCTTGCGATGCAGTGATCGAACAGCGCAGTCTCATCCCAAGATGTCATATAACTGACGTCTTGGGACGTCTTTTGACCATACGTCAACATCCGCCTTTTTAAGGTACCCTTAAACGTCGGTTAGATGACGTTATCAGATCCTAACCCTACCCCAGACCTAAACCTACCCCTAAACCCCCGTCACCTAACCGACGTTAAAGGTAAAGCGTCAGTTGTATGACGGCCAGTTGTATGATGCTTAATTTTGTCTCGAAAATGAGCTGAAAACCAAGCAAAGACTGCTCTCAAACACTGTTTTATTACCGAGGGACTACAGTTGGAGTTCCCCAAAGGAAGAAGCCTCCTAATGCCAATCACAAACTCAAAGCCTCTTTAAAGTGAGTGCAGAGAGACTCTCCTCTTCTCTCTCATCTCGCCATCCTTAGCGTTTCTCCTTCCTCATTAACACGTTTATTTCATCTTTGTATCTGCTTGAGTCTAAGAGGCACTTTTCTAATCAGCAGCAGTTGTACACAGGCACGCCAGCTGGTCATGCATCACTCTGCATTAGGAAGCGGAGCTAAGAGAGGCTGGAGAAAGATGATCTGCTCCCTGCCTCATTAAGATGACCTCAGCAGGCAGAGATGAGGACTTCAGCCAATCAAAGGATTGATGAGGAGCCAGCCAATTAGGGATCCAGGAAAGAAATGTAAACGTGAAGGGCAAACATTTGTCTAAATTGTAAGGTGTGTAGTTTTAAAAAAGATGTATTATCCAGGACAGGGTTTCCCCAACCAGTTGTTCTCAAACTTGAGAAAAAAGAATGATAAAATAACACTTTACTATTAGTTGATAGATTATTATTATATAGATATATTTTAATCTGAGTTTTTAATTGAGATTATTATTACTTGCACATGCACAAATCATTTAAAATGTTACTGTTTTGATGAATAGAAATTGTATATTTTTGATCTGGAAATTAGTTGTAGAGTATTTTTCATTTCCAAGTTTTAAAGGAATTATTATTAGAAACCAAGAAAACCCTTTTAAATATGCATTTCAGCAGCACAACATAAACTCCAATGCTGCTCATTACAAAACACTCCTTACAATCCTTACAAAAACTACTACTGCTTCTGAATTATACATCCCTCCCACAAGCTGTAAAATGTGGTGGAGCCAGTATCAGCCATGGTAAATTGTATTCTATAGCATTTCAGTTGTATTTACAGTACAGTTCAACAGTTTGGGGTCAGTACGATTTTTTTTTTAAGTAAGTGTTTTATGCTCACCAAGGCTGCATTTACTTTTTTCAATAAATAAAGAAAGTGAAAGTGTTCAAACAAAAACTGTTTTATAGTTCATTATATTTTAAAATGTAATTTATTCATGTTGTGCAAAGCAGAATTTTCAGCATTATTGACTTCAGTGTCACATGATCCTTCAGAAATGATTATAATATGCTGATTTGCTGCTCAAGAAAAATGTTGTGTTGGAAACAGTTGTGCTGCTTCATATTTTATGGAAATTTATACATTTAATTTTCAAGATTCTTTGACGAACATAAAATTCAACTGCATTTATTTGAAATAGAAATGTCTTGTAACTGATCAAAGTAAATTAAAAAACAAAAACAAAAATGTGTTTGGAGCAATGAGGAACAAGATCAGTGAAGTTATTAGGTAGCTGCTACATCCGAATGTCCACACGTTTACTGTATAAACTCAAACGGTGACCACATAGCAACTGTTTTAATTTAAAGTGTGCAGAGTCACTTTATAACCGACAGGGGGTAAAGTGAAGGTCATCGCAACGGTACCACCATTACCCTCATCTTTCACAAAACAGTAGGATGGCAAATGTCATAGTAAGTTTTAATTGCTCACGCTCAGCTGCTGGACTCGGGTTGGGCAAGCACACGGAGGCTTATCTTTAATGGAAAAATAATTTAGTTCCATTAATGGGCTGCATTGTGAGAGTGGCAAAGCCAAACCCACCGCAAGCAAAATCCTCCCCATAAGTCTGTGCTTTTGAATCCCACAGAAGCCAGAGTCATTTGCCATACATTTCCACTGCAATCTTTAAATACTTCATGGGGAAGTTTGAGGAATTGCAGGGAAAGCGGTGAAGTACGCTGTTAAAATGTGGCAAATAGAAGAAGAAGGTGTTTTAAAAATCTTGAAAAGCTTCAAGGTTATGCAGGTTTAAATGCTAATGTACTCATTTCATACTGCAAGCACAAAAGATGGAAGTTACATAACTTAAATAAGATCTAACCCTGACATTCGGAAGAAAGTTTTTTTTTCTGCTCTGAAAGTTATTTTTTTATTTTTTTTATTTTTTTCAGATCTGCTTTCACTTACACTGTTTATTTTAATCTCTAGTTTGCTGGTTAAAATTATCATGATTAATGAGAAATTCTATCACCATACCAAGATTTTGGCTGAGGTCGGAAGCAATCAATTGCACTACTTTAAGGACAAGTTCGATATTTTACACTTAAAGCCCTGTTTTAAGATCGCTTCTAATTAAATAGAATGGTTAAAATTCAAATTTGAACACATGCTGTTGTCCCGAGAATTTTTGGTTACTGTGGTTGCACCAACCCACCTTCACAATGGTTGCATAGGTGCACTGGAACAATCCTTCATAAAATGCATTAAACTTTAGTTTACAAAGACGTGAAACTCATCAAGTGGTCTGGGGTGTTCACTGACACACTCACACAAAAATCGCTGCAAAAGATGCTTTCCAACAGGTTTTATTGTAGTTTTTGTCCAACTCCATTTACTTGTCTTAATTGGGACAAAAAACACGATAAAACCTGCTGGAAAGCATCTTTTGCAGCGATTTTTGTGTGAGCGTGTCAGTGTACACCAGGCCACTCGGTGAGTTTCACGTCTTACATACATACAGAATGTATAATATTTATGGTGAGTGTGATTTTGCCAAGTAAGAGGTGTTCCTGGATCAACAAATTTTGTTGATCCTGGATCAACATTTAATCAACCAATCAGAAGCCTCTGATGTCATCCATGTGTGCCGACCCAAATACCACCCGTCCATTTTGAATCTTCCCTCCCCACCTTCCTCGGCTCACCGACAAAAGGTAAGTTATTTTGTCTGTCCTCTTTCTTTCACCCTCTCCCTAACTAAAAATCTACCTTTGTAAATGTATTTATTCACTAAAAAATCCTGAAATATTACACTTAAATCGCATAATGTAATGCAACTCTGAACATACATACAACAGCCATGTGCCGGTGAGCTAATAGCTTAGCATGCTAATAGCTTAGCTTGCTTTTCTCTATAACCCCTAAAAGTCTTCCTTCTCCCGTACTTTTACACACAAATGTAATATTCAATACAATTTTATAATAATGTTTTAAAAATGGTTATAAATTCATTCTCTTTAAAACAGACTACTATGCTTTTAGTCAGAATAAAGTGTGAAAAAGTATATGCATTAAAAAAAAAAAACAGTAGAATATCTGCTTTTTGAATATGATTGTAATCAATATTTTGATATTTGCTATAAGTCATCAGTTCAATATGGGGTAGATTCGCTAATGTTGATCCAGGAACATCATGTTCAGTTCAATATGGGGTATATTCGCTAATGTTGATCCAGGATCATTGTGATCCCTTCAATATGGGATAGATTCGCTAATGTTTATACAGGCTCGTCATGATCAGTTCAATACGGGGTAGATTCGCTAATGTTGATCCAGGATCATCATGAACAGTTCAATACGGGGTAGATTTGCTAATGTTGATCCAGGACCATCATGATCATTTCGATATGGGGTAGATTCACTAATGTTGATCCAGGACCATCATGTTCAGTTCAATACGGGGTAGATTCACTAATGTTGATCCAGGACCATCATAATCATTTCATTATGGGGTAGATTCACTAATGTTGATCCAGGACCATCATGAACAGTTCAATACAGGGTAGATTCACTAATGTTGATCCAGGACCATCATGTTCAGTTCAATATGGGGTAGATTCGCTAATGTTGATCCAGGATCATCATGAACCATTCAATACGGGGTAGATTCGCTAATGTTGATCCAGGACCATCATGTTCAGTTCAATACGGGGTAGATTCGCTAATGTTGATCCAGGACCATAATAATCATTTCATTATGGGGTAGATTCACTAATGTTGATCCAGGACCATCATGAACCGTTCAATACGGGGTAGATTCACTAATGTTGATCCAGGACCACTCATCTCCATCTCATCTTGCAAAAGCTCACCAAAATTGGACAGTTGAAGACTGGAAAAATGTTGCCTGGTCTTATGAGTCTTGATTTCTGTTGAACATGACAATGAGTTCACTGTACTAAAATGGCCCCACTCTCACCAGATCTCAACCCAATAGAGCATTTTTGGGATGTGGTGGAACGGGAGCTTTGTGCCCTGGATGTGCATCCTCCATTAATTGCAAGATGCTATCCTATCAGTATGGGCCAACATTTCTAAAGAATGTTTTCAGCGCCTTGTTGAATCAATGCCACGTAGAATTAAGACAGTTCTGAAGGCGAAAGGGGGTCATACACAGTATTAGTATGGTGTTCTTAATAAGCCTTTAGGTGAGCTAAAATAAAATAGTGTATAAATATAAAATCACATTATAGCAGCTTCAGTAACATATGCCTCATGTTACTCGTGTTAGTAAGCTGTATTTCTTCTCAAACTCTACTCAACCTTGACCATGACAGTGACAAATCTTTCTACGGTATTTTCCATTTCTGAAATAAACAAAGCCTTTGCCCTTCACAGCAAACACAAACCATGGTACAGAGTGATAAATAACAGCAAATACAAACCATGCACAGGTAACAGTGAAACTCTGTGTGTGCAGGTGTGCACTAGTAAACCCAACATTATGAGTACAAAATGTTTAATTTTCCTATCTCCTATGTCTTATCTCTTACACGTCTATGAAGAAAATATAAAATATGAACACATCTCTGAAATAGCCCATGTTAAAGGGTTAGTTCACCCAAAAATGAAAATTCTGTCAGTATTTACTCACCCTCATGTTGTTCCAAACCTCTATGTGTTTATTTGTTCTGCTGAACACAAAGGAAGAAAATATGACAGCTAATTAACAGCTAAATAATTCAATTAATAATTACTATAATAGTATATTAATAATTCTAAACTCTGGACAACATGCCCCTGAAATATGGTCTTTAATAAATCCAACAGGAACACTCAGTGTCATGAGTCCAAAGAGGAAGTTGGAGAGACAATTATAAATAAGGTAATACTTTTGGTAATACAAAATAAAATAAGATATCCTGGCCTGATAAAGCAATATGTGACATTGAGTCCTAAAACTCAATCATCACCAGAAAAATGAACAAAAGGTGTTAAAGTGTACAAATACACACATGATAATGATCTGAATACAAACTGGTGAAACAATTAATGAATAACCATGGAAACTGATGATGGCGGGAAACTAAGGACAAAGGAAACCGGATGTAAACTAAAAGTCCTTTAGAATGAAAACCAAACCCAAGTAAAGTGTAATGGAAATTAAACCAAAACACAATGACAAAGACAACATAACAGACAAACATAACCCTGACAGCCCCGTTTGTAAGAGGTGAACTGTAAAAAGGCTAACAAATAGTGAACTGTGTCTATTTTTTTATATCATAACAATGTACATTTTCATTAGATATTTTGTAGCCAATATAGTAGAATTAGAGAAATACTAACTGGAGTAGACAGAGACAATTAGACATTTCCCCCACCTCCTCACAACAGCTTAAGCTGGATAATGCCTTGGTTGCACAAAATAAGCAATGCACCATGGGAGCAGAAACTGATTATAGCGAAGCATTCTTCATACTCCTGTGGCAGTGTGATCCTATTCATAGCTGTAGCCCCTCCACAGTGGCAGTCGCCCTCGTCTAACAGCCGTACTTTATCTCCTCATGAATGAGTGTAGCTCGGTGACCCCTTAGCAAAGCTCACCGTTCCTCATCCCAGAGAGTGTTCGGCCACAACGAGCCACAGAAATCATTCCTGGAACAAGATCCTGACTATGAGCGATAGAATATCAGCACATTATTGGCTGAAAAGCTTGGGTTAACATCTCCAAACGTCATGCCTCACAGTTCATGGCTTTGACTGTTCTCATAATCTTCTGTGTCAAGGTCTCTGAGAGGTTTAGAGTTGCCGATTCATTTCGCAAATCAATACACTGCAGTCAAGCAGAATGCAAAATAATTAATACCAAGCAAGCTATCTGGCTGCTATCTTCTAGTCACACCTCTCCATTCATTTCTTAGCCTGGGTGCATTTTGACATTTTCTCACTGTTCCGTTCATGTCTCCACCAAAGCGTAACCCATGTCTGAGGACTGAGATTTGTTTTGTTTTTTTCAGAATAAGCACTTGGGTGACTCGGAAAAGAGAATCAAACCAGGGTCACACTGAAAATAGAGTGAGAGAACATGGTTGCAAACTGCTGTCTATGAGACGCAAATGGCTGCATTTTTGACAGTTTCAGTCACAGTGTATTTCGAGTACCATATGACATCTAATTTATTGTATTTTGTGAGCAAAGTCAGCCAGAATTGTTTTTATGATCCATAGAGATTTGCGAATGTAGGCCTGACTCTGGATCCTGTTGGCTGGTTTACAGGTCTCCAGACACACAATAAACCCTGTCCCGCATTAAATTATATTATAATTGATGATTTCGCCCTGAAAATCATTTTTAGGCTTAGGCCTGGGCTTAAACTGGTGTTATCCATTATCCAAGCAGATTTGCAATGTGTGAATAATAATACATTTGCTCACTGAGAATTTTCTGCTGAACAACTGTCTTGAAAAAGCACAAGCAAGAACATAATAGCAAGACAAAAACATGAAGCAAAGGATGCTGCTTTTTAACTTTTATTATATAACAACGTATTTGCAGTATGTAATAAAATATAAACCAAAAGATAATTTGGTAATGTTTTATTCCAGGGTTAATCACATGAAAATATGTCCAGGTCATAATTTCACCCCAACAACTATAATGGGAAAAAAAAAAAAAAAAAAATCACATAAATTTTCTCAGTGAACATTACAAATATTTTGCATTTGCAAATATTTGCATTTCAAATAATTCTGTACAATGAATTAGACAAATAGTTTTATACTTACTTTAAGTAACAAGATCAAATGAGGAGTTACAGTAATAATAATCTTGAGTTAAAAAAATCTACATTATTATTAGCAGCAGTAGTAGGAGATTGCAGCAATAATGGTCATATAAATATCCTCCATTTTTTTATGTAAACTATTATTTTATTATGTTTCGCCTTTTGATATTGGTGTAAAATATGATGTAGATATGTTCACCAAGAGAATCACCCTCATATATAATCCTGTTTTCTTTTGTATGAGAATAATTGTCATGTTTTGGTATTATTTAAGAAATCATTGTAATGACTCACCACATTATTTTTAAATTAAAAAAAAAATATCTTAAAAAAAGGGAAAATATATCTGTCTTACAACAATATATGTTCAAGTAGTAAGAAAATCAATTAATCCAAAATAATCAATTAATAAGAAAGTATATGCTATTCTAAAAATTCCTATTATATTTTTTGTTGCCTATTCTATTTGTCTTTCTGACTTTGTTTTTCTGTTTTTTTTTATACAACATTATGTCCATCCGTAACCCTACCTCTAAACCTAACAGTCAGTAGAGTATAAACAAAGCATACAAAAAAGTATACAAATCAGAATGTACAAATTCAAATGAATTAGCCACCAACTTTAACATAAAATTGTTATGAATTGCCATGAGAATGTGTTGATATGCAATAGGAGTTCCATTTCAGTCGAGAATGTCATAAGTAGTCGACGTCAACTGAAATGGGATCACGCTAAGGAGCCAATCGTCTTTGAGTCTGTTAGAATGAGCCAACGCACATTGGCATACGAGATCTGCATGCACTCTGCCCTGCAGCACGGGTATAAATACAGAAGAATTTTTGCCTTTTCGCTTCAGAGCTGAGCTTCATGTTGAGGTCTTCTGATGAGTGTTGTTATACAACGAGCGAGTGTGTCGACACTTCTTCTGGAAGTCTCTCCTGGTGTTGCCGTTTTCAGCGCAAGTGCAGCGGTTATCGTGAGCTTTTGAGCTCTCAACTGCTGTTTTCACAGCAACCAAATTTATGTTTGTGTTTGTTTTTCTGTCTGCCGGTTGAGGGTGAAGAAAGGGAGTGCTTCACTGATACAGGCTGCACCATTCCTGTATCAGTGTTGCCGCGGTCATTCCACTGTGTGCTCTGGCACTGTTGTGAGTTTTCACATCCTGAAAGAGCAACACTGTTTCGTTTGCATCTTTTTCAAGATGTCATTCCACTCGTGCGTTTCTGGATACAGTCGTTCCCTGTATCTCTTTGACAGTGACAACTGTTGCATCACGTGTTTGGGCTTACAGCACGTTGAAGCAGCATTAGTGGACAGTTCATGGTCCCATTCCGGGAATATGAATGGCGTGGTGTTGAGATCGAGACTCGCCTTCGTCCATAAAGCACGAGTCCCCATTGCCATGCCCCGCCCTTGGGTGCCGCATGGGATAGGTGATAGGAGGGTAGTTTTGGATATCTCACCCGGTAACCATTCAATGGGGGCTCCTCACTCCTCCCTTCCACCACAGCCGTTGGAGTCCCCTGTGGAGTGCGCTGGTCCATCTGTAATGGTTGGGCCAGCCATTTCACCTGGGGCTCCCCCAAAGGACAGGACGCCGATTGCAGCATCAGTGGGTGAGCTGGCCTCTGGAGATGACTCGCCTGCGTTGTCTCCCACTGGGAGCGAAACGTTGCCCAAACCGGATTCAGAATTGTCAGCTGTTGAAATCGTTGAAATGGGCCACCGAGGCTGTCGGGCTTGAGTGGAACCCTCCACCATGTCCTGCTTGGTCTCGGTTAGATGATTGGTATCTGAAGTGCAAAAAGTGCATGGAGAGCAAAAATCCAAAGTGCATGTAGAGCTTACTAGGTCGTGGACGGCACCTTTTACTGCCAAAATTTACCTAAGTGGTTGTTTTGCGACCTATGCCTACATAGACCGTCAAGGTGGTCTACGTTCTCATAGCATGTCACAACTCGCCTGCCACCTCACCCTGTGGAGTCATCTGAGGTTGCTTCGTGCCACTCGTATCCCTGGCCTGTTTAATCGTGCCACCAAAGAGCTCTCACGACAGATTGAGGCCTCGGGAGAAAGGCCACTCCATCCCCAGGTGGTCCAGCTGATATGGGGAGGTCCAGCTGATATGGGACCACATTGGGGCCACAAAGATACAGTAGATCTGTTTGCCTATCTGAGTTCGTCCCATTGCCAGTTGTTTTATTCTCAGACCAAGGGGACCTTCGGCACGGATTTGTTGACCCACAGCTGGCCCTGGGGCCTCCGCAAGTATGTGTTTTCCCTTAGTGAGCCTTATTGCACAGCTACTGTGCAAAGTCGGGGAGGAACTGGTGCAGGTATTGCTAGATGCCCCTTATTGGCCCAACCGGACCTAGTTCCCCAAACTAATGGTCCTCGCGACAGCCCCTCCCTGGCCTATTCATCTGAGGGAGGAACTCCTTTCTCAGGGACAAAGCACCATATGGCACAGGGGGTTCTAGGTGATCTACCACACTCAGTCGTAGACACCATCACTTCAGAGAGAGCACCCTCTAAGAGATATGCTTACGCCCTGAAGTGGAACCTGTTCATTGAGTGGTGTTCTTCTCGCCGAGAAGACCCTCAAAGATGTTTGATCAGTTCTGTGCTTTCTTTCCTGCAAGATGGGTTGGAGCAAGGGCTGTCTCCCTCCACCCTCAAAGTGTATGTTGCCTCTATTTCTGCACATCACGATGCAGTGGATGGAAAGTCCCTGGGAAGCCACTGTCTGATCGTCGGGTTCCTAAGGCGAGTAAGGAGATTAAATCTTCCTTGTCCTCGCCCCAGAATTCCTGGATATGTCTACCACTCCCTTTCGGGACAAGGTGGTGAACCAGCAAGCGCTGCCCTTGGGGGAGGCAGACCCAGCCCTGGCTTTTCTCTGTCCCGTTCACGCTCTGCACCTGTACGTGGACAGAACGCAAAGCCTCAGGACCTCAAATCAGCTCTTCATCTGTTACGGAGGCCAGCAGAAGGGAAAGGCTCCAAGCAAAGTTTGGCCCACCAGATAGTGGCTCATCATCTTAGCGTATGAATCCCAAGGTGAACCCTGTCCCCCCAGATTGCGAGCTCACTCTACAAGGAATATAGCTGCTTCCTGGGTGTTGGTGCAGGGTGCATCGCTGACAGATGTCTGTAGAGCTGTGGACTGGGCAACACCTAATACATTCACTAGATTCTATAGCCTATATGTCAAGCTGGTTGCTTTCCGTGTGCTCTCTTCACATAGAAGCCAGTTGAACACCGTGAGCTCAGTTCGATTGTCGGCTTCCCTACGGCGAGCCTGTGTCTTTCCTTTGGCAGAGTTATTCTGCAGTCACTGTTTGGTGTTGTCTTCCCCTTGTCTAGGCTAGAGCCAGCCCAGTGACATCCATATGTTTTGCTATCTGTCAAATCGCCCAGCCCAAATGTGTATTTTCCACATCTTGCCTCTCTACGGGTAGGATGTGGCTTTCGTAACGTAACTTTCCTTCCTTGACAAGGTAAGCTTTCCCAGTGTTATCCAAGTCTTCATCCAAGTTATCCAAGTTATTCATTTCAGTCTGATGACTACGTCTCCACGTCACTAAAGCAGTGGCTCTCAAACCTGTCCTGGAGGACCCCCAACACTGCATGTTTTCTTTGTCTCCCTAATCAAATGCACCTGATTCAAATCATCAGCTCATTGACAAATGGGTTAATGAGCTAATGAGTTGAATCAGGTGCAGTGGTGGGGGTCTTCCGGGACAGGTTTGAGAACCACTGCCTTAATGGAGGGAACGGAGGATGTAGTCCCCTTGCCATGACCGCTGGACCACCGCTGACTTTACGTGGCTCCTTAGCCAAAAGCAAATGGAGTGTATATCTACTTCCATGCCACTGGGCAGAGTGTGAGATGCAGATCTTGCACGCTAATGTGCATTGGCTCATTCTGAAATACTCGAAGACAATTGGCTCCCTAGCATGATACCATTTCAGATGACTACGTCCTCCGTTCCCTCCTTCAGGGAATGGTGGGTTGCATAACCAGGACGTTCAGTAAGGACAAAGTGTAGATGAAGATGAAATCTGAGAAAACATGCAAACTGAGATGATTCAATAAACCCTCAACATTTTTATCAACACTTCATTTTTTTGCTCTTTCATATCATCTCAGGCTATGATTTTTAATTAAAGGGGTGGTAGATTCCAGTTTCACTTTTTTGATTTTAAATAGTGTGTAATGTTGCTGGTGGTGCATTAACAGTATCTGCAAAGTTGCAGCGCTGAAAGTTCAATGTAAGCAGAGATATCGTCTTTTAAAAACCAGGAAGTGTAAACGCCTACAAAAACGACTCGATTGGGACTACAACGGGTTATGGTACGTCACTAACCCGCACATTTGCATCAACCACTCCCTCCGGAATATGCAGGAAAGGGCATGTGCATATTTCTGCAGCACGTCGAGTGAGTTGTGTTCACGCAGCTGTCAGGTCTTCTGTGTTTCAAGCTTCCCACGGAATGCTACTTCATCAACAATGGATACAATTTATGTTTGATTATGTTCCTGAAAGTGACGATCGTAATCTAGCTCTCTGTGCTTCGCATTTTACGGAAGACAGCTTCTAGAATCTCCACGAGATCAATGCAGCAAGAAACTGTTAATAAACAATGAAGCTGATCCAACTTTAAAACCAGAGGCAGCAGTTGTTGGACCACAACCTGTAAGTAAGCTAAGACTTAATCGTTTTAAATGTATTTGCATGTATAATTCCAGACGTAACGTTAGCCTGTGTTTTATTTATGTTTTATTTTTTCAAAATGCCAGCGATGGCTTTCTAGCCACTAGGCTACTAGTTATGCTAGTATTTTGTGTCTACGACAAACGCGTACAAACATTATGGACCTGAATTTTGTATAAGTACTAATGTTTTAAACGTATTTTTCATGTATATATGCTTTATGACGTTATTTTCGATTTGATCAAGAACGTAAACTTGCCACCGCTGTTTGTGCTTAACATTAGTAGCCAGTCAGTTGCTCAGTTGCTATCGTTGCCAGTCAGATGCTATTGTGTAAAACAAACGTGTATATGGTTAAAAAATATGTCAACTTATCATTCAGAAACGTTTAGTAAGAGCCGTGTGTGGTGTGGTTCTGTTTGACTCGCTTCATCGCGGCTTTCTCGGTCTGATTCTGCCTCACTGATACTGCAGCTCGACACCATTATTTACATCTGGACCGGAGCTGGCGTTTCCCCGTAAGGTAATAGGCGTTAACCTTCCGGACAACGTGAGCGACAGTTTAGCCAATCACAACACACCCGCCCAAACGAACCAATCTGAGCCCACGACGTGTTTCTGAGGGAGTGTTTTCATAGAATCAGGAAGTAAACCGCTCGTTCAGGGGACAGGGGAGAGCGCGGCTGACGATAAAGGTGAAGTTTATGAAAAATAAGACTTTTTAAAAAAGAAAAACCACGAATACATGTTATATTGCACCCCATAAACACAATCATGCAAAGAAAAAGAGGACTAAACCACCCCTTTAATAGTACACAGTTTTGGGTTTGAAGACTAGACAGAACAGATATCTTCTGATGGGATCTGGTAAAGAGACTATCCAACATTTCAGTATGTGTAGTTTACAGAGCTTTACTTCATTCACAATGCAAACAATAGCTACAGTATCACTTAATCATTTCCATCCTTCTTTCTGAAGACATTTGACTGGTGCATGTCACACAAAAGAAGCATTATGGATTACTGCAGGACTGGATGTAAACACAACCCAAACCATTTGTCACCTTGCACCTGTCAGTTTCCATTTGCTGTGTAGAAGTGTGCAGTTCTTGGAGCATTTGCACAGACATTCCCATGCGCGTTGTCACATCCCAATATTCATAGCGCTCTATAATAGTCTATTAATAATATTTCACTGTGCCATTGTTTGCCATGTCGCATTAACCAACAGCAATTACTGGATTCAGTAATCTGTGCATCCTCATCTGACATGCCCTCCTTAATGCTTTTAAACTGACATCAGCTGTGTTCAGTGACATCAGTATGGTAATGTGCACACATGCTGCTTTTAATGGCATATGAGTGTTATCTGCCCTTTCTAACATGTGCCTCTAAGCATGGCTTCACACCGTGCACAGTCATTTATGACCATGTCGCACACAGCATGAGCGAATTTAAGATGTTAAAGCAAAAACCTAGTTTCAAAAGGCACACATAGCTTTGAAATACACCTCTGTTTTACCATCTCTTTATGAACTTTTTGAAGCAAAGTGGTAGTCACGTAGCTGTCAGTAGAGGAACAGAAATATCTCAGATTTCATCAAAAAAGATCTCATTTGTGTTCTGAAGATTAAAAAAAACAGCGAAAATGGAAAGAAAAATCCCAGCTTATATCTATAAAGCATCTACTCTATTAAATCCACATAAATAAAAAACTAAAAAAATGATATACACACTCTTCCAGCCAAGGATAATGTCAGTACATTAATTTGGGACAAATATAATGTAATTTAATGGAAAACTATGTGAGTGGCACAGCATGATTTTGAACATCTCTTCACTTCTCGTATAGTGTGTGACTATGGAGCTAGAATTGTGTCTTTATTACATGCGAGAAAATAAATTACCTGGGAGAAAGAAAAAAAGTTTGAGAAAAAGTTGATGAGCTGACAGCAAAAAAAGCATTTCAAGAGAGAAAATAAAAATATTTGAGAGGAAAAACTGTTCAAACCAATAGCAAAAAATAATAATATTTGAGACTAAAAAGGTTTTGAGAGAAAGTTTTTTTCTCATAGAACATAAAAATATATAAATTGGAAATTTTTTAAATTATTTGAGAGAAAAAAAAATCTCTCTCAAAATACTTTCAAAAAACTCAAAATATATATTTTTTGCTATCAGTGTGAAAAAAAAAGTGTTTCTCGCAAAATGCGGTTTTTGCACTTGATGCAATTTCTTGCTCTCGAGACAGGATTTTGCTTTCACTGTGAAAATTGTGTTATGGGCGGGGCCTCCCATTGTGTCTTGGGAGTCGAACTGAATCATTACACCATTTTTCTGTTCACAGATAGATACCGCCTCTGCTTTAGTTGAGCACGAACACTCCAATGTTTGGGTATGATGATGACACACACAACTCGATGGCATCGCTGAAGATTAAACATTAAAACTCAAGTTTACCTAGCATGATGGCTAATTAACGATTGGCTTTACTAGCGATAAGCAAGCTAATAACATAATACACATTCATTCATGAATACGAGTGCTATTTTTTAATGTTTAATCTTCAGTGATGCTAAACTTGCTCAGTCAAAAAAAATACATATTTTAGATTTTTTTCAAAGTATTTTGAGAGAGATTTTTATTCTCTCAGAAATAATTTTAAAAATGTAAAATTTATGTATTTTTTATGTTCTATAAGAAAATACTTTCAACTTTGTTTAGTCTCAAATATTATTATTTTTTGCTATTGGTATGGTAACAGTTTTTTTTCTCTCATGAAATGCTTTTGTGCTATCAGTGTGATAACTTTTTTCTCTCAAACATTTTTTTCTCTCAGATCATTTAATTTCTCGCAAGTAATAAAGACACAATTCTAGCTCCATTATTCTTAATCTTCTGCAACTAACTTTAATGTTCTCTAAATAAATATCCAACGTTAAACGTACATTAAAGATGTGCTGTGCTGCCACACGTCAACATGGCTCCATCACTGTGAATAACACAGTCTCATCCCAATTCGTCATATAACTGACGTTTTGGGACGTCTTTTGACCATTCGTCAATATACGACTTTTTAGGGCCCCCTTAAACGTCGGTAGATGACGATCCCGGGTCGTCATACGACTGACGCTTTACCTTTAACGTCAGTTAGGTGACGTGTTGGGTTTAGGGTTAGGTTTAGGGCTGGGGTAGAGTTAGGATCCCATAACGTCATCTACCGACGTTTAAGGGGGCCCTAAAAAGTCGTATATTGACGAATGGTCAAAAGACGTCCCAAAACAAACCTTAACATGGTAAGAACAGACTAGTCACGAGTCACTAGTGAAATAGCTTAGCCTAGTTAAGTTTAAGGCAGCTTCAAAACGTCAGGTAATTAACTAATTTAACCTTGAGCGAGGTAACCTCACCTAAACAGCTCACCATTTAAGTAAATCAGACCGATTTAGCAACACAACTTGAAGAGAAACCCATTAAAAGTCTCAACGTGAAAAGTTGGAAATGGTTTCCGGTGGCAGCTTACCAAACATCTGCTACAAATATCACACATGGGATGGTAGGAAAATAATCCAAACTGCGCCAACCATAATCATTTCATTTGCATAATTTAAAAGCATTCACAATGGAAGACTAATCGCTTGTTTGTGTGTTTTGTCTAATCACTCTCACAGTCTGTCTCACTGATAGACGGCAAAAGCAACGCTGAGTTTGATGTGACAACTTTGATGGATGCCATCTTATTCTCAGCCAATATGGACGTTAAATTGTTCTCAGAAAGTACGTAATGAGTTACTACTTTTCTGGCTTTAGTTCTGTGAATATCCATGTTAAGAGGCAGTATGCATATGCATTATGCATGAGCAAAAGGACTGTGAATTACATTAAATAAAATGCATTTGTACAGTATGTGAATACAAGTGCAGGTACAGCAGTGAATGTGGATCTCTCCATTGAGCCGGCATGAAATGGAGATGGATTTTGCTCGGAAGTGCCATCGAACAGTAGCATCGACCCCAAGGGCTCTCCGTCAGCATCAGGCCTCAAATGAGTCACTTCCAATTATTCAGGTGACATGTCCATTGTGGAGGAGAGAGCCAGCTGGTTTTCAGAGTGTAAGCTTATGTGGGCATTGTTTTCACTTCAAGCAGATAGAGCAAAAATTGATTTTCACAAGGGGCATTGGAGGAACTGAATTCTCAGTGAGTAAGAATGTGAGCAAACACCATGAGCCAAGATATCACAGTTAAAGGCATTCATTGGGTCTGTAAGATTTATTAATAGTTTTTTTCCCCCACTTTTTTTTTTTTACATTTTTGAAAATGGTGTCAAATAATGTTGAAATTGAACTATTTATCTATTTATTTTTTTTATTTTAAAAAAGTTGAATCTAACTTAATCATTTTTTAAATAATTGAGCCAAAACCAAAATGTGTTAGGTTGTGCCCGGCTCTCCCCTATTAACTATTTAATTAACTACTCCTGTGCAAATCTGAGAATTCAGCACCATTATTCCAGTCTTAATCCATCCAGTCATGACTCATTCAACAATCATTCTGATTTGTCTCTCAAAAAAAAAAAAAAATCTATTATCGTCAATGCTGAAAACAGTTTCATATTTTTTGTGGAAAAAGTTATACATTTTATTTTAAAGATTCTTGGATTAATAGAAAGTTCAAAAGAACAGCATTTATTTTAAACAATATAAATGTTTTTTGTAAAATATTAATTACATTATTGTCATAAAAAAACGGATCTTACTAACCGCAAATTTTTTCAATGGTATAGAAAATAATTATATTGTTTAAAATTAAACACCTTCCCAAATATCTTTTATTTATAAACCAAAAGACACTAAAAACAAAGGGTTACAATTTGAAAGCTGAACAAATCTGGGAAGGAGACAATACCATTTCAAAGGTCATAAGAACAAACCTCGGCGCTCATTCCAGTCCATCATACAGAAGCGGAAAAAATATGGAACTACAGCCACACTGCCGATGGCAGGCCGTCCCCTTAAATTTAGTTGTCCAACAACAACAACAACGTCTCTGATCAGACAGACGACTATGATGCTAACTGTCACTGAGCAACCCAAGTCAGCGGCTGCCACTGAAAAGGACGCCCACGGGTCAAAAGCCTTCAAGCCACTGTACAAAAAATGGCCTTTATGGAGTTCGGCCAACAAGAACTGATTGAAGACTTTTATGAACTGCTGACATTTCAGGGTTTTCTTTTTTACAATTTTATTATTCTTTTATGGTTTATAGTTTTATTTATTTTTGAGCTGCGCACACAAATCAAACTGCACTGTCCATTTGTATGCTGGATACTTGCTGGTTATGACTAGGAGAATAATCAGTTTGACAAATATTCTTTTACCAATTTTTGCACTTTTCTTAATAATCAGATCACTGCTACCAATTGGCACCATCTAGTATGTGTCTAAGGAAAATCTCTATTACAACTCTGTGTCTGCATTACATAGTTTATAGTTTGTAAATATGAGCAGCTCATTATGATGGCCTTAGTTAACCTGCTGTAGTAGCTCTATTCTGAAGTGCACATTCTTCATCATGAATCAGCTTCTTCATTTCAGGGGGCCTTTTTATTTTTGGGGTGTCATTCCTGCCCCACTAAATGGAATAGCAAAAACAATATCTGTTTTCCACTCCGCTTGGTTACATCTTATCGGTCAAACAATCTTGCCACAAAATCAAAGGGAAAAAAATGACAGACAATCACACAACACCAAAAAATTTACAATTAAAGGGTTAGTTCACCCAAAAATGAAAATTAAGTCATTATTTACTCACCCCCATGCTGTTCCAACCCCGTAAGACCTTCGTTCATCTTTGGAACACAAATAAAGATATTTTTGATGCAATCTGAGAGCTGGATCAGTCCTCCATAGACTGCCTAAGGGACTGGCTCTTGACGGCCCATAAAGTCATTAAAGAAAAGGTTTAAATATTCCATGTGCCTACAGCGGCTCAATTATAAGTTTATCAAGCGACGAGACTACTTTTTGTGTGAAAAAAACATAAATAACGACTTTATTCCACTATTCCATTACTTCCTTATTGGCGCATGCGCGAGAACTGAGAGGAAAACCATAGACAGTAAAAGAAATGGACAGAGCGATCTCATTGGAACTCCATTGAGACGATTGAAGCCCGTTTTTGGCGATTTTTTAGCACTTCCGTCCCTGACGCGCAGACTCATACAGAGCTAGTCTACGTAGATGTGACGTGAGTGACCCGTTTGATTTCTAGTGCGGTGGCATGAGAAATCTGAATCATTCCCTCCTGAAACATGCGCAGAGGCAGAGAGTATGAATAGGAGCTGTCCATGGGCTAGGAGAAGGAGACAAGTTTGCTAGGTATTCTGATAAATTATTTTGTCATTCTGCCTCCACGTTTCCTGATTGCGCGCGAGCTTCTTCTCGTGTCCATACGGTAATCTCAAAACTGTGCGACAGAGAGTCGCGTGGGTATGACGCAATCGTTAGCCTACTTTCACTAAAACTGCTTCTACGGGGCCATAACATAAGCTACAAGGTAATGGAGCTATTTATACATTGTCGTGTTTCTTTAGAAATAAATAAAGGGCAAATGGGGTCTTCAAACGCCTCAGATGTAAAGTTATTCACTGTCAAAGTGACGCCAAAATGAACGGGAGTCAATGGGAATGCTAACGCAAGTGAAGTTCTGCAACAAGATGTCAGCTCCCGCGAGGCTTCAACTTCCGGTCGATGGATTACCCCCTTGAGGAAAACGTTCTCTTTCGAGTACTTCTTTTTACCGGCTGCTCACCGCTTAGGAGTATTATCACCACCTACCGTATAAGATGATGATAAGACACACTGTCGTTTTTTGAGAAGATTAAAGGCTTTTAAGTGCACCTTGTAGTGCGGAAAATACGCTAATTGAAAAGAGTATGTACAGCGCGCATCTTCCTCTGCTTGTAAACAGAAAGATTTGCACTTCCAGCTATATCAGCACATCATCTTATACAGTAGGTGGCGCTAATACTCCTAAGCGGTGAGCAGCCGCCAGTAACAAGAAGGAGAACGTCTTCATCTCAGTTCTCGCGCATGCGCCAATAAGGAAGTAATGGATTAGTCGAATAAAGTCGTTATTTATGTTGTTTTCACACAAAAAGTAGTCTCGTCGCTTGATAAACTTATAATTGAGCCGCTGTAGGCACATGGAATATTTAAACCTTTTCTTTAATGACTTTATGGGCCGTCAAGAGCTAGTCCCTTAGGCAGTCTAAGGAGGACTGATTCAGCTCTCAGATTACATCAAAAATATCTTTATTTGTGTTCCGAAGATGAACGAAGGTCTTACGGGGTTGGAACAGCATGGGGGTGAGTAAATAATGACTTAATTTTCATTTTTGGGTGAACTAACGCTTTAACATTTTGTTAGAACTTTTAGTAAATAAGTTATTTTGTTTAGTTGTTTGTTTCCGAACCATAGGACAATCATGACTGTCAGGGGTTGTGTAGGCAAAGGAAGACGAGAAGTCCAAAATTTCAAAACAACAACTTTTACTTACAATAAACAAAGTAGAGGGTTCAAACAGGCAGAAGGTACACTCATGTGATACACCTAAGTAAAGGCAGCAGAATATACTAAATATACCATTAACAGAAACAGGTGGCACAGATGATGACAAAGACTAAACACCATAGACAGTAAAAGAAATGAATAGAGTTCTTACATAGTAAAGCATGTTCGCACATGCGCACTCTTCAAAATCGGTACTTAAAATCTTTTTACAAACTAAAAGACATAAATTCCATTTGTATGTATTCTAAATAAAAGGCACCAGTTGTACTGAATGTCAATTTGCTTATTTTGCTCAAGATAAGGATTTATTACCTCCAAATGTCGTGCAATATAGAAACGATGCCTCTAACCACAGGTCGAGAGCTGTCGTTCAAACCACACAACTTTGCGACGCTGTTTGCGAATGTTCGTTGGAACGATGGTTTCGGGAAACACCAACTCGTTGAACTATGCTGATAACGACGGAACTTGCGACCATAGTTGGCTAATGATGCTTTCGGGAAACGCACCCCAGATCTTGTATTTTATTTGACACTTCTTATAAATCGTCAGAAACACAGGTTGAGACACAACTGTCTCAATGACAGTTTATCATAATACAGTGACAGTCAGTGTCACTGTAGTATGATAGTTGCAAGTATAAAAAAGTATAAGCATATTATTTCATTTTTCTTGGATCAAACTTAATCTTGTTGGTGATTTTGTTTTGTGTTTTCCCTGTTAACTCAGTTTAATTATTACAGGTAGGCCTACTATAATTTGGTGATAAAATACATTGATCAACCTTTGCGGTGATGATTGAAAAATCCTTCCCTGCTGGAGTTGAAATCAAAGAGTTGCTGACCCATTCGGACTCGTGATACCGACAGCCTGCTAAGCTTTTGTGTGCTTTTAATGAAGCTCTGGTGTAGCGTGATGGGAAATGAATAAGGTAGCTATAAATGTCACCCAACTCAATGTCAGGAAGTTTTTCTACACATTTAATGCCTGTAAAAAGAACTTGTGGTGCTTCATATGGATCTATGATTCATAATTAATTTTATCTTCCTCTTGTATGGGCTATTTCTTTTTGTGATGCTAATGATAAGTGCGATGACGTGAAGAGTTAGCTGACGACCGCTGCACTAATAATAGATAGTGGTGGAGGAAAAAAATCGACTCTGTTCAGAGTCGAGATATTTTATGCACGCAATTATATCAATAATGTTGCACAAAGCTTTGCAATATTTAGGCTAATTATAATAATTATAAGTATAAATATTATTTATAATATAAATAATAATAATATACTATATACTACCATTGCCACCGAGTAGCTGACGGATGTATTCCGTAAAAATGGCTGACACGCGGCTAGGGGTCACGTGACTGGGAGATCGTTATAAAGGTGTTTAAACAACGTAACACTATCACTTGCATATTTGATAATTGGAATATCAAATATTTCATGACATAGCCAACAAATTTGTGAATATTTTGTAAAAATAAAAAAATGTAAAAGCAAATCATTAGTCATTCAGTGGCTGCAGTGTCACATGACAAACAATGACGCGTCACCATGGAAACAATAAAGCGATAAGTCCTAAATAATGATCGCCTTAAAATATTTTACATGTATGTTTAAAAAGGTTAAATATGAATACACAGCCTGTTTTTTTATTAAGTAGGCTACAGTTTTTTACTTAATATTTTAAGTACAGTAGGCTACAGTTTTTATTTCAATTTTAGGTGCAATACATTTGAATTGAATCATTCTTTCAGTTTTTTTATTTACCTGTATGTATGTAAGCAGAATAGTGCACTGTTAATGTTCAAACTGTGCTTTTACAATGTTTAAACTGGTTGACAATAATAAATATTCTTATTCGAAATTAAACCTAATTTTTGAGCTGTGCATAACTGTAGCTGAATAGTTAGGCCTACTACTCTACTGTGTTTTAATATTGGTCATTATGGCGGTACTTGGAGAGCCAAATATTGTCTGATTTGGTACTTGGTGTAAAAAGTTTGAGAACCACTGACCTAGAAGATTAACTCAAAAACATTAACAGAACAGAGAAACAGATCATAAAACAAACTCAAATGTGACAGGCGGGACAGGTCAGATTTTTACTTGCCATGATAAATGCACAAAAAAAAGTTATTACATACATTTATCACACACTTCACTGCATAAATGATTAATTGGTTAATTCAGTCAAGAGCAGTGAGTGATTTTCTCTTTGACTTTTGTTCTTTGATTAACAATCACAGACAGCAGTGGGTTTATTAGGCTGCTGTCACTTTAAGATCTGATGCACATGACTCGGATCATACGATCATTTAACACTTTTTAACTCATTTAAGACCATACTTTCAAGGATACTCAACAAAATAAGTAATTTTGACATGATTCAGTGTGTACAGAGAGTCACTTCACAGACACGCCAGTAAATATTTGAGTTTACAGATCAGCCCAGGCTCATTCGAAAAACGTACCAGTGGCAACATTTTTGCGAAACGCAAAATACATTGCGTCTGTTTCACGACAGATTCAAAGTGAAAATTCCAGTGAGTGGCACTAAAAGTGAGTTTAGTTTTTTTCTGGAAAAGAGGAACGTTGTGAATAATGCAAAGTTTTATTACGTCTGAGTTTGTACGTACCACCGCAGTTCTGAATTGAAATTTCCAGTGAGTGGCGCTAAAAGGTTAACGCTCCACCACATTTTAAAATAACGTGCACACTATCCCCTAAACCTACCTGATAGTGTTAACAAAAGCTAATGCGACATAAAAACGTAATCATACCCATGATATTTAAACTTGTTTATGAACGTATATTGTCGATCGTCTTTCACGAGCTCTTCGCACCCCAAAGTACAATTCTGCACCAGCTGAGCTATCGAGCAAACTTAAGTCAGTAAATTTTAACATATGGAGCTGGTTAGGTGATGCAAACTCCAAAATACATATAAATCATGCAACTATGGTAAAAGTGATTTGAGGTCATAACATAATTGTGCAAGGAGCCGTGTGAAAACAAGTCTTGATTAATCCATATTTGCACCCTGTAATCATAATTGTGTCTGAAAACGATTAGAGTGCTTGCTGTTTTACTGTCTCTAGTGTTCATTTATTTTAGAAACAGTGATATTTACGAATTGGTACGTATTTTGCGTTTTGCAAAAATGTCGCCACAGGACAATTCCCTCCAGTCAGACTTCAAGTCCCAAAGAGTTCTGCAATTTACTTGGAAATAAAGAATAAAGAAGCACAGAAAATATTTGTGTAAACATTAAGAAGAGATGTGCACTTTCAACTCCCTTGCATGCACTGTATTCTGATCAGGTGAGCAGGCCCCACTGGACCAAACTGGAGGTTAAGGGCTTCGCTCATGATGGAGACATCTCAGTGATGTTTCAGTTTAATGCAGGTCGCACATCACGGGATCGAACCTGTGACCTCAGCTTCACCAGGTCTTATCCACTACACTACCATCAACCTCATTCATGCTTCTGAAGACGAACACGTTCCCCTGTCACCATTAAAATATGATGCAGAGACGCCACTGCACAGCTTTTTAATGTGATGAACTGCTCATTTGTATATTAATAAAGAATAATGCATTAGCCACTCAACAGAACGAGTTTTCAAGTTTTAGTCCTAAGGTTTTAATTGTTCTGTGATGCACAACATCATCCATTTTAAGTGCTGAGACAAAAAACTGATACTCCTAAATGGTTAATGTGTTTGATTATTAAAAGGCACAAATAGATTCCTAAAAGTACCGTAAAAGCTGTCGGGTGTTTTGAGATGTTAAACAGCAGCAGCAAATGAGATCTTGAAGAATTCATCCTGTGAAAATGAGTGTGGTGCATGCCTCTGACAAAGTGGTTGTCAGGGTGTCAGTTATTCGCAGCCTTTTTGACTCCAAGGCTCCCCATTTAAACGGAATCCAGCAAAATTTAAACAAAAATAAAATTAATTTCCAAAAACTCATGCCACATCCATGTTTTTTTTTTTTTTTTTTTTTTTTTTTTTTTAGTAATCAACTGCTATGTGCAAATCTTAAATCTGATCACTGAATCTTAGAAAGTAGCACATCTCTTATTAACAAGCCACGCAATATCATCTGTAGCCCAAACAGTGCAGAATGAGTAATGCACATGAATTTAAGGGCCTTGTTCAAATCCCTATTCTCTAACCCTAAATATGAGCAATAGTAATAGAGAAGCTTACATTAGTTAACAGTGCTAATAATAGTGCAATGACATCAACTTCGATTTCCCCTCTCAACTGGAATACTTATTGCCACTTAGCTTATGGTTGTTGCTGTCAAAACAGCTGCCACACTGAAGTATACAGTACATTTCATAATGTTAATGCATAAGAACAGAAGCCTTGGTGCAGTTAAAGCACATTGTGCTTTCACAGGCAATGACTTGTTTCAAGGCACAAAATAAATGCATGTGTGTGAAGAAAAACTCAGTGTTGTAAGTGTTGCAAGTGTTAACTAAAACCAATAAAAATATTATTTAAATATTATAATATTATATTAACCTTAAAGGGGGGGTTGACTGCGATTTCACTTTTTTCATTTTAAATAGTGTGTAATGTTGCTGTTGGTGCATGAACAGTATCTGCAAAGTTGCAGTGCTGAAAGTTCAGTGTAAGCAGAGATGTCGTCTTTTAAAAATCAGGAAGTATATTGCCTACAAAAACGACTGGATTGGGACTACAGCTGGGTTATGGTACGTCACTAACCCAAACATTTGCATCAACCACTCCCTCCGGAATAAGCAGAAAAGGGCATGGCCATATTTCAGCAGCTCCAGCTCGTCAATGTTGTTCACGCAGCTGTCAGGTCTTATGTCTTCGAACTTCCCACGGATGCTGTACTTCGTCAACAATGGATACAATTTATATTTGATGATTTTCCTGAAAATGACGATCGTAATCTAGCTCTCTGTGCTGCACATTTTACGGAAGACAGCTTCCAGAATCTCCACACCGGACTCAACAAGAAACTGTAAACATGAAGCAGTTCCGACTTTAAAACCAGAGGCAGCAGTTGTTGGACCACAACCTGTAAGTAGGCTAAGACTTAACCATTTTAAATGTATTTGCATGTATAATTCCAGATGTAAGCTTGTGTTTTAGTTTCTTTTTCAAATGCCAGCGCTAGCTTTATTGCCACTTGGCTATTAGTTATGCTATTTCGTGTCTACGACAAACGCGTACAAACATGAATTTTGTATAAGTGCTAATGTTGTAAATGTATTTTTCATGTATATATGTTTTATGACGTTATTTTCGATTTGATCAAGAACGTAAACTTGCCAACGCTGTTTGAGTATAACATTAGTAGCCAGTCAGTTGCTATTGTTGCCAGTCAGATGCTATTGTGTTAAACAAACGTGTTAAAAAATGTAGCAAATTATCATTCAGAAACGTTTATTAAGAGCCGTGCGTGGTGAGGTTCTGTTTGACTCTCTTCATCGTGGCTTTCTCGGTCTGATTCTGGGTCAAACTGATACTTCAGTTCGACGCATATTTACATCTGGACCGCAGCTCATGACGTTCCCATTTCCCCCGTAAAGGTAATGGGCGTTAACTTTCCAGACAACGTAAGCGACGGTTTAGATAATCACAACACACCGGACCAAGCTAACCAATCTGAGCCCACTACGTGTTTCTGAGGGAGTGTTTTCATAGAATCAGGAAGTGAACCGCTTGTTCAGGGGACAGAGGAGAGCGCGGCTGACAATAAAGGTGAAGTTTATGAAAAATAAGACTTTTAAAAAAAAAGAAAAACCACGAATACATGTTATATTGCACCCCATAAACACAATCATGCAAAGAAAAAAAGCAGTCAACCCCCCCTTTAATAATCTTAAAAGAAAATTATGGCCATGTGGCCCCTTCTTCAAAGTAAATCTCCGGGATTTAATGCCCATTGTTTTGTCCTCCACTTAGAGAAGCAACAGTACATCTCTCCTCAACAAGCCACATGATTTGAGATATCATTCATGTCTGTGTAGCTCCAACAATGCAGGAATTACTCACCATAAAATTTAAACTTTACTGTAAATGGTTTGTTAAGATCAATACTAGTATTGGTGTCTGTTTTAGCAGACAGTTTAAAATAGATTTCACAGCAGCCTGTTTCAAGTTTCTTTTCAAGCAAATTATCTACAGGATCATCCAACTATTAAGCTCCCAGCATGCATTGCAACCAATCACAGTGAGTTGAACATCACAACACACAAACTTATGACAAGTGCCTTAGGACATTTAAAAATCTTTCACACACACCCTCACACTTTCTTTGACACGCACACACATACACAAACACATGCTTTTTCCAGTGCTTGTATGTTGTTGACAGCTCCCTTTAGAAAGCTATTAATTATTCACATGACTGAATGTTTACCTTGGCTGTATAGAGGCAAGCTGAGAATGGATTTTACACCCATGACCAGCTAGTAATATGCTTCAGTCACGGGCTGATACATTTGGGAATGTCCTGTGTATACAGTATGTGTTTTTCTGTTTCTATTTATACACAGTGTTATATGTACAGTTCAAGCCACAAATCTTTTTCCAAACTTGTTTGTTTCAGGACATGAGCCACCCTACTTTTATCTAATTTCTCTTATATCTTAAATTCAATCGCACCCCCACAACCATTGCAAACTTCATTGATATATTACTTAAAGCGTTCGAACATTATTACTAAATTGTTTATACTGCATATAGTGTGCAAATCATCTACACACTGGCCGCAAACATTATTGCATTGCACCGTGCCTCAACAACTTGAGGCTGTCTACACTGAACGTGACAAAGTTAAGGTAGCTTCAGATATCTCCAAAATGGGGCGTGAACTCCAAAAGTGGGCACGGTCTTCATGAATAAAAACTTGTGCAATTGTCTCTAGATTCAGACAAATGTTAGACATTGACTTACATTTAAAAATAAAAAATGTGTAAATTTCTCATTGATCTATATAAAAAACATGTTTTTACGCGTGGGGACATTTTACTCTGTTGCTTTGTTGAGTTAGAGATGGCCCGGATTGGTGATCTTATTTCGTAATATCTTAATAACAGCTTATCTTGTGAACTGACATTTTCTTTAGCATTTTCTTTTTTAAACTATTAAATAGTTTTCAGTAACTGAAATAAAGCTTAAATACAATAAATTAAAATATTCAATTAAAAATATTAAATACGTTTAGTATTTTTAAGTTTAAGTTCCCTTTAAAATGTACTCAAGTCAAAAGTCGAAGTAAAAAGAATGCACAATACATGTAATTACAATAATCAACTACTTTACATTTACTAGTACTGACCTGGGATGGTCGAAAAGACTCAACCTCAAGTCTCTGTGATATTCTCAGGCCCTTTCAATGCAATCTGTGGAATTGCGCACCAATTTTATTATCTATCAGGTGACAATTGCTAGTTAAATCACAAATAACAGCACACCGTACCTCAACAAGACACGCGATAGAGGAATCATTAATGTCTGTAGTGCTACATGTAAAATGTACACATCAAAAGCGAAGTCAAGGTTAACAGGTTCAATGCATAAACAAACACAACTCCAACACGGAAACATCTTAACCACCACCCAAAGGACAGGCAACTACTTTAGGCTTACATTAACCCAAAAGGTGAGAGCTGTGTCCTTGTAATTTTCAATATCTGAATTTCAAGTATTTATTAAAAATTAATACAAATTTATAACTTGCAACCCTGTCTTATGTGGACCGAATAAGTGAGCAAGATCCTCAATTTTATATTTTCAAAAGTGTAGTATATCAATACAAGCCATATTCTACCATAACGTTCACAAACACACTGGTTTCCTTCTATTTATGAGTGAATAGCTCTCTATACTACTGACTCATTGCTGCTGAATACCAAACTACCCCAGGGGTTTCAACTTCTGGTTAATATCACATGGGCTCGTGTCAGTATTTCTGGATACATGCTTCTTTCATGATTCTTATGAATTTTGATGTTTGTATTATTGACAAATGAGGGGGTTGGGAACATACGAAATGAGGGAAAGATACCTTGCAGTGCAGCACTGTAATATTCAAAGTTGCTCCTACGGAGTCAAAGCGAGAGCAGAAATCAAAAGGTCTCGAATCCTCGTAGAGCAACATCACCCCCCTCAGGCGTTCAGTGCTATTGCGCCCCTCTTTCAGATGATGTAACCCACTGTGATGAATTATGAAATGTGTCACACTCAATCAAACTTTCTTCTCTCTCCTTCAAATCTTATCTGTATTTCAGGCCTGTGGGTGGGTCATTTCTGTTATGCAGTACATTTTAAACTGAAAATTAACAAAGTTGTGTTGTAATTTCATTCTGAATTTATAACTTCATCATTTACACCATGTCAAGATCATTAACAGAATACCAAACAGTGTATAAAATAAAGAGCTAAAGTTAGTGAGAGACTGACAGTTCAATAATATGAGAATGTCAAATTAAGTTAATGAAGCATTGACTGGAGGAGGGGGGATTAAGAGACACCGAAAATGTATTAATAAATTGCCCGTTTTTCACATTAGAGACAGCAACTAGAGACAAAAATGAAAACATCTGCTCAAATAAAGTAATTCACTAATATGATTTATATTTTATCTAAATGGATTTAGATGCATGTGACAGGGATGTGAAAATGTACTAATAAAAGCATAATGGGAATGACATTTCTTGAGAGATTAATATCAAGGAAAAAGTCCATGGACCAAATGCTTAGAACTAAACATTCATATTTAAAACCTAAAATATTAATTTATAAAGATAAAGTAGACTAAAATGTGCAAACTAAAACATCATGTTTATGATGGAAAAACAGAGAAACTCTTCATCTATAGTATATTAGTAAAATTATTGCTTGGAATATTATAGTAATACTTTTAAGATCGCTTTATAATTCTGTCACAATAAATGTTAAACTAAAATGTTATGAGGTACAGTATATGTTTGAGGACATGCTAAGCAAATTACAGTTGTGACTTTGATTTTTGTTAGATGTTTGCTCATGATTATTTGCTAAAGAAATTCCTGTTTCTTATAGTCTTCTGTTCTGTAGACTGCTTTTTTAGGACATTACTGTGAAAGTAGGCAAAAATGTTCCCTTTGAGAAGTGGGCTTTACATCTTTAATGGTTATTTGAGCTTAACGCAAAAGCAACGGATAATCAACAGCAGCATGCACTATCCTGCTAAAGGGGTCGATTTAGAAAGGAACAGACGAAATTGCTCTTGGGAAGTTATTGTGAAGATTTAGTCTATAGTTTCTGCTCTGCATTTTGTTGATGACCTCAGCAGATGCTTTGGTCTTTAGTCAGCCACTTTATAAACAATACTTTCAGTGCTTTCCCTTGAATTTGAAACCTTTTTTGGGGGTTTAAAATAGTTATGCTCAAAGTCAAGATTCAAAACACATCACATTGTAATTTTGAAAAGAGTTTATAAGAAAGTTTAAATTGCATGAGGAAAGGAGAAATTGACAATGTAGGAAAAGACCACCAAGGACAGGCTGCCAGTGCTCAACTTAAAGCAAAGATTACAGAATGTAATTTCATTAACTTCTGTTTGTTCCAGTAGAGCAGTAAAATAACCTTGAAGTCTTGGAGGGGATTTACTCGAGAGGAGCGAGCGTGTTTTAAAGATGCAGTAAGTGGTGAGATTCATTACACATTATAAATGTTAATTAGCACATCGTTAAAGCAACACCAAGTAACTTTTCCTCTGCTGTCACCCTACAAGTTGGAAGCGGAACTGTCCATTACCGCTGTCGTAAATAATTTAGCCTATCGCAGCCTGCTGTCACACGCACGCTCATTGTTTATCCAGCACCGGCTTTGGAATGAACGTTGTTCACAGACAAGGTAGAGTATGTTGCATGATTTCATAAAAGTATGATAAATTGCGACATGAGAAACGAAGAAAAATAAAATGATGACTATTGTAACGCTTGACATAAAGCAAGTCAAATTTGTAGTTTTCTTATGTCTCTTTAGAACTACAGAATCACAACAACCCTATCTGGCAATCTTACATAGCATGATTATAGCAAATATAGGAACGCAAAGCGCATCCAGAAGTGCCTTTCACCCTGTTACGACTTAATGAGCCTCTAAAGCAATTTTGGAAACATTACTTTAAGGTAAAAAAAAAAAAATAAAATCTTACTTAGTGTTGCTTTAAATAGAACCATTCACTCATACATTGTGTGGAAAACGCGGTATGTGGAAAACATGAATTGAAGTCTATATTGTTGCATTAAGTTGGTCTTAAGGTGCTTGGCTTCCAATAAAAGCTCACCATTACTTTAAATATTTGCTACATTTCAATATAATATAATGGAATAATTATTTATAAAGCACTGTAAAAACAAACCTGCGCTATCTCACGACCAATTGTATGAATTCGACGAATGATTAAAAAGTGTCTAATGCACGATTTGTCTAAACTCACGTGATGGGTAGGTTTAGGGGCGGGGTAAGGGGTAGGTCATTCGTACGAATTCATACGAATTGGCCAATTCGTAAAATATGTACGATTTAGCAAAATTGTACTAATTCGTACGAGTGAGGTTGTATGAATTGTTACGATTTAGCCACTTTTTAATCATTCGTCGAATTCGTACGATTTGGTCGTGAGATCGGGTTGAAACAAACAAGTCTGACCAAAGTACTGCACAAAAACTAATAAAAATAAGAAAATAGAGCTCCCTCGTTTTGCTGCCGAGCTAATACCAATAGCTCGATATTGATATAGAGATGACTGTTCCAAAGTTTTGGACCTGCCATCGCAAAACCGTCATTGCCACGTTATTTTAAGAGTGGATCTAGGCACAATGAGTAAACAGAGATCACTGGATCACAGAAGGAGTGTACGAAGAGAGCTGATTAGTCAGGTTCTGAGGGCCCAAATTATTGAGGCCTATATAAACATATAGTAGAATTTTTAAATCGCTTCTATTTCGCCAGTGCAGTGCAGATAAAAAAAGGAGTTACCGGCTCAAACTGGCGGTAGAAGAAGACTGAGACTAAGAGACACCATAATAAAGTGAATAACAAGTATTCTAGACAAGATGTTACAATAGCATGAATCACAGTTTGGAATTATCTCAGTACAAAAAGGGTTTCACTTTAGATGGTTAGCAAAGATGAAAAAAGCATCAGTACTGAAACAGTACTGATCTGTTTATCACATTTTTGGTTGTGATCAAACAGAACGCCCAGATTTCTAGTGCAACGAGATTCAAATTGGGCAATAGTACCACAGCCAACATCAACTACACAGTTTTACACACTTTGCATTTCTGACAAGAAGCAAGTAATAATTAGTGCAAAATAATGAAATAATATGAGTTATGAGTAAATAATTAAAAGAAAGAAAAAATACAACCCCAAAATTATTTTCTTCAAAAATAATTCCACCATCTAAATCAGGGATGAGCTGATTCCAATTACTCTCTTCTGGATGAATAATGTATAGAGATCTTACCATCTCAGCAAACTCTCCAGATGAGAAGAAGGGGCAGCCCTCCATTATCCTCCTCATAAATCCATCACTTCATGCTTTTCTGTCTCAGTCTATATCATTGTCAGTCTCTCTTCATTTCCCTTTTTAGCTTTTTAAAAGAATAATGATTATTATTGTCTGCTTTGAAACTTTTCATGTCTGTCTTCCTGCCTCCCCCCAGCTCTTTATATCATATGTGCTCTGCCTGAAAATATATTTTCAATTGCTTTGGTCTCCCTCTCCATTCTCACGACAAAGGGATATTCTTTCATGTATTTCGCGAGCTTGTTTGCCTTTGTGTTAGTGTGAAACTCTTGCATACATCAGACAGGTCATTGGCAGGGCTTCTAAAGATAAATCTCATGAAAAGTGTAATATTTACTGAACGGTTTTGAGATTATTTGAGATAAAAAACTTTCCCTTTCATACATAACATGCATAATGGAAATTCACAGAAGTTGAGTTCCCATGAATGTTTCAGGAGAACCATCGGAGAGCTCTCTGGTGGAAACTTCACACTGTCACAAAGGAGAAGAATCGTGATCAATCATTCATTCATCTCTCAGACATGCCAACCAAAGAAAAGCACTGCAATTCCACAGTCACCAAGGACTACAACTCACATCTCTCTCTCTGAAAACTACTTGTTGTCTTAGAGACAATAATACAACTCATTTTAATTCTATATTTACCAAGCCAAAACATAAGTGAACATGCTTCAGCCAAACATGGATATATCTTCTCATCCATTTCTGACTGCTATATACGAAAACTCCAAAAGTTAAATCATCAGACAAAAAAGTTGTGTTTAAAGTTTTTAATGAATGTTTATTTGGTAACGCTTCCTTTTACAGTCAAGTTACCCATACTATGTACTTATTTTAGTAATTACAATTACTGGGTAATAACTAGTACTAACCCTAAACCTACCCCTAAACCTACCCCTGTTCCATGTACTTACCTTATATTAGCAGTACTTTCTAGCTAAGTACTCTGTAAGTACACTGTAAGTACTGTACTGTAAAAGGAAGCGTTACCGTTTATTTCTAATTTAGTCTGTTATGATTCATTCACCTCTTTGCATAGGAAGGAGTAGCCTATCAACACTCACTATTGTACTGTATACAAGTAAGTGTTTTGAAAACTTTTTTCATATAAAATAATTTACAGCCAAAGCATTATGAAATCGTTAACTTACGGTTTGTGATGTAGCTGCTGTCAGATCCTATAAGCTACAGCTTTAAGTGCATGGTCAGAAACTGAACGTGCATCAGTATAATGTAACCGGTGTAGACAGCGTCAGTGATTATATGGGTTCTATTAACTTTTGACGAGTGACACAATGCTTGCATCCAGTATAGACAAGTGCCGGCCGATAAGGGTCTGTAAAACTGTTCGTTGATATCTTGCTATAGACCATTTCACAAGATGTAAACAACACTGGTCCAGAAACACTTCCTGTTTCAGTTTGAAACTGTTTTCTTTATTTCACATGTAAAGAAAACATCTTAAAGATGTTTGTTTAACTTTTTGATTCAGTTTTAAATGTTCTGTTGGTTGTATTTTATCCCAGCTTTTATGTAGCGTTAAAAAACTGAAACAGGAAGTGCTTCTGGACCAGGTTTGTTTACATCTTGTGAAATGGTCTATAGGCAGTCATATCCAAATGTCTGCCTGTGTGACATCACAAATACCTCAGTATCTAAGCAAGCCATTTTTGGAGCTTAAAAAAAATAAAAGCTTTGTTTATGAGGAGGATATTTCACTTTTAAACAATGAAACTTGTAGGATGTTTTAATGGTAAAAAAAGACCTCTTAAATGTCTGAAGATTAAGGTAAATTTGATTTCTCACTTCACGTCTGACCCTGAGAAGATAAAACCAGAGAAAATTCACGAAAACAAAGCAGACAAACATATTTAAATCCCTCAGGCAATTAGTTCCTTAAAAGAAGAACAAGTAAAAAAAAAAGAATTTAGTCTAATTAAAAATATTCTATTTTTACCCAGTATTTGCAAATTCTATGCTTTATTGCCTATTAGAAGATCACACGGTTATTTTAGCAACATAATAAAATCAAACTCTATTGAAATCAATTGCAAGTCGAGTCTCCAGTGTGCCACAACAGAAGGTTGTTTTTTACCCACCTGAGATATTGATATTGCCATGATCACTCTACTTTTATACAAACACATATACCTATTCACAGATCCTTTAACATGAATAATTCTCTGGGTTTATCCGGCAGGTTGATCTGTGCCTGTCAAAAAGCGGTGCCCGGCGCTTGCTCAAAGTGGATTACCTAGGTGAGGAACTGATTGGCTGAGGGATTTAAGGATGTTTGTGTGCTTCGTTTCTGTTTATTTTCTCTGGTTTTATCTACTCAGGGTCAGAGTAATACCTTTAGCAAGGTCTCCAAACTCCATAATCTCCTCGAAGATATACTGCCAACACAAGGTCAAAACTCACATACAAAACCCTGGGGATGGGATGCATATAAATGAGAAAATCCACAGACTGACAGAATGGATCATGCTTTCATTGGTAAAAGGTTATTCGATGACAGATAAGACAACTGAAGTCCATTTATAATGTCAGTCAAAGTTTCATAGTCATAATGGTGTCATAATATTTGTTCCCTTTAAAGTTAAACAGCCTCCATTTTCTACTGTGCAAGTTCCAAAGCATTTTCTACAAGACAAGTAGTGCACAGTGCATTTCACTTCATGAACAGGGTGGAGCTGATGTAAATGTAGTCAGTTATATGCTAATATGCTTCTGGTTGAAATGTCATCTTGACGATTTCTCAATAAGCTATTTTTTTTTCTGTAGCTTAAACGGTTTTGCATTGTGTATGAGTATTAAATCAAACTATTAGATAAGAGCAAGAAAAAGAGCTGTGTTTTAAGACAAGATGCCCAAAATGCACATTTTTCATGCGCCTGTTAATTCTAAGATTTTACAGTGTTTTTTTTTTTTTTTTTTGATTGTTCGAAAGAAATAAGAGAAAAATACACTTAAGTGTATACATTTGGTTCTGTAGATTTCAATTATATACTTTGTTTTGGTAACACTTTATTTTACAGCCCGCAAACAACTGCGTAAATAAACCGAAATTATGGTGTACGTTTCTGTAATTATAGCGTAGGCTACCTCCGTGTAGGTATAAAGGAACAATATGTTAAGTTTTGGGTAATAAAGGGTAACAAACAGAAATACAAGCAAATTATTTATAATGTCATTATTTTAAAACTAACAGGTACCTATTCTGTTCATTTAAAAAAATGCGCCCTGTCAAGAAAAATCTACTGCTCCTACAGTGAGCAATCTTCGTCTTCACCTTGCTGTCGGGGGATCGTATAGCGTACAAAGCTATGCGCATGCTTCAAAACTTCTTCTCCTTGTTTAGTGTATCTCTGTGGCAGAATTACAGTGCCATATACTGGTCTGGCATGTTTACCACAGTTTTATGTCAGTTTCAGTGGTTTTGTGTATGCATATATTTCTTGAAACAATACCATGTTTAGATCAGATAGGGATTAGCTCTGGCTGTAACTGTCTGACCAACCCGATCACAGTAAATGCGTCTTTATAGCACGCATGTGTATTGTCGTGTAATATACGCTATATACGCACGTTTCATGGTCCGTGTGGGAATTTCCTTCTTTTTTTTTCAAAATAGTCATCCTCAGTGAAATGTACTGAGCAAACATGATGGTTCTTGATGATCTCTTCAGGTGTGTTTGGCTCTAACGTTATATCCAGAGCAAGTAACTTAGCGATTGATTCATCAGGTCAGTGTTTTTGGTTAGAATGCTATGAAACATGATGGTATTACCTGGTCTCCCCTGTTTATTGTCGCAGCTCTTTACAATACAGCGAATATGATAAACTATGCTTTTACTATTTAGTAATTGCTGACTCTGTTACTCCAACTCTGAAGGAACTCTCTGCTCCTCACCACGGTGAGTCTCAGGTGCTGCGGTAATTACTGCACCCAAGCAGTGCTTAGCCTTCTAAGAATATAGTTCCCAATATATCTGGTTAAAAGAGGGCTGTGTCTCATATTACCCTGTTATTTGTACACTCTGTGACTGTACAAATCACAACATGCAAATAGGAAAATGTTTGCGTTATTTAGTCTGGCCAAGTTTCAAGGTGTCGTGTTCTAACATATAATGATTATGTTAAAACACAACCAAAATCATCAGTCCACTTTTTCTATGTGATCATCTGACTGGTACAACTCATGTATAGCCAAACATAATCTAAAGTTAAAGGGTTAGTTCACCCAAAAATGAAAATTAAGTCATCATTTACTCACCCCCATGCTGTTCCAACCCCGTAAGACCTTCGTTCATCTTCGGAACACAAATAAAGATATTTTTGATCTGAGAGCTGGATCACTCTTCCATAGACTGCCTAAGGGACTGGCTCTTGACGGCCCATAAAGTCATTAAAGAAAAGGTTTAAATATTCCATGTGCCTACAGCGGCTCAATTATAAGTTTATCAAGCGACGAGACTCCTTTTTGTGCGAAAAAAACCATAAATAACAACTTTATTCGACTATTCCATTACTTCCTTATGGGCGCATGCGCGAGAACTGAGAGGAGGACGTTCTCCTTTGACTACTTCTTTTTACCGGCGGCTGCTCACCGCTTAGGAGAATTACCGCCACCTACCGTATAAGATGATGATAAGGCACACTGTCGTTTTTTGAGAAGATTAAAGGCTTTTAAGTGCACCTTGTAGTGCGGAAAATACGCTAATTGAAAAGAATATGTACAGCGCGCATCTTCCTCTGCTTGTAAACAGAAAGTTTTGCACTTCCAGCTATATCAGCACATCATCTTATATGGTAGGTGGCGATAATTCTCCTAAGCGGTGAGCAGCCGCCGGTAACAAGAAGTAGTCGAAGGAGAACGTCCTCGTCTCAGTTCTCGCGCATGCGCTTTTTTGTCAACATTAATCATTTACTACGTTTTTCATTCTATTTCTATTCTAATTTTTTATATTTGTTCAAAAAACTTGTTAAGTGTACTGAGTTAAACTAACTCGGATGAGACGTTAGACCGAGGTCCTCACTCACTTAATAGTGTGTTAATTTTTTTTTCTTGTAGTTATTCATTAATGACAAAACAGTATTCTAAAAAGTTACCCCAAAAAAAGTTTAGTGGGACGCTATACCTTTAGGGCAACAGCTTTTCCCATTCTTCATGATTATCAAAGTGCCGCCTTAAAGATAAGACATGATGACCTGCCATCTCTGTTACCATCACAGTAATATATAGTGAGTATATAAGACATTGTTCACAGCAGACATCTATTGATCCAACACCACAGCCTTTGAGGAACTGGGGATTACAAGTCGTGTTTGGTCTGCAACCAGTGATTGATTTTCATTCCCCTTCCCATAACACCTCAAGAGAGAAAATACCATATGTCCTTTTGTGGTCTTTTGCAGAATCACAGCGGACACAGAGCAGCCAATTTTGCTTTCCACAGTCCAAATGTCCATTGGAGTGTGAGTTTCCCCTCAATTCTCTTCAAAGGTGCTGTTCTTAGAAAGTATACTGTACCTGTGACCGCATGTTAAGTCTATATTAATTTAGTAAGTAAACAGCAGCTTATTAAACAAAATTATACAATATTATTTATCAGAATTAATGCAATCAGAGTTTAAATTATTTTGATTGTAAAAGAGGTGGCAAATAGTAGTCAACGCCACCACCGTTGATGTTATTATTAAAGACTGCATAAATTGAAAGTTGTGATCAACATTTCTTCCATATTGCAATGTGTATGTTTAAATGAAATGGCTTCTGGAACAAGAAAAATGTTGGATCTCCTGTGAGTGACAGGTTGTCCCATCCTCATGCCAGTAAACATATCTTCAGAGAAGAAAGAGATGTCCCTGATAGAGGGAGGGGAAGTTATTTAGGTTACAAAATGACACGGCTTATTTAATAGATAAATCATTTTTAATCAGTACTGCAATATTAAAAATCTCATGATATCTAAAATATACGAATTGTCTTTTTTGATTTCATGGCAACTTTAAATAAAACTGTAATAAAAACAATTTGAAATGTCACACACTACAGTGATTTTTACTATGGTTAATGGGTTCTATGTTTGTGTTGTGCCTAGATTTCATTCCCCATTGCCTACCATAGTAGGAAAAAAATACATACTACTTATAGTCAATGGGGAATGAGATCTGTTTGATTAAAACATTCTTCTAAATATCTTCCTTTGTGTTCAGCAGAACAAATAAACACATAGAGGTTTAGAACAACATGAGGGTGAGTAAATACTGACAGAATTTTCATTTTTGGGTGAACTAACACTTTAATGGAGTCAGATATTATGTAATTCTTGCACACAGGTCATGTCTGGAGGAATCTAATTGTCCTTGATGTTTTCAGGTAAAAGAGCTTGATTGACTCTGGCAACATACTGTAACTTTCAAAACATAAAATTTCCTTCCCAATCCAAAAAAAAGACCATTTATTCAACTAAACTTCATCAATTATGCCTAACTGAAAGTTGGCCAAGTTCAATCACAGAGAGACAGTCTCTTTTATTCTAAGCCCTGGAGATAGGGTGAAAATTGCCTTTAAAAATGTATTTCATTTTTTATTTTTTATTAAAATTATTAAATAATATTGAAATAATGAATAAAACAATATTGTTTGCCAACCATGTTATTCTTCTTCAAAAACTTTATATATTGAATACTTCATGAAAATATTTATTTAAAGGCATGAAGCAAATGTGGCTGCAACAGAATACACATCTAGCTAAACTTCATACTCAACTTTTATGGTCTACATATTTTATTTTTATGGTGCATTATCAATTTTAAGAGGGCACTCCTCCCCTGATCATTGTCATTCTAAAATGGACTACATTTCCCAAAACTCACTACCCGTTCTCAACATCCCTGATTGTTCTCAATCAGATTGTCAGGCCCTGCATAAAGACTGGTCCATTCAGTCACTTTGCGAAGTTTTGTATGTTTCTAAACTGGATTTCTGAGCACATTCACCCAAGCTGTCATGGCCGCCACCCCACAGTTTTCAGATGTCATGGACGCCACACCAGTGTCAGGGATTGTATAGTGGCAGGAAGTATGAGGAAACAAGGAATCACAGGAAACAGGAATATTTAATGAAGACACTCAAGAACCGTCGCTCTGGATTTCCCATCTCATGGTCTGGATCTTTGCCTGGTTAATTGAACTACACTATTTTGTCTGTTTCCTGTTCAGTTTATTTGTACTGCTTACCTTAGTCTTAACCCTCTGCATGTTCACTGTAAAACCCAACAAGTTAAGCTAACTCATCTCATTTGAGGAAACTGATTGCTTTAATTAAAGTTTATAAAAATCAATAGATATGAGTATAGATATGAGTATGATTCTGGATACGATTCGGTATCGAATGGACGGTTGGTGGTTCAAACCCCATTTCCACCTGATCAAGTGTTTTTGGGTGTCCATGAGCAAGACACCAAACCCCAGTTTCTCCCGACAAGCTGGATGTATGAATCGGTATGAATCGTCGGAATATGAATGTGTGAGTAAATGGGTGAATTTGAGGCAATATATAAAGAGCTTTGGTGGCCATTGGGTCTGTGAAAGCGCTATATAAATGCAGTCCATCCGATAACCCCTTAATAAAGACTGTTTGGATCCTCGACCCTGTGTCAAAGAAGTTTCATGACACTATGGCTCCATCCAAAAACTGATAAGTGCTTCCTTTGGATGACTCATTCCAAGTTCATTTTGGGCATCAAGGCATGTCCAAATGCAATGTTTGTTTCACTTCCTGTCTCCTGAGATGCCATCATCTGATCAATTTTTGAAAGCAGCATAGATGTCTCCTTTAATATATCATAATCCTTTGCTCAACAATCTGTGATAGTTGAGTTAGAAAAATAAAGATGGTCTCTGAAAGTTGCAGCCAGTCGTCATTTTGTGTAAATGTTGTCCACGTATGTTGTTTTTCTATAGAGAAATTACAATTGTAGACATTAACCCTTTCACACGTACGATCACACCGGTGTGATTAGAACGTTCAGTGCATCACGTGATCAACTGCTAAATTCAAACTTGCTCTCCCGCGTTGGCTGGCGCTCAGCCAGAGACAGACGCACTCAGTGCTGTCATATATCACAACTATTGAGTGTTTTCAACCACATAATGTTTATTTTAGGTTTCAGACATTTAAATACACATATGTACAAACAAAACAATGATTCTGAGTTTGTAAAATACACACAGCTGTCTCTGGAAGCGGCAATAATAATCGACACGTTTTATTCATATCAAAAACACATTGTGTAAGTAGCTTAACATTTGACCCTATTCTTCTCCCAGTTCACCAGCCACTTACTTTCATGTATTTCGTGAGAAGTGGAGGAATTGACGCTATAAATCCAACAGATCCGATTCTCTGAACTGAAAAAGAAACTAAAATGGCGCCGCCCATTGCGCATACAGCTCAACTAACGCGATCGTTATAAAGATGTCTAAACAACAAAACCCATCCACTTGCACATATTTGACAATCGGAATATCAGTGTTTCATGATATAGCTAATAGATTTTTGAATATTTTTAATAAAAAAGGAAAAATGACATAAAAGCAGATCATCATTCATTCCGCGCTCTGTTCTGGGTGTGCTGTGTCACGTGACAAGCAATGACGCGTAACCATGGAAACATTAAAGTGGCAAGTTCTAAATAACGGTCGTCTTGAAAAACTCACGCTGGCGGGTCAGTTAGAATATTTTAAACTTACGTGTGAAAAGGTTAAATATTCAGGGCCCTATCTTGCACCCGGCGCAATTGACTTTATACACAAACGCATGTCTCATTCCTATTTTGCACGTGCGCAAAGCCGGATTTTTCCCTCAAAGGACGCACGTCGGTAAACTAGGAAATGAACTTGCGCTCCCTGGGCGGATCGGCGCAAAAAGGAGGCGTGTTTCGGCGCAAACATTCCCTGGTGCTATTTTACACTTCCAGAACACAATTGCGCCACTGACCAGAAAAAACCTGGCCTAAAGTCAGTGGCGCGTTGCGCGTTGTTCATAATGCTATTTTAAGCACGCATGCTTGGCCATAATGTAGCGGGTACACAACGCGCATACACTGATTCTCTCATCAACATAGATGCAGTAGTTTTTGTTTTTGCAAATCATACATTATAACAAGGAAAAAATATTAACACATGAGGGAAATCATTGTGGTAGTGTTTTGTGTTTCTATGGCAACTGTTCCAGCAAACTTTTGTTTAATTATTAAATTGTGTTAAATTCAATTTAAAACCATTACTTGCACTATAAGTATAATCTTTATTTTGTTCCACAAGACAAGGAAACTCTGTATTTTTGTTTATAATTAATATTTTGAGTTTAGCCAGTGAGTGACGTCATTGGTAACGGACTGGTCGCGCCCGGCGCGCATGCTCAGAACAGCCTGTGACTAGAGAGAGCGAGGTATGTGTCTGCAATGCTCTTTATATAGGAGCGAAAATATGCTATATTAAGTGAAGTTTCACCTTGATATTTACTATAGAAGTGTCATAAAATGGGAACGAGTTTATATCAGGGTTTTTCTGTCGATGATTTAATGTATTTTTGTAGTTTTACAAACGCACGTGTTTGGTTAATGTTTCCGCCTGCGCGCCATATTAGAGTGCAGGTTTTCCAGTGTTAATAATTTTCTTCACAATTAATTTCGGTGGATTGAGTTTGTAGATATGTTGTTTACTATGTAAATGAGTGTAGCTTTCTTCTGGATGTTAAAATTTATGTTTATTGCCTTATGTGTTACCAGTGTATGAAATGTATTGCAGTTAGAGGGGACAGTGTTTAACGTGTCTTTTCTCATACATCCTTCAGCTGAGAGAGAGTAAACCCTGGAGGCGTGTGTGTTAATTTTCTGTCCTCTTTCAATAAACTGCAGGTATGTTTAATTGTTTTGAATAAGGGAAAAAAACCACTATACGATCTAAGAAATTGAGACATTGGCTATAATATTAATGTGAAAATGTGTAACTATTTTATTTTATTTCTTTAATATGTTTTTGTGAAAGTGAATTTTCATAAATGAGAGACAAAATTGTTGTGATACAAAACTTTATGGTATAAAATGCTCTCGCAGAACAGCCTGTGACTAGAGAGAGCGAACTGAGAGAGAGTAAACCCTGGAGGCAGTGGGGGGGGACACGATACGTATAGAAGGACAAAATGGCAAAATTAACCATAACTTATTAGGGATGCACCGAAATGAAAATTCTTGGCCGAAACCGAAAACCGAAAAAGAGGAAACCAAGGCCGAAAACCGAAACACCGAAATAATGCCAATTATTATTATCATTGCATTTATGGCTATGACTGTGTACAAACTTTACTAAAATCAAGGCATTGCAATTGCATAAATTAATATAACATTTTCAAAGAATAAATCAATTACAAACTATGCAAATATTTATTTTGCACAATGCACAGTATAAAATAAAATTCAAACTAAAATGTTTAACTTGACCCCACTCATGTGTACACTAAATAATAATCTACTGGCCTGCAGAAAGGTTTTAAATGAAATGTTCTCTCAAAAACAAAGCCGAGTGCAAACTTCTCATCACACCAGCACCCAGTTTGCACGTCTAAATTAGTTACATTTTAAAAATTTAGCATACAACAGCATAAAAGCCTTTTTTAATGAACAATGGTCCATGTTTAATACAAATGTACATGAAACTTAATGAAACATGTTTAGTGAATGTAGAAAATATTTAAGAGAGCATTAATTTAGTTCTATACATACATACATACATGTTCCCAAATCCCATACATATTTTTTTGTAATGTCACAAGTAATAATCTCAGGGTTTACTGGGTTTTACATGATTATTTTTGTATTGGTGGCGGAATACTAAAAGAAATAAAGATTGTCATGTGTTTATCTTTCTTCTTCTCACCGATTCCTAATGGTTAGAGGACAGTTTTGAGTCGTCCACTGTCGTTTCAAGGAATAGTACAACGGAGAGCGCGTCAAGTATAAACGCCTCGACCGTTTGGAGCGGTGCGCGCGCTGTCTGTGGAGACTCGCGCTGCCTTGTTTATACTTTCGCCTGCCTCCGTAGCGCGAGTCTCCACAGACAGCGCGTGCACCGCTCTTGACCCGCACGCAACCGGAGGGGTCGTCATGGCGGCGCGCATTGTTTAGAGCAGATATAGGTGGATAAACAAGGCTTCCGTCTCCTCGCGGCTTCAGATACACTGAAATGCGTCCACACCTCAGACACGTTGCTTCAGACAAGCACGTGCGGCTCGCGGTTTCTGTTTACGTCATCACAATATTTCGGCCGTATTGTTTCGGTGATAAAAGTCTTTCGGCCGAAAACCGAAAATGCACTTTTGGGCCATTTTCGGCCGAAAATTTTCGGCGGCCGAATATTCGGTGCATCCCTATTACTTATTAGTTTACTGCGATTCCTGTGTGATATAGGCTAGTGGATGTTTAACTCGTATTAGGCAGTGGGCCAGATTTGTCTGACGTTACATCCCTTACGAAAAGAACAATAGTAATCCTATGGCTATAAGTATTCTAGTGTATAATACTATGATGTTCTGTAATTGCTACCTCTGTATACTATAGTATTCCTATAGGATTAACGTTATTATAATATTTTGTCCTAAAATACTACAAGATTCCTATAGTTGTTTTGCATAAGAGATGTCTCATTCACTTTAGCGTTCTCAGCCGAAGGAAGGAGAATTCGGATAACTGTCAGCAAAATCCCTCTGCAACTTCGAAGTTGCTACTGATCACCGTTTTACAAAAGGATTAATAGTTTGGAGTGAAGCTTACGTACAGTTGGTAAGTGACAAGGTTTTATGGACTTGTTATAGTAACTTATACGCAAGTTGATTGAGTTATGGGGTTATGTTACCGGTAGCTGCCACAATGTCTTAGCCTACCTGGAGATTCAACTAGATAACAATAGTCTGGAAACGACACCTCTGGCCATTTGGTGGGTCATTGACCCAGTTTTTAAATAAATAAGAGCAATCATAACCTATTACAGTTCATTTTGCAATGTACTGTTGCCGGTCGGCAGGCGTCAATGACTTGCAATATGACATTTTTGTCATTCAAATACATACGATGGTCGCGCTGCTTTCCCCCACGCCGACCACGCCCCCCAACTATGACGCGTTGCCGACTATTGACTGGATTGATGACGGGGGCGGGGGAGACGCACAAGGTATCTCCCATAGACAGTCTCTCCTTCTCTACCGTGCTCTCTCGCCTTCTTCTCACAATCATAACGTAGATCAACACCTAGATCAATGAGTATAGAAGCACTATGATTACAATGACCTCCGATCACAAAAATCTGAAATTATCGTACATTATGGGATTTTTTTCATTATTGATCGTACATCGTACAGAGGTCAAAATTATCGTACAAATACGATAATTATCGTACATCTGGCAACACTGCCTGGAGGCGTGTGTGGTAATTTTCTGTCCTCTTTCAATAAACTGCAGACGTGGTCCACCGAAGCCAGTGGTGTCGTTGAGTTCTTTGTGGTGTGAGACGAGATCCGCTACATTTACATGAAGATGAAAAAACCGAATTACCCATTTCTTAAGGCTAATTGTAGGCTAGTACTAAAGGATCAGACCTGTTTGCCCAATAGTGGCAAGAAACATACGTATAGGCTATAATGTTTAACCGACGCTGATGTGCTAGAGTTTCTCCCATCCCCACACAACGTCACTTCTGTCTATCACTGTCCTGACAAGAACGTCGGTCTCATCGGCTGTGAACGCTCCTGGCGCGCGCCTGGTAAATCCGCAGTTATAATAGCAATCCGTCATGCAACATGCGCACCTGTTCTTAAAGGGTATGTTGGATGGCGCTCGGATTGGTTTATTTCACGTTACGCCCAAACCACACCTATGAATAATGAAGCTACTTCTGACAAACCTCTTTTAGATTTGCGCCAGGCGCAAGAGGCATTTATCCCGCCGGGAAAATAGCAACAGCGCCGGGACCCGCCCACAAAGTTACTTGCGCCATGCGCTTTGACACTTGCGTTTCAGATCGTTAAAATAGGGCCCTCAGTTTTCACCAAAGCTTGCTCTGTTTTGCTATAGATCATTAAACCGTTACGCTTCCTCAGAAGTATGTCCGAAATCAGTTTTGTGAGGTAACATTCTTGTGCAAATACTGCCTGCAAAGCCATTGCCTGATAGGGCAGCGAGGAAAAAAGTCAGCTGCCTAATTTTGGGCTTTTTTTGGAGCTTTTTAGAGAAAAAAAAAATGCATCTGAATTTTCAAATATGTGAAGAAGGAGACCATGAGTTCGCTTTTAAAGAGCATGTCCTGAAATCAATGGTCAGTTCTAGTCGTGTCTGACATCACTCAAACAGCCCTTATTATATACAGTATATATATAGCACGTATAAGATCAAACACTAGTGTTGATTCAACCCGATCACACTAAATGCGTCTTTATAGCACGCATGTGTATTGTCGTGTAATATATACGCTAAAGTGAGTTTTTATGTGCATATGATACGCATTGGTTGGTTAGGTTAAGTTTAGGTGTGGGGTAGGGTGCGTGTGTACTGTACGTTTGGCTAGAATTAGTGGTGTGGGGTGCGTGTGTATTATACGCAAATGAACTGCGTATCAATTGCACGCGAAAAACTGCGTCTCATATGCACGTAAAAACTCATTTTTGCGTATAAATTACACGATAAAACACGATGCGTGTTATAGAGATGCATTTACGTGAGAACAGGCTGGTTGATTACTGTGCAGTGCCAGCTTTTGTAACTTAAAGTTGAGGTTATGGGCGATTCCACAGTATCGGGCTCACTGCGAGGACAAAAGTCTGCAAAATTCAATCTTCATGCAGAAAGCCATTGTCCTCAGGTTAACATCCTGTGACAACCTGGGATACAGCTGTGTGAAAGGCAGGATAAATCTGGCAATGTTGAACTTGTAAACTTTGATCAAAGTTGAATTTAACGTATGTAACATGGACGGAAAAACAGTGTAAATTCAAGCAGAAAGTGTACTTAATCTAATTCAGTTTAATAAAATTCAGGTTGAATCCAAGTTCATGTTTTGCTTTGTTCCTAATTTGGTATAATTATGAGTCATGCGTTGTGCATTTTTCACAAAACTGCAATATGACTTCCATGCAGGCAGGGTGGCCATCTAATATGATCTGTTTCATAAACTTAAAGGTGCATTTTTGAGTCTGGCATGTTCATAAATTTAAAGCCAGAAAATTACTAACAAATACCACAGGTATATTTTTCAAATTTCTTTGCCAAATATAGAAGACAGAAGACGACGTGCGCTTGTTCCGTGGCGCAATTCTATTTTAACGGCGCACCAGACGCACTTCACAATCGGTTCACAGCCGAGCAGATCGACGTTCTCGTCAGGGCCGTAAAAGAAAGAGAAGTGACATTGGGGATGGGACAAACCGACCCAAATTAGCTTCGGTTAAACATGCATATAATAACTTGGGTAAATGTGTAAGTTGTATGCCTATTTTTCCCATCATCATGGACACAACAATGATTTCCCTCATGTTTATATTTTTTTCTTATAATAATGTATCATTTGCAAAAAGTAAAATGCATCTGTGTAGCTGAGAGAATCATCTTCAGTGTATGCGCGTTGTTCACTCTCTGTTATGGCCAAGCATGCGCGCTTAAAATAGCATTATGAGCAATGCGCAACGCGCCACTGACATTAGACCAGGTTTTTTCTGGTCATTGGCGCAATTGTTTTCTGGAACTGCAAAATAGCACAAGGAATTGTTTGCGCCGACACACGTCTCCTTTTTGCGCCAAGCCGCCCAGGGAGCGCAAGTTCATTTCCTAGTTTACCGACGTGCGTCTGTGGAGGAAAAAAAACGCTTTGCGCGCGTGCAAAATAGGAATGATAAACGCGTCAGTGTATAAAGTCATTTGCGCCGGGTGCAAGATAGAGCCCCTAATGTTTAAACTAATGTGTGCCGTCAGTGCGGAAAATCTGCGCGTGTGCCTTACATGCCCAGTTCACTGTTGTTTAACAACCTGCGCTTGACGCCGACAGATTATTCTAATGGCATTTGTGATATTGTGTTAACGCACGTCGCACTATTAACATGTTAACTTGGACAGCCTACGCTATATACTGACATTCTGACAGAAAATAAAATCATAATTAAAAAAAAAGTCATTGATGACGATGTTGACTTTCATGAAAAGCTCATTGATTCAAAATACGCGGAGAAATACGTTCGAAGTTGGATAGCTTCTGTCCAATTTACGAACATGAAGTGCATAATCTGTCAAAATATAATACAACCACCATTCATGCATGATCTTCATGAACACGACGCTGCTTTCGGTCCGAAACCATGCACTTGATATCGACTTGATCACTCTTTTATCCTTTCTCACCACAATGATCATATTTAATGTTTACTTAAACAAAGTTTACCACGTTCGTAACATTTTAACGTTCGTAACCTTTTGGACAGAATCCACAAACTTACCCACATTCGTCGAAATCCGTGAAATCCTGTTATCTCTTCCTCTCACGCAGAGCGACCGTGACCTAGACAATCTTATTCCTGACAGGTGAACCGTTGAGGCGTTAGGAGATGAAATTAAGCGATGAAATAAAATGTTCGAGCGTTATGATTTTTTGACAGAAAATCTCAGCCCCTGTTTTATCCTGATTTATTAACAAAAATCATGTAGCTACGTACATGAGAATTTAGTCCACACAAGATGTTTTTATCGTCTTGTTACTGATAGAATTACATGGAAAAATTATATGTCTGTTTACTTTAAAATCATAGTTTAACGTACGTAACTTCTTTGACGGAAAGTGTGACGAACGTTAATAAATCTTTCCATTGCATCGTGCTAGATTAAGGGAATTATACTTTCAGTGTTAGTAGATTTATTTTGTAGAAGACACACCAAAATAAATGTTGAGTGCCAAAATTCAGGATTTTATTGCAGAAAATTAAAGAAATGACTTAGGAAAAATTTAGATGCACGTAATGTCCCACACTGACACCTGCAATTTCTGGGGACGGAAATAAAATAAAGTCTCATTACATGATAATGCCAAGGCTTAGTGGGATAAAACTAAGTTTATTATTTCTTACATCTATCTTTAACGAAATTATGAACTAAAAATTAAAAAAATGGCAACACCTGGGTATTATTCAATCTATATAGTTCATTACACCCCTTGTGGACCGATACTGTGGAAGCGCCCTTATCTGTTTGCTCTGAGTAAACTTACCCTGGTATGTCTCACAACCTGCGTTCGGGAATACCAACCTAGTAGTGAAAGTTATGGGACTGTTCATGTTCTTGTGCTGCCATGAGCTAATCAGTGTTGTCAAGGGACCTTTTTTACCATGTTTCCAGAGTGATCCATCATATGACATTTACAGCTCAAGTGATTGGCTGAAAAAAAGTGTTCCTAGAACTGTGCCCTGAGCAAAGATGGCTGCAAACCAGTGATTTTCAAACCAGGAAAAAGATTATTAAAATGATGTTTTATTAACAAAGTTTGTGAGGTGCAGATAATTAATCTGAATTAATCTGATATAATTATATCATTATATCAATCTTGAATATTGTCGATGAAGACGACGATGGTCAGAGATTTAGGAGATTCATGTATACACAAAACAAGTTTCTCAATGTTAAGGATACTTCCAGGACGGGTCCTTCCAAGTCATTTCCTTCAAAGGCTAGACAGGCTCCTCTTTAGCATTTGGAGAACACATAAATGGAACATGCTAGCAAGTGCACATCATTACGTCATTACATCACTGAAAGCTCTGCTTTTGGCACTGCAAAAATGGTAGTGCTACGGTTTCGTTGCTGTACCGTACTGTTTAAACACACTTGACAGTCCTTATTTTGTCTTGTCAGCCCTCATAGAAATAAATAAAATTAAGGGATAATGAATAGCGAGACAGTTATTATAGCGAATACAACCCCCAAACTCTAATGCGAAGCTGAGGGGTCTTGAATTAGCCTGAAGGGGTTGTATTTGCAGTAACAACCACCTTGCTATACATTTTCCCACTTATAACATGGCTACCAAATAAATGTACCAAATAAATCAATAATTTGACACAAAATATTGATTTAAAAAGGAGTTTATTAATTTAAAACTGCATTATAATACCGGAGTGAACAACTGCGTCCATAGCAACACGATAGCTTTTAAAACACATGAAATTGTAAAATATTTGATCAACAAAAAAGGCTAACGTTATATGAAGTAAAAATTAAAAAAGTGAATCACCAGTAAAAGGGAACAGCTTTAAATCCCCCCTCTGCAAATCAGTTGAGACGATATGTTTAATGTCAAACATTAGGCTGTATCAAAAGGTAACTTTGCGTCCTCTGCTATGATGGGTCCATAGATATAAACAAACTGCTTCGGTGTGTCATGTATACGTCATCACCATCTTGCTGCTCCCTCCCCGTTCTGTGATTGGTTCCCTATCTCAGGCGAAAATTTGGTTCTTTGTGTCCAGGCTGCCTAGCAGCGTGAATAAAATCGTGCTGCGGCAAGGCAGCATGGGGAAACCCAGGCTACTATTTTACTAAACTGCAGCAGAATTTCAACGCATAGTGTACACAGACCTTAAGACAACCTTTTTCCATGGGCTTGATGAGTACCTGAAAGGATTTTTGCGGTTGTACCAAGCCAAAGACATTGGAGAACTCAAGAGCCTGATTCAATCTCTTGAAGATGATGTGAGTTTATGTGAATTTAATTTAGAATTAGAAAAATGATTCCAGTGTGTCACATGCCTGATTAATTCAAATTTCCATGCAAAACAACTTGATTTTGGCCTCGGTGCTCGAGGTCCGAGGCTATTGGGCACGCTGTTTGCCCTGGGTTGCACTGGCCTGACAATGGAAAAGGGACTTATGACTACTAGTTTTTATTTAAAACAATGTTATTCATTGCCTAGCTCAAACCAACGTAGAAGAGCAGTTGTCCTTATTGGGCTTCCTTACTTCCTCTTAGAGGACCCCTCCAAGTTCATAAAAGTTTGTTAGGTATGTAAATGACAGGGTAGTGACAGATGTTGCTCTATCTGATCATTTTTGCGTTTTTTTTAACGCTGTTATTTCTGTCTCTAACAATGCTCAAACAAAGATAGTAAGAAAACGGTACATCACTGAAAGTACTAGTGAATTATTCACTCACCTCGTTTCCTCCACTCCCACCGTTTCTGGGTCCTCGATCAATGAACTTGTGAATAATTTCAATTGTAAAGTCACAAATGTTATTGATGAAATTGCACCTATTTGGGTTAAAGCTAGCCTGACTTCGTCATACTCATATTCTAATGAGAATATGAGTCTGAAACCACTCAATTGAACTTTAATTATGAGGCGTGTCGTAACTGAACCAGGACAAAAAAAACCTCTGCACTAAATTGGATAGTCGGTAGACCTACCAACCAATCAGAGCAACGCATAAGTCAACTCCTTTGCATAGCGCAGTTTTCAAATACAGAACGTAGCCTACTTTATTTATTTTAGAAGTTAAATAACGAGTGTTACTTCTTTTACTTACTTCTCCATGAGTGCCACCAAAGGAGAAACCACAACGACCACAGGCTTTTTAGTACGTCCCATCTTCTTAGCGACCGTCAGAGCCAGCTGATAAGTTACACTTTTCCCGAATCCTGTAGGAAGGACGCCAAAAACATATTTCCAATCAACAAATGCCTTGATTGCAGTTCTCTGTTTGTCTATTAAAATGAATGCGCTGTCGATTTATTTTACAAAAGACGCTAAATCTATACATCTCAATTCTCCAGCTGCACTCATCTTTGACAAGCGCTCTTTGACGACGTGAGGATTACGTTACTGAAGACCACCTGTCAATCATCGTATAAATCCCGCCCTGGCAATTTGATTGGCCCGATGATTTCTGAACCGATCATAATTTCTCCTCAATGGACTGAGTCCAGACCGAACTTCCCGTCCAAAAAATGTTGTGGGCGGAGTTCGGGCTGGCATCCAGGCTAGGTTAAAGCTGTCTCCAGTAAAAAAAAAAAAAAAAAGAAATAAAAAAAGATCTCCTTGGAGAAATGACCCGCTTGTAAGATCAGAAAAACGAAAGTGCCGAAAAATTGAGCCTAAAAGTCAGCACTCATCTCCAAACAACAAAAATGTTTAAAACTACTGACAAAGCCAGAAAATCTTGGCGTAATTATGGACTCAGACTTGAATTTTAACAATCGCGTTAAGGCTGTAACAAGGTCTGCCTACTACCATCTTAAAAACATAGCAAGATTAAAAGATTTTATGTGCCAACAGGACCTAAAAAAACTTGTTCATGCTTTAATTTTTAGTAGACTGGACTATTGCAATAGCGTTTTCACAGGCCTCTCGAAAAAATCTATCAGACAGTTGCAGCTAGTTCAAAATGCTGCTGCTCGGGTCCTCACAGGGACCATGAGAACGGATCACATTACTCCAGTTTTGAATTCCTTACACTGGCTTCCTGTGCCACAAAGAATTGACTTTAAAGTACTCCTGCTGGTTTACAAATCAATAAATGGCTCAGGACCTAGTTATATTTCAGACTTGCTTGTAAGCTATGAACCATCTAGACCTCTTAGATCATCTGGGGCAGGTGCGCTTGCTGTCCCCAGGGTTAGAACTAAAAAGGGGGAAGCAGTGTTCAGTTTTTATGCGCCGCATATCTGGAATAAAATTCCTGACGATTGTAAGTTCGCAACAACGCTTAGTTCTTTTAAATCAAGGCTGAAGACCTATTTATTTAATGTTGGGTAATGTTGTTCTTAAATTTTTTCATTCATTCATTGTACTGTATTGTATCTCTTTCTTTTATAATTGTATTTTTAATGTTGCTTTTTTGTTTTTATGTTTGTACCTTGTAAAGCACCTTGAATTGCACCACTGCTGAAACGTGCTATATAAATAAAACTGCCTAAATATCATGTTTGTTTTAATAATGCCCTTTCTATTTTTAAGGGGAGGGGGTCTACCTCAGGTTGACTGTAAAGATCTTTGGAATAAATGAAATAATTTTAAGCTATTTAAACTGATGCAGCCAAGACCTAAATTTCTTAAAGCTTTATTGGTTTAATAAGTTTAAAACATTAAAGAACATTTACCATTAATTGTACTATAGATTATTCACAAACCCTTATTCTGATGGAAACGCCTCTGTTTATAACTCATTCGTAGTTAACCTACAAAGGCTTTGTAAATTTGTAATTATGTGATTCATAGTAAATTCCTTAGTAAGTTCTCTTATTAGCCAACCGATGAGGAAGATGTGGTGAAGGGGATCAATGATGGACTCTTGGTGGTCACAGAGGAGAACACTGCAAACCTCCTCCCAAATAAAATAATCGAAGTGGTGTTAGAGGAGGCGATTGTACTTGATGGCTTAAAGGATGTGTCAAATGCCTTTCTACTAATGGAGCTTCTTCGTGCTCTGAACATCACTTACCCCAAGGTCTAATATACATTTGAAGTACTCCAAAAAGTGCTCATGAAAATTGGTGGCGAGGCATGTTCGGCCAGAGTTCACGGAGTAAGGAACAAACTGTTCAGTGTTTAGTGGAAGATGATGACTCTCCCCTACCTTTCACTCACATGTTTTTATTCGTCAGATTTGAAAACAAAATCTCACAAATATAACTCTTTGATATCTCTGAAGTTGGATCGCTATGATTTTTTAGAAACAAAATTTTGTGAAAAACAGGTTTAATTAACTGTCATTTCCTGCTAGTGCGACAACTGGCGCTCTTTTTCTATTGCCCTTTTTTTCATATCACATTTTCGAAATCATCATAGATTAGGTATCATTCGAACGCTTACAAACTCAAAATTCATCCTGTGAAACCCATTTTGAAATTGGACGATTGAGAGGCGAGCAAGGTCTTTTAAGCGAGCAGCTTCAGACTTTCTCATGTGCTCCGCATCACACCACACGATAACGCTGGATAAAAACAAATAAATAAAAACTTGCGTGCTGTTGTTGTTTACACAGCACTGGCGAGATCTTTATTCTGTTATGTGGTTTATTTTGATAGATGAAACTGTCTTTGTAGTGTTAAAGGGGTGATGAACTGAGAAATCAAATTTTCCTTGAGCTTTTGACATCTAAGATTTATAAGAATATCCTGTAAGTTTCAGAACTGAAAACATCCTTGTTAGTCCAATAAAAGCTTTTATTGACTCCACGATCTGCAAACAACACATTTTTCAAAGTGGGGGAACTATGACATCTAAGAGGATAAAACACCACCTCCACAGAAGAAGATCAACGCTACTTCAACACGGCCGGTTTAGCCCCGCCCACCGATTAGCACATTACATGCATAGCTAAATAACATAGATTCCTACCTCGTGATGACAAACCGGATCGAGCTACCGAGCAATAAATATTATGCAGTTTGTTGAAGAAGAAACTGCATCTCAGTTATAGCCGTGGGTTAGTTTCTATCAAGTCAGAAGATGACATTTCTTTGGACTTTTGTTTCTTAGGCTGTGGCATTTAAACGATGCCCAATTGGCACTAAGGGAGCTAAAGTGTGCCAAGAAATCATCCCCCACACCATTACACCACCAGCAGCCTGCACAGTGGAAAAAAGGAATGATGGATCCATTTTCTCATTATGTTTACACTAAATTCTGACTCTAACATCTGAACGTCTCAATAGAAATCGAGACTCATCAGACCAGGCAACATTTTCCCAGTCTTCAACTGTCCAATTTTGGTGAGCTCTTGCAAATTGTGCCCTCTTTTTCCTATTTGTAGTGGAGATGAGTGGTACTTGGTAGGGTCTTCTGCTGTTGTAGCCCATCAGGCTCAAGGTGGTGCGTGTTGTAATGAGTTGTTATTTCAGTCAAAGTTGTTCTTCAGTCAGCTTGAATCAGTCAGCCCATTCTCCTCTGACCTCAAGCATCAACAAGGCATTTTCGCCCACAGGACTGATGCATACTGGATGTCTTCTCTTTTCACACCATTCTTTGTAAACCCTAGAAATGGTTGTGTGTGAAAATTCCAGTAACTGAGCAGATTGTGAAATACTCAGACCACCATCTGACACCAACATCCATGCCACGCTCAAAATTGCTTAAATCACCTTTCTTTCCCATTCTGACATAGTTGTTCTAAAACACGGCACCGTCTGCAGAGCGCTTTCAAAGGCCTTTGAAAGCATACTGTTAGTTAACTGGCAATTTTCACCAACTGCGAAAAGGCTGGGGATCCGCTCCAGAATGATGGCGGCGTCAATAGGTTTCCAGTCAATGTGTGTGTGTATTTTCACTGACTGCAGAACGGCTGTGTTCTGAATCCGTCCCAGCTCCAGCAATCCACAGTTACAATCCAAACTTATACAGTGGTAAGTCAGTGATTTTATTGCTGTCCGAATCCATAACGTCAGTGTTTTTTCACACTGTCGAATTTCTTTCTCACTTACAAATTGATTAAAATGTTTAATTAAGATTTCCCATACTATAGCATATATAAGTAGCCTGACTTCGTCATACTCATTTTCAAGAGAGAAAATGAGTCTGAAACTCCTCCATTGGGCTTTGATTATGAGGCGTGTCGTAACCGAACCAGGAAAAAAAAACCTCTGCACTCAATTGGATAGTCGGTAGACCTACAACCAATCAGAGCAATGCATAAGTCAACTACTTTGCATAGCGCAGTTTTCAAATACAGAACGTAGCCTACTTTATATATTTTAGAAGTTAAATAACGAGTGTTACTTCTTTTACTTACTTCTCGATGAGTGCCACCAAAGGAGAAACCACAACGACCACAGGCTTTTCATTACATCCCATCTTCTTAGCGACCGTCAGAGCCAGCTGATAAGTTACACTTTTCCCGAATCATGTAGGAAGGACGCCAAAAATATATTTCCGATCGACAAATGCCTTGATTGCAGTTCTCTGTTTGTCTATTAAAATGAATGCGCTGTCGATTTATTTTACAAAAGACGCGACAGCGGAATCTATACATCTCAATTCTCCAGCTGCACTCATCTTTGACAAGCGCTCTTTGACGACGTGAGGATTACGTTACTGAAGACCACCTGTCAATCATCGTATAAAGCCCGCTCTGGCAATTTGATTCACCCGATGATTTCTGAACCGATCATAATTTCTCCTCAATGGATTGAGTCCAGACCGAACTTCCCGTCCAAAAAATGTTGTGGGCGGAGTTCGGGCTGGCATCCAGGCTAATATAGAAATTTATTGGCGGATTTTTTTAACTAAGGTAAATGTCACAAACCTGTCCTGATCTTTCTATTGCAAGTTTAATAGATACCATCACCTTGTGTTTGTAATTTCCCGTCTCAATACGAGAAGGCCATGCCTTTCCTGTTCTCGTGTCTCAGCGGGTAAAGACTCATGCTGAGCAGGGTTGAACACCTGCTTCTTTATTACTGACACCATTTATCTTGGAGTTCCTGTCTCAGAATGAAAAGTCCTGTCCTGTCCTGTTCTCGTGTCTCATGCTGAGCAGATTCCAAAAACTTTATACCTCATTTACATGCTTTGTTTCAGAGTGTCTCCACCTCTATGTAACCTCTCCCCCTTGTAAGGTTTATGAACAGTCTGTATTTTAGTTTAATTAGGCTTGGCTAAGACTTGACTTGATGAGGACTGCAGCTGCCAACAGCTTGTGTTTCTTAATAAAGAATCTTGCTAAAGATACAACCAAGTCTCCTGGGCTTCGCATCTGAGTTCCTGCACTTTAGAAGAAAAAGTTCACAACATCTCCCAACCCACATACAAATCCCTGGCCAAATTACCTACAGGTTTTGGACAAACAGGTCATGTGGTAATTTAATTGCCGTCTGAATCCACATCTCTGAGTTTACATGAAAAGATTCAAAATTCACTGTTTAAATCCTTTTCGAGCACCGTACGTAAGATGTACACTTTTATCACTGAAATTCTTGAAAATATTTACAAGAACAATATTTAATCGCAGCTCCACCTCAGCGAACAAAAATAGGAAAGAGAAAAAGCACATAAAAACAATATATGATACAATTTAAAAAGATGTAGGCTAGGCTATTATAGGCTATTATAGTTTGGATGTTTTTTTTTTAAATATCCCAAGAGAATGCATATTTTATAATCGGATATACACGGCATGAGAGCCACGCTTATTAAGGAACCAGATTTGGTTTGTATAAAATGTATAACTCGTGTTATTCGTCATTTCTTTTCAAAGTTCCTTTCAAATCGATGCACTAATATTATTGACCTGAGCTTACTGTTTGAAGTAACCAAACAAAGATTTTCCATCCATCTGTAATAATTCAGAAATCACATCGCTAATGATCACATCTCTAATCTCTAATGATGTCACAGTAGATACACAGGATCAGTGGGCAATTAAAATCTCACTCATTACAGCGGAGCAAACTCACCTCTGAAGCAGAAGTAATGAGGAATGAAAAGATGCTATATTATGTTCTTTTTGACCCCCCTCATCACTTTGATGTTTTAGAATCAGCATGACAGGAGAGCTCATACAGCTTCAAATAGAGCACTTTTCTCTATCACAAATGTTCTGTTTGTTCTATTGTCCGACTATCCTTTATTTGCAATCATTTTTTGCTTGGACACCCAAACCGCATGCTAAAATTCTATCCAGACACTTTGAACCACATTGATCGTGTGGGATATTCGAATGCATGCCTTCATAACTTAATCTTTCATTATAGTGTAACAAACAGAAGCACTGTAATATCAGCAGTGACTGACACACGTTTCACATACATGTTCATACACAAAATTGGTGTAAATTATTTAATTTTTTTGGTTTAATTCACAAATTGATTGGCTGAATTTGTCATTTCTGGAAATTTAGAAAATGCACTCTAAAAAACGATTCGTTGGCTGAACAACCTTTATAAAAGTAATTGGATTAAACAAAAAAAATTAAGTAATCAGAACTTTTCAACCTTTAATTAACATATATAGTGTGTGCAACACAAAAATATAAGTTACTAGGTGAACTTAAATGTATGCATAAATAAAATTAAAAAACATAAGTCATCTCAATTACTAAAATAATTGCTTCAAAATTAAGTAGGCTAAATCGAGCATAACATTTTAAGTAACTATACAAGCCAGGTGATATGCAATTTCCCGTGATGCCTTTCGAGTTAAACATTTGAGTCATTTTTTTGAAGCTTAACTTTTTTTTTTTAACTTAAGGTACAATTGATAGTTTATTGCATTTTTGGTCAAGAAATTAACTTTTTAACTGAATTTCAGAATTGCTACCAATTTTGCATCAACAATTAGGAACGTGCTACTTACAAACACATATGAAAACGTTTGTATTCTACATGTTAATGTGTGAAAAAAGTTATTTGCATGCAAATATGTGAATTATTAAGCGAGTATGCTTCCACACAAAAATATTTTTTGGCTTCGTAATCTTTAAAGGGGTGATGAACTGAGAAATCAAATTTTCCTTGAGCTTTTGACATCTAAGAGGTCATCATATTATAATAATATCCTGTAAGTTTCAGAACTGAAAACGTCCTTGTTAGTCCAATAAAAGCTTTTTTGACACCAGCCTCTGAAAACGACTCGTTTTTAAAAGTGGGGAACTATGACGACAAAGAGTATAAAACACCACCCCCGCAGAAGAAGATCAACGCCTGCTTCAACAGGTCAGGTTTAGCTCCGCCCATCGATTCGTGCATTACACACATAGCTAAGTAACATACATGTACATTCTCGTGATGACAAACTGGATCGAGCTACCGAGCAATACAGAATATTGTGCAGTGCCTGGTTGTGGAAGACAGTCGCTGCATAAGCTTCCTGTGGATTCCAATAGGACTGCATGGATAAACTTTATTTTTAATGACGTTCCAGCTGATGAGGTAAAACTTCGTAAGAACGGTGCTGTGCCGTCTATATTGGATCTGACAGGAATTATGCAACACATGGACTCTGGGTCGAACATGTATGGGCGAATCCAGTTGCCATTTTACATTGGACGTTTTCCCCCATGTGCACCGCCGACGGGTGAGTTAAACTCATTATAATATGCAAAACTGTTCTCCACTCGCAGCAGTGGGTGTTTACTTCCAAGTCTTCAGTGCGACACGCCCATAAAAACCGACTGTTTTTTAGGTAGGCTCACAACCTGGGTACAAAATAGCCTATTACTTGTTCATTTTGATGTTTTTGAATGCAAAAACCAAGCGAACGTTATAAGTTGACCTCAGACAACAATATAATAAACTTTAAAAAGCCAGTTCATGACCCCTTTAATCAAATTTTGAAAATGTCCCACCCCTCTGCATTGGAGGACCTTGCCCTATAACGTAGACTTTACGGTTTGGGTGTCTCCTTAACATCCATAACCACGCCCCTCCAACTGACAGCTGCTGTGTGTTTGCGAGCGAGCATCGATTGACAGCGTGTGTAAACTTGCGTCATCCTCCATTTTAAGAATGAAACACCCATTTTTCTTGATCCAATCAGGTGGTAGTTGAAAAAAAAAAGCCACGCCCACTATTTTGCCTCATTTAGTATTCCGTTTCTCTCAGAAATACGTCACTGGAGAAAAGTCGTTTGCAACTTCCGGTTCACGGGGACTTTAATGTTTTTAAAAGAAGTCTCTTTTGCCCACCAAGCCTTAATTTATTTGATCCAAAATACAGCAAAAAGTGTTATTGTTTTGATATTTTATTTCACGCAACATTCTTTACTTAAAAATAACTGTAATGTGGTGCATATATTTTTAAGTAAAGAATTTTGCATGAACGTAAACATTCATATAACAAAGATTTTCTTGTTCATTTTAAAATGATTCCAAATTGGGATTACTTAAAAAGTATGATGCAAAAATGGTGCATATATTTTAAGTAAATCCACCAAATCATTTTTGATATTTCCTGTCCCTTTTCCCTTGAAATCTAGTTTACAAACATATGAATGATTCTAAACTAACCCAAATGAGAAAACGTCAAGACATCTTTCACTTTGGCAAAATTTTAGCATTTATTTTTCATTACATTTCAGATTTTCGAATGATTTAAAATTGCATCTTCATTTGGCAACATTTTAGCATTTATTCTTCATTACGTTCCAGAGTTTAAAAACATTAAAAATGCATCTATTTTTTTCAATAACCAATAAATTATACATGTGATGTGACTAGTAAACCCTCTAACAGTAACAGCAAAGAAAACAACATGACCAAATGACTAAAAGGTAATTTCACTTAGGTAATTTGTTAGAGGATTCATTCCAGAAATGTTTACATAATTTCATACAACATTTAAATAATCAACTACAACATTGATGAATTTGGGGCATTTGTAACTTTTTATATGACAGAGAAATACAGACTGCTATGTCTTACAATATTTTGCTGAAATCCACTAAAACAAATGCAACTTCAATGCAATAAAGTATCTACAACAACCCTCAAATGTAGAACAAGCAAGCAGAGCGGACTAAACGTGATATTGAAACTTTAATAAGGAGATAATGCATTGAGAAGCATATGCTAGTTTAACAGAAGCATTCTAAAATCTGCAATTATTGTGCATTTAGGTTTTTAAAAGACCCGCAAGGATCAACAGCATTGCTGGTATACAGAAAATGGTAAAATGTAATTGGAACGTCCCCATAATAAGCTACTCCAGCTGTCTCGCATCAGATGATGTTTGAGAAAATTGCGAGGCAGATGGCAAAGCTGAATTTGAAGAATGCAGAATTTAATTTGCATAATGCTCTTTTTAGAGAAAATTACAGACAATTCTCAGTAGTTGACCTTGATAGGTTTCCCCCTCCCCATTTTCATCTTATATAGCTCTAAACATCAGGGAATAAAAATCAGGACAGATTCAGTAAACTGTACCATCACTTAAAAGTAAAAGTGACTAAAACTGCAAAGACTTTATATTAAAAGTTTGAAGTCATTATAACTGTAAGTGCCATTGGCATCAGTGAAGCGAATTTCTGTCAACTTGAATTTCAAGCCGTACTAAAGACGCCAGACCATAGAACCAAATGAAAAGTGAAAGCTAATTACATTATTAATAAATATGCTTAAGTGGAGTGACCCTAACTTGAACTGAATGTTAGAATAAGAGGATGATACAAAACATCACTGGGCAAATTTAACTTCCCAGACCTTAAAATGTACTATGGTTTCATCAGCCTCCCTTTGTGTGCTTTGTACGATGCCTTTGGGCAACCAGCACACAGAACAGTCAGCTATCTGAGGGAAAACCTGAAGACGGTTCCAAAGCTGATGTTCTGACAGTGGAAAGACATTACAGCTCTCAACTACGCAGTTGTGCGTGAGCGTGTGTTTTTATGAGTGTGTGGCCAAGTGGTGTATTTGCTTGCAGCAGTTTGTTATCCTATGAATTAAGCATGAGAGACAAATCCCATGTTTTGTTGTTGTTGTTGTGATAACTATTAGATATAATTATAGTCTTAAGTTAACCTAGCATGGAAAGTAGATGGTTTCAATTTCATCAGTTGATTTTAAAACAATTAAAATAAACCTCACTCAATTTACCCAAATTTCTCAAGCTCAAACCATTCAACACTTTTATTCAAGTTAATTTAAGAAATTAACTCAAATTACATTGCAAAAAGGATTTTCTTCATTAGTATTTTTGTCTTGTTTTCCATTACAAATATAACATTGCAAAATCAAGTTACAAAATTTTGCTTACAAGCTACAAAATTATATCTACGAAGGGGTAAAAAAAAAACCAATTTCCTTTTGAGTTAAGTTCATTTTTCTGTCCCCACTGGCAGATAAGATTTTTGTTTTAAGCATAGACTGCTTAATTTTGATTTATTTTATTTTTTTAACTTAATAAAAATGTATTTATGTACTGGAAAACATACTGAGTAAAAAAAATATTTTTTGCAGTTTAGGATCAGAATAAAAAAACATTATTTTTGAGATGCATGTTCATGGAAAGTGCCTTGCAGCTTAATGTGGTGGATGGTGTCAATACATTTTTAACATGTTTTTATCATTTGCTACCATGAATTAGCTCATTGTTATAATCATTTAACAGATAAACGTGATGTTAACATGATTAGCATGTTTCTCACATTATTTAGCATTTTTTTCACCGGCCGCGGCGTGGAAAAAGCCCAGTAGCCCACCACATACCAACTACCACTCTGAGGAGCTACACCAAGGGAGCACCACATTCATTTGTGGGTAGACAGCATATTCATTCGAATTCAATCATAACGGTCGTTTGAGGGTGCTCAACAACCAAGTCATTTGTGATTGTTTCTAACAATTTCAATCAATGAAACCATGTACAAAGCTGGCACAGTGGTATAATTACAACAAAAGTCATTGATTGTTATTGTTGTTATTTATAAAGTAAGTAACATGTAAGATAAAAGAACTATTATCACTTTGTGTGACAAAGCTGTTTCTGCCACATCTCCAGCTCTCCGACACACATACAGTACATCAGAGTCTGAATTCACTCACTTCCTTTGGTTCACTCCTTATAGATATAGTGCACTCAAATGCCATACACTATATAGGGATCAGTGAACGAGTGAGCGGTTTCGGACACAGCTTATACTGTAAGTCTTGAGTTTTGACCCCTTCATTGAAAGTCTGAGACTTTATAGTTTTGATTGTGTGTTTAACGAAAATCATAAATAGGATCGGTTAGAAAAGCTATAGCACACCGCACAGTCAGTACAGGTCAGAGGTCTGACTTGAGTAAACCCTAGGAGGAGACACTGTTTACATTTTTTTCTAAGAATAATAATCAAGCTAACATAAGTAAATGGAAGAGTGAGGTGAAAAAAATCATCCGCTTTATGAATTTATTGAGATGTAACGAAGTAGAACTACTTAAGTACTGTACTTAAGTACTAAAATGCTGTATCTGTACTCTACTAGTATTGTTTTTTTTTTCTCATAACTTCTACTTTTACTTAAGAAGATATGTTCGATGAATTTAATACTTTTACTTCGATATTTTTTAATGTTCTGCTAGTTACTCCTTACGATTATAAAAATTGTATGAATCATTCGTTGCAAGTTGGCTTTCATGCTCCCTAAATCACATGCCAGTTTTGTAGGGTAATGGTATTGATTGCAGGGGTTGTCCTGCAATGACATTTTTTTGGGCGGCCACCAAAGCAAATTTGTATCCCACCAAAGCGCCTTATTTGATTGCTAGTTCAAACTTTTGACTGCTTTCTTTAATAATTACATGACACAATACTTGCACTTTTACTTTTAGTACTTAAGTAGTGAATTTTAAAATAAACTTCTTGCAATACTTCAGTACAAAAAAATGTTGAATACTTTAGTACTTTTACTTAAGTGTGGGGCTTAAAGAGCACTTTAACTTCTACTCAAGTCACTTTTTTGATAGAGCACTTGTATTTTTACTCAAGTCCGGGTTTCTAGTACTTTATACATCTCTGAATTTATTAAATCAGTTCCATGTTTGGTAGTGCGAGATGCTAACACTGACATTAAAACTCGACCCCTTAAATTTGACCTTGAAGGAATATTCTGGTTTTGATATTCTGACTTAATATCTACTCATCTGTTGCATGTTGTTGATTTTTCCATAGATTATTTCAACACGTCCTTCGACTTGAAATTTGTGGAACTCAACTTAATGTAAATAGTGCTTTAAGGATAGTTACATCATGCCTCTTACTGGTATCCTTGCACGGATACCAGACAATGTGATCCACACTTGATCCACAAGTGATCCACACTTCTACATCACTCTGAAGGTGATGTTATTCACAAGCTGGCGAATAGAATACCTCCCCTGAGTATTGGGCAAGTTAATGCTAGACTTCAAACGGTCAAAATGCATAAAAAGTTTTCTGTTTTTAGTTGAAAACGGTGACATGTATACAGTCCCTCAAAAGTGCTGTTGTTATGTATTCCCTGGTCAAAATTGTGTGCCAATTCAGTGCAGTCTCATCCCAAGACATCATACAACTGCCGCTTTTGACCATACGTCAACATCCGCCGTTTTAGGGTACCCTTAAACGTCGGTTAGATGACGTTATCTAATCCTAATCCTACCCCAGACCTAAACCTAACCCGTCAGGGCCGTCACCTAACTGACGTTAAAGGTAAAACGTCAGTTGGATGATGCCCCAGGATCGTCATCTGCAGTAAACAGTAGCTAGCCTATGCTAGTGTTATATTCTAAATGCTGAAAAAACTGCTGAGGGTCAAATTAAATAGATTTACTCTTTGGATATGATAAAGACTACATACATGGAACTAGTGCAATGAAGAAATTTGCTTGTATAGCATCATTTTCCCAGGTGGTGAGTGCATGAAACTGCTGTTTTCTGAATTCTGTTGGTCTCTCGCTCTCTCCCCCACTGGCTCCATTCATCCTAACTCCAGTAGAGAAGTGCAGACTTAGCAGGACTCCATCTGAAAGTTCTCTCCTTAATAAACAGAAAGCTGAGACTCAGTTTACCCAATTCCCAATTTGTAACAGAAATGGTAGTGCACACTGAGAGGAACAATACTCTTTGATATCATGACTAGAACATCAACTCAACCTTCTCATCAATCTCCAAAAAAAGAGCAACTGGAGTTGCAAACACTAGTGTTGTGTTTTATTCCAGGTATTATGAGACCATCGCCTCCATGTTTTCTCTGTGTAATGACTTCTCTCAGGACAATGAAGATACTGCAGCTAAATCTGGCTTCTCTTCTGAGAGCTTAATCTCATTTTATACACACAGCGTTCAGTCATTTACGGGAGTGACGTTTATGCAACACAGTTCATTTCCCGAAAATGTTGGCTAGTGTTTATTCACTGAAAATCCCTATGCTGTGGCTCTCAAATCAAACATGGAAATTTAATTTGAAGTGTAAACATTGTTAATGAAAGAATATAAATGCACACTGAAAGCAGAGGGTGAAGTCTGCGTATTATGCTATAAATGCTACATTTTAAGATACATTGAAAGAGAAGAAAGTTGAGGAAAGTAAAATGAATCTACAGTACAGGAAGTTCTCTGTATTATAGCTGTGACTGTGGTCGCTGTCTGCTATGAATACAAATGGAAACAGCGGGAAAGCTCAGGGGAAGACATCTCTACTGAGCTTTGCTTCAAAGTCACATCAAACTAAGAGTGTGTGTGTGTGTGTGTGTGTGTGTGTGTGTGTGTGTGTGTGTGCGTGCGTGCGTACGTTCGTGTGTGCTGGTACATAAAGAATGTCCAACATAATCTAAATTGATTCCTTGCACCTGCTTAGTATCTATCTATCTATCTATCTATCTATCTATCTATCTATCTATCTATCTATCTATCTATCTATCTATCTATCTATCTATCTATCTTGGAGAAACTCAAAAATCTGAATATCATGCAAAAGTTCATTTATTTCAGTAATTCAACTTAAAACGTGAAACTAATATTATATAGACTCATTACATGCAAAGTGAGAGTATTTCAAACTGTTATTTGTTATCATTTTTATGATTATGGCTCACGGCTTATGAAAACCCCAAATTCAAAATTAGAATATTGTGAAAGGTTTTCATAGCTGTAAGCCGTAATCATGATTTTATTTAAAGGCTTGAAATTTCTCACTTTGCATGCAATGGGTCTCTCTCTCTCTCTCTATATATATATATATATATATATTATAACATAATATTAACCTTCAAAGGCTTTTTTAACTTTTTTCCAATCTGTCAAACATGTTTGTCAAGCCGTCATTCTAATGTGCCTTTGATTTTGTAGTTAAAAAATAGTTATATATAAATGCATTAAATTCATTTTCAACTATTTGTAATTCAATTAGCAATTCTACATTCTGTTTGTTGCCTAAAATGAAACTCAGCTAAGGTATTTACAATTCAACTCTGAATTGTGCATAAACCCATGGGCATTTTAGACACCCCAACCATAAATCTCCTTGTGAGATAAACAGCAGGTTTCAATCTTATTTTTTGACTTCGTCAAGAACTTTTGCTCTGAAATGATTTTTTCCCCCTCTTTGATTTGTTTCATTCTTCTCTTCTCTGTGGCCCTTTGATGAGAGTTCAGCGAAGAGGTGTTCGTGGAGATGTGCTTAAGAGCTCTGGTGCTGAACATAATGGGCTGTTAATGGATAGACATGCGCACCTTCAGAAGTCCAAGGCACGGCGGCTTCATGCAAACCCCCTTGTATCAATCAGCGGGTGTTTGTGTTTTCTGTTTCATCTTTAATGAAGCCAAACTGGAAGACCTCATTGCTGCCGCCTCTTTAGCGCCTGAGCTTTTGTGAGACCCCAGAGGTCACCGTGGTGGTATAATGAGACAGCTTCTGTATTTAGAAGTCCTTATTCACTTTACATTAACTGATCTGTCTTCGTCAAACAATACACTTTGACTGACGTCTGGAGGTTGAGCAGTGGTACTGCAGGTTATCTGCTGATTTTGTTTGATCTCAAACTATTTTTTTAATTAGTTAAGGTAAGTTACGATAAGAAGCTAAAGTTCAGCTACGTTTTATTCTCACTCTCACATTAAATTGCATTAAGTAAAATCAAAATGTAATGCCCAGGTATATGATGCTCTCTAAACATTAGCTATTAATATTTGGAAGGGTATAACATCAGAAAAAATGACTATAGTGAACCATTTGTCTGGCAAAAACGCCCCAGCAAACTAGAAGGACATGCATTGACTGTACATACACTTTTTTAAGTTAAAGGTATAGCGGAGGATCTTTCCGAAATTTAGAGAAGACCCGCCCTCTCCAATTTTTTTAAAAAAATGCAAATGTCAAATGCCCATCCGTGTTTTATTTACTTATTATACTGATCAATTGAGTGACCGAGGGCTCAAGACATGATATGTGCAACCCTGTATCACACGAAATACGTTCTGAGGAAACTATTTTGCAAATCGCAAATGTTACATGGCAACACATGAGCAGTGCTATTATTACGTTGGTCCTTAACCTAACATGTCTCATTGTTAATACGTAGGTATTAATACATTATTTTTATACATAGTTGCATATGGAGAAGTAGCTTGTTGCGTTTGTGTAATAATAAACACACGGTTTTAGAATATGAACACATGAACACACACGGTTTTAGAATATTTCAGCGCGATACCATTTACCTTTGGTCAAAAGGCTACTTTAGACAAATTGAGATGTTTACCGTGTCTATGCGGAGCAATGCCAGGGCTAGCATTGCTAAGTCGCTTGCATTAACTTTTACTAGTGATTTTAAATGGATTTCTCCAAATAGCATGACAAACTTTACCTGTCTAGTAGAATCTTCGCGACTGCCCAACCTGTGCTTTTAGCGCACGCCAGCGTGTGATATTCACCCAAAATCACTCTGGTCTTGTTTCTATATTCTGCGGCCTTTCTCTTCTTATCATACACTTCGTATACAGTTTTTCTCTTTCGACCCTCAGTCATTTTCAAAGGAATGGCTGAAACTGTAACTCGGACATAATACACCAGAAAGTGAAAACTACATAGAGATGAGCACGTACGACGGCCTTACGTAAACATATCACCAGAATGATTGACACTTAGGTGGACCAATAGTATAGACGACCCACCCGGAAAAAGAAAATCCTCCGCTATACCTTTAATAAAACAAAGATTACTGGAGTACTTTTTACAAGAACATACTATTTCAGTTTTTCTACTTCAAAATGCCATATTTGTTTTAATCTGTTACTTGCTATTTCTTTGTTTGCGAAAATTACTAGCAATTTCTGATTGAAAATTATTCATTGCAGATGAGACAAACAAAGTAACACATTTTAACAAATTGTTTAGGAAATTTTGAAATCATGAAAATTAATAAAATATTAAAATAATAGATTTTTGTGTTATTTTAACTTATTTTTTCTATTTATTATTATACAATTTATTATTATTTATTAATTTTTTATTAAAAACTATTATTAAGATTTTAGATGTGTTTTTAGTGTACTAACAATGCTGGTTCTGTCAATAGATATTGCTCTTTTTTAGAGTAAAACTTTTTTTAGTTGGTTCCTTTTAAATCATCAACTGATTCAAAAGTTGGCCTGAATGTTTCATTAGCAAATCAGTCTCAATTTGAACAATTTTGGAAAAGTAAAATGACCGAAAAGGTGGTGAAAAAGTCATAGAAATTCTAATTAGTTCAAAGTTACTCGTCATCCATTTAACAATTAATTTGGATGTTTTTATTGCCAATACAGTTGACATGGCTGCTATTGCTAATGTTGATGTCAGCATTGCAGAATTAGTCTCCTAGTTTTTGTTGGTTTGCATAGCCAACAGAGAGCCAGATTTACTGAACAGATTTACCTAAACATGCAAATGCAATACGGTCGCCTTTAGTAAATTTAATGCCAAAAGAGGGTTTGTGCTGTTGGTATGGTTGACCAAAGACGTGTTGCTTATGTCTTGCTCACTGGTTGCCTTTTTTTGGAAGGGTAACAGCAGATCTCATCGAGTTAAAACACACACCATCATTAAAGATGCAGTAATAATGCAGTAATATGACATTCACTATTTCAGCTGTTTGCAATTTTTGCCTCAAGGCATTCGGATTCTTCATTTGATGTAAAACACTCAGATGGTAAATGTTTGCTTGTCCTTGGCAAAACAGTCGTTGACCGGAGTTACCTCTCCACGGTGCAATTTGGAACCGGCTCTGACAACAAAGAGACAACTCAACTATTTTCTGACAAGAGTCTCTCTGAAATGTGTTCTTGTCCTCTTGATGGCTGTCATGTGTTGTCCTTGTACCTTCCAAACGTACTTCTCAAGACTGTTTCTCTCTCTCTCTGTCTGTCTCTCTCTCTGTCTCGTTTTAACTCAGCGGTGTTCGACTGCTACAGAATCAAGGCTCTCTGGGCTTGTTGTAGGACTTTTTAGAAGTCATACGAGATTGTAGCGTCTCTTGAGGCCTACCAACATCAACGCTATGCCCTCAGGTTCTTCATTCAAAGTCACATCAGTATCTCTGTGGGACCCGGAAGGGGGAAAAAAAGAAGAAATACAAAGGAAAAAGTCAGTCCTGATTTTTTTTTTCTCACTCTATGCAGAATTACAAACAAAATAAGATCAAACACTCCGCAATATCTGAGGGTTTGAAACCAGACGTGTAGAGACGCAACAATGAGCTGGACTATCAGGATGCCTTCATGATGTTTATGAGAATAGAAGTTGACCTATTCATGAAGTTTTACTCACTTTGTTGACTTCAGGTTGCCTCAAAAGACTAGTGTGTGAATGAGTATGTGATGTCAAAGATATAAATGGTGCGTTCTATTATACCAAACGAACCGTCTCGGACCTCGGATTTGACGTCACGTCCACACTTCAAGCGTTCTATTATGTTTTGCGTGTCCGAGTCGGAGAGAGTTGTTGTCATGGTAGCACTGGCCGAGTACCAGGCACTTACATTTAAAAAAAATATTATGACTACACCTTATCAAAACGCAGCCATTTGAACTTGAAAATGTTCACTTTATTTAATGTTTTTCATGTTAATCTTCTGTTAGCAACGCTAGCAACGTTAGTAATTGCACTCACAACAACCGATTCCCATACCCACAGGGGACGCAGTAACACGAGTGATTATAATCGTCATTTAAAATGCCAAAGCGGTTCAAAAACAATGAAAACAATTCATTCTTACAAGTCACAGGGCGCAGCCATCTTGAATCCCGAAACGGATTTCTTGCTCGGTGTCCACGCGGTTATCCGACGTCCGAGAGGAGAAATCCCAGGAAAGGGGGCGTGTTGCTAGGCAACGTCTGTCGTCCGATTCGGATCTCCGAGACGGATGAATAATAGAACGCACCAAAAGATGTAACTGTTCTAGAATAGAGTCCTAAAACTTGGAAATAGCACTTCCGGGTCACTTGTCCTTAAGTCAATTGGCTTTTGGTTATACAAGGATCATAATGGCTTTTTGTCCTGGCTGTTGCTAGCTTACAAAAATCCATCATCCCTGCAGCTCTCTATTACATCTCTTGTATAGTTTCCATAAGGTGGAAGGTCCAAGATCTCAAAGTCCACAAGGTCGCCTTCGGAACGACTAGATTGAATATGCACTGATTCTCTAATGGAAAATCGGTGGAATGGTGACATGACAAGTTGAAAGAAATATACAGCAAAAAGTTTTGTCTGTTTTCCATTTATCAAAATATCCATAATAGTAGTTTTTTTTAAGAAAAGAAGAGTTAAATACAAAGCTCTGTCATGAAACTCTAAATGGTGCAGGCTTCTATGTTCTTAACTCAATATGCTTACCAATCACACTATTCTCTATAGGACACAGCTGATTAGTTCCTGCTGTATCAGTAACCAATGAGCTTGCTGCTGAACTTTCAAATACCTGGTCAGCATTTGCTGTAGCAGTTCTGGTGTGCTTTCAGAAATCCTCCACATTCCCCAGCTCCACCTGTATAGATATGTAGATTTGAATTCATGTACTGTATATTGTACCGCAGCAGCATGTCTTACTTGCTCACAGCGTGTTGTGTTGTGTATTGGCAGTAGCAAGTCCCATATTTGCTCTGCTGGAGCAGCAGCAATAAAGCAGCAGCAGCGAAGCAGATCTACTCTGCCAACACCAAACATATCATTGTCATATCCATTACCATGCCAAACACAGATTTGTCGTGACAGAAACATCTTAAATAATTTTCCTTCTGCAAGGTAAATGCATGCCAATTTAAGAATTTGTAAATATTTAAAATCGAACAAAGAGCAAAAATACTAAGTAAGCAAATCTCTCCATTTGTTTTAAAAGCCAAATTAGACTTGAAACAAACGGATCTGATTTTGTCACTTGCAAAAAGAAAGTGCAGACAGTCAGCTGTAAAGATTGTGTCGAACAAATTTCTGGACACTTTTGCGAGGAGCAAGTCATCTTTGTAGGAATGAAAATGATATTGTTCACTGGCTGCTTCAACTAGTTCTTTTGATCTTGCTGTTTCATTAATTACTTCTGTCACACGCAGCAGTGGTGCGGAGGTTGCGCTTTGCCTCATCAGATGAGGGTTGACGCATTAACATTTTTGATTAGCATACTGCAGTGTCCTTTGCTCTCCACACCTGTGTTGCATACATTCATCTGTTAAAAATTGTTCTGCTGAGTGCTGTTTGTTATAGGAAGATGAGTAAGGAGGCTTTTGGAACCTTGTCATGTCTGACACCACCAGACCTTGTTATGTATACATCAGAAAGCATCAGGGGTGCACACTTCTATGAGAGAATCAAGTTCTGTCTGTCCTCAGGGAGAGGAGAGGTGAAATTAACCTCTCAAACATCACGTATATCAAAGCACGTATATCTTTATTAGTCCTTATCTAAGGGATATGCTTCACCCAAAAATGGAAATTCTGTCATAATTTATTCACCCTCTAGTTGTTCCAAATCTGTAGGAATTACTTTCTTCTGCTGAATACAAAAGAAGATATTTTAAAGAAAATTGGTAACCAAACAGCTAATGGGCCTCATTGACTTCTATGGTATGGAAAAAAAAATTCTTCAGAAGTCAATGGTAAACATCAACTGTTCGGTTACCGACATTCTTCAAAATATATTGTTTTGTCACATAATTTTCATTTTTCAAGTCATACCAGCTTATTTTCAGTACCATGGTTTTGAATATTTGGTAAAATACCACAGTGTTTTTGGAAATACTTGGAGCTCCATGGTAGGCAGGCACATATGAAATCCGTTTACTGTGGTATTTGCATTAATTTATTCAAGTATTTGATCACTGATACTGTTTTGGGGGAAGCAAAGAAAACATTTGACAAAAAGAAATCCACTGACTACTTAAACCAATGAGTAAAAATAACCTGCACTCCTCTGAATCACTTCCTTTACACTTTATTTTAATGTGTCTTTGTTACACTATAATTTTACATTTACGTACTCGCTAATATCAATTAACAACATGTACTTACTACATAGTGGGGTTTGGAAAAGGGTTTAGTTTAGAGTTGCAATGCATCATTTAATGTTATTACTAAGGACACTGTAAAATAAAGTGTTACCTACAGTATATCACAAATAACACATTGAATGAAACAACATGGAATTGTGAAGTAGCCTGAAATAGTATTATTTTGTGATTCAATAATCTTTTGTTTTATTTGACACATTAGGGTTAGACACACATGGGCCAGAACAATCTCAAATAATTCTGTTTGGGAACCCCTTTTTTCTGAATTACGATCATATTTAATAAAATTAAGGTTTCATTGACCTCATTAAATGCCAGATGTTCTAGCCCAGTGAGAATAGAGCCTCATTTCCCTCTTGTGGTGATTCAGTGTCATAGTATGGAGTATTTTCTGTCACGGATTGATGTTTGCAGAAGAGTCCAAGTGTATGTAATGTTATAATTTAGAGTATCAGGCAGAAAATTAGACAATCAAACAAAAAGTGCCAACAACAGTTAAGAACCTTTTTAAAAGTTGATGTTCCACTTTGTTACAGTTGTGCATTAAGGCAGGCAAAGGAGACAGGCAGAGAAAATGATCCACATGCAATCAGAGTTTAATAAGTTAAAAGAGAAAAAGGAGACATGGAATGAAAGGAGACATGGAATGAAATCTACATCTAACAACTGACGGAGAAAAAGTGAAACAAGGGTTACAGAGGGACAAATAAGCTAAAAAAAATAACAAGTAACAAGACACACCTGTGGATGGCTAATCAACAGGGAAAACTACAAAACTACAAACATGGCCACAGGAACAAGACACAAGAATGAAACAATAGGAACATAAAAAACATAAAACATGAAAGTCCATACAAAACAGTCACAACACCGAGATTGTGACAGAGCCATCTTCAACGAAGCGGCTTCCAGAGGGTCCAAAACAGTCCAGGAGGGAGGTGTAGTGAAGGTGGAATAGGTGGAGGGAAGCAGGGCCAAGCCAGTGGCAGGGCCAATGACCACTATGGTGGGGCCGACAGAGCTGAAGTAACAGATTATTTTGGCTTTATGACAGCTCTAGAATAAAGTTATTGTCCAGTTAAAGTTAGTTTTGATTTATTTACTTCCATGGCAATGATCATTAGTTATTAACTTAGGGGCCGCTAACACGACACCGTTTTAACAGAAAACTCTACACAAACTTTAAAAACGCGAACCTGTAAGAAAGCTGATAGCGTGCACATGCATATTAAGAGTTCCCACCAAGGCTTTGCTGACACCGTTTTAACAGAAAACTCTACACAAACTTTAAAAACGCGAACCTGTGAGAAAGCTGAGAGCGTGCACATGCATATTAAGAGTACCCACCAAGGCTTTGCTGAATAAACTGGAACAAAAAGCACAGATAGGTTAGGGTTTGACTCTGTTACTGTGTTAGATCATGCAGTGAGTTCAGTAATGGCCATAACAGGGCAGACATGACATCCAGGGGAAATGTTCATGCCAAAGTAGGCAAAGTGGCATTCTCGGCCATGACTCTGAAATTTAGAATGGCCTCTCTAGCCAAGACGAGACAGCCAGAAAGTTCAAGGTCAACCTCAGTGGCAGTATCTAGGCAGTTAGGAAACTGAGGGTAGACAGGAAACTCTGGGCACACAGGAGACACTGAGATGACCTCCATGCTCACATTTAGGCAGACAGGACACTCAGGAATGGAACTCCGTGGTCGTGACAGGACAGACTGAGCGTTCATGGGCGACCTCTGAAGTCATAACAGGCAATCAGGAAGTTAAAGGGTGACCTCTGTGGTAGTGTCGAAGCTAACAAGAAGTTCAGGAGACGGACTGAAAACTCAGGGATGACCTCCTTGGTCACATCAGGGCAGATGAAACTCAGGGACGACCTCCATGGTCGCTTTAGGGGAGACAGGAAACTCAGGGACGACCTCTGTGGTCGTATCAGGGCAGACAGGTAACTAAGGGGCAACCTCCGTAGTCGTGTCAGGACAGACAGGAAGTTCATTGGTCAAAGAACTGGGTTCTGGAGTTGACTCATGGGCTGAAGCAGGTTGGTAAATGGTAAATGGACTGCATTTATATAGCGCTTTCATAGACCTAATGGCCACCAAAGCGTTTTACATATTGCCTCACATTCACACACACATTCATACACCGACGGCGGTGTCAGCCATGCAAGGTGCCATCCAGCTCGTCGGGAGCAGCTGTGGTTAGGTGTCTTGCTCATGGAAACCTCGACACTTGGTCAGGTGGAACTGAGGATTGAACCACCAACCTTCCAGTTTGTAGACAACCAACATGAACCACTGAGCCACTGCCGGTTCTGAAGCAGACTCATGGGCTGGAGCAGGCTCTGGAGTGGACCCAATGGCTAGTGCAGGTTCTGGAGCGGACTCATAGGTGGAGCGGGCTCTGGAGTGGACTTGTGGGTTCGAGAGCAGTGTGCAGCCCAAACACACAAAATGGCCATCACCGTAACAGGGTGTCCAACTGCTGGTTGGACCACCTCTGAGACCCCAGACTTGGTACCACCGCAGAGATGCCAGCATCTCGCACCAACGTAAGAGGTGTGTCCTCCAAAATGGATTCCAGTCTCAAACGCCTAGGAATCGCAGTGAAAGCTTCAGATGCGACGTTCATGATGACTGGAAACGTTGATGTTGCATCCATGACGGCTGACAACTCTAGCGTGGTATCAGTGATGGCTGGAGACTCTGGCATGAGGCTCTGCCGCGGCAGCCATGTTGACTGAAGGCTCTGATGTGGCTGCCATGTTGTGGAAAGGTTCTAATGCGGTGACAACCGGACAGGAAGGTACAGTGAGCATGGGACAAGTGACCATTATAACTAGACATGCTGGTGACCGTGGTGGGCCAAGCTCCGTGGCCACCGGGTCTTGGTACGACCTGCCCCCTCCCAAAAAATATTTAGGGGAAGAGGATGCTACTTCTACTTCCCCCACAGTGAAGGAGGAACCACTTAACAAAAGTGCATAGTCTAGAAGTACAAAAGCACAGATAAACACAATAGAACAAATAAAGACTACAAATTAAATAAACAGTGTTTTGGGGGATTTTCAGTTATACTCTTAATACTAAGAGTATTCTTCAGATACAGAAATTTGATTAAATTTGAAATATATGATTGCCGATGATTGCCTGGGCGACTGTCACACTCCTTCGTTCCAATCCAATCCACCTTTGTTTATAAAGCACCTTAAAAGCAAAACTTAACCAAAGTGCTGAACACTGTCTTTAAATAAACAATAACATTCAACAGAGGCACAACAAAAGAAATAATAAAACAATAAATAACAATAAAAATAAATACAACAGTAATACAAAACTTAAAGTCAAACCTCAAACTCAGTTAAAAGCCAAAGAAGTTTTAAGACGGGATTTAAAAACAGAAAGAGACTCATATAATCTGAAATGCAAAGGCCATCATGGCCAATTCATAGCCATCCACGTTTTCACTTCATTCAGACACTCAATGGTTCACAAATGGTTTTTGACTGACTTAGCGGCACATATATTTGGCAGTCATCAGCATAAAAATGAAACAAAACTTTGTGACTTCTGAAGATTGACCCAAGAGGCAGCAGGTACATTGAAAAAAAGTAGCGGCCCAAGGACAGACACTTGAGGAACTACGCACAACAGAGGAGCCAAAGAGGACATAGCAAACACTGACCTGAACTGAAAAACTTCTGCCTTCCAAATAGGACATACTCCAGGCTAAGGCCAACCACTTTATGCCTACACAGTTCTCCAGCCGAGACAACAAAATTTGGTCTTTGACTGTGTCGAACACAGCCGTAAGGTCCAATAGCAGCAGAGCAACAGTATCAACAAAGTCTGAAGCCAAAAGAATGTTATTGAAAATCCTCAGCAGAGCTTTTTCAGTGCTGTGGGCTGTGTAGGGTATCTGGACTCTGTCAGTTGGGACTCAATCATATCTACAGTTGAAAAGCTTTTAACCTTTGACTCGCGGCTAGTAATTCACCGCCAGGAGGTTTGTTCCTAATGGCGTTCACTGACACGTTCATAACGAACGTGAGTTAAAACAAAGCCTTCCCCCTTTCCGGCAAGAAGGAACATTGTGTACAACGCACACACATACAGCCGGGTGTTTTATATAATAAATAAAATTATATTCCTGGTATCTGAGCTAATAGAAATTCCCTACAGCTGGAAAATTTCAGTTATACATTTGTCATTCAAAAATTGTAATTCAAAAAAATTTTCGGAAACAAAGGGAGCTTAGAGATAGGCTGATAATTAGAGAGCTCAAGTCTAGGACTAGGGTTTCTTTAACAAAGGTTGAACAACTGCATGTTTAAAACTCATGAGGTATGACTCCAGTATTTAAACTGATATTAACAATATCAAGTATGCAGGGCGCCACTGTAGGAAAAACCTCTTTAAAAAGACGAGGGGGGATCACATCATTGGGGGTGCCAGTGATCTTCATTTGGCCATAAATCTTTTCTAAAAAAGGCAAGCTAACAGGCTCAAACTGGTTCAAAACAGCAGAACAGGTTACAGAAATTCCAGGGCCATTCAAAGGTGGACCAATAAGGGCCCTAATGCTCTTCACCTTGTGGATAAAAAAGTGAAGAGACTCTTCACACATTTTTTGATGTTGTAGAACATTAAGAACAGTTTTGAGGGTATTAAAAAGAACTCGAGGAATGTGACCATTAGACGAAATAATTTTAGAAACATGCTTGGTCTTTAAGCTTTTACAATTTTTTTATAAGAACACCAACTCTCTCTAAGTATCTGAAATTACACTTGAAGTTTATCCAAACTCTTTCCGCCCTTCTACACTCACGTCTGGCAGCATGAAACACGATGCGTGTTATAGAGACGCATTTACGTGAGAACAGGCTGTGCATATACGTACAGTCAGCACAGACAAACAAGGCAAAAAAGGTGATGTCCCTCCATGCACTGCGCTCCTCTCCACTCGGCGCTGGTAAACTCGTCCTCCAGCTGAGCGGTCGGCACGTTCATGTGTTTTGGGGCGTGGCTTTGGATGGAGCCCAGAAGGGAGGGGTTGGGAGTTTCTCTGTTGGATCTCAGTTTTTTTGCTAGTTCCTCAAACTCACCTATCCTGCCTTTAATAGATAAAACAACGGCGCTGCGCACTGTGGTTTAAGGGTGCTATAAATTACCTGCCACAAGATGGCTCTGTTTTCGACATTCTTGATGCTTTGAATCTTTTCCCAGAACATGGGAAATCCTCAGTGCTTCATGAGGCTTCATTTGCCCATCTCTACAGGTTGTGATGTGACGTTTGAACCGAGGCGTCGGAGCTTGTCTCCTCGAAGCTTCATTCGGCATTGCTCACTAGTGACACCTAGCTACTGTACAAAGAAATAGCAGACTAATTAATCCTGAAACAATGACCTGACCAGACATATGATGTTTGTGTATATCATAGTGGAGGGAGGTAAGCTGCACAAAATAGTCTAGGGGGGTAAAAGTTAAGAAGCAATGGGCTACAGGAAGCCTCATTTTGCCATCACTACCTACTGGACACAAACTCTGTGCACACGCTGCATGGTATCGGTTGTTGGTATCAGAGCATTTTATTAGCATGACAACTGACAGAGAACAAATGAAACACAGGGGCTATATATACACAGGGGCAAGCTTAACAAGATAACAAGTAACAAGACAAACCTGGGGGAGACAAATCAACATGGAAAACTACAAACATGGCCACAGGAATGAACATAGAAACAATAGGAACATAAAAACCATTCAACATAAAAGTCTATACCAAACAGGCACAACACAGGGATTGTGACACACTTAAAGATGATAAATAATGGATGAATTTGGTACATTTAAGAAGCAAACTGTTTAGTTTCCTCTCCTGAGAGCTTTAACAACTTTGCCTTATTATGATATTAAATAGTAGCTATGGTATTATGAACATGTACCATAGTAGGCTACCACAGATGATATTCTAGGAAATGGTGAAACAGTTATTTGTAGCCTCTGCTTTGAAAGCACTGTTGTAAGTAAGAGACTTTAATCCAAATGTCCTATATTTATAAAATATTCAAGACAGTAAATTCATAAGACTGTCTGTCACTCTGTTCACTGTCAGTGGAGGGTGCTGTTGAGCTTATTATCTCATAACTCTACTGTAGCTCTGCTGATACTCTTTCTTTGACGTTCGTGTCTATACTGTTAAAACATGTAGCATTAAATAAAAAAAAATAAAAAATCATGAAATAGCATGTATTACTGTATTGTATTATGTTTAAACCATGATGAAAATAACATTGTGCTCTTTGCAGAAGCCTACTGTACTGTGTAATGTTATGTAGCTCTATACTATATAATTAGGCATGCCATACATTTTTTATTTTTTAATTAGGGCCAACCTACACTCTCAGAAGGAAAGGAACCTTAAAAGGTTCTAAAGCGCTACGTATTTGGAACCCCTAAAATGCAATGTGAATGATCACAAAATTCAAGATATGTGGGTTAAAAAATGTAATTAAACAATATCAGATGAAGAATGCCATTTCAGTTTTTATCCTCCAAAATCAGCATGATTAAAATGTGACAGTTTAATAAACAATAATTTAATTACATACTACAAAATGTTGCAGAATAATGTAATATCTGAACGAATAATAGCCTTTAAAGAACCTTTGTGCCAAAAGGGTTCTTTCTTCTCATTATAGAACCGTTTTTAGCATTAAATGTCCTTTGGAGTTGAGTAAAGAAACCTATGCTACATATATAGAACCCTTTTTTTCTAAGAGTGTAGACCATGTGACATAATAGGCTATTATTCAGTATGAAACTTCCTTTTTGTAAGGGAATTTATGTAATATACATTGGATAGGGCCTATACGTTTCAAATAATCTTTCAAGAACACAAAAGAAAAAGCGATAGGAAACGTGATCTTAGCTATATCATATTCGAAACACAAGGTGGCATTGTTGTTCTTTCCCAGCTAACCGAGCTGAATTCTCTTTATCCGGTTCACTGGGAAATTGGCTATTCATAATGAGCCTAAGTTTTATTAAATGCCCCACTTGCAGAATTATGTGACTAGTTTACATGTTTCCTTTTTCAATTGCACGAGTAGCCTGTAAAAGCACTTTCTTCCCTTTGTCTAGTACCCCAGAGGGCGCGATTTTATATTATATTATATTATATTATATTATATTATATTATATTATATTATATTATATTATATTATATTATATTATATTATATTAGCCTATATTATATTATATTATATTATATATATTGGTTGTTGTTTTTATTATTATTATTTTATAATTATCTTTAGGCTATATATCATTTATGCATAATTTAAGGGAAAAGAAATAACAATTGTAAGATCAATTGTAAAAGTAGGCCTATAGAATTGGTATTTCTGCATTATTCGTTTAACAGGCTTACTGCGAAAAATACATTACAAATACATTTTCGTCACTATAAACTCGCGTTTTTTTTAAAAGAAGATTTATTATATATTTCTATATATGATCAATACAATATATGGAAATACGAGCAATACTAAAGTATTCTTATATTTGATTGATACAATATTTATTTTTATTATTATCATTGTTGATGTTGTTAATGATAATAGTAAAATTTATATAACATTGCTGTTTTTGCAATAAAATGCCTACATTTTCTGCTTAAAATGCACCAACACTAAACAAAAAAAGTGCGTACATGTGGCGCATTTTTTCTGACTTTCACTTAGGCTGTTTTTACACACATATACACACACATGTATGAATGTTCATGCATAGGATTGTTAGAGCATAATTTAGTATGGTTTATTTCCATGCACACGCATGCATTCGTATTTGGCCATAATGGATGATTTTTGCTTGTTCATATGGCGAATGGATGATGCACTGAGTGACTGGTGCGTGCAGTCGTGCGTCAGGCACAGAGGTCCTCCCCTTGTGTTTCCATGTAGCTGCCCCCCTCTCTCACTCTCTCTCTCTCTCTCTGTCGCTCTCTTTCTATCCCCCTCCCTTCCTCTCTTCTCTTCTGGCATCCCCCATCCCCCATCGCTTTATGTGCTTCCATACAGCCTGAAAAATCAACCGGAGGAGGAAACCTTCACACTCGCGGAGAATAGACTGACCCTCAGCAACCCAGAAGATCGCTCTAAACCGGGATCACAGACTGGATCAAGGAGAACTATTTCAACTCTCGCATACCGGTTAGTAACATTTTATGTAGTTTGATGCAGTAGTAAGTAGTAGTGATTTTCAAAGTCCAGAAACACCATCCAACCACCATTAGAGCTTCACCACCATCAAACAGCAGCAATGCTTTCCCACTGCCAGTGTGAGTTAGTGATGGTGAGGCTCGTTCTAATCCTGTCTGATGGCGATTGAAGAGAAAAACAAATGCACTCGCTTCTCCTATTCGAGTTTAGAAAATCGGTTAACGCCGTTTTCCGGACGGATCCATGAATGAGATGGATTTTTTTCATGCTGACTTTGTTCATTCCCTTGTCATGCATTTGGACATTCCATAGAGCTGAGACACAGAGACACTCAAAATGGTGTCTGGAGGAGTTTGGGGCCTTTAAACACACAAGAGATCAAATCATAAACGCTGTTATGAGGAAACACGAAGCGCAATCAAAAAATCAGACGCATCCATGTGCAACAATGTAACAGCGATTATGACGCAATAAAGGTCTTTTGTTGTTCTGCGTTACATTGTAACGCGCATTCGAGCGCCTGTGCTACTTTCTCTCTTTTTTGTTGCATTGATCCACGATGCTTTCTGTTTTATGCCATTATAATTTCTTTTAATTTTGGCGTATTTTTATCATTGCATTCCTGGTTGATTGATACAAAGGAAAACAGCACATTGGTCCGTATCGAATACAAGTCAGTGTGATTTTGAACATAATTCATGACCATTTCTTTGCATGTTTATGAAATTAACTTCATATTTACATCCAATTATAGCCAGTATGTGGGTACTTTGTGTTTTAGTAAGGGAATGCTGAACAATATTAACTCCTTCAGTTGATATAACAAAGGGTGACATTTTACATTGCAGTCCATGTTACATATTGATAATTATTAATGAACATTAAAATATGTATTACTGTGCCAAAATCAAGAAATAAAACATAACTGGAGCCTTACATCTAAAAATAATCACTGTTGGCTGTTATAATAATGGTGCTCGTAACCAAAATGAACACGGACTGTGTAATGTGAGGTTACCCGACAAAAATGTGAAATGTTCCGAATCCAAAGGCCAGAAAGCTGTTTATTAAAATCTGTGACGATGCTGTGAATCGGTGATGCCTGGATCATTGCAGACGGCGTCCGCGTCATGTGCTCTCCAATCCACCATTCCTGCAATAAAAGTGTCAATTGCTTTTCTGATAGATGGTCTTACCGTTACAGTGGCTGAACAGACACAGAGAACGCTTCGTTTGTTTTCATTGATAGTTTTATTATCAGCTCGAAATTCAATTTGTATAGAAAAGCTTGCCATCGACTGAGAGTTATAAAAGGTTTATGTATTGTGCTGCAAGTGCTGAAGCATGTGGGGTTTTGTCATTATTAAAGGATTTCTTGTAGCCGTTTGTTGGAGTGACAGGTGCTGGAATGCACAAAGGCGGGTAAACAAAGGCAATTTAATATATATATATATATATATTTAATATATTAATATATATATATATATATATATATATATATATAATAGTATATGTTTATGTCTAGGAAATGTACAGTTGATATAAAAGCACTGAGCTTGAGTTTAGATGCAGATAAAATTAACTTTAATTTAAAGGTCCCCTGACATGAAATTTTCACGTTCTGAGCTTTTTAACATTAACATGTGTTCTCCTAGCCTGTATATGGTCCCCCAGTGGCTAGAAAATTCAATCAGTATAAACTTTCTCTACCTTTGAGAAAATAAAAGCTCAGACGGGCTGATCTTGAATGTCCCCCCTATGACATCATACGTAGGAAAGGTAGCCTCCCCTTTCTCTGCTTTGCCCGCCCAGAGAATTTGACTCGCACATGAGAAAATGAGATAGGAAGTACGAATGCGCAAGCGTAATTTGAGTTATTTGAGATATCATGGCTTCCAAACGAGTGAAGCATGGCAATTGATCAGTGTTCGGATGTACAAATGAACACAAATGTAGTTTTTAGTTCCTTCATCCGAGCCTATGTAGAAACTATGGGTTAATTTTATTTTCTCTAGAAATGCGCCGACAAAACTTCCCAAAGAACTGACGACAAAACTTCCCAAAGTTTTGTCAACCAATACAGAGCTGGCCTCGATGAACGTCTGAAAATAAATCAATCGAGCTGCCAAGCAACAATTTCTGATGTGTAGTCTAATTGTTCAAGTTCAGGCAGGTAATCTTTTTCTCAAAATCGTTCAATACTGTTTATACTTCAGTGAAGCCAGTGGCTAAAATATCAACTTCACATCATTTATTTTAGTAGGATGAACAGATTATATACAGAAACCATCAAAGAACGATAGTAACATGCAAAAACCCAAAATTTTATTTAAAATAACTACATATTCTACTCTTATTAAATGTAGGCTACCATTGTTCTTCTATAGACTCATATCGAACTGACGAACAGTATTTAAAAATATTTTTTTGGTATATAAATATATATGCTCCTCTGCTGCCATCTACTGGTTACAGTAGTAATTTCATATCTTTTTTTTATTTTAAAATAAAAGTGTTTGTTTGCCACCAAGGGTTAGTTTTCCTGCAAATGTTGACAAAGTTTGAAGGTTGAACAAATAATGTTTTTAGTCATCACAATAAAAAATAGCATTTAAATGGGATAATATGTAGAGCTTAATATGAAAAGTGCTTGAATTTGACCCTCAAAAGGTTGTATGAACCCTGAAGTGAATAATGTAAAAAACATTATTTCTACCACAATACCATGGTTACAGTAATATTGTCACTACATTAAATCCATAGGAAATGTTGTTTATTGTGATTTGTGGACTGAAAAGCTTTCTATAACTTGTTCGTTTAAGCACAAAGCCTCCTGGTTTCCATGTCGCTGTTTGATCTGATATATATAGTTTATACAGAGAATTTTGCGCTGAATTTTAACACTTGAATGAGTATAGTTCCCGATACAACTACAAATGGCTGACCCATTAAATAGTCCCCTATTTAAAGGCATAGAGGGTTATTTCAGACACAGCCCAGGTTTCAACTCACCGCATCCGCACGAGCTCGAAGGTGTGCATGGCTGATGATGTCACCGTGGTGTGGGCAGTCATGTGTGTAGATTGTGGGAGACCTCATTTTATGGTGGTGTGCACTGTGCACAGCATTTTTTCTAACTTGTACGCGCAGCTCCACTTCTCACCGCTGCTTCCTGATGTTTTAAGATGACATTTACTCGGAGTCGCCCCCTGTTGTTTCCAAGAATAGAGCAACAGTGAGCACATCAATTATAAACGCGCCGTACATTTGCGGTCCAATTTCATTTTGTTTGCCGTTTGATGTTTCTCATATGCAACAGATATGGCAGCTCTTATCAGCTCTTACTGGCAGGAAATCTTATGAGTTCTTACCGGAATGGAAAAAAATGTTGCAAAATGTAACTATTAGGTTGCAGTCTGGGGTCCTCAAATTTTGATTGGTATGCACCTATACCAGTTTTGGTATATTATTCCCTGATACTGTGCTCATGCACTTGTACTCATTAAAATGCTCTGATACCAAAACACACAGTGCTGCTTGTGTACAGTGTTTGTGTGCAGACAAAGAAACACTGATGACAGAGCAAACGGAGAGCTTAATGGATATATCAGAGAAGGAAATCTATGAACTCATGAAGTAATTGTATCTAATTAATGTAATATTGAGCAAATGTTCACGCCTATAAGCTACTGTGTGCAAACTGATAAGCAAAACGCACGGATTGGTTTGAGCGCACAATGGCATAGATGTGTGAGCTTGCGTGAGCACATCCCTTTTTCAGACATCGCTGGAAAGTTTGTAGCTCCATCGGATATCACTTCTCCACACATGCGAACATTTTATGGATTAAATCTAAATCGTATATGTAAGTGAAAACATTGAACGTTCCGTGATTTTATATATAAGTTTCCTACCTTACTGCAGGAAACCGTCATGTGATTACTGTGCCGGTGTAGTGAAGCACATTTTGAATATGTAGTTTGCTATTAAATGAAAGATAAATACAATAGCAATAGAATGAACAGTAAAAGTAACAGAAGCATGTACAATATTATCAAAGATGAATTAAATTTAACCCTCAGGTGCTCTTCGGTCATTTCTGACCGAAAAATATTCTGTTTTGAATTACTAAAAATCACAGCTTCATCGGAATGTTATGAAACTTGGTGACTTTTATGGCATTATGTATGTGAATACAAAAAAAATTGAGGTCATGATCCGAGCAGGCTAAGTGGTCGTAAAAAAAATAGTCACACTTCGGTCAAAATGTCCCCCATAGGGATGTCCCCCACAAATTGACAAAAGCACAAAAATTCACAAATTTTTATTATTATTTTATTTATTTTTTTACATTAAAAAAAAAAATCCTTTTTGAGATTGTTTCAACTATATATTCAAATCCACCCAAAAAAAAATGTGTTCATAAACATCTGGGGAATTCACATGCTTCTCCAGAGACAGCTGTACATGCCATCTAGTGGTTACACCATGATTCTATGCTTTTCTCTATACTGTAACCAGATGGTGCTAATTTTCTTCAATTTTTTTTTTCTGAAGGCCTAGACTCTATTTTAAACTAAAATACGGCATTAATAATTTTTTGAAAAAAATAATATATATAGAAAAATGTATATATTTTTCCATGGCAAAATAGACCATAAATATTGCATAAATATTAATAAATTCAGTCAAATTGTCTCAAAATACTAAATTACAAAGAACAAATATTATAGAACAAAAATAAATTGCATTTGTTTTACTGGGATGGAGGAAATTTAATTTTTAGGTGTCCGGTCAATTTTGACCGGGAAGATAACAAGTGTGACTCCGAAACGAAGAGCACCTAAGGGTTAATTTATACTGTGAAGACCATGCTTTTTGACATTTGATTCTTCAATTTCTGTTCCTAAAACTGTTAAGACTTAAACATAAATCAGTTCATTTCATGTGTATCTTTTTTTTCCATTGTATTTATCTGTGCTTATAATTTGTTTATCATTTTCTATGCATATTCACTCCCCTTAAAAAGCACACCAATTATTCTAGAATGATTAATTCTTTCCAAATAGAGCTATTCAAGTTCAAGACAAAACTTCGCAATGCCGATTTTTGGTTTTAATTTTTTTTTTCAGTATCGTGCAGCCCTAGTACGATCTCGACAAAGGTCAGTGCTCGACTTTAATTGGGCTGCCGATATTTCCCACAAGTGTTGAAAACACAAACATGTTACAGTGCAAGTCTGTGTTGTCACAGTATTGTCTGTGCACTTCTGCATTAATGCGTCTTTTGAGACTTCATTTTCATCGGAGTTGGTTTTATTTTTGAGTGGAAAAATGGATGGATGTTTTTTGATGAACTGTCTGTGTGTCAGCTAAATCCACAGTGAAATGAGAGGATTATGATCAACGGCACCTCTCAGCTGTGTTAGCTTATACATTCACTGCAATAGTGCTTATAGGCCTCAGATTAACCACACACACACGCACACCCTAAGGGGATGTTGGTTTCCCCTGATAAACGAGCAGAAAATGTTCAGAGATTCTGCCTTGTGGCTACAGGGAAATCACATTAGATATGCGATTCCGTTTCAAGGTGTCAGTGTCTCCTCCTGAGATCATTTAACAGGAACATGCAAAATATAACATCAAATATAATATTATGATGTGTAATATAATGATGTATAATTGAACATGAGTATCTTGTGATTTGGAAAACAAACCTTCAATGGTCATAATGAAGATTTTTGTGCTGAGTTTGTGAATGTGGAATTGATTGCAAATTATATTGCGGGCAGTGTAGTTAGTAAACTATTTATTACATTACACATTTCAGGTAATATATTCTGACAACTTTTAGATTAGATTTTATCTATCTTATCCTGTAAAATCTTGTACAATATTGAAGCCGTTGTACTATAAAATCAAAACTTCCTCATTAGTCAATAAACAGTTTTTAACATTAATGTTAACCAAAACATTATGATAATGAGACCTTATTCTAAAGTGTTACCGTATGTTTTTCAGGTTTTTGCAAATGCCATCAACCTCAACCTTGTGAACAACATGACTTATAGACGAAAGGTGTTTAAGAGGATAATAACCAGCTTGTGAAAGCAGTTAGTGAGATTATCCTGACAAAGTCCAAATAATTCTACTTTCTTTGTTGCTAATTTTCATGCTCTTTGGTTAAAGACTTAGACAAGGTGGTTGAATGTATCTTTGACTTTCAAAGCTTTCAAAGCTTAATTAATGTTCTTTTTTTAGGAATTAGTAAGAATAAGACCAAAAGTTGATCACAAAATGGTATTATATTGATGTTAGCAAGTGTGTGCTGGGCATGATGCTAATGCTAATTGTTAGCATTGTTACACATTCCATGTGAGAACTTACATGTCGTGTGAGAAGTGGTGAACAAACGTCTACTAAAACATCATCTGCCTGGCGTGTAGGCTGACAGTTCTGGATGGGCGTATTTTTGGACTTTCTGTGGGCAGACACTGAAATCACTGCCTTGCTGAATTTCTCTGTGGGAAAAATGAAACTCCTACTGGTTTTGTCACAACTAACATATTAAAGTGAAAAAAGATTAGTCTCCTTTCGAAGGGAGTAAACAAAACAGTCTCTCGCTGTGCGAGCGTCTCTGGTCCTTTGAAAAGCTGTTGTAATTGAGCTACTATAAACTACAGATCATAAAAGCATACGTACGCATATGCTCACAGCCACCCAAATACTCATTCAAGTCTATTTCAAGATATCTCACAGCTGTGACGTGTAACACGTGGTTTAGGAGTGTTTAAAGTAAGTATAATGAAGTAGTTATTTACAGCACCGCAGTTTGCGTATAGGAACTAGGGATAGTTCACCCAAATATGTACATTTTGTCATCTTTTACAGGCCCTCATGGTCCAAACCTGTATGAGTTTCACTCTTCTGTTGAACACATGAGAAGACATTTTAAAGAATTTTGGTAACCGGACAGTTGACGGCACCCATTGATTTCCGTAGTAGAAAAATAAAAAGTATGGAAGTCAATGGGTGTCGTCAACTGTCTGGCTGTGTAAAGAGTTTTTCAAGGGCAGGGGCATAAAAAAGAGACGTGTATCAATAAAGGTGCATCTCTTGTGAATCAGTATATTAATTCGGCTCTGCTAACCTTTGGGAGCCTAAACTACTCACTAGGAGCTGATTGAGATGCACTCGATATGGAGTATTGGTTTGTTATTACTATAATTATATAATAGGTAAGATTCTCTCTTTCTCTCTCTCTCTCTCTCTCTCTCTCTCTCTCTCTCTCTTTGTAAACAGACTGTGTAATCACAATAATGAATATGGAACTACTGATATAAACTCTTGTACTTTATATGTACTATAAGCAGAATAATTGCTATAAAATGTGTATTTAAGGTCAGAAAACATAAAGATGGCAGTGTAAGAATGCCAGTCTGTCAGTCAAGTCCGAAACAAGAAGCAACGTGTTATGTCAACGACTTCTAAGATAGTCTCATGGCCGATAAAAACAATCAAACCAACATGCAGACTGTCGCTGTTTATAGATTAGATTATATTCAGGGGAGTGAAAATATGTCTCCCCTCCCCTCTCCATCATTCATATCTGCTCACTATCGCCCTCTCTGCAGTACTGTAGGCCCTTCGGGCAGTGCTCGCACATACACACAGTCTCGCCTTCAGGTCTGACCAGATGGCAGACAGTTTTCATGTCCAACAGCTGCCCATCAGATCATCTGAATGTGTGATTGTTTCTGATATCCATTGATAAGATGAAGGAAATTACAGCTGTGTTTATCCTCTGTGTGTGTGTATGTGTGGTTCTGGTAAACCCTATGTTGTGGAGACACAATTCTTCCACAAAGATAGCAAGTTTTTGACCTTGTGGTGACATTTTTTTTAGTCCCCATGAGGAAAACCACTTTACAATTTTTGTAATTAATGTAAAAATGCAGAAAGTTGTCTGTGATGCGTAGGTTTAGGGGTAGGGGATAGACTATTGTTATACAGTGTACAAATCATTATGTCTATGGGCAGTCCCTATAAAATATGAAAAATATGGAAAGGGGGGGGGGGGGGGGTTGGTCTCTGCTAGCTGCTGGTTTCTGTCCATTGTCACAATATGCACAGAAATCCTGCTGAACCAACACATTTTGGTAAATGTGGACTTTGAGCAGAGAGTGACTCGGTTCGTGTGTGTTTGGATGCTGTATAGGCAGCCAAACGTAATTTAATGTCACACAAGTATTGAGCATGTTCAGCACAAACTCCCTCACGCACCATCTGAAGAATGCAGCGGCATGACGAAAGACTAAAGGACAAAGAACGTGAATGAATGCATATGTTTGCATTGGAATAATTAGCAACCTATGCAGTACTGAGTTCTGCTTGCTTTATTTATATATATAAAAACAATGAATTTAAAAAATGTTGCATTTTAAATCCATTGTTTTGTGACCTTAACTAATTGCGATTGCCTTTAATGCAATACTGCTACTAAATTTTGCTTAAACACAAATTTAGATTAAACACAAAAGATTAAGCATTCATAACTTTTCAACCTCTACTTAACATAGTATGTGTAACACAAAATATAAGTTACTAGGTGAACTTAAAAGTATGCATAAACAAAATGGAAAAACATAAGTCAAACCAACTACTATAATAATTGCTTCAAAATTAAGTAAATCAAGCGGGAGATTCAAAGGTCTAACTAGACACGTATTTGACGATGTATTCGCATTTGGTGAGAACTATTCGGTCTGCGCTCTACCACACTATTAAATTCGTAGGCCTTTATTAACTAGTTGTCACATATCTTATAACTTAAGTATTTTTTAAGTGGCCTAGGCTAGGCCTAAATGTAGTTGTCATTTATTATATGCAGGCTATGAGTTTTTGGATTTAAAAAAAAGAACTTTGCAAATTCCAATATTCTCTAATATCTATAAATGGATCGCGGGAAAGGCCTTGGGCGTGGGTTAGCCTACTTTTGTTAACGTTAACATACCAAAAGTTATTCCAAGTCGGAATAACTTAAAATATACATTTACTATTTTTGCATCGTACTTTAAGTAAATCCAACACATTTGTTTTAGAGTCGAACACTCTGACTGTTCAAAATGACTGTTTTACTGTATTTTTGATCTTATAAAATGCTTGGTGCATATAAGAGAATTCTTTCAAAAACATCATAAAAAAATCTTACCACCCCCCTTCTTCCCTACATCTGCATCATTTTCATTCAAAAAGAAAATTCACATTACTTGTGGAATAGGCACAGTTCATTGTACAAAAATAGTAGCCTATGCTGTGAGTAGAAGTTCCAGCCCTTTGATAAGAGAGCCATACCCTCTTTTTTTTCCATGGAGGAAGAAAAAATGTCAAGGTGAAGAAAGGAAAGAGGCTGGAAAATGCACCTCTTGTGGTGCCGTCGTTTGAGGCGCTGTGTGTGTATATCGGGGGGTAAATGGATGGAGAAGGCGGCAACAGAAGAACCCGGGGTTTGAATACTGACAGGGGCATCTCGGCACACCATGTTGGTTTTGAGGCAATTGTTTGCTGGATAATGTCCTATACAAAATGGAGGTTGTGCCTCGGTGAAAGGCAGGATTTGAGGCAGAATAGACCTTTTTAGAATCAGAGAGGACAAGCTCTTGCAGGGCAGTTAAAACAATGGTGTTTTTGGGAGAGAGGCACTCCCCTCCATGCCCTGTTCTCATTCAGGTCCCGTTAGGGAGATGCTGGGAGGGGAAGGGCCTATTGTGTGACAGTTGTTTTTGAATTGCTAATTAAGCTTCTAATAAGTGTTTTTTTATGAAGTCAGTGTGAGATTAAGGCTTGAAGGGCTTCCCTTGGGTTTCCGGATGGCTCAGGTGAAATCTTTTCTCTGCTCCTGCACCTGTACGCCTGTAACAAATTGCTGGCATTAACTGCAGTTGTGTCAGAAGTTTTCTTTTTTGCAAATCAAAAGTTAGTGCTTGACCCAGTTAGGGAAACATTCAGAATCACTTAAAGGGATAGTTCACAAAAAATACTCCCCCTCATATCATTCCAAACTTGTATGGCTTATTTTATATTGTGTAAAACAAAGTTATACTAAATCTTGGGGTCAGTTTTATATATATATATATATATATATATATATATATATATATATATATATATATATATATATATATATATATATATATTATAAATTAATACTTTTACTCAGCAAGGATGCATTAAATTGCTATTTTGAATTTGTATTTCAAATTTAAAAATAAAAAATAATAAAACAGTTTTTTCCTGAAGAAAATAATTTATCGGTTTCCACAAAAAAAATAAGCAGCACAAAATTTTCATCATTGATAGTAATAGGAAATGTGTCTTGAGCAGCAAATCAGCATATTAGAAAGATTTCTGAAGTTGACACTGAAGACTTGAAATAATGATGCTGAAAATTCAGCTTTGCATCACAGGAATAAAATATATTTTTAAATATATTCAAATATAAAACTATTGTAATAATATTTCACAATATTACTGATTTTACTGTATTTTTAATCAAATCAATGCAGCACTGGTAAGCATAAGACACTTCTTTCAAAAACATTTGAGGTAGTACTAATACCAAAATTTACCAGTTTTCTGTAAAAATGTTGGTACCATAGCAAAAACTATAACTATTTATTTAAAAATTGTAATTTAGCTGTTTGAAAATAAATAAATAAATCAATTAATTAATAATTATATGTAAATAATACATTAAAACTTAGTATTTAACATTTTGTAAACATTACATTAAAATATATTTTAATATATTTTATATAATATATCTATAGATAAATGGAAAAGTTAGTTATAAAATTACCCATTTAAAATTTGATCCAGTACTTGGTACTACCATTACTCCAGAATGGTTTAAGTAGGCCTATCTAGTTGGTACTAAAATACTGATAATTTTGACAACATTTAAAGGATGACATAAAAACTGCCTTATGTGCCATTTTAATGTGTGTACAACTCAGTTTTGGCTAATTGGGTGTTAATTTATAAAACAATTTAGAATTATTAATTTATTGTTTCTTTTTGTTTTCGGTTTTTAGCCAAGTACATCCTGAAGTTTCGGTTTCGGCCCAGTGTTCGTTGCGTCAGTGTCCTGCTATAAATATGAGAAACCGATATAAAAAAAAAATCCCATTATAGTCTGTATTAGAGCTGACATGTAGATGAATGGTAGTACATCTTCTGAAACCAGAAAGCATGTGTAGGAATGCAGTATTTATAGACTGTGTGTGTGCATACGCATGTGTCCTTTGCTTTGTATAAACGTTTTTATGTGTGTGAAGCCCAATTACGTTCTCAGCTGTTGACGTGCTTCCACCAAATTATATGACAGAATGACTCGCATGTGATTGGGCACCGGCGAATGAGTAGCTTTCTCTTTGTCTTACTGTTTCTCTCACAATTACTCTTGGGAATGGAGAACCTATTCTTGTTCAAAACTTGGAAATGGAATCAGAATTATTAACGATTCCTGTCCCTCTTTGTCCACCTTTGAATCTGTAATGTTAGAGTAAATCACAGTAATTCCTCTCACATTGATATTATAGACCTTGGCAAGTGCAAAAAAAAAAAAGAAGAGAGGGTGACCGAGATGATGTGAGGGGGATGGGAAGGAGAGACGCTCTGGGTTACTGCTATGAATTTACGGTGGTTCAGCAGGCAGCTTGGGAAATGAGATGGGCTTTGTTAAACACAAGACTGTCTGGGAGGATTTTTTAGGTCGTGGTTGAATGTCAGGTTGTTCATTCCTTCATTCAATGCTGCAGTTGACGAGATGTACCACAAATGAATGGGTTTCATTGAATAACGTTTAGCTGGTCCGGCTGTAAAATCAGTTTAAGTATCTAGAGGGAATTACTTTATGCACTCAAAAGCATTTGAAAACATAGCCTAATTTGTGAGCTCTGTTCTTTGGCCAAGCAGTCAGTTAGTGATAGACTAATACATTGGCCAGATTAACCGGGCTGTTTTGAGATCATTTGACATATCCTGCTATATTATGTAAGGGATAATGTGCATCCAGCCGGTTGTATTTACAGAATAAACCCTGACATTCGTGTTGGGGTCTTGCATCATTCTAAAGGGGTTTATTCTGCGATAACAACCGGCTGGATGTGCATTGTCCCGCTTATTACGCGGCTATTTGCCACATACGTAAATAATTAGAAATGCAATATTGATCTGAGTCAAAATACGTTATTAGCTCTTTAAAGGGGTCATGAACTGGATTTTTAAATGTTATTATATTGTTCTCTGAGATCAACTTATGTTGTTCGCTTGGTTTTTGCATTCAAAAACATCAAAATAAATATTTTGTACTCAAGTTTTTAGCCTACCTGAAAAACGCTCAGTTTTAATGGGCGTCTCGCACTTAAGACTTGGAAGTAAACGCCCACTGCTGTGAGTGGATAACAGTTTTGCATATTATAATGAGTTTCATAAATAGTCTCTGGTTTCAACTCACCCGTCGATGCACATGGGGGAAATTGTTTTGAAAACGTCCAATGTTTGCCAAAATGCCAACCGGAATGATTGTCCCATACATGTTCGACCCAGAGTACGTGTGTTGCACAATTCCTGTCAGATTTAATATAGACGGTACAGCACGTTCTTTACCTTTAATCGGTCTGCAAATCCAGTCTTGTTTACAAAACAATCCTCAGTGAAATGAAGCGAACAGACGGACGATGTTTTACCCTCATCAGCTGGAACGTCATTAAAAATAAAGTTTATCCATTCAGTCCTATTAGAATCCAGAGGAAGCTTATGCAGCGACTGTCTTCTTCCACAACCAGGCACTGCACAATATTTTGTATTGCTCGGTAAGTCGATCTGGTTTGTCATCATGAGGTAGGCCTATGTTATTTAGCTATGCGTGTAATGCGCGAATCGGTGGGCGGAGCTAAACCGGCCATGTTGAAGTCAAGGGGGTAATCCATCGACCGGAAGTTGAAGCCTCGCGGAAGCTGCCAAGGAATGGCATTCATTTTGGCGTCACTTTGAGGGCGAATAACATACATCTGAGGCGTTTGAAGACCCCATTTGTCCTTTATTTATTTCTAAAGAAACACGACAAAGTGTAAAATGCTCCATTACCTTGTAGCATATGTTATGGCCCCGTAGAAGCAGTTTTAGTGAAAGTAAGCTAATGATTGCATCATACCCACGCGACTCTCTGTCGCACAGTAGAGAGATTACCGTATAGACAGGAGAAGAAGCTCTTGGGCAATTGGGGAAACGTGGAGGCAAAATGACAAAACAATTAATCAGAATACCTAGCAAAAGTTTCTCCTGATCCTCGCTCATGGACAGCTCCTACTCACACTCTCGGCCTCTGCATGTTTGGGAAGGGAATGATTCAGATTTCTCATGCCACATCACTAGAAGACAGATGGGTCGCTCACATCACATCTACGTCGTCAAGCTCTGTTTGAGTCTGCGCGTCAGGGACAGAAGTGCTAAAAAATCGCCAAAAACGGGCTTCAATCGTCTCAATGGAGTTCCAATGAGATCGCTCTGTCCATTTCTTATACTGTCTATGGTTGAAGTAGGCGTTGATCTTCTTCCGCGGGGGTGGTGTTTTATCTTCTTTGACGTCATAGTTCCGCACTTGAAAACAAGTCGCTTGCACTTGAAACTTACAGGATATTCTTATATGATGACCTCTTAGATGTCAAAAGCTCAAGGAAATTTTTATTTCTCAGTTCATCACCCCTTTAAATGCAAAGCTTCCAATGAGAAAGCAGTTGCCAGCAAGCGTAAAGTTCAAACTAGACTGATATTTAAGGGACAGTCATTACGGTACAGTCATACCACTTATTGCACAACATTTCACCACATAAACAATTATAGGGCTTTTGAGATAAAGATATTTAAGACGAAACTCTTTTAATATCATACCTGTTTACAGTGTACAAAACAATTGTCGCAAGATGGCAGCAGCTGCGTTTAAATCAAAACAAACGTCCGTGTTACTGGATGACATAATTAAATGACTATTCACAAAATACGCATTTGAGTTTTTATTTTTTATTAGCTCTCAAAACTCAAAACTTCTAAGGTAAAAAACTGTTCCTAGCATGCGTAAAGCGCTGACTTCAGTTACCCGGATGATCCTGTTACCAGTTTTTACCAGTTGTTATCGGAGAAAAACATACCGCTGGATGGCACGATTGACCAATCAGAATCAGGTATTCCACAGAGCAGTATAAAAGACATGGTTATCACCAACGATGAATTTAGTACATCATAGTATGTAATTCGTGAGCCCAGTGTGAATCTATTGTTTCAATCTCTCTTATTACTTATATAAATTTATAAAGAATATAGAAATTAAAAAGCATATACACACATATTTAGATTTAAATTAAGAAATACATTATATTATGCAGCATAATACATTATTATTAATTGTAATTCATACAAGAATCTGAAGTACAGTATATATAGATATAATGGTATTGGCACAGCCAGTCAATGTCAGTTCCCAAATCTATTGAGTGGATTGTTAGCGGAATTGGAACAGATATGAGCAGGCTGAACCGGGCAGAGTTATAGACTAATAAAACGGTCAAATATATCAGCCAATATCTTGTAAGGTGCATGAGGGTCTTGTTTGTGTAAATGTGTCTGTCTTTGACAGTAGCCCATGACACCAGGGTATGTGTGTGTGTACAGTACACTGTGGTACAGGTTAGCTTGTCTTTCTCCAACTGTTTGCACAGCTCACACAGCTGGACCTCACAGCAGAGACTGTTTTGTCCCCACAGCATGCCCACTGGCATACACACTCGCACAGAAACACAGCAGCTCTTTGAGCTTGTATTATCTAAATAATTCAGACGCCCCTGTGCTTTACGGGTTCCTCTCACACCCTGTGTGTGTCTTTGTGTGCGGAAAACCCCCTATTATGTCACCCTTCTCTCATCTGCAACAAAATAAAACAATTTAAAAGATAATTGCAACTTTACCTGACAATTCTGACTTACGATCACGCAATTCTAAGAAAAAAAGTCAGAATTGTGAGATAAATAGTTTCTAGTTTTTCGTGGCGTAAACTAGATTCTATACAATGGGGAATGAGGAAAAGACACTGTGATAGTCTTTATTTCACTTTGTCTGTGTTTTGTTGGTCTACATGCGCTCATGCCAGCCGTCAGATCATTCACATTACTGAACAAAGAATTAGGAATCAAATAGATTTTCACATTTCATTTTTCTAAAGAAAATCTAAGGGGTGTTTGCTCATACATCCTTTGTGTGTGGCTGCTAGAGTGTTGTTAGGTGGTCACTAGGATGTTTTAGGTGGTTGCTAAGGTATTCCTAGGTAGATAAACAGACATTAGATACATTCATTTTGCAGGCTCTACTAACATGACTGTTTTTTCTGAGTATGTGTGGGTCTGTTAGTCCTGTGTGGTGCTCCTCACACTTGATACACGACCACTTGATAACAGTAAAACCGGTCAAATCATTGTGTTATGTTATGGAATCAATCAGGAATATTCCATCCCTCTGGTCTGGCCCTTGGGCTGTTCTGTGTTGCTTGCAGCAGCCATCATTAATTCAGTGTGTTTTTGCTGTTGAGCAGAAGAGAAGAAAGATAAGTTCGCCTCAGGGCCAATCCACATAACCAGGAGGAACGGGTTCGGATGCTCGAGTCTGTTAGATTGACTAGTTCTGCGTGCAGAGATCGGTTCATGTGTCTGCAATATGAATGCAGCAATGTTGTCATTTTGCCAAGTGCAGAAAAAAAATTGGCCTATGTTTTTGGGATGGCCAGTGTGTTAAATTATATTTTTGAGGATTTGTCATGGAAATAAGAATGCTCACAACAGGTATCGGATGTGTTGGTATGTGGTTTGAGTGGTTTTTATCACCAAAATACCTGCCAGAGAACCATGTGTTCCTAAAATTTGTTGATATTATTCATACATGAACTGTAAAAATATGTCCGGTTCTGCTCACTGTGACGTACACTGTACTGATGTAATTGTGAATTATAGTCATGATATGGTGTAGAGTAATATTAATCAACCTTCTGCATTTACAGAAGGCTGCATTTACACTTTGTCAGGGAGTTTGTGTTTAATAATAGAGTTAAAGAGATCTGTAAATTCTGTCGTCTTTTACTCAGTTGTTTCAAACCTGTATGAATTTCTTTCTTCTCCTGAACACAATGTAATATATTTTGATAAATTTCTGTAACCAGACAGTTGATTGACCCTATTGACTATTCCTTTGAGTTCTGCAGAGGAAATTCATTCAGGTTTGAAACAACTTCAGGGTGAGTAAAAGATGACAAAAATTTCATTTTTAAGTGAAGTATTTCCTTAAACTTTTATTAGATTTAATTTGACCTGAATGAAAGTTAGCCATTGAGAGGCGTACATTCATTATGTTGTATATTTTTATTCAGCTTTTAAATGTACACTCTAAAAAAATGCTGGGTTGTTTTTACCTAATTTTGGGTAAAATATGGACAAACCCAGCCAATTGGGTTAAAAATATAATTTAAAAATGTAACCCAATGGCTGGGTTTGTCCATATTTTACCCAAAATTGGGTTAAAACAACCCAGCATTTTTTAGAGTGTATCTATTCATTAATTAATACTGAAAAAAGCTGTCTTCAACATTGCAGCAAATTAGTATTTTTTACAATGATTTCTGAAGGATAATCCGACACTGAAGACGCGAGTATTGATACTGAAAATTCAGCTTTGACCTCACAAATTACATTTTAGAAAATAGTTCTATACATTGTAATTTCACAATATTACTGGTTTTACTTTTACTGTTTTTGGTCATTTAAATGCAGCTTTGGTGAACGTAACAATCTTCTTTCAAAAAGATTGTAAAAATTCTTACCGAATGCCGATTCCAAACTTAACATTAACTATGTGAATTTTATTTTTAGTACATAAAACTTTGGGTTGTGGAAATTCTGGTAATTAGACATGGTGTAGAACCGTAACATATTACAATGTATTGAATGAACAATTGAAAGATGGCATATACCCTGACTGAACATTTTTGAATGAATGAAAGTAATGACTAAGCAAGAGAAGACGGTCAAATTGTTTGTTTCTTTTGTTTGAGCTTTGATCGGCAAAATCTTTGCTGCTTTGTTGTTGCAGTCGTTCCTTTCAGTACAAAGAATGGCAGTCTGGATTGTGAATGAAGTAGAATTACTGAGACAGTCACAGGAAAACACTTACTTGCTACAGGAAGCTGGTTAGTGGTGTGTCCCAATGTCACTATGACATCATCGTCATCGTAGGGTCACTGCGGGGTCAAAGTGCTGAGTGTGTGTAGTATGCGTGTGTCCTTAGATTTACTCTAACTGCCCAGTCAGCAGGGAAAACCTCCACCGGACTGAACTGCTGTCTAATGCGTTTTGAAAGACACAAGCTCCAGAGTGAATCTCACAAATGTTCAGGTCACATTTTACCCCAGAATCAAAAGGGAAAATAATAAATTATATTTAACATTAGGATTAAAGTTATAATAATCTTAATGTTAAATTATATTTAACATTAAGATTAAAATTAAGCCTATTTTTAAGAGCATTAAGATTTATGAATTGTGGCGATTTTTTTCATGAAAATTAAGCACATTTTCTTCATTACTGTGATATGAATTGATACTTTTCTTTTAAATTTGTTTTAACTCTTAATATTTTTCATGGTCCCAGTATTTTTGTGATTTTATCGAAAATCATAAATGATTTATTTTATTTTATTATTAATTTAATTATTATTCGTTTAAAGAGATTTTGATGATGTTCATGGCCCTAAAAATAGGTCTCATTTAAAAAAAATATATAATTATTATTACCATTTGTGGTTAAATGACTTAGGCATTCTTGACAGGAAGATTCAAGATTCATCAGGTATAACTATTTATTACTGACCAATAAACTGTATTTCAAAAACTATATTTTTGTCATAATGAAATTATTTTATAGGACCCTGCAATATACAGTAGAATGTATTTTAAAGATACGATTGACTGTCTTTCGATTCAGGCTGTGCTCGCACGGTTTGTTAATGGGGAATCATAAAATCAAATCCAGATTCACATTATCCTGAATTTTGTATCAATAGCTAAATGAGGTGAATGTAATGGCGCTCAGCTTAATTTTGCGTCTGGATTTCCCCTCATATTGTTTCCTGTCTCCTGGTGCTGCAGGGCAAATATAATGAGCACTAAGCAATGCACCTTTCAACAACGTGTTATAAAGAGCAGCGTGTTACATAACTGCAACATAACTGCCAAACTCTGTGTTCTGCATGAGAGAGAAGGAGAGGAGTAAGAGCTCAAGGGCACTGCAGTGTGTTCAGATTCACCCTGATAAAAAAGGAGGGAGAAAAAAAAGAGAGTTATTCATAGAGATTGAGGAAAAAGGGGGGAGGGGGACGGAAAGGAGGAGTAAAGACGCTGGAATGGAGGAGGTATTGATTTGGTTAGAGAGAGGATGGGGAAGATTAATGAAAATCAGTCGAAAGGAGAAGGCAAGCGAGGAGAGATGGCAATCATAAGGATTTGGATTTAGAGGCCATGTAACAATTCTGCTTTCTTAAAGCCCCCCCCCCCTGAAACTCATCTTTGATCACTAAAATTACATATTTAGTTTTTTCCTTGTAAAAAAAAAAAAAAAAAATCATGCCCTAAAATAGCTTGAATGCATCTCTACACCCTTGCCTCATTTAGTACACGCGGTTCTAAGAATATGCAAATTATCCCCGCCTCCACTCACTCACACCAGCTCAGAGATCCACTCGTTGACGATCACACGCTGACATGATCGGTTACAAAGTACTTTGTGACGTCAGAAACTCTAGCGATATCAAACCCCCTTTTTTTTACAGTCTATATGGTCAAACTGCATTTTTGAGACTGAGTTTAAGAAAAAATACTCAGCAATGGTGTTGATTTATGAATTTGCACATGATTTGTCTTAAAGCACATTTAAAACACACCATAGACATATAAACAGCATTACAAGCTTGATTTTCACCACAGGATTCTTTAAAGGGATACTCCACTTTTTTGGAAATATGCTCATTGTACAACTCCCCCAGAGTTAAACAGTTGAGTTTTACCGTTTTCATATCAGTTCAGCCAATTTTCTGATATTTAGAAGAATATCAGTAACCAGACAGTTTCTGGTCCCATTGACTTCCATAGTAGGAAAAAAAATATACTATGGAAGTCAATGAGACCAGAAACTGTCTGTATACTGATATTCTTCTAAATATCAGAAAATCGGCTGAATGGATTCGAAAACGGTAAAACTCAACTGTTTAACTCTGGGGGAGTTGTAAAATGAGCCTATTTCCAAAGAAAGTGGAGTATCCCTTTAAAGGAACAGTTCACATTAACGTTCGCATCTCATACTTTTCTTAGTGATATTTAGCACCAGGAAGTGAAGATTTTGTTCTCTTTGATTCACTGGACAGTGCTTTATTCACAAATGTTCTATGAGATAATCCAGTTTTGTTAAAGCGATACTCCACTTTTTTTGGAAATACGCTCATTTTACAACTCCCCCAGAGTTAAACTGTTGAGTTTTACCTTTTTTGAATCCACTCAGCCGATCTCCGGTTCTGGCGGTACCACTTTTAGCATAGCTTAGCATACATCATTGAAGTGCACAAGACCATTAGCATTTCTCCCCAAAAAATTACCAAAGTGTTTCAATATTTTTCCTACTTAAAACTTGACTCCTCTATAGTTACGTCGTGTACTTGGCACGATGACTACACAAACTTAGTCACGGTCACGTTGGAAGCTGGGCACTATTTTTAGGTGCTGCGTCATAACATTACGCCTACTACACTAATGGTACGACAGTGAAGTTTCCTGATTATTACTTAGGAATGAGAGTATAGTTCCTAGTCATATCAGCCTAGAAAATCGCAACTTTACATTTTCCGTCTGTCTTAGTGCACGGTGTAACTATAGAAGAGTCAAGTTTTAAGTTTTTTTTTTGGGAGAAATGCTAATGGTCTTGTGCACTTCAATGATGTATGCTAAGCTATGCTAAAAGTGGTACCGCCAGAACCAGAGATCGGCTGAATGGATTCAAAAAAGGTAAAATTTAACAGTTTAACTCTGGGGGAGTTGTAAAATGAGCGTATTTCCAAAAAAAAAGTGTAGTATCCCTTTAACTTCACAACTTTGGATGGAAACATAGCTTGTGTTGTCGCGTTTGGGCCAAAAAGCTACACTCGAACATACTGCAAAGACTACAGCTGGCTGCCAACTAGCATGTGTGTTCTGTCCCCACGTGTAAGGAAATAACTGAATATATGAGCAGGTATCAATAGTCTTATGTTCGTAATTCAAAAAAGAAAACCAAATCTAGGACTACTTACAAACCATAAACAAAGAAGCTCTTGCTTACCATTTTGAATCATGCTGATCACTTTCTTCATTCTAGCCGGTTTATGTTGTTATGAAGATATGTTATGAAAGAATGCTCAGGTAAGATGATGTCAAATTAGAACCAGCCTTCTGACTGCGCCATCATGACTACTTTGCTCGCTTTCATAAGTTTCGCTTTTTTCCCATGCACTGGCTGATGCCGATTCAACATGCTGAACTCATTCCAAACCTGTTTGAGTTTCTTTTTTTGTGTGGAACATAAAATTATATATTTTGAAGAATGTTGGTAACCAAACAGTTGCTGGTCTCCATTGACATCCAAAATATATTATTTTATGTTCCATACAAAAAACTCATACAGGTTTGGAACCACATGAAGGTGAGTAAATGATGACAAAATGTAGATTTTTTCGGGTGAACTATCCCTTTAAACCCAGCCCTGTATGTGAAGAAGTCAGCTATTTTCCTGCACATATCTTCCCTCGTGAACGACTCTTCGGGGACAGGCAGTCTGGCGCGTTTAATGCTGGTGTGCACTAAGAACCCCATTCTCCACCCTTGATGAGCCACTGTGCGTGTTTGGCTTGTAGAAGAGCACATAAAGCAGTGAATAATACCTGTTTGGGATAATGACTGCTTTTCAATGTGTTCTGCCTTGTATTTTGCTCTACATTTTGGTCATTGAGATATATAAAAACGTTATTTTGTGTCTGTGGGTGCATTAATTATTTCAAAAAGAGTTGCTGCTATTGAGGGTTCTGTGTTGTATTTATTCTGTTTTTCATATTCCAGAAGAGATGGGTGAAATATATCATACAACTAAAAAAAACATCCCTGAATATTTATATAATCATTTTAATGTGGTTAAAGTATTTCATTGTTATATGATCACATGTAAATGTTTGTCAGCATTACAATCATTGAAGAGCTGTATCAAGGAATCTGAAAGTGTATTTTAGTAACATTATAGTATTTATTAATATTTTGAATTGTTTTATTAGCTCCGTTTGCATTGTGATTTTAGTTTTAGTTTTTATTCTTTTTTATGTCTATCAGTTTTTATTAAAAAAGTTTTTTTTAATTGTATTAATGTTATTTTTTTCATTTTGAAGTTTTAGTTAATAATAATATGCATTTTCCTAGGTATGACCTACTATGTTTTTGAAAATATTGAACTGACTAGATTAAGAGTAAAAATTAGCCAGCTTGATCACAACACCATGCCCATTTAAATTTAATAGTGTGTGCGTGTGTGTGTGTATTGATTCATACTTACAAATGGAAGTCTGCCGCAGAAATCTATGGAAGCTTGTTTCCGCCACTGAATAAAAAAATAAAATAAATAATTGCGACTTTTTATCTCACAATTCTGACTTTTTTTCTCAGAATTGCGAGTTATTAAGTCAGAATTGCGTGATATAAAGTCGCAATTGCGAGATAAAAAGTCAGAATTGCGTGATATAAAGTCGCAATTGCGAGAAAAAAAGTCAGAATTGCGTGATATAAAGTCGCAATTGCGAGAAAAAAAGTCAGAATTGCGAGATATAAAGTCGCAATTGCGAGAAAAAAAGTCAGAATTGCGAGATATAAAGTCGCAATTGCGTGTTATTAAGTCAGAATTGTGAGTTATAATGTCAGAATTGCGAGTTATAAAGTCAGAATTGCTTGATATAAAGTCGCAATTGCGTGATATAAAGTCAGAATTGTGAGATATAAAGTCAGAATTGTGAGATTTAAACTAGTATTTTTTTCCCCTTAGAATTGGCCTGATAAGTCGCAATTGCGAGTTTATATCTCACAATTCTGAGAAAAGATGTCAGAATTTCGACATATAAACTCGCAATTATGTGTTAGAAAGTCAGAATTGCGAGATGTAAACTCGCAATTATGAGAAAAAAAGTCAGAATTGTGAGATAAAAAGTCGCACTTCTGTCTTTTTTTCTCAGAATTGCGACTTTATATCACGCAATTCTGACTTTATATCTCGCAATTCCGACTTTATATCACGCAATTCTGACTTTATATCTCGCAATTCTGACTTTATATCTCGCAATTCTGACTTTATAACACGCAATCCTGACTTTATAACTCGCAATTCTGAGAAAAAAAGTCAGAATTGTGAGATAAAAAGTCACAATTATTTGTTTTATTTTTTTATTCAGTGGCGGAAACAAGCTTCCATAGAAATCTCCATTAACTAATTTGAAAAAATCCTTATAAATGCAAAAAGGTCATGCAAATTCATTGGTGAAAAATTGTAGCATGCCTGATTCGTGCCTCTATGGCACAAGAATCATAGAAGATGTGTTGTCTAGTTCCTAATTTTCTATCGGATGATATTTGATGAGAAAAATAATCAGTGAATCCAGAGGCAGTCAGTTATATCACATCTGAAAATGGTGTGCAATTTTACTAGATTTCCGTTACATCTGTGTGGCAGTTTGATATCCTTCATTATGCCATCAATCAGATGGTCCTACTGAGGAAGATATTAGTGCAGAGAGAGAGAGAGAGAGAGAGAGAGAGAGAGGGAGGGTGTTGTGTACTGGTGTAAGGGGCACCTTCATCCACGAACAGCTCAAGGTGATCCTGTCACAGCCTGATTAATGACTCCCGGTCTGCAGAACACAAGCATCTCAGAGCCACCACTGCACATGTGCATGTTCTTTTTTTTATGTGCAAAGTACAGCCAAACCTGCTTTACATCACTTTCAATTGTCAATTTAATTAACCTGAGGTGAGGGCATGCATGGATGCATAATACCTTCACTAGAGGGCACTATTGGATTATTTAATGAAGTCACGTATAGGGTTAAAAAACCTGACCTGAATGCACATCGTATAAGTCCATTACATTTCAATAAAGAAATGACAAGCATCTAAAATCCACCATATGTGAATGTGCCGCAAATGTGCCATTTTAGCTTTTTATTGATATTTTATTGTTTATGTGATCTTTTAGATAAGAAACTCTAGGATGAGATTAAGATATGCAAGTATGTTAAAAAATGTCAATATGGCAGTTAATTAGGAAGCAAACAATGCATTTACTATGCTTGCATATCACATTGATTTTGAGTGCTTTCAGGTGCATCCAAGAAAAGTATTTAGAATCTTTTTGATATATTTGTTTTTTGTCATCATGCAACCGACCAGATACAATTTTATTTTGGTACACTCTCAGAAAAAAGAGGTACAAAAGCTGTCACTAGGGCTGTACCTTTTCAAAATGTACACGTTTGTACCCAAACGCTTCATATTGGTACCTTAGGTACATTTTAGCACCTAAAATGTACATATTAACACATAAATGGACATATTAGCACCTAAAATGGACATATTAGCACCTAAAATTTACATAAATAGCACCTACATGTATATATTAGCACCTAAAATGGACACATTAGCTTCTGAAATGTACATATTAGGACCTAAAATGGACATAATAGCTCCTGAAATGTACATAACACCTAAAATGTACTTATTAGCACCTAAAATGTGCATATTAACACCTAAAATGTACTTATTAGCACCTAAAATATACATATTAACACTTAAAATGTACATATTAGCACCTAAAATGGACAACAGTTACAGCCCCAGTGACAGCTTTTGTACCTTTTTTTGTGTAAGAAAAGTGTAAGAAAATGCAAAGTGCTACTACAACATGTGAAATGGTAAAATGTTAGGCATTAATGGCAGTGGTTTGCTTTTCAAAATGGTTTGGAAGCACATTTTTATGGATATTTCTTCTTTATTTTTTTCAAGGAAATCTCTAAAATTGTTTAGTTAAATTTCCAGTTAGTTAAAACTATAATTGGCGATGTAGAATTAAAATACTCATTGTTGTTAACGTATTGTATCATTTTGTTTAAACAATATCACCGTTTTTGTTCAAGATTGTTATACTGTAATCACGTGAGAAAAGTAAATGTAATTTCATTGGTGAAAAATTTTATAAAAAAAATCTTCTGGCCTTTAATTGCACATGAATCATGTTTAATGCATACATTCCATAAAAGTTCATTTATTTATTTAATTTTTTAAGATTTATTTTGGGCGATTTTTGCCTTGATAGGATAGTATACACTCACCGGCCACTTTATTAGGTACACCTGTCCAACTGCTCGTTAACACTTAATTTCTAAGCAGCCAATCACATGGCGGCAACTCAGTGCATTTAGGCATGTAGACCTGGTCAAGACAATCTCCTGCAGTTCAAACCGAGCATCAGTATGGGGAAGAAAGGTGATTTGAGTGACTTTGAACGTGGCATGATTGTTGGTGCTAGAAGGGCTGGTCTGAGTATTTCAGAAACTGCTAATCTACTGGGATTTTCACGCACAACCATCTCTAGGGTTTACAGAGAATGGTCCGAAAAAGAAAAAACATCCAGTGAGCGGCAGTTCTGTGGGCGGAAATGCCTTGTTAATGCCAGAGGTCAGAGGAGAATGGCCAGACTGGTTCGAGCTGATAGAAGGGCAACAGTGACTCAAATAACCACCTGTTACAACCAAGGTGGGCAGAAGAGCATCTCTGAACGCACAGTACGTCGAACTTTGAGGCAGATGGGCTACAGCAGCAGAAGACCACACCGGGTGCCACTCCTTTCAGCTAAGAACATGAAACTGAGGCTACAATTTGCACAAGCTCATCGAAATTGGACAATAGAAGATTGGAAAAACGTTGCCTGGTCTGATGAGTCTCGATTTCTGCTGCGACATTCGGATGGTAGGGTCAGAATTTGGCGTCTACAACATGAAAGCATGGATCCATCCTGCCTTGTATCAACGGTTCAGGCTGGTGATGGTGGTGTCATGGTGTGGGGAATATTTTCTTGGCACTCTTTGGGCCCCTTGGTATCAATTGAGCATCGTTGCAACGCCACAGCCTACCTGAGTATTGTTGCTGACCATGTCCATCCCTTTATGACCACAATGTACCCAACTTCTGATGGCTACTTTCAGAATGCGCCATGTCATAAAGCTGGAATCATCTCAGACTGGTTTCTTGAACATGACAATGAGTTCACTGTACTCAAATGGCCTCCACAGTCACCAGATCTCAATCCAATAGAGCATCTTTGGGATGTGGTGGAACGGGAGATTCGCATCATGGATGTGCAGCCGACAAATCTGCGGCAACTGTGTGATGCCATCATGTCAATATGGACCAAACTCCCTGAGGAATGCTTCCAGCACCTTGTTGAATCTATGCCACGAAGAATTGAGGCAGTTCTGAAGGCAAAAGGGGGTCCAACCCGTTACTAGCATGGGGTACCTAATAAAGTGGCCGGTGAGTGTAGAGTGGACATGAAGCGAGGTGGAAGAGATAGGGTGACTGGATCAGAAACGGACTCAGGTCGTCTGAAGCGGCACTATATTTTGCGCTGCCTATGAGGCTATTGGTGCCAACTTAATTACATTTAAAGGGATAGTGTACCCACAAATTAAAAAGTGGAACATAAAATATATTTTGAGCAATTTCATAAAAAAAGTCAATGGACTCAAAATATCTTCTTTCGTTTTCTGCAAAATCCATACTAGTTTGGGGGGTGAGTAAGATGGTGAACTATCCCTTTAAGCACATTTATAAAAAGCAAACATTTCTACTTAAGTAGTGAAAATGACCAATGTGCTTGTCCTTAATGTAGAATAATGTGAAATGGAGATTCGTTTTTCCTGCACACTAACCCTTTTAAAGTGCGTGGGAACGAAAGAAGTGATAATAAGTGGGCTTGACTGCATTTTAACTCACATCTACATGCACACAAGAACACTGCTCCAAGCCGGCTCTGTTTGTCCCTGACGCACCGTTATTCACCCCCCCATACTGATCTGTCCATCAGTGTGTGAAGGTGTGTGATTTGATTTCTGCTGCTTGTCAGTCTCTCTCTCTCTCTCTCTCTCTCTCTCTCTCTCTCTCTCTCTCTCTCTCTCTCTCTCAGGCCGCTGCTTTGCTTGCTTTGTGTTGCTTTGCTGTGTTTTGCTTTGCTCTGCTGTGCTTGTGCTTGATGGTTTGCCTTTTAATCATATCCTGCTCTCGTTTTTGTTTGTTTCCTTCTTTTTTGTCATTTCCAGATTTGCATATCCATTCTTCCTACCTCCTTCATTTGCCTTTCCTTCACTGAGAATGGCAAGCGGGCATTCCACTGACAAATTCAGTTTTCTGTACCCAACAGACACCAGTCAGAACATTAAGAGGTCAGTCTAGTGCTCAGCACCTTCCACTCTGTGTGTGTGTACTGTATGTATGTGTGTTTGGGTCGAAGTTGATGTACTGTTCACCTTGATGTATGTACGTTTCCAGCTGTTCTGACCTACATACCGGCCAGGCTATGTCATGTTTCTCTCCTCTAGGGTTTGTTTGACCTTGATTTGTTTAGTGTCAGAGCTGCACAGTTTTCACCTGCTCATTTCTATTTTTGTTCCTTTGATCAAGCTTATTAAAGGGGTCATCGAATGCAAAATTCACTTTTATTTGGAGTTTGCATATAAATGTGTATTTGCAGTGTGTGGACACAGCCACCACATAATGAAAAAAAAAATCCACTCACTTTATTTATTTATTTATTTTATTCTCAAAAATCCTAAACACTCAATCAAGCCGTTTGGAGTTTCTGAGCAATATTACATCATATTGCTCATGCTCCGCCCACGACCACTGATTGACTGTCCCATATTTCTGCCTTCAGCCATTTGTATACTGTCAACCAAGGGTTAGTTAACCCAAAAATGAAAATTAAGTCATTAATTACTCACCCCCATGCTGTACCAACTCCATAAGACCTTTGTTCATCTTCGGTACACAATTTAAGATATTTTTGATTGAATTTGAGAGGTGGATCACTGCTACCTAGGCTCCTAAAGGATTGAAACTTGGGCTTGTTGTTCCTAATAATACTTTAGGTTAGTATATATTTAACTACTCTAATTATAAAGCTGTTATAGTTGACATATAGCATTCAACAGATGTGCGCTCACAAGTACAGGGGTTGGACAATGAAACTGAAACACTGGCCAATGTTGGAGGTTTCACATCTATATGCCTGGTGGCCAATCTTCAGAGTGAAGCACGGGTGGATCAGTGATGGTTTGCGCTGCAATATCATGACAATCCTGACTGTGTTTGATGGACACGAGTCAAAAATCATGAGCTGGAGGATCATGAGCACCTGATGCTCAAACCGCGTATCTGCATGATCATGCACCAACACACACAAGACTTGTGACAGAAGGGTTTGATGAAGATGAAAGTGACGTTGAACATCTCCCATGGTCTGCACAGTCACCAGATCTGAATATTATTGAGGTGTCAGAAAACGTTTTCCTCCACCAGCATCATATAGTGACCTGGACACTGTTCTGGAAGAGGAACGGGTCATAATCCCTCTGGTCACTGTGAAGGACTTCGATCTGTCATTCCCAAGATGAATTGGTGCTTTATTTGGATGCAAAATGTGGCCCTCACCATCCTAATAAATGATTGTGTTGTAAGACCAGGTGTTTCAGTTTCATTGTCCAACCCCTGTATGTGTAGGCTATATTGAATTTTACAAAGCCTTCAAACAGCTCTTTCAATGTTTTATAATGCCATTTTAGCTTATACTTGTTATTAAAAATAAAAAGTCATGAGAAGCCATGTGTTACAATGACTTTATAGTAGTAAAGGGATCTTGTTAAGCAAAACAAGTGCACCTGCATGGGCGGTGAACATGGTAAAATCACTGAAATGCGTGACCTCTCATAACTATTTGCTTTTTTTAAAAGACTATTCAATTTGTTCTGTTTTTTTCTGCAGCTTTCCAAATTATTTTTACGTCTCTACTGTATTTTACATGCTGATAAAGTCTTTAGGGTAGAGTCTTTAGCTCCTTTGATCTTTCATACTTGTGTTTGTGAGAGTGTCATCATCTCACTCTGACATACAGTATCCACTCTTCCACACACACACACACACACACACACACACACTTATGACACACAACCCCACGATACATATGAACACCTGCCAATAGCTCCATGCTCACACGGCCTTCTCCCCTTTCCGTCGTGTGTGGCCGAGGTGTGAGGGAAAGTTCTGGCGCATAATCCTCCCCATTCATGTCTCTCCCCCAACTGACTGATAATGGCATTGAGTGTTCATGTGAGATCAGACACATACACACACACACATGCACAATCAGGGAGGCTGGCACACTAATACACTCACATACTCGCTCCCCGTTTGCCGTAAGGATTAGATTTACCTCAATCTCTTCCCAGGCAATCCCTAGTTCAGTTTTACAATGGAAACATCCCCGTTAATTTTTCTCATTTTTAAACTTGTCTCTTGTTCTAGTTGAAGCCTTGGTGAGTGTCCATCACTTTAGAGTTTAAAGCAACACCAAGCAACTTTTCCTCTGCGGTCGCTCTACAGATTGGAAGCGGAATTGTCCTCATTAGAAACAGGAGTTTGTTCAAGTTAACTTCTGCGTAGTTTTTTTTTTTTTTTTTTTTTAATACAGGTGCCAAATCGATACTTTTTAAATGGTACCGGTTCTTGAAAGATACATTTAAATAAAAAAGGGAGCCTCAAAACAATGGTGAATGACATTAAATAACTCTTAATATACAAACTTAATAAACTTTTTTGTATTGATTTTTTTATGCTTAAAATAATAAAAAATTGTTTTAATTTTAATAAAAAAAAAATCGTCACTAAGTTTATCAAGTGACGTTAATACTTTTTGTGCGGAAAAAACAAACAAAAATTACGACTTCATGCGACTATTCCTTTTCTTCCTTCTGGGCCTGAGACGAGAGTTCAAGAGATTTCCACGACGCATGCGCGAGAACTATGTTATTTTTCTACTACTTCTTGTGCAGTTCTCGCGCATACGTCGTGGAAATCTCTTTCCAATAAACCTTATGTGGTTGAAAACACTGAATAGTTGTGATATAATATGACAGCGCTGAGAGCGTCTGTCTCTGGCTCTGTGCCAACGTGCGAATGCAAATTTGAATTTCGAAGTTGATGATCACGCGATCTGAACGTTCTAATCACACCGGTGTGAACGATCGTACGTGTCAAAGAGTTAACTAGCGATCACATGCAGTGATAATGCTTCTTATGTCCGTTTCGGAGAACCAGAGGGAAATATTTCAACAGAGCTAAGGCATTTAAGTGGCACCGAAATCTGTGTTTTGATTCCAATAATCCATATCAGTGCCTGGTTTCGGTACCCAACCCTACTTGTGCGTTTGCGTCAATCCGTGTAGAAATAAGTTGTAGTATTATGATTATTTTGTATACATTGTGGGAAAAATTATTTGATACCCCGCTGATTTTGTAAGTTCACCCACTTACAAAGAAATTAAGGGTCTATATTTTTTATGGTAGGTTTAATTTAACGGATAGAGACAGAATATCAACCAAAAAAATCCAGGGAAAAAAAAACACATTATTTATAGGTTATGAATTGATTTGCATTTCAGTGAGTGAAATAAGTATTTGATCCCCAAGCAAAACATTATTTAGTACTTGGTGGAGATACCATTGTTGGCAAGCACAGAGGTAAGACTTTTCTTGTAATTGGACATGCAGGTTTGCACACATCTCAGGAGGGATTTTGGTCCATTCCCCTTTACAGATCCTCTTTAAATCCTTTGCAACTCAATGTTTCAGCTCCCTCCACAGATTCTCTATAGGATTAAGGTCTGGAGACTGGCTAGGCCACTCCAAAACCTTAATGTGCTGCTTCTTGAGCCAATCCTTTGTTGCCTAGACAGGCGGTATGTTTTGGGTCATTGGCATGCTGGAAGGCCCATCCACGACCCATCTTCAGTGTTCTGGTTGAAGGAAGGAGGTTCTCGTCTAAGATTTTACTGTATATGGCCCATCCGTCAGCCCGTCAATACTGTGAAGTCGTCCTGTATCCTTAGAAGAGTAACAGCCCCAGAGCATATTGTTTCCACCTCCGTGCTTGACTGTGGGGATGGTGTTCTTGGGGTCATAGTCAGCATTTCTCTCCCTCCATGCACAGCAAGTTGAGTTGATGCCAAAGAGCTCCATTTTGGCCTCATCTGACATCAGCACTTCCTCCAAAGCCTTCTCTGAATCATTAGATGTTCATTGGCAAACTTCAGATGGGGCTGTACATGAGCCTTCTTCAGCAGGGGGAATGCATTTATATAGTGATATAGTGCTTCATATGTACTACTGTGCAGCCAAAAGTAATTTACAATCGGGGTCTCCTCAACCACCACTGCCAGTGCACTCACAACACACCAGCTACAGTATATGTGGAGAGAGGAAAACAAGTAATAGAGCCAGTTCAATGGATAGGGATTATTAGGAGGCCATGATTGGCAAGGGCCATTGGATGGAATATGGCCAGAACACTGTTTAACATCTCATCCGAAGGACGGTGCTCTTTGACAGTATAGTGACCCCATCACTTTACTGGGGCATTAGGACCCACACAGACCACAGTGTGAACTGGTCTCAATAACACCTCTTCAAGCAGCAACCTGGTCTCCCATGGAGTCAGGCGCAACCCTGCTTAGCTTCAGTGGGCAACCAGTCTTGGGCTACAGGGTGATATGGCTGCTGGTTTGATGGGAAAAATAGGGACTTTAAGCAACAGCTGCTGATAGAACGGCAATGGCAGCCGGAAGTAAACGGTTAACTGCCGTAGCTAAAGAGCGCAAAAATTACTAAGCAACAATAAAGAGGACGGCATAGGGGATAATTTAATCATCAGACTAAATACAAAAAAGTGATTTTAAGAAGTAAGAGAAGGGTTGATTTTGGCACATAATGATATACAGAAACGATTACAATGCCACATAACCTAAAACATAACATTAACTTTCTTAATCTGTCACGTAGTAACGACTACGGCAAATCAGCTGTTCTCCCGTAGTAGACGGTTACAGTAGAACGTCGCGAAGTAGCAGTTAATGTCGCGCATGTGCAATAGAACCCCAGAATGCCATTGCCGTTCCACCAGAGGTTGTTGCTTAAAGTCCCTAATGTCAAATGGCAATAGAACACATAGGCATGAAGAAGAAACCATTTCATTCTTACAGTCAGCAATGCTAGAGCCTTTATGTAAACAGGTCACATCTTGCATTCATCCAGTCAGTGAGACTGGCAAAGCAAATATGCAAATACTTATGTTAACCCTAGGTTTAGGAATGTAAAGTGTGAAACTACATCTTGTGAATACCCACTATTAATTGTCAAGTCTGTGTATATTATTAACAGTGTGAAACATGAAGCAAGATAACCCAGTATTCCATTTACTGGGTGTTTACAATGACCCAGGGTTAACTATTTCAAGTGTGAAAAGCCCTTTTATGTAATTCTTCAAAATAAGATAAACAAGACCATTAAAAAAAAATATGTATTTAATTTAATATACAAACTATATATATTTTTTAATTTAAAAATTATGAGACTGTAGAGCCTAGAGATTTTGAGACGTGTGTGTGTGTTGTTATTAAAATGTTATGTCTTATCATCGTTTTGGTTTGTTTAGGCAGATAATAGTGTTGCAGAAGTTCACACCCATCAAAACAACACTGGCGTAACTCATATGATGTCTCTCTGTCTATCTGATTCTTTCAGTAAGAACAGGCTGTCTTCCACCATGAACCCGGTGTACAGCCCAGTGCAACCGGGAACCCCGTACGGAAACCCGAAGAATATGGCATACACAGGTATGTAATTAGACAAATATAACATGCTTTATTAATTCATGTATGTGATCTTACTTTATCATCGCATGCTAAGAAAGGATTGTTTACATAATCTTGACTATGAAAAGACTTTTCTGCTGATGTAACCCAGACCTTAAATAATAATAATAGCCAATAATATCTACTAATGAGGTTTCTTTCTGAAATAAATCAATAGTTAATGGTGCAGTAAGTGATTTATGAGAAATACTGTTCAAAGTGGATTGGACAGAGCACAATGAAACACAACAGCAAATCAGCAGTAGGGGGCGTGTCCACTCATGATGGGCTAGGAGAGAGAGTGAGCAAGAGGGAGATTTGAGGAAAGACTGTAGAAAGAGAGGTAAGTGAGAGACATTACAAAAGAGAAGAGGTTAGAAGAATTTCATTAGAAAAAGAAGGGTTATGATCAGCCAAGGGCCTTAGGACCTCTAGCTTTCTAGCGCTGGAGAGGCCTAAGCAAGAAGGTCTGAAAATGAACCGTTTTCTGCTCCATATATTGGTTTTGCTATGTTTCACAGAACCAAGATATGTTGTTGTTGTAATGTTAGCTATAGTTACAGGGCAGTTTTGAGTGTCATTGTTTCTCTGGAGCTGGTGTGCTTCGCTTCAGCTATGATAAAGAGATATTCAATCTTTTATTGCATGTTCATGCAATTTGGAGGTGAAGCAATTTCCATTATTAATTATTCAAAATCACTTACTGCACCTTTAAGCTGCAAATTCTGTTTCTTGTAGTCTGCACAGGAATTAATCACCCATAAATGAATTTTTAACAGCGTCTATCTGTGATGTGCAGGAATGGGTGTGCTTTAATGCATACTTCACCTCTCACTTCTGTTCCGTGTTGGCGTGTGTTTATGCATGTAGAGCAATGAGCGTCGTGTCACTTATGGCAGGTGTTTGTCTGCTGCCATGGCAACCGTATGCTCATATTTGATGTGTTCTTATTGAAGGGGTTCTCTGGGTCAATAGGGACTGTTTACACACCAACATCGACTCCTCCCCTCCCCCTCGCTTTCAGTCTGTTTCATTAAGTCTTTCTCTCTGCAGTTACAATATTATTGCTTAGAGGTTTTCTCACTTACAATTCAAATATGAGTTTTATTTTAGACCATTCCTTAGGAGAAATTAAAAGAGACAGTAGTTTACGGACAGTAAGAGTATTGAGCTGTAGTATGAATGTGAAAAGCAACTAATAGCATATAATTTAAAAATTAGTTCTTATTTAGATATCTGGTTTTGGTGTCTAGGCAAATTTGAGCCTTGTCTGAGGCATTGTTGCAAAAACCCAATAAACAAATACGAGATATATCATATTATATCAGTGGGGTGAATTTTCACTGTTGGAAATTCCATCTAAAGCTAGTAGTTTTATTTTGGATCATGGTAGCAGCCTGGTCTGAACTGGTCAGTATAGCTGGCCAGGGTTGTCTTCCATTCAGGATTGAATTTCTTTATTTGAATCAAACCAGATGTAGAATTTTAATACAATAAAAAAATAATAAAGTAGAATCAAAATATAATGAAATTAAGTACAATTTAAATACTTTTACTGCTGTAAGAGTAGTTTTTACTGTAAAACATGTAATTTCTTTCTATAACTAATCCTGTTTTCTCTTAATATATGGGATATATGGGAAGTTGTATATCAGGTTTATTTATTTTTTGATTATTAAAACAATAGTAATATTATAATTAAATGCATATTATCTTTGCAATTATCTTTTATATTTACATATATCTCATTTCTTTATTTATAAGTTGATACAATTATTATCATTTATACTCAATTTATAAATAATAATTTATTATTAGTAGAAATAGTAGTTGTAGTATTTTATTGTTGTCTTGGAGAAATCATCTATATATGAAAGAGGCATTTGTGATCACTGGGAATGAGCATATTTTACAGACCTAATATTTACTTGATACATGTGACCCTGGACCACAAAACCAGTCACAGTTTTTTTTAAATTGAGATTTATACAATGGAAAGCTTATTTATTCAGCTTTCAGGTGATGTATGGTTAGAATAGGATGATATTTGGCCAATATACTATTTGAAAATCTCAAATCTGAGTGTGCAAAAAAATCGAAACCTTGAGAAAATCGCTTTTCAAGTTGTCCATTTATGTTAGCGATTGTGCTGCATCCACTCACAAAAAAAAAAATGTTATAAGGTATGAATTTTACAAAATATCTTCATGGAACATAATCCTTGGGGGATAATGGGATAAACGGTTATTTTTAAACAATTAATCTAGAGATTATTTTTCTCGATTCGATTATCGATTATCTCCCCTTAATCCCCCCCCCCCCCCCCCCCCCCAAAAAAAAAACAAAAAACAAAAAAAAAAACATGAATCAAAATGTTATAAGGTAGCTGACTTTGGCTACATAAATTTGCAGATCATTGGGAACTGGATGCTGTAACAGCATCATTCACTGTTGCCGTTGTGTATTTTTCACTGGAACCAATTTTTGCCAGCGTGCGCTTGTCTTTCAAGAGTTTATCATAAAATGCAGTCCAGTCCGAAATCAATTCGTATGAAAAGCATTGCCTTCATTGTTGTTACACACAGTCGAGATTTTTCATCCGTCCATGATGCATTCATTAACAAGAACACACGCTCCACACATGCAGATGTATCAGTCAGATATAGAACAAATTCCACAGCCAAAGATACGCACGCTATCACTCAAAAAATTTCAAAAATCGTTCAACTGCACCGGGATGTATTTGAGACAGGCTTCTATATGAGACAGGCCTTTATAATTTAGTGGTTTCTTGGCCAAAAATTCGCCAGAACCTGCGAGGGAATATATTCCACTTTGTCCACTCTGATTGCGAAACCAGGCTCCAGGTGAAGGTTTTTTTTGCACCCGACGTCACCTATATTGGAGGCTCTCAGCCAATCAGGCGAGGACGTGGGCACCATTGGCTACTTGCATGCAAAAGAGTTATTCAAATCAGGCTTCATTATTTTGAGGAAAATGGTTTGAGGGACCTACTCGATAAGGGAACTTGGTTGGACCACACTGGGGTGCGTTTCCAGAAAGCATCGTTAGCCAACTATGGTCGCAAGTTCCGTCGTTATCAGTATAGTTTAACGAGTCGGTGTTTCCCGAAACCATCGTTCCAACGAACATTCGCAAACAGCGTCGCAAAGTTGTGTGGTTTGAACGACAGCTCTCGACCTGTGGTTAGAGGCATCGTTTCTATATTGCATGATATTTGGAGGTAATAAATCCTTATCTTGAGCAAAATAAGCAAGCTGACATTCAGTACAACCGGTGCCTTTTATTTAGAATACATACAAATGGAATTTATGACTTTTAGTTTGTCAAAAGATTTAAAGTACCGTGTTTGAAGAGTGCGCATGTGCAAATGTGCTCTACTATGTAAGAACGAGCCAAATATTGAGTCTGGTAATAAAGCAAAATAACTGAGAACAATTAGAAATAGTCCTCAGATGACATGTCTGTATTTTATATAATACAAATCTAGCGTTAATTGGATCTCAAACAGTTTCATTAAAAGTAGTTACTACTCAACCACGTGCGAAACCAACGTGGTTGAACGATACTTTGCGACAATGAGTTTTGGGAAACAGTAAAAAATGTATGATCTAACAATGATTAACAATCTAATAATGATGAACAATATTATGGCATTTATTAACCTTAAAGCGATAGTTCACTTTGAAATTAATTTTTGATATGTTTTAGCTTACCTCCAGGGCATCCAAGATGTAGGTGTCTTTGTTTCCACAGTATCTTCAATTCTGATCATTTTAGGTAAAACCATTGTTGTCTGTCAGTCATACACTGAAGGTGCAGGGGGTCCACCTCAAAGAGCAGTCAAAATTAAACATTATTTAATGACTCGTATATGTAAGTTGCACATTGATGCCCTAAGAGACAAAACGAGTGTTTTTTGTGAGAAAACTAACAGTATTTATATATTTTTTACCTCTTATAATCACAGTGACGCCCAAGTGTGCTGAATCAGTTGTGCAGTGTCCAAATGAACAGAACTGAATCAGTTCAATGTTACGCCAGAAGTGATCGCTTGCGTGTGACGTCACTCAATGTTTACACGAAGATTTCGGAAGTTTTACCTTTTACTAAACATATTTAGATATACCGAAATCGTCTTCCATTGCGATTTCCCGTATATCTAAATATGTTTAGTGAAAGGTAAAACTTCCGAAATCTCTGTATAAACAAAGAGTGACATAGGCGTGCGCAAGCGATCACTTTCAGCGCATGCGCTAACCGAAGCGCACTGCTCTGAGATCAGTTGGCCGTCGATATGGTTATACGAGGTAAAAAGATATAAATACCGTTCGTTTTCTCACAAAAAACCACTCGTTTTGTCTCTTAGGGGATCAATGTGCAACTTACATTTACGAGTCATTAAATAATGTTTAATTTTGACTGCTCTTTGAGGTGGACCCCCTGCACCTTCAGTGTATGACTGACAGACAACAACAGTTCTACCTAAAATGATCAAAATTGAAGATACTGTGGAAACAAAGACACCTACATCTTGGATGCCCTGGAGGTAAGCTAAAACATATCAAAAATTAATTTCAAAGTGAACTATCGCTTTAATGTTACAGTTGGACTCTTATTGTAAAGTGTTGCCATTTTATATAAATCCAAATAGTCTCTTTCTTTGCTTTTTATTATTGGGATAGAAATGCTCTGGCAAGTCAATCAGAACTTCTTCTATGTGTGTACAATTCTGTCATCATCTACGGGTGAACAGTTCCTTTACCAAACACACCAATCACTCCTTCGGCAGCATTTCTTCTGCATCCTCCAGTGTTGATATAATCCATCCGTTGCACTGAGCTGTCCAGACCTGGATACTCCCTTCCCATGATACCCTGTACGTCTGACAGCTCTTGCTGTTCCTTATGGAGCGATGCACTGGGTTTCACACTCATCCGACTGTGTCTTATTGAGACAGACATGTCGTAATGGATGCCATCTGTGCTCCTCCTGTTCAATAAAGAGCTCACCTCGCTCTCTCTCCCTCTCTTTGTCTTTCCTTACGATATCACAGGTTACAGAGACTTGATATTATAGAATATCTGGAAATAGTAACAGCCTTTTCTTTTATAAAAATGAATCTGCATTTGCTTTCATTTATTTATGTTCTTTTTATAAGTAAGTACTTATTACTTACTAATCTATTGTATTGCTGAGTGAAATGGGATATTCAACTTGAAAAGGTTGGACAGGACTTTATTGTGTCCAATTGGAAATGGATTGATTTGTAAAGAAAAAAAACACAAAAAATGGGCATTCATTGTGAGATTGGAGCTAGATTATTATTACTTATTAAAAAAAAATACTTTATTTAGAGGCCAAATGCAGACATTTTTTGGAATGCACGTCATCAGTGTCATGACAATGTGAATCGAAAACATTTTGTCTTTGTATTTGGTATTTTTTGTGAGAAATCTTGTACTATTATGTGTGCACAAGCTACTTTTCTTGTTGAACTTTAATATTATGGGGTTTTTTTTTACCTTACACACCAATGTAATTTTTATCCACTAACTTTTTCAATATTTGGCATGTCTTTTTTTTAGCTGTTTTTGCTGTTTATAAACATACAAAGAAAAAATAAAATAAAGTACTTTTATTCAGCAAGGATGCATTAAACTGCAAGTGACAGTAAAGTCGTTTACTATGCTACGATTTGAAATAAACGCAAAGAATCCTGAAATATTCAGGAATAGACAATAATATTAAGTAGCATAACTTTTTTAACATAGATAATAAAAAGAAATGTTCCTTGAGCATCAAATCATCATATTAGAATGATTTCTAAAGGATCATGTGACACTGTAGACTAGGGTAATGATGCTGAAAGCAATATTCCACAATATTACTGTTTTTAATGTATTATTTGATCAAATAAATGTCTTTTTTTTCTTAAACATTTGCAAACTCCATACTTTGTTTACAAAATATAATTTAATATTAAAAATTGTTTATCTTGTTTGAGAAATTGTTTATATGTTGGCAAGTCTGACACATCGGCTCTGTAATGCCTGTAATTGACCAGTTCAGATTAATTCAATTAATTGCTAATGTTGATTTCATGTTTTAGTGTCATTTCTAAATTGTCGTCTCTCTGCATGTGTACAGGCTATCCCGGAGGTTATCCTACGACTGCCCCGACCTACACAGCCAACCTTTATCAGACAGGTAGCCCAGGATACCCACCAGGTATGTACACCCTCCAAACTTTCCAGTGAATATGGCATAATACACACTTCCATTAGCAAAACATATGAGACCAAACATCTACACATGTTAGTGTTCCACCAATGAAACGCATGCAGTATTCACAAACACATCCTTATGAGTAAAACTGTCCAGCCACATGTTGATGATGCTGGCCTTTAACTTAACAGTTACTGCTATATAGTGCTGGTTCCAACTATAGTGACAAATGCTCTGACTCAATATATACAATAAATCTTCATAATGATTAGAAAAGTGGCTTTATTTGTGTTCATATAACAGTCCACCTCGAAAGCTTCTGATGAACGAGGCCACTAATTGTGTTTTGTGCAGTAATGAGCTGATGATGATGATTTTGGTCTAAAAATCTGTGTCCGTCTCGCTATGGCAAGTTGTTTACGAATAATGATACTTAGACATTTCTTTGAAACTGTTTTTAGTTGTACGTCTGCATGACTTGAGTGTGAAATTCAGTCTCGAGAGAAACCAGACGCAGTGAGGATGAGTCATCTGAAGGTTGGCTTAGTGCAGATAATTTCCCACTAGTGTTTTGTTAACAGGCTTGTTTGAGTCGGCTATGTGTGACTCAGCTTGCAGCATGATGTTTTTGTAAAAAAAAAACAAAAAAAAAAACTGGATTTGTGCTGTAAGCAGACATTTTTTGGATCACATTTTGCATCAGGATGTAAATGGTGCACTAGTGGACTTGGTTTGTGAGGTCTGTGATAGGATCAATATGATCAGTGCCGTCCTGAACTGATATCATTTTTGTATAATTTCCTCTGTAATGGTAGGATATGACATGCCACTTGCCACTCATACATTCTTACATGTTTATACAGGCTGTTTCTTACATCAGAGATCAAGTTGACATTTTGCTGTTATTCATATTTTAATGTTTGATCTAGTTACTGGCTTGTTTGGATATGATATCAGATATCAGAAAATGGTAGTTTTGGTTGACCAGCACAATATGTCACACTTTCTCCTCAAGTTTCTGTGGTTTTCACCCAATATCTTCATGAAAGCATGTGGACGTCAAAGATTTCTGGAATATCCTTTTGTCTTTAAAAATATTATGTTACAAAAATTGTCTGTGTGGTAAGATGTGCGTTTAGACCAGTGGTTATCAAATGCTAAATGCAAAGAATAAAAATCTGTATCTGAGCAAGTACTGTAAGAAAATAATCTGCTATTAAAATTCCTGTAAATTTTGGGTTACACTTTCTTTTAAGGTGTTCGTGGTAGTGTAATTATACATTTAAGTACTGTGTAATAATAATTAACTACCTGTTCTTACTACAGGGTTAGGGTTATGTAATTATGCTTCATTTACAGTTATTAGTACAGTATGTAACGTGTAAGGACACTGTCAAATAATCTAAAATCTCCAATAACATACTATGTCTTATAAAAATACTGTATTTAAATTAGACAGATGCTAAACGGACAGATCAAAAATGAGGACATGGCTTGTGCGGACTACAGTGTTTTATAGAGCTGCGCGATTAATCATTAAAAGATCGCGATTCAAACACCCACACGATCTCATTCCGAAATGACAATGACAAAGATTCATCTATGTCTATTAAACCTTTGACGATCAGAACATTCAAATCTTACAAATATTCGGAAGTTCTGGGATAAAAGTTTATAGTTCGTATGTAAACAATATTAATCGTTAAAAGATCGCGATCTCGATTCAAACACCCACACGATCTCATGCCGAAATGACAACGATTCATTTATATCTATTAAACCTTTGACGATCACAACAGAAAATTCAAATCCTACAAATATTCAGAAGTTCTGGGATAAAAGTTTATAGTTCATAAATAAACACTTATATCAGTACTCGTTAAAATATCGCGATCTTGATTCAAACACCCACGCGATCTCATTCCGAAATGACAACGATTCATCTATGTCTATTAAACCTTTGTCAATCACAACAGAACATTCAAATCCTACAAACATTCAGAAGTTCTGGGATAAAACTTTATAGTTTGTATATAAACACTGATGTTTACGGATAGACCAATAGAGCAAATCCTTTTGAAAGCAACTTGTCATTTCAAATATCATTCAAAAAGCATTGCGCCAGTAGTGGCCATTAAAAATTTGACAAGTGACTTAATTGAATCATTCAAAAATGCTGATTCATCCAGTAATGAAACAAGAGAAGTATTTATTTAGTGAGTCATTGAATCATTCATTCAAGTTAATAGACTGCAGCAATTAACATTTCGTCAGAACCTCTATAGTAAATTAGACTATAGGTTATTTTGTTTAAATGTCTCTTATCTGCTCAGAATTGGGAAGAATTGTTGTTTCTATTTGAAACAAAAAAGCAGCTCTAGTATTTTATGCAATGAATACTTGGCATCAAACTTTTTTTTTTTCGTAACAATTTTAGCTCGGTGTTGGATCGCTACTTGATGTCTGAATGTAAAATCTGGGACCTGAAGCAAAACCAGTTGAGAACCAATTTTAACAGCTGATGTCTTTCAGTTCAAAAAGCCCCAAATAGAGAAAAAATACCTCTAGATTGAAAGAAATGTTGGCTGTAGTACTTTGCCTTTAGTTCATATCTTATTCTTTACAATATGTAGTAATAGTGTGATTTTTATTTCTGTCTCTCTTTTTTCTCTCTCCATTTATTGAATTTTGGTTATATATATTCCATATGACATAAAAGTAAAAAATAATAATAAAAGTGTCAGTGTTTCAGTAGTCATGAATTTACTTAGCAATGTTTTCTGTATTTTAAATTATTCTAATAATTACAAAATGTTGTCATTTCGAGTAGTTCAATTTCTAATAAAGGTTAGCACTATTTTACATTGATTGGAAAGTTTGTATTATTGATTTTAGCTTATTAGCTATTATTAGCTTTTAGCTTATTCATTCATCAATTCATATTGATTTTTGCTATCATCATTTAATCGGTCTGATCCAATTTTAGTCGACAAAATCGGTAGGATTTCATAGGATTTGTTTTACTTCCATTGGATGGAAGTCAATGGGTCCAGTTTGGTAACTGACATTCTTCAAAATATCTTCCTTTGTGTTCAGCAGAAAAAAAGAAATTCATGATGACAGTATTTTCATTTTGAACTGAACTATCCCTTTAAATGTGTGGATATTTCACGCTATTCTTCCTACAATATCACACTTTCACCATTATCATATGCATCATAGTCATCATATGAATTATCTTAATCACATAAAGCCCTCATGCATGCATAAAACGCAGCACTGAACCCCTGCAGTGATGTCATGTGTGAGGCGTCTATGCGGCACTGATGCCATTGTGTGATTCCAGCAGTCTCTCTTCTTTCTCTTTGTCCTTCTGTGCTCTTGTGTTTGGTAACATTTCATCACTTTGCACTATCGCCCCCTTGTGACTCTTAAAGGATTGCTCCATTTGGAAGGAAGACATGCAATTAAATACTTTTTAATCATTTTGTTGATGCGTTTATCTGACGTAACTTGCAGTAATTATATTACGGGACAATTCTTCTGGAGTAATCCAGGAATTTGTAGCTTTCTTAAAGGCAATAGTTCATCAGACATGCTTAGATATTTAACCTCTATGCCAACACATACATTCATTGATTAGCATCCTGCTTTGTTACTAATGCTATTGTTTGCTTTATAAATGGGATGAACGGCATGTAGCTTTTTGTATGCACAGAATCTACATTTGACCTAAAATGTACAGCATACAGATCACAATCTTTTCTATTATGTGACTTAAAGGAATAGTTCACTTTAAAAATGAAAATTCTGTCATCATTTACTCACCCTCAAGTTGCTTCAAACCTGTATGAATTTCTTTCTTCTGCTGAACACAAAGGAAGATATTTTGAAGAATGTCAGTAACCAGACAGTTGATGGACCCCATTGACAAAAAAATCTCAGTTCTAAATCAATTATTGGTTACCGACATGGTTTAAAACAACTTGAGGGTGTGTATATGATGACAGATTTTTCCGTTTTTTAAGTGAACTATTCCTTTAATATTTACTGCCAAATACTTAAAACGTAAGATAATCATTAATATCTAAGCTGAAAATATGATACCACTCACGTGTAACGACACATTTATCATTGAATAATGCCTAATGTTTTATATGTCTACTATTTTTTAAACAAATATTAGGCAGTATATATGCATATACACCATATATTCTGTAAGCAGTAAACTAGTATTTTAATTTTGAATTAGGGCTGTGAAACGATTAATCGTGATTAATCGCATCCAAAATAAAAGTTTGTGTTTACATAATATATGTGGCTGCACTGTGTATAATTATTATATATATATATATAAATACACACACATTGTATATATTTAAGAAATATTTTCATCTATATATAATTATATTATATATAAATATAAATATTTTATATATAAATAATATTTTTTTCTTAAATATATTTGCATGTGTGTGTATTTATATATTTACAAAATAATTATACACAGCACACACACACATATATTATGTAAACTCAAACTTATTTTGGATGCGATTAATCGCGATTAATCGTTTAACAGCCCTATTTTGAATATATCCATTGAGTGGGATGCATTGATTTTCACTGCTATTCAGTTTAATGGGAATTGAACCATCCAGCTTTCAGTTGCAAGCCCAGAGTGTTGATTTGCAATACATTTGCATTTTACATTTATTTTAGCAAACACTTTTATCCTAAAAGACTTACAAATTAAGAACTGTGCCAGCAATTTCACAGGAAACTTGCTCCGTAAAGACATTTTAGTAGCTAATGGTTTTCGATTTTTGTATTTTTTTTGCAATTAAATACTTTTTAATCATTTTGTTGATGCGTTTATCTGACGTAACTTGCAGTAATTATATTACGGGACAATTCTTCTGGAGTAATCCAGGAATTTGTAGCTTTCTTAAAGGCAATAGTTCATCAGACATGCTTAGATATTTAACCTCTATGCCAACACATACATTCATTGATTAGCATCCTGCTTTGTTACTAATGCTATTGTTTGCTTTATAAATGGGATGAACGGCATGTAGCTTTTTGTATGCACAGAATCTACATTTGACCTAAAATGTACAGCATACAGATCACAATCTTTTCTATTATGTGACTTAAAGGAATAGTTCACTTTAAAAATGAAAATTCTGTCATCATTTACTCACCCTCAAGTTGCTTCAAACCTGTATGAATTTCTTTCTTCTGCTGAACACAAAGGAAGATATTTTGAAGAATGTCAGTAACCAGACAGTTGATGGACCCCATTGACAAAAAAATCTCAGTTCTAAATCAATTATTGGTTACCGACATGGTTTAAAACAACTTGAGGGTGTGTATATGATGACAGATTTTTCCGTTTTTTAAGTGAACTATTCCTTTAATATTTACTGCCAAATACTTAAAACGTAAGATAATCATTAATATCTAAGCTGAAAATATGATACCACTCACGTGTAACGACACATTTATCATTGAATAATGCCTAATGTTTTATATGTCTACTATTTTTTAAACAAATATTAGGCAGTATATATGCATATACACCATATATTCTGTAAGCAGTAAACTAGTATTTTAATTTTGAATTAGGGCTGTGAAACGATTAATCGTGATTAATCGCATCCAAAATAAAAGTTTGTGTTTACATAATATATGTGGCTGCACTGTGTATAATTATTATATATATATATATAAATACACACACATTGTATATATTTAAGAAATATTTTCATCTATATATAATTATATTATATATAAATATAAATATTTTATATATAAATAATATTTTTTTCTTAAATATATTTGCATGTGTGTGTATTTATATATTTACAAAATAATTATACACAGCACACACACACATATATTATGTAAACTCAAACTTATTTTGGATGCGATTAATCGCGATTAATCGTTTAACAGCCCTATTCTGAATATATCCATTGAGTGGGATGCATTGATTTTCACTGCTATTCAGTTTAATGGGAATTGAACCATCCAGCTTTCAGTTGCAAGCCCAGAGTGTTGATTTGCAATACATTTGCATTTTACATTTATTTTAGCAAACACTTTTATTCTAAAAGACTTACAAATTAAGAACTGTGCCAGCAATTTCACAGGAAACTTGCTCCGTAAAGACATTTTAGTAGCTAATGGTTTTCGATTTTTGTAGTCTCTTTCTTGAATAGAAAATCTTTTTTGTAGTTTCTGTTTTGAATTTTGACATTTTTAAATTCTACTTAGATGTGTTACTGCTTGAAGTTTCTTTATTGCTTTTAGAGAAGCATTTAAATCCCTAGAGCGCATTAATGTCCACATCCATTAGGTAACTAGATACCTACTGTAGGTAAAACTTACCACTGTAAAGATTTCCATGATAAATTCAGCTTCTTCTTGCTTCAGAATTTTGGAAAGTGAAAGGAATTAAAATTATGGTAGATCTGTATATCTTTTTTTTAATCTTTTTTTTTAGTAGTATTTTTATTTCTGGAGGCCTACCTTTGTGGTCTGTCAATACAAGAATCCAGAGGGACAGTGAGAGGAGGAGAGGACAGTCAGGGTACCGATGTGGCGACAGTCGTGACTTGTGTCATGTGTAACCCTTCTTGTGTTGTGTTTGTTTGGGACAGTGCTGCTGGTGAAGCAGGCCTGGCCCCAGACGGCATCTGCTCCGGGGCCCGGAGAAGGCTCCTATGACCTGGCCGTGGACGCTGGCTCAGAGAGCAGGCAGTACCAGGCCTCATCTACAGCATTCAGTAAATATGATTACTATACTCTACTGTAACTGCTGTGTGTTCCCCTGTTACTCTATAACACAAACACACACCCTTTCCCATAAGCCTCGTTCAGACAGTCAGTCTAAATCAGATTTTTGTGCACATCCGAGTGGAATCTGATATTTAGCAAGTGCGAAAAAAAAACTTCCTTTCGGTTTAAGTCTGACTGGCCCAGTCGGATTTTGCGTGGTTTGTCACGGAAAGCAAAGTTATCATAGGAAGCATGCTGAAAGTTGCTGCTGAAACAAGGTTGTGTTGTTGCAAAGTGTCGGTCAAGCAGAAAATTACAATACAATGGTGACATGTTTTGAGATCGGTGGAGACGACAGCACCGAATGAAGCCGCTCATACCAGCCTCTCACATTTCTGCCTCTGCCATACTGGACACATTGTCAGTTTCATACAAATAAGACACGTTTCTGCTGTTGTTGCTGTGTTTGTTGTTTTTAGCACTTGCCTACCAATGCAACGTCATTGCCAAAGAAACCAATGCAGATAATCAGGAAAACATAAGAGTGCCACTGGACACACAACTTGGATCTGAACAGTATGTGAACAGTCAATAATTTAGATCAGATTCCAATCAGATAGACAAATAATCGGATTTGGACTGACAGTGTGAACATAGCAATAGTGTTCCATACTGCCTCTAAAGAACATTTGCTCTCATTGTTCTGTTTCCCCAGAGCACGCACACACCCACATATACTGATCGCATGATGCGTAAACAAACTACGATGAGCTGCTCTGTTCTAAAACCTAGTGAGCTGCACTGCTACATATCCCTACATAGGCCGGGGACACACTTAAAGACTATAAGGCTGGTTATGAATGTAATTTGATACTTACAACTGATCCTGCCCAAACACCGAGTCAGAGACAGTTGTGTTCAGTCAATGTTCACAGTTTAAAGTCTGCCGCAGTCGTTGGAAACAGTCCGTAAGTGTGTCTCCGGCTTAAGGCAGCATCCTAAGTGAAATGGAACTTTTTTTTCTATTTATTTTAAAATATTTTTATTTGATCAGGAAGAAGTTTTTTTTTTTTCTGGAACCTTTTTGTCACGATTACGATTTTACAATTTTTCAAATTAAATTCACGTATGATTCACATGAATTCCGTAAATCCATTTTTTGATTATTTCGATGATGATTATTATTATTTTTTTCAAAATAATTATTGTAATTCTTTATTTGTTTATTTTTACAGTATAATATAATTATTGTAGTAGTAATATACTTCTGTATTGACTGAATTCATTGTTATAATTTAAATAATAATGAAATATCCCAAGGTTTTCTTTTTTGTCCTTTGTTGATCACATGACAATTTGATATCTATTTTGGATTTATAACGCTCTACATAGGCAGCAACTGACATAAAGTGCTCTGGAGACTCAATTTCAGTCAAATTTGACATTAGCATATAAAATTAATTTTAAAAGATTTCTCTCGCCTTCTCTTCGTTTGGATTATTTTTAATAATGCATTCTGGGATTGTACTCCATGCAGAGGATATATTAATTTGGTCAAAAAGGTGTTCTTTTAGTGGTGTTGTGAATGTGATACTATTATAGTTTGTTTGTTTATATATATATATATATATATATATATATATATATATATATATATATATAAAAAATATATTTATATAAATTTATATATATATATAAATTTATATAAATATATATTATATATATATATATATATATATATATATATATATATATATATATATATATAAGTTTATATATATATATATATATAATTTTATATCATATTGTTTTTCATAATTTATTAGTTTTGTTTTTTGTATGGTTTCTTTTCTATATATATATATATGAATTAAAGTTTACAGTTGACATAATTATAACAGTATTAAATGTTTTCTTTAAGCCTTTGTGTCAGAATGTGCCTATGATTTCTTAAAATGCTGTCTTGGTTAGCAGCTCACTAGGGTTTGTGAAATCTCACATTGCATACTGGAGACACACTGATCTCACCGTTTCATTCTCACCGTAGACAGCTGAGCTTTTTGGAGTTGAGATTGCATAAAATTGTGTTGTGGGATTGAATTAGAGAGGAGTGGCTAAGCTAGACTAAAGACACTTGAATCTGGTGTGTTGCATCAATGTGTGTATTTCAAATGTGAAGTAATGACTGATGGCATTGCTTTGGTATGTAGGGAATCTTTTGGTGTGTTGTGTAACTAATAACGCCTCAAGCAATGTATGATTTCTTTGAAAGACTTCCGTTCGGGCAGCTGAATATCACATTCTTGTGCTTTTTGTTACTACTTTGTTGTCTACAATCCTCCAATAAATCGCTAGCAATTGAAAAGCCAAACAGATGGTGCGTGTGGAAAAAGAGAAAGTGTCGGTGTGTGTGCTTGGTTGTTAATGTGTGATATCTCTTACTTGAAAGGGTGTGTGAATGTTTGCACTTCATATGTGCTTTAGTTTAGTTTGGCGCACGAGATTTTGGAAATCCAACTAGAGCACATGGATTTGTGTGAAGGAATATTTTTTTTTATTATATTCGATTGTTGTGTGCCTAATGCCTACCAGACCTAACAATCTCTTTCTGCCTCTGTTTCAGGATACACTGCAGGAACGCCTTATAAAGTCCCCCCTAATCAGACCAATGGAGCCCCTCCTCCCTATTCCCCGTCCCCTAACCCCTACCAGACGGCCATGTACCCTATTAGAAGTGCCTATCCCCAGCAGAACCTCTATGCTCAGGTAAGATCTTATTCTATACTGTGAATATTGTGAATCTGCTTTACAACAAATGAGTAAAGTACTAAAAAATTAAGATGACGACTATCCAAGCTGGAATAATCCATGATAAGTATATGATGTTTTGTGGTGTTTTGGATAATTCCTTGTCTAGAGAGAAATTAAACTTGGCCACCCTTATCTTATTCTGCATTGTTTATTAGAAAGAAAGAAAAAAGATTTTGTATTTTAATATAACAACTTGCTTGACCTGAAATAATTTTTTGGTGACATCACCTATGTTAGCCCATAGCTATTCAAGTATTTTTGAAGGATACTTTTGTCAGTAATGCTGCATTTTTAACATCTTTCCAATAATTAATGCATTGGTTAAATTAATGCAACAAAGATTAGAGCACTAATGGCAAATATGATACACTGTCAGAAAAAAAGGTACGAAAGCTGTCACTGGGGCGGTACCTTTTCAAAAGGTATACTTTTGTACCTAAAGGGTGCATATTGGTACCTTCATGGTACATATTTGTACAATTATGGTACCAATATGCACCCTTTAGGTACTGTGTGATTGATTATATATTCTATATCTGATTTTATTGTTCTAAATAAAATAATAATTTTTCCCTCTGTTTTCCCTTAAATACTTATCATTACTAAAGTAAAATGGACTATGGTGGTGTACCAAATTGTTATTTGAAATACTTTTGAATGCATAAATACCATTTTATTAATATGGTTCTCATTCAGTACAATTAGTATTTCAGTATTATTTATATTCTTTTATAGTATGTATACATATTTTGGATTAGCTTTTATTTTTATGTTTTTAGTTAATTTTGTTAGGTGTTTTTGTAATTTTGAATATTTCTGTTATAGTTCTTGTCTTCTATTTAGCTTTAGTTTATTTTTGTTTTAGTTTTAGTAATTTTATTACTTTATCCATTCATTTCAGTTAGTTGCCAAGGTAACTTTTCTCATTTTCATTTAGTTTTTCATATAATATGTATTTTATTTCCTTTCAGCTTTATTTCAATTCACCAGAAATGTTTTTAATAATTCTTATGTAGTTAACAATAACAACACTGATTCAGTATTGTTGTAAATTAGGGATGCACCGATACCACACAGTGAAGGATGTCTATGAAGTAAATTTATCGAATTAATTTGAGAAAGAAAACGTGTAACAGAATGTTGGATACGTGCAGATCTTGAAGTGACAGCAGCCTAATAAACATACTGCTGTCTTTGTTCATCTAACAACAAAAGACAAAGAGAATACTAGTCACTGCTCTTGACTCAATAACTTGTGTAACGTTGATAAGAATTGTTCTATTTTTAAATCATACAGTGAAAACTAATGATGCACAGATACCACTTTTTCTAGAATGAGTCCGATATGATACTTTTATTTTTAGAACTTGCTGATACCGAGTACCGATAGTAAGTTACAGAGTTTTTGAATTTATGTTACATTATTGGGCAGAAAAACTAAAAGTATATCATTTGAATTATTTGGCTTAGCCAATAGATATTTCCTTTAGTTATTTTTAAGCTAGCAAGCAACAATTTCTGATGTGTAGCCTAATTGTTCAAGTTCAGACAGGTAATCTTTTCTCTCAAAATCATTCAATACTGTTTATACATCAGTGAAGAATATATCAACTTCAAATCATTTCTTTTAGTAGGATGAAAATAATCTTATTAAAATTGTGATCAAAATTATACAAAAAGCCATCAAAGAACAATCTTTCCACACAGCACAAGTTTATCTGGACAACTCGTTATGAAATCAATGACACGCGTTACACTGCACAACGAAGCTCTTACTGTATGTACCTCCTGGTGTTTGCATTGGTGAAAGCATTAGAGAGAGTGCAGAAACTGCATTGCAATAAGATTTTCCCACTTACAAAGCATGGAGAAGTCTGTCATTTTTATCATAGATACTCTTCAACTGTGAGTGACGGAATCTAAAACAAAATTCCAGAAAATCACATTGTATGATTTTTAAGTAATTAATTTACATTTTATTGCATGACATAACTATTTGATCACCTACCAACCAGTAAGAATTCCAGCTCTCACAGACGCCCTCCTGTTCTCCACTCATTACCTGTATTAACTGCACCTGTTTGAACCCGTTACCTGTATAAAAGACACCTGTCCACACACTCAATCAAACAGACTCCAACCTCTCCACAATGGCCAAAACCAGAGAGCTGTGTAAGGACATCAGATAAAATTGTAGACCTGCACAAGTCTGGGATGGGGTACTGGACAAGCAATGACAGTTGGCACAATAATAGAAAATGGAAGAAGTTCAAGATGACATTCAGTCTCCCTTGGTTTGGGGCTCCATGCAAGATCTCCCCTCTTGGGGCATCATTGATCAAAAGGAAGGTGAGGGATCAGCCCAGAATTACACGGCAGGACCTGGTCAATGACCTGAAGAGAGCTGGGACCACAGTCTCTAAGAAAACCATTAGTAACACATCATGGATTAAAATACTGCAGCGCACGCAGAATCCCCCTGCTCAAGCCAGCGCGTTTCCAGGCCCGTCTGAAGTTTTCCAATGACCATCTGGATGATCCAGAGGAGGAATGGGAGAAGTTCATGTGGTCTGATGAGACAAAAATGTAGCTTTTTGGTCTAAACTCCACTCGCCGTGTTTGGAAGAAGAAGGAAGAGTACAATCCCAAGAACACCATCCCAACCACGAAGCATGGAGGTGGAAACATCATTCTTTGGGGATGCTTTTCTGCTAAGGGGACTGGACGACTGCACCGCATTGAGGGGAGGATGGCTGGGGCCTTGTCTTGGCCAACAACTTCCTTCCCTCAAGTAAGTGCATTGAAGATGGGTTGTGGCTGGGTCTTCCAGCATGACAACGACCCTAAGCACACAGCCAGGGCAACTAAGGAGTGACTCCGTAAGTAGCATCTCAAGGTCCTGGAGTGGCCTAGCCAGTCATCAGACCTGAACCCAATAGAAAATCTTTGGAGGAGCTGAAAGTCCGTATTGCCCAGCGACAGCTCCGAAACCTGAAGGATCTGTTTTTTTTGTTTTAGATTACGCCACTCACAGTTGAAGAGTACCTATGATAAAAAAAAAATCTTCTAAATGCTTTGTAAGTGGGGAAAACCTGCAAAATCGGCAGTGTATCAAATACTTCTCCCCTAAGATTTTGAACCACTGGCCTGACCGACCAGTGGAAAAAAAATCCTTATTATTGAGCCCTGCTGGCACAGCTCTAAATATCCACTTTGCTATCAAATGAAAGATACGTAAGGATTAGGGGTGCACGATTAATCAAAATAATTAATCGTGCACCCCTAAACGTCATTTTGGCTAAGACCTCAATGACTAAAACGTCATTTTGGCAAAGGCTGTGATTTTATGCGCAGCATGGCTCTGTGATCAGTAGAAAAGGATGAAAGCCAGAGGGCGCTCTCACGCAGACACTCCAAATATGCCTCACCACAGAAGTAGACAACACATGTCATTCCAGGAAATCCCGTATGGGCATCATACAGACATCGCAAGTTTCTCGGAAGTTCCGGGAGTCTCCCACATATTGATAGCGCTTCCATGATGCCCGCAAATTAGTTACATTTGCGTGCACAGCAGAGAGGGAGAGAGCGAGAGACCTTGCGAGTGTACCTCACAAAAGCTAGTCAAACCCCCTCCCAACCCCTCCCCCCGTTGACAATCCTGTCATGGAGATATACCTCCCTGAAATGAATTCTTGCAGGTTGAGATGTCTGCATCATACTATTGAATTATTAGAAAAAAATAATGCACACCTCGGGTGAAATACCGCCCTGTAGGAATATCTATTTGCTAAACTAATTAAGCCAACTAAAATGATTCATATTCTTTTGGTTTCTCTACTTAATATTTGTTTTTTATATTACCAATGCAATGCATAGGTAGCCTATCAGTACAAGGTCTTTGTAAGTACCAAAAATTAAGGTATCGGAATCGTTCTGGAAAAAGTGGTATCGGTGCAAGGCTATAATAAAGTCACGTGGTATTAGGATCTGATACCATCACTATACCACTGCATCATCACTGTATTAGAATTTGATCCCGTAACACTGACTATGCAATACAATGGATAATCCCTTACACTTTTTGAACATACAACCTTTTAGCTACTTGTAACTAATGCATTATAATCATCTTCTCAGGGTGCTTATTACACGCAGCCAGTGTACGCCGCCCAGCCTCATGTAATTCACCACACCACCGTGGTCCAGCCCAACAGCATCCCCTCCGCCATCTACCCCGCTCCTGTACCTGCGCCCCGCTCCAACGGTGTGGCCATGGGCATGGTGGCCGGAACAACGATGGCCATGTCTGCCGGTAAAAAGCTGAAAATTGATAATATTGTTACAACACTATGTAAAAATAATATAAATATTATATATAATATTTAAATAATAAAATTCATACACACTGAACAAAATTATAAATGCAACTCTTGTTTTTGCCCACATTTTTAATGAGGTGAACTCAAAGATCGAATACTTTTTCTATGTACACAAAAGGCCTATTTCTGTCAAATGTTGTTGACAAATCTGTCTAATTGGTGTTAGTGAGCACTTCTCCTTTGCTGAGATAATCCATCCACCTCACAGGTGCGGCATATCAAGATGCTGATTAGCCAGTATGATTATTGTATCATAGCTCAGGTGTACCTTAGGCTTAGGCTGGCCACAATAAAAGGCCACTCTAAAATGTGCAGTTTTACTGTATTGGGGGTCTGTGGCCAGCCTAAGGCACATATATACATAAAACCATTTTTAGAGGGTAAAAACATTAACATGCCTAAGACTTTTCTACAGTTTAACTGTTATATTACAGGAACCTTGCTGACCACCCCTCAGCACACTCAGATCGGAGGACACCCCGTCACCGTGCCAACGTACCGACCCCAAGGAACACCTGGATACAGCTATGTGCCACCTCACTGGTAGAGCCCACCTGCCAATCATGTGAGTTCCCGCCCTCATTACTCATTCAGTGTGGCTCCACCCACCCAACCAGTGAAAGGCAGGCGCTGACGACTTCTCGTTTTCTCTCTCTCTCTCTCTCTCTCTCTCTCTCTCTCTCTCTCTCTCTCTCTCTCTCTCTCTCTCTCTCTCTCTCTCTCTTCATTGCAGATCTGGAGTCAAACATTGTATGCAACTACTCAAGTCTTACATCGGCACTCTGTGCTCAACAAGGAGGTGCCACGTCTGTTTGCAAGAACAAAAGAGAAAAAAGTGCAAGGGTCACTTTATGCATTCTTACGTGTTTTTGTAAAAGCTGCTTTTTTATCTTTTTTATTTAATTTTAATTTTTTTTTCTTTCTTCTCATTTTTTTTGGGGATGACGTTCTTGCATTAGGTTATTTTAATTCTTAATTGTTCCATAGTTACTTCTTGTCAGAACTCCAGAATGATTTCGACCAATCATGCCTCTTCAAACGATTTGTCTTTGTGTTCAGTATAAACGCCGGTGTGTAGGAATGTACCAACGCAATATCAGCAACTCTTCGGATCATAATCATTCAATTATGCTGCCAAATTTTATAACCTTTAGATATTAGCACAGGGTTCATTTTTGTTTTGTTTTGTTTTTTTTTTATTATTATTTATTTACAGCGGCGTTTCATTTCAGCTTTCTCCGTTCTCTCACAGAACGCTCTGGAATCATTGATATTTTTTTAAAGGAAAATTCAAATTTCATCTGATTCAATTCTCCCTCATTTCATTCTATCATCGATAACAAGGGTGTCTTCCAGCTTGTAGCTGTTCATGTAGATTTGTAAGGAATATATCATTAGTAGGGCAGTGCAAACGTGGTTTAACCTTCATTAGGATAACGAGTACATACAGTAATCTTAGTTATTCACTAAATAGAGAACGTTTGAGTGAGCTGGTTACTTTATTAGCTTATGTGTCAGGATAGCGTAAGCTTCTAAACTATAACGTGTATATTCGATTTATATAAACGTGCGCGCATGGGTGCTCTCACAGGGAAGGCAGCGGCACGCGAGCATGCGCTCACGTGCGAACCCATTCGCGGAGAATATTGAGGAAAAAAAAAACTATCAGTGGCACTTAGCTGGAGCCTCTGGGTGCGATGTCATCCCGGTGGCATTGTACTTGACTCGTGTGCCAACTTTGAGGCCAGACAGGACGGACGCTACTCTGACAGAACAATTAGAACCGCATCCAGGATTCAAAGGGACTTTATGGCATCGAAAATAGCACTGAAAGCAAAAAATAAAATCTAATAAATAAATAAATGAAAAAAAGGAAGGGAAGGCGTTCCGGCATTTATCTCCAATCAGCTCCGGGTTTAGAGTGGGTCTAACCCCTGGTCCTCTGTGAATTCTTGGGCCTTTAGGCCTGTAGTTGCACAGATTTTAGGCATAGTAACGGAGTTGTTCAATGCAATAATAAGAACGGCCTGCTTGAATGGCTTTTAATTGTAATTTACAGCATTTTTAGCGAGAGAGAGAGAGAGAGAGAGAGAGAATTTTGATTTCCTATCCCAAGGCCTCGTCTGTATCCATGAATAGTGTACTCAGAAGTGACATATCAAGTATTCTATGAAATGTTATCATACTGAAGCATTGCACATTGACAAATAGACATAACTTAATAACCAATTATACGGTACACTCTCATATTTAATGATGTAGTTAAGGAAATCAAGCATTTACTCTGCAAACCGTTAGTCTTGGTAATGTCTCTGGAAGTAATATTATTGTCAGTACAGAACAATATCACTCTCTTTTTTTGTCCTTCGTTTGGCTGATCAACCACTATTTCGATATATAGTACACTCAAAGTGGGAAGAACTGATTCTCTGATCTTATGTGAAAGTAATAACGTCTAGTAATGCATGTGTCATGCGGGTGAATGCAGTATAGTGTAATCGGATGGAAACTATGCCTTTGCAAAGCATGGTTGCATCATGTTGAATCACAGCTTATGGATTGCTTTTAATCATACATTTACTTTACAGCACATTCCCTTCGGTGTTTCAAGTCAAGTGAGAGAGGGAGTGAGGGCTCAGAGTGTCTGAATCCCAAAAACATAGGAAAAAAAAAATGTCACAAATAAAATGAAGCCAATTTTTTATTTATTATATCCTGTATTTTGTATTATTAATATTGTTTAATCTCTGCAATATTGTAGTTTTACTTGTTTCAGAATCAACCAAAAAGACAGCTAAATAAATATGATCATGATTCATAAATTATATATCAGGATTTCAAGAGGAAAATAATTATAAAAGATAGGCTTCATTTTCTTAACGCAAAATACCTAGACAAGTTCTTTTCACGAATTATGTGAGATTCATCTAAAAATGACTGTAACTTCATTGCATCATTTGCCTTTAATAAGAACGAATCATGTTTGGCTAAAACAAGTAAAGAGGCCATGATGCATTTTTTTATTGGCATGATGTCATCAATAAGTAACGCAAATTATTCGAACGGATCATTGGATGAATTCACAGCACATTCGCATACTATGTTTCTCTGTAGCTGTTTTGATGACATCATATATGATGTCATTTTCACGCCCTCTCTGCCCTACTCTTTCCTTTTTTCCAGCTGATCTTATACAGTATTATATCACTATATTTCCTTTGTCTTTTCATAAGTTTGCATCACAAGACTTGATCGATGCAACTAATCGCTGTAGTCGTCATATTAAACATTGACCGATCCGTCAGACCTCTGAACTCTAGGACTAGAGTGACCTTTTACACTGCAAATGAAAAAAAGGGTCGATTTAGAATGAGAGGACGTTACCATCCACTCTGACATGTAATGTAGGCGCTTTTTACGTAAGTGTTATTTAAAGTTTTAATTAACGATTGATGTTCATTTTTCTTAAATAGAAGATCTTTATAGTTGATCTGGAGTGGAGTGATGCAGTCCATGTGGTTGAGAGGCATTTCAGAGCACAAGTCTTCAAAGGGTTTCCTCTTCGTCTACATGCCTTCCCCTAATCTATCTTTCTCTTCTTCTTCTTCTTCTTCTTCTTCTTCTTGGAATGACGGGAGGGACAGAGTTCAGCAATCTGCTGCTACACTCCTAAAAATCTAGGTTCTTTATTGGCATATAGTTTCATGAAAAACCTTTAACGTCTATGGAAGCTCTCCATTGTACAAAAGATTCTTTACAGTGGGAAAAAAGATTATTCAAACTTAATTTTGGCACCTTTTATTTTTGAGAGTGTATGATTAAAATGGTGGCAAATTCTTACTGAACTATTTGTGAAAATTGGATAGGAGCAAAGCTGTCTTAGTTACTGGGATGTAAAACATTTTAACACTGGGTCATGGTGAATTTAAAGGGCTGGATCATCCAAAAAGGAAAGCAGTGTGAACATTCTTGCAACAAACAAGCAAAATAATAACAGAACTTTTATTTTTGGGTGATTTATTCCTTTAATCCTGAACAGAAAAGTTTTTTCCCCCCCAATATGAGTACTCAGATATTTTCCCACTCACCACACATTATAGATTTTGATGTATTTCTCCCATTTTAAAATCTGTTTTCTGTGTGAAATCAGGTGTTTTTTTCTCTGAATTTGAGTCATTTTCACTCGGCGTGATGTGGACTAGGCTTCTATTTTTTGTTTGTTTTTTTTTTGTTTTTTTCTGTTTCAAGCGTATTGAGAACATGTGATGTCGATATTGCAAACCCATGCACTCTTCTGTTCTTTGGTTTCAGGGCATCGATCAAAGGATTGTTAACTAGCGCCCGTGATGCATGCAACGGGTTATTAGCTCTAGTGAAGTCAGTGTCACGTCACCAGTATGTAAAGGTATTTCTAAAGTAATTGTGGCACTGGTTTCACACTCTTGCTGAAAACCTGTGATATGTACCATAGGCTTTGACGCAAACATACAAGAGGTTGCTATATTTCACGCTACTGTTTAGGAAATTGGCTATTAATGTTTGACCCATATAGAGAATAAGACTTTGTTGTTTGCATTCTAAATGTACAGCAAAAAGGGGAAAGTCTTCCAGAATTGATCTCCCTTTGTTAAAGAGTCCTTGCCCCCATAGTATGCATTACGCACGACAGCACGGTTCTGGCACCATCGAGGTTCTGGCAGGTCCGAGCGCGTTTTCGCCAGTGCCGTCCAGGCCGTGCTGTATACCGTTTGAGCAAGGAGACCCGCATCAGGCTTGTGAAATGAAGTGTAAAACTGTTTTTATTATTTGGGTTTTTTTTTATTGTTTTGTTTTTGTTTTTGAAGATCAGTTAGTGATCTCTGTGACATAATTAAGCCAAGTTTGTAATTGTATAATATTTACTGTAAGATGTAGAACATTCAATAACTATTAAAATCTTTCCAAAAATCTTTCCATTGTTTTTTCAACACACACTCACACATAATAGATTGATTGGTTCTTTTTTTTTGGTCCAGTCAATTCATGTAACCTTTAAATGCATAACTTGGGTCTTTAGTGACCCGGGACGTCATTCACCCTCATCCTCATTCAGTTTTTAAAGTTAGACATCAACCTATTATTCAATTAATTATAAACAATATACCAAGTCAAAATGATAAAATTATAAAAGAATGCCTGTTTTCCCTTTCATTTAAAAACAAAAAAAAATGTATAGGGTTTCTACCCAAGGTGTGTAACAGTGTAAGTATATTTTGTTTCTACATAATAATTTAATCTTTGATGACCGAATACGTTTAATCCAACTTTATTCCACAAGGTGGCAATGTCTGGTACACAATGATGAAGTGAAATTTCACTCATAGACAGTTACAGAAGGAACAGAACAGAAGAATAGTATCATCTGCGCAGAGACGGACAGAGTACACAGCTTTATTAAAGGAATAGTTCACTTTTCAAAAAACTTTTGCTGATAATTTACTCAGCCCCATGTCATCCAAGATGTCCATGTCTTTCTTTCTTCAGTCGAAAAGAAATTAAGGTTTTTGACGAAAACATTCCAGAATTTTTCTCCATATAATGGACTTCAATGGGAACCAAACGGTTCAAGGTCCAAAAGACACTTTCAGTGCAAACTGTTCAAAGGGCTTTAAACGATTCCAGACGACGAATAAGGGTCTCATCAAGCGAAACGATCACTCATTTAAAAAAGTTTTATAAGCTCAAATGCTCGCCTTGCTGTGTTCTATGATGGACATCCGTGACTTTCCTGTTCGAACTCGTTCATCAAAATGAACGAATCTTTTTCCGAGTCAATTTGTTTGTTTTGTTCGTTGAATGAACCAAATGACTCGGAAAAAGATTTGTTCATTTGTGACAGGAGAGTCACAAATTGAAACGTGCGTCACAGAACAGAGCAAGGCGACCATTTGAGCTTATAAAACTTAAACTTTGTTATTTATTAAATGAGCGATCGTTTCGCTTGACAAGACCCTTATTCATCGTCTGGAATCGTTTAAAGCCCTTTGAACAGTTTGCAGTTTGTACTGAAAGTGTCTTTTGGACCTTGAACCGTTTGGTTCCCATTGAAGTCCATTATATGGAGAAAAATCCTGGAATGTTTTCATCAAAAACCTTAATTTCTTTTCGACTGAAGAAAGAATGACATGGACATCTTGGATGACGTGTGGGTGAGTAAATTATCAGCAAAATGTTTTTTCAAAAGTGAACTACTCCTTTAATTGAGTAAAAGTACAGATACCCCTTGCTAAATTTTACTCAAGTACAAGTAAAAGTACTACAGTCAGATGTCTACTTGAGTAAAAGTACTGAAGTACTTGTTTTTAAAAGTTTTTGAGTATCAATAGCACGAGTACATTTTCTAAATATTGCATTACACAGTGCTTGCATTTATGTACAGAAACATCCTACATGGAGTTATGAAAAATGTTAATGTCAATTGGAGAATGTAAAAGGAAAAGGAATAAAATCAAGTCATATTCATCTTTGTAACATGTTGCTTTATTTAACATTTAAGAAAATCACAATCCAATCACATTTGAGAGGGAAACAACAAATTGAGGGTTTCCGAGATTTTTCTTATTTATTTATTTATTTATTTAGTTACTCATACTCATGGTTATGGATTGAAATGTAGTGGAGTAAAGAGTACAATATTTCCCTCTCAAATGTACTTGAGTAAAGTCATGAGTACTCCCCAAAAATGATACTCGAGTAGCTAAAGTACAGATAAATGTACTTAAGTACTGTACTGTTCGGCTCTGCATCTGCGAAACTTTACACAACAATCAGCGATTTAGGCCTACTGCAGAGGAAGTACTGAACGCTATCAAATATTGTCACTTGATGATGTATCTGGTGAACAAGCTGTCAGCGATCAAAATAATGATTTTGAAGATGTTATAATTGCGCATTTAACGCACGTTTCCATTAAAAAAGAGAAAAAAAACGTTTAGCAACTTTTTGTCGCAGCTCAACGCAGCCCTATTGCATGAAATAATTTCTCTAAACCGCTGCTGCTGCTGCCAACAAAATAACGTTAATTGTTCTTAAAAACAAGAAAATTATGTGTCTTTTGTAATGAATCCTCTTACGAAATGTGGATGGATCTGTTCAAACTGTTTAAGTGCACAGGATGGTTGTTTTTTTTTCTTCTTCTTCTTCTGAATTTGGAGAGATAGGATGCACGCGTTGCAGCATGTGGATGCTGCAACACGTGCGTCGCCGATGACGTTGGGAATTTTTTGAATAGCACGTCTAGACTAAAGGTGTGTTAAAGGGTACATATCATGCTTTTAAATCATTCATTTTTACTTATAAATCATACATTTGTGGTCTATATAAAGCATAACTGCAATGCTTGGGTCTGAATTCCTCATTATTATAGCTCAACAGGCCCCTTTTCTACCCCTTTTCTGATGTGCTTCTGTGAGCAACCCGTTTCGAAGCGTCCCCTTTAAATAAAAAGGAGTTGCGTCTTTCCCCGCCCGCTCTCCAGGTCGCTGAGTTCACTGTCGGTTCAACTCCCCGCGTTCAGCCATTATTGGAGTTTGATAAGAGATATACGATTACTATAGTTTCAAAGAACATTTTTATTCACACGTTAACAAAATGTCAACAAAAGACTTGTCCATCAAGCGTTACATATTCGAGCCAGAGCGAGCGATTTGAAAAAGACGACGACAAACCTGCAGAACAACGTCTTCATATGGATGCAGTGGTATGTAAAGTTAAGTTAACTATGTTGTGTTATTAGTGAAAGTCGACTATTTCTCTTGTTAAAACAAGCACTCTGACAAGATAAATGACTGCCTCTACCCCCTCTTATCACCACAAGGAATTTATTAACAAAATATTAACAAGAATAACTAAACAGAACTACTAAATGAATGCCATGAATGATAAAGGAATTAAGTGCATAAGACATAAAATACAGGTGATTAAGTTGAGTGTGGCTATGAAAGAGTTATGTTATCTTATGGAAGTATAAACTGGTGTTTCTCTGAAACAGATTAAGGAAAGAACCGTATGCATCAAACAAACGAAATTTTATTTGTTGTTATTAAATAGGATCAGTTAATATTACACCTAAAGTGAATTCGAAAATCATGACCATCAAGCCAAGGTCTCTGGAAAGAGGTTTGGTTAAGTGATATTTACGTTCTATGTGGTCGAGTGAGCAGTACGTTTGCGGTGACGTCTTCCACTGGTTTGCTGGGTCAGAATACAGTGGGGAAAGGAGCTGGAATCTGTATCAAGAAGCTTGACATGAAGCTCCGTGGGAGGCCGATCTCCCGGAGCACCAAAAGGGTCCTAAAATCTGGAAGACGCAGATGAGGCCCTGACGTAGGTGCAAAAGGTCTTAACAATCTGGAACACACATTCAAAGGTACCTTTGAGTGATGGTTCGCTCTAACCATGTTGCAAATGCCTCTGTATCTTCTGCCTCTCTGGACCAGACATTCAGAGCCTGGCTAATCCACTTTTGTCTCTCTGGCATGAGACTTGCAGACTGCAGACTCCGAACGTGGTCATATCTGGTGCTGACTAGCTATTGAGTCTCTTCCTTCAAACACTGGAGGCTCAAAACTTTGTTGATCTGTTTCTGTCTCTCCATTCCTGTGCTGTGATTGGCTGCTGGTATCAGAGGACACACACAGTGTGGCCCTCCCTTATTTCCCCTGTGGAACTCATTTGCATTTAGCATTGCATTAAAGTCTTTAAAGTTGTACCAATGCATTTTTCACTTTCCAAAGCACCACCAGAATATCTTTGACAATATTCCAAACAAATTAAGTCCAAACAAGATGGAAAAAGATTGAACTTTCATGCATTCATTCATTTGTATATTAACAGCTTAATTTCTGCAAGATGTTGCACAACAAATAGCTGTCACAGAGATATATTCCTCGTAATAAGTATGAAATAGATACATTTTTATGGTTTCCACTTTCTAAACATGAACAGATTTCGATAGATAGTGGCCACTGCTTCTGCATCCTAAGGTCCTGAGGAATTTTTATGGTGGTCACAGGCCAAAACCTTAGGAATTAAGTCTCTAGATAGGTTAAAGGCAGAAACTGCATGTGGACCAATGAGAAGTCTTGTCCTTCCGGGGATTGGTTCCAAAGGTGGTATGCTTGCCCTCTAACAGGTTTCTGGCTGTTGTCCTAGCATTTTTTACCTGATGGTGTTGGACAGCTTGTTTGTGTTAGTCCACCAAGATCCAATCAAAATGTAAACCTTTGTCCACTGTTACAGATAAAGAGATGGATAGATAAACTTGGCTCAGGAATGTGCTATTCACCACAGCAGCATCTACCTGGATGATTCAACTGCAGCCACCGTGCACCCACCGCACACCAGACAAGAATTATAGAGCCAATAGAGAGGGATTATGAGGAGGCCATGATTGATAAGGGCCAATGGAGGGATTTTCCCCAGGACACCAGGGTTACACCTACTCTTTATAAGAAATGCTATGGAGTCAGGACCTTGAAATTCATTTTTGGTGAAGGGGCAAGGGCATCCAAGATGTAGGTGTCTTTGTTGCCGCAGTAGTTTCAATTTTGATTTTTATACGTTAAGAAGTTGTTATTTTTGTTTGTTTTTGCGCACAAAAAGTATTCTAGTCGTTTGATAAAGTTAAAATTGAGCCACTGTAGTCACTTGGAATATTTTAACGATGTCTTTAACCCTTTCACGCGTACGATCACACCGGTGTGATCAGTCTTGGCTGGTCCCTGGAGCGTACGATCACACCGGTGTGATTAGAACGTTTAGTGCGTCACGTGATCAACTGCTAAATTCAAACTTGCTCTCCCGCGTTGACTGGCGCTCAGCCAGAGACAGATGCACTCAGTGCTGTCATATATCACAACTATTGAGTGTTTTCAACCACATAATGTTTATTTTACGTTTCAGACATTTAAATACGCATATGTACTAGCAAAACAATGATTCTGAGTTTGTAAAATACACACAGCTGTCTATGGAAGCGGCAATAATAATCGACACGTTTTATTCATATCAAAAACACATTGTGTAAGTAGCTTAACATTTGACCCTATTCTTCTCCCAGTTCACCAGCCACTTACTTTCATGTATTTCGTGAGAAGTGGAGGAATTGACGTTATAAACCAACAGATCCGATTCTCTGAACTGAAAATGAAACTAAAATGGCGCCGCCCATTGCGCATACAGCTCAACTAACGCGATCGTTATAAAGATGTCTAAACCACAAAACCCATCCACTTGCACATATTTGACAATCGGAATATCATTGTTTTATGATATAGCTAATAGATTTTTGAATGTTTTTAATAAAAAAGGAAAAATGCCATAAAAGCAGATCACCATTCATTCTGCGCTCTGTTCTGGGTGTGCTGTGTCACGTGACAAGCAATGACGCGTCACCATGGAAACATTAAAGTGGCAAGTTCTAAATAACGGTCGTCTTGAAAAACTCACGCTGGGGGGTCAGTTAGAGTATTTTAAACTTACGTGTGAAAAGGTTAATGACTTTTCGATGCCAGCAAGTGTCATTCCCTCAAGAAGCCTATGGACAAGTATGCAGGAGTGATCTTAATATCTTAAATATCTTAATTTGTGTTCCGAATATGAACGATGGTCTTACAGGGTTGGAACAAGATGAGGGTGAGTAAATACTGACAGAATTTTCATTTTTTGGGTGAACTAACCCTTTAAAGTCCATTATATGACTGATAGACATGAACTGATAGACATCTTGGATACCTAAAAATATCAAAATTGAATCTACTGTGTAAACAAAGACACCTACATCTTGGATGCCCTTGAGGTAAGCTAAAACATACCAAAAATTAATTTCAAAGTGAACTATCCCTTTAAGTATATATACTGACCCGTCACTATAACTTGTTTGTGTTTGAACAAAGGTAGTGCATTATAATTGCCCTGTTACAGTTGACCTCTAGTCTAAATCAAGCCATGATTCTACAGAGAGAAGAGTAAATGCTACGTTTCTTCTCATCCGTAGATCTTTTCCTGGAAAGTTGTATTTTAAATATGTCCCAAAAACACCATTAGAGGTCATTACATTTAGAAAGGAGGTAATGTTCAATTGTGTTGTGTGTGTGTCCATTTCCTTTACTAATTTCCCCAGTTCTGCCAGCTGCATGTTCCCCACAATCCAATTTACTACATTAATTAGTATTAGTACATGTGTGCAGAATTGAACAGGCGTTCTGCTGGGGTCACTGTCATCAGCAGGGATTATAAAGTCAAACCTGACGCCGGATATTAGAGATTGTGGGGAGATGGACGAAGATGGTTTCAATCTATTTCATAATTATTGGCCAATTTCCATTGAGTCTCGGGCCGTACAGCTTGAGGTTTCAGAGGCTCCTGGAAATTCAAGACCCCGAGGCAGTGGCCTGGACTGTAAGAGCACTTCTGTGGACGGAAATATCTGTTAGATCTTAACTAAAACTTCATTAGGGCTGATGCCATGAAGAACCTGAACTTCTGCATCCCACTCAACATGAGCCACTACAGCACATGCTCCAACAAGTTCCATGGTGAGCATGTAATGCATTTCCCAGTTTCCATTCCCATTCATTTCTTGTCTTTTCTCTCTACTATGACAAAAGCGGCAAAAAGAACAGAAAATGAGCCTAGGTGTGGATTCAGCTATGTAAAATAAACAGAAAAAAAGATTCAGTGGGGTTCTATATAGAACCCTAGGGTTCTTGACTCATTTTTAAAGAACCTTTTGTGCCAAAACGATTATATGGTATACAGTATAAGAAGAAATTAAATTTGAAATGGATTTTTTATTTAATTAATTCAAACTAAATGATTACATGATGGGAACCCCTTAAAGCTTAAATTAAGCACCTGGCAGAACCCTATAGAACCTTTTCTTTTCAGTGTAATGTAGGCAGATCAGTCTATTTCTAATATCAGTTATAGTAATAACAGATCTGCAACTTCCATCAAATAGTCAGTCAAAGCCTCTCACTGAAGACCAGCAGACTGATGTTGTACTTTTTTTGGCTGGAGCCAAGCTGTCTGGACCCAGAAAGGGCTTCTCTCTGAGAACATGAAGGACTGAGATTAATTAAATGCATTAAATGCATCTGTGTTTCACAGTCAACATTATGGCTTTTTGTCCATGGTAAAGCAAGGAAAACAACACCTTCAACAATGTTATTGATCTGCCTTACTTAAAGGAGTAGTTCACTTAAAAAAGAAAACTTTTGCTAATAATTTACTCACCCCCATCTCATCCAAGAAGTCCATGTCTTTCTGTCTGCAGTCGAAAAGAAATGAAGGTTTTCAATGAAAACATTCCAGGATTTTTTCCATTTAATGGACTTGATTGGGAAACCAAACGGTTCAAGGTCCAAATGAGAGTTTCAGTGCAGCTTCAAAGGGCTTTAAACGACACCAGATGATGAATAAGGGTCTTATCTAGCGAAACGATCGGTCGTTTCAAAAATAAATAAAAAAGTTGAAGTTTTATAAGCACACATGCTTGCTTGCTCTGTTCTGTGATGCGCATTCGTGACTCTCCTGTTCGAACTCGTTCATCAAAATTAACAAATCTTTTTTCGAGTCATGACTCGAAGGGTCCTAGATAAGACCCTGATTCATTGTCTGGTGTCATTTAAAGCCCTTTGAAGCTGCACTGAAACTCATTTGGACCTTGAAATGTTTGGTTCCCAATGAAGTCCTTTGTATGGAGAAAATCCTGGAATGTATTAATCAAAAATCTTAATTTCTTTTCAACCGAAGAAAGAAAGACATGGACATCTTGGATGACATGGGGGTGAGTAAATTATCACCAAAAGTTTTTTTTAGAAGTGAACTACTCCTTTAAGGTGGACATTGACGCAGTTTTCTTCTAGAAACAAACTTGTTGTATTATTTTCATGTTATCACTGTGAAGCTGCTTTGGTACAATCTGTGTTGTAAAAAGCGCTATATAAATAACTTGACTCAAAAAGGTGACGCAATGCAGTTGTTTCTGGTGAAAATGCAGTTTTGATTTTACTGGATCTGATTGTTGCTTTTGACACAGTAGATCACAATGTCCTTTTATCACGCCTTGAACAGCGGGTATGCATTAAAGATACAGCACTACTCTGATTTGAGTCATATTAATTCCAGGACATTCTTGGTGGTGGCTATTGGCCAATTTTCTCATCATCTGTTTCTTTCTTTCTCCTGTGGGGTTCATCAAGGGTCCGTTTTGGGGCCATTGCTCTTTAATCTGTACAAGCCTCCTCTCCATAACATAATTAGGAAATATGACATTATGAATTAATGGGAAATGTGTACATTTTACTGATCATTTTAGCTTGCTTAGAGGGGAGCAAATGTAAAAAAAAAATGTCTCATTTTACCCACTCTCTTCAAAATTTTGCTGATTGTTTTTAAAGTTTTAAATGGACAAGAACCGTCTTACATTACTCGTCTTATTTATTTGAAGTCAGCTCCTAAGTCCCTCAGATAAAGTCTCCAACATGTCCCACGGTCACATCTTAAATCGAAAGGTGCCTTTGCTGTTTCTGCTCCAGGGTAATGGAATCGACTGTAATGTTTTGATCGACAGAAGATGATCATCTTTTTATTTATGATGAACTCAGAATAACAAGCCAAATATGAAACAGTACGCTAGTACACAGACAACTGAGGGACCAAAGGAACTTAAGTGGTGGAACAAACAAGGTTAATGTGGAGACACAGCTGAACTATTAGTATTAGTCATATTAGTAACCATGATCATATTAGTAACCATGACAACTCATAAGTGGCGGGAAACTAGACAAACAAAACAAGTGACTGAATGAAAACAAAACAAACAGAATGTGACTGTGACACTGACATTATTTCTGTTTTTGAATCTAGACTTAACCTCTTTAGCCTTTCCTGATTATTAGATTATGGATTACCAACTGTTATCTTTCATTTTTGCATTTTATTTCATATTTTATTGTATTTTATGATTGTTTTGCACAACACTTTGCTCAGTGTAAGATTAATTTAAATGTACTCTCTATATAAAATGTACTTCTTGCATGTTTAAATGTTTTGCCACCTGCTTTGAGCAACTTAACATATAAATCTATATAGAAGTAATGATTTAGCCTGGATTAGGCCTTAGATCCGTTTCAAAATTAAACATTAGTGGTGTGATTTTGAAACAAAACAGTGGCACTGGCATATTTTAAGACATGTCAGTGCAAGTTGATTTCAGTTAAAACAAACATCCATTTTAGTCTGGGACTAGGCTTAAGCCTTGTCTGTGAAACCCAAGGCACGTCTCCCAAAATGCTTAACAGCAATAGGACTAAAAAGTATGTTCTTCTAGATAAAGTGAGCTCTAATGAATAGATTTTCCTAATTTCAGTTAGTTCGGCCAAAATTTACAAGTAACCCATAATTTGCTCACTCTCAAGCCATATAGGTCTATACGACTTTCTTCTTCCAGCCAAACACAATCTGATTTATTTTTTTAAAAAAACATAACCTGGCTCTTCCAAGCTTTACTATGGGACTGAATGGTACCTTAGATATCAAGGCCCAAAAAGTGCATCCATCCATCTAACACAGTCTCATCCCAATTCGTCACATAACTGACGTTTTGGGACGTCTTTTGACCATTCGTCAATATACGACTTTTTAGGGCCCCCTTAAACGTCGGTAGATGACGATCCCGGGTCGTCATACAACTGACGCTTTACCTTTAACGTCAGTTAGGTGACGTGTTGGGTTTAGGGTTAGGTTTAGGTCTGGGGTAGAGTTAGGATCTCATAACGTCATCTACCAACGTTTAAGGGGGCCCTAAAAAGTCGTATATTGACGAATGGTCAAAAGACGTCCCAAAAAGTCAGTTATATGACGAATTGGGATGAGACAATCCACATGGCTCCATGGGGGGTTAAAATGGGCCTTCTGAAGTGAAGCAATGTGTTTTTGTAAGATAAATATCCATATTTATAACTTTATATAACCTATAATCACAGGCTTCCGGTAATGACCAAACGAAAGTCGAGTTCCGGCTGAAGAGTGACCTCTAATCCGACGCATGCCATGACGTAGTGACCCAAAGTTGCCCAGCCCAACCCAGCCCCCGAGGCGTCTGCGCAAGAGGTGTCTACTCTCACCTAAGTTTACGCTCACGCATCGGGTCTCACTGTTGCAGTCTCACATTGGTCTCCTTTAAAGTTTCAGGAGAGACTTCAACGACGTCACACACTGTGCTCAGATTTTTCTCCTTAGCTAGAGAGAGCTGTCATATTTTAGTCTCCTCTAAAATTTAGAGAGATCTCAACAACTTTTCAAAAAGTCAAGTGCTTGACAGGCACTAAATAACTGTAAGTAAAAAATGTTTTTAAAAGCCTATATTGATGTAATATAAAACTGACTTACAGAAGTCTTACTGGAACAGTAACCCTGGAGCATTCCTTGTCGAAAGACACATTGAATGCCTCGTGACTCAATCCTTTAGTTTAGGAGACAAATATGAGCACAGTGTGTGATGTTGAGATCTCGTCTGAAACTTTAAAAGAGACCATTGTGAGAATTTTAGAGTTTTGTCCAAGGAGACAAGTGCGAGAAGCCGGAGACTGAAGCACACGTTTCCATTTAATGTTAAAGCAACCTCATTTCTGTCTAGGAGAAACATTTGAGATGTTAAAGAGATTTTATTTTTTCCTCTGGGTATGGTCAAGGAATAAAAGAAGATTTTAACTGTTGCTCTCGTCTCTTTTTCTTGGGCATTCTTTTCTTTGACTCTTATTTTCCTCTGGGTCCCTTTCTTGGAACACTCTTTCCTTGCCTCCCCATGTCTTTGTTTCTTTTTATTGAGGACTTTATTCTTCCTCTCTGTGCTCTCTGCTCACTTTATCCACTATCTCTCAGGTGACATTTTGGGTACAATTAACTGTGTTTTATCATCTTTTATCATACATTTTGTGACTATTAACCTACTAGTTAACTATTAACAAAGTGTAACCATAACCAATTAGTTATTAAGACAATTTCAATTTTGATTCTGATTGAGTATTAACTTTGAAGTGCCACCAGGAAAGTGTTTCTCTCCCGGCTTCTGTAAAATTGTGGCATGTTCATGGAATGTCATGTCTGATGCATCGAGGAAATTCTAGCACACAATTTTAATTTTACTTAAAAAGATTTTACTTTACTTTTTTTACCATAAAGTTTTATTAAACAATATAAAAACAATATAATTTCTAATGAAATGTTTTGTTTAATAGGTTCACTCGTATATGCATGTATAAACCCCTTCCAGTTAAACAAGCATTACTAGATCCATTTCTTTAAAGTAAATGTGACACATATGACTCAGCCTCTGATACTGCAGTTCGCTGGAAATTATAGTATGACATTTCCATAAACACTAGAACCTCTTGCAGTCTTCTTTTGCCAAGTTTTGTAAACACTTGCCATGTTCGTTTTTTTGTTGTTGTTTTTTTTTTTCCATACTTTCGGAGCAATTACCAATTAGAGGTGGTAAGAGGACTATATTTATCCTACACTCTTGAAAAAAGGGTTCATCGGGGTTCTGTATATGAAGCATAGGGTTCTTTACTCAACTCCAAAGAACCCTTTACAAGAAAGAACCCTTTTGGCACAAAGGTTCTTTATAGGCTAGGCTATTATTCATTCATATATTACATTATTCTGCAACATTTTGTAGTTGGTTAGTAACTTAATATCACATTTTAATCATGCTGATTTTTGGTGGAGAAAAACTGAAATGGCACTAGTTGTGTGATATTGATTAACTACATAAAATGATATAAATATAGACATTTTCTAACCTCCATATCTTGAATTTTGTGATCATTCACACTCATACTTATATTTTACATAAGAACCCCTAAAGGGTTCTTGTTATTGAACCCATAAAAAGGGCGCTTTATAGAACCTTTTACGGGTTCCAAATGTGTAGCGTTGATAGAACCTTTTAAACTATTTAGAACCTTTTCGTCTAAGAGTGTACACTCTTTTTGCAGTAAGAAATACAGTTTATTTGATGGCATTTAATGAGTCTAGGGTTGGTTTAAGGACATCTATTTTTATTCCAAGTATTAGATTTTACCCAAGTATTGTCATGCCTGTGGTTATGCCTTAACTTGTTCACTTGTTCTTCGCCTTTAATGAGCAAAAACATGAGCGAGTTTGCATGGATCACATAAAATCAGTAAAGCTGCAATGCCGTGTAATATTAGTCAGATAATTGATACCTAGGCCTAATGTTTCATAGGTTCTATAGAAGTATACAATAGCTACAAACATTTTCAGAAATTCTTTCAAATTCTGTTTTTAGTTTCCGAAAGGTTTTTTTTCTCACACAATTACATAAACAAGCTCTATAGACAACATTTGTGACATGTCCACTACCATGAATGAGTGAATAATGAATTCTGCAGCAATTGCACAACGTCTTTCAGCCAACCAGACCTGTCTAATGGGCTGGACTTAACGTTACGTGAGTAATATTAATGAGACGTGGGCGTAATTCGCACAACTGCACAAGTCGAAAAAGCAGAAGAGAGCAGTGCAGAATCTTTCGCTTCTTCAATTTTCTTCGTCTGTCTGGGGAGATTCACTTTTGCTTCGCATACAGAGTCTTTATTTACCGATGATCAAGACGGAAATAACTAAAGAGTGGATGCAAAGGTAAGTTTAGGAAGCAATTAAAACACGTGTACACTTTGTTTTTAACGTGTACATTTTTTGTTTTTTGTTTTTTGATTTTAACGATGTAATCAATTGGCATGAAATGAGCAGTTTCAAAACACAGGCTACATCAGCTTCTTATTCTGGGCATGCATGGTGATTTTTAGTTAAGGATGTAGATACTAATTAATGTTAGTTCCCAATCCAGGTTTAAGATGTATAAAAAAATGTCCTGGTGTTTAATATAAATAGCCTATAGAAATATAGAAAAATGTAAATAGAAATTTCCTAGTATAAAACAGTGACGCATAAAAGAAACAGGTTTTAATTAGGCTACAATAACAAACGATTACAAAGAAAGTCTAGTTATAGGCTAATTAGCCTACTAACATCTGTTACCTATTGATATTTTATATCCATAGTTTAGATTTTATAAAGGTCTAATGTTAAATTGAAAAACTAATTCCTTGGGAAAAAATGTTATTGATAAAAATGTTTTATTTCATAGATTTTAGGGTAAATCCTTTTATATTCAAATGTTAACTATTGGCTGTGCAATCCATTTATTGACTTAGTAAATAATTTATTGACTTACAGTTGCAGCTTCACACCATCTGTCACTTTTATTTATTTTGTATGTAAAGTAAAAACTGTTAGGAAAAATTATCATTCTGTTAGACATCAACATCTGTATAAAAAGCTCTGTGGAATTATTACGCAGTGTTCCACTGTAAGCCATTGTTTGCAGTGTGGATTCCAGTAGGTTAGTGATGCTTCAGTGAATGGCTTCTGTGTTTCTTTTATGCACATGGACATACACTGATGTCTCATTAGGGGATAAGCATGGTGTGGGTGGAAGTGTGCATGCTTGTGTGTACAGAAGAAAACGCCGCTAGAGATTGTGAGAACCTTCAATAGCTCTTTTTTTATATACTTTGACCTTAAATAGCAACCCCAGCCAGTGGTGCTAAGTGCAGTTTGTATCCTCAACAGAGAGACAATACAAGGAAAATACAAAAGAGAACCAAGTCCCATTCAGAAACATGACTTTCCTTGTCAAAAGATATCCACAGATATTTGTTTGTTGCAGTTTTGCTGTGGGGAAATGTCGCCGCTTAACCCTTGCTTTAGTGTGCTATTTTTGCACCTGACTGACTATGATAAATGTGTGCAAGGTGAACAACCCTCTTAGCAGTATATCTGCTTCTATTTTAATGGCCACACATGGACACTATGTCACTTGGTTATGTTGTTTAACCAGGGATCACAGTGTTTGAGATGATTTGTGAATGTCATTTTTGCAAAATGAATGGGTCAAATTCATTTTCAAGACCTGACAGGATATTTTTCCATTTTTCATTGCAACAGTTGTTTTGTTTGTTTAGCAAGTCTATTTGTAACAAAAGCTTTGTGACAAGTTTCCTACAAAAAAAAAAGGTGTGGAAGAGGGTGATCGGGAAATAGTAAATGCCTTGAACATGAAAATGAAACCACACTGCTTTCTTTCTTTAATACTATAAGTCAGAAATATGTCTTAAATTTGCATAAGAGCTTGTGATATGAAGTAACAGCTAAATTAAGACTTGTTGTCTCAGGTTGCTGCTCTCTGGTTCTCAAACGTTCTGTTACCAGCCCTGGAGATATTTGCACAAGCGTCATGTTCTCACAGTTATACAGAACCTCAAACACCGCTCTTAACACAAATGAGTCCTGATTGAGGTCTAGCCACCAGACAGCTGTCAGCGTTCTGTGTTTGCCAAATTCAACAGCCATAACCACCACTCCCTCTCTGTTCTGCGCCTTGAAGCTGTACCGTCTCAGTCAACATTGTTACTTACATTAATGCAGTTTAGATTCATGTCACATTCTACCATAATTATTACAAACCCCAGCTGCATTCTTGGACTTGTTGTCTTTTTCTGACCTTAACTAGGACTCAAATGACCCTGGAACACGGTTTATGTACAGTAAACACCTTTTCTTTATTTTGTTTCCTAATAAAAATGCAACCTCATTATCTTTGGTTTAGAGATTTGCTAAATTATGATCTTTAAACCTACAGTTTTTGCCTGGCAGACAAGAAATCATACACACTCGGTCAGTGATTTTGTCTCATGTCCAGTCGTGACTTCTCAGTCGGTATGTGTGTTGTGTAGTGGACTGACTCAGTCCTTAGGTTTGTGCTCCTCTCTGACTGTCAAAGACTAGAATCTACTCTCCAGTCGATGGTAACCATTTTTATGTGCCGTAGGTGATTCCTTGCAGATTTTTTTTTTTTTGTAATGCTGGTTGAAAGTCTCCTCCTGATAGCAATCACTCTGTTAAGTGGTCTAAATGTATTTTTATAAATGTATGTCATCTGTGGAAGGCGTAGGATCATAGAATGTTCCTTGAATGAAAAATATCAAAACACTTTGGTAATTTTTTTGGGAGAAATGCTAATGGTCTTGTGCACTTCAATGATGTATGCTAAGCTATGCTAAAAGTGGTACCGCCAGAACCGGAGATCGGCTGAATGGATTCAAAAAAGGTAAAACTCAACAGTTTAACTCTGGGGGAGTTGATAAATGAGCGTATTTCCAAATAAAAAGTGGAGTATCCCTTTAAAATAGTCCAAGTGACTACAGTGGCTCTATCTTTAAGTTTATCAAGCGACGGAAATACTTTTTGTGCGCAAAAAAACAAACAAACAAAAATAACAACTTCATTCAACTATTCATTTCCTTCTCTGTGGCCTGCGAGATAGTTCATGTAGTGTAACTGCGCAACGCTCCTGTGTTGTACGTCACACGTAGGCTCACTAAAAATCTTGAGGCCCACAGAGAAGAAAAGTAATAGTTAAATAAATTCGTTATTTTTGTTTGTTTTGTCAGTCAGGGTAGTCTTTAATGAGGCGAAGAGAGCACACGTCACTCCTCTCCTCACAAAATTACACTGGTTGCCAGTTGCCGCTCGCATTAAAGGGATACTCCACTTTTTTTAGGAAATAGGCTCATTTTACCACTCCCCCAGAGTTAAATAGTTGAGTTTTACCGTTTTTCGAATCCATGTAGCCGATTTTCGGATATTTAGAAGAATATCAGTAACCAGACAGTTTCTGGTCTCATTGACTTCCATAATATATTATTTTTTTTCCTACTATGGAAGTCAATGAGACCAGAAACTGTCTGGTTACTGATATTCTTCTAAATATCCGAAAATCAGCTGAATGGATTCAAAAACGGTAAAACTCAACTGTTTAACTCTGGGGGAGTGGTAAAATGAGCCTATTTCCAAAAAAAGTGGAGTATCCCTTTAAATTCAAGGCACTGACGTTTGCCTACAGAACAACCACTGGCACTGCTCCCTTTTACCTAAACTCATTACTTCAGACTTATGTGCCTTCCAGAAAATTGCACTCTGCTAGCGAATGTCGTCTTGTGTTACCATCTCAAAGAGGCACAAAATCTCTATCTCGGACCTTTACCATGACTGTTCCCTGCCAGGGGAATGATCTACCTAACTCAGAGCTTCTAAGTCAGTAGCCACATTCAAGAACCTGTCTTTTTCGGCAGCACTTGATTCAGTAGTACTAACACTTTCTCTTCTCTTCTTTACTAAAAACAAAACTGCACTAAAATTAAACTGAGATGGGGTTATAGCACTTATGTATTGTTGTCCCACTGTTAGTTTTACTGCTTCTATTGTTTTCATTTGTAAGTCCCTTTGGATAAAAGCGTCTGCTAAATGAGTAAATGTATGTTTTTTGCGCAAAATCACTTGATAAACCCAAAGATAGAGCCACTGTAGTCACTTACTACTTACTACTAATACAAAAAGATACAAAACGTATACAATATTAATATATAGTAATATATCACATAAATATGAGAAAATTTAAAGGGATACTCAAAATACTTTGGAAATAGGCTCATTTTACAACTCCCCCAGAGTTAAACGGTTGAGTTTTACCGTTTTCAAATCCGTTCAGCTGATTTTCTGATATTTATAAGAATATCAGTAACCAGACAGTTTCTGAACTCATTGACTTCCATAGTTGGAAAAAAATCACGATTTATTTGAAACATTCCTCTTTTCGAAAACTGTGTTTTAGCTCAATCCCACTCGAGGCCAGTTTTCTGAATAGTCGGATGTGGATTGCTGAACCTGTCTAGACAAATCCAGCATGCTGCTTTCATTCCATCTGCCTACAAGATGACTGAATAAGACCTGATGAGGATCAGTCATGACCTGGGGTGCAGGGCTTGAGTGATGATTACTAGGTCAATCAGGCACTTTAGCAACGGTTACTCAAGATGGACTATCTGTGCGATCACACCTCTGCAAAGATCTCTGGATTAAAGGCATCTGTTAAATACCTTGCAGGTGTTACTACTGGGCAGGCACAAACAAACACACACACGTGGACTTAGACAAAGAGACACTCTTGTGAAACAGAATGTCTCATGTATGTTGCACAACACTTCTTAGGTTGTCAGACTCAGTGATGAAATAGAAGAACTTTAAGTGTCCACTGCAGCATTGCTTTTATTAATCATAGTTTAGATCAGCTTGTGAAAATTAGGTACTATATAAAAATTCACATTTACTGATGCCATTTCCTGCAGTAATGTGCAATGTTGATATAACTAGAAATTAACGTGCGTGAACTTTTGTGAAGTGATTTTGTGAAATTTTCTCTGTTTGCACCACTACATAAACAGTTAAGTCCAGATGGAATATAAGAACATGTTCCTTGTGAATGGTCCCAGATAGATTGATAAAATATTTGGGATTAAAGTAAAACTGAATGCTGTATGCCAATGAAATAGACTTGTTTGATGATGTGAAAATAACTTTCAGTTTCAGTTGTCGTTTTCTAAAGTCAGTTTTATTTTCATTGTTTTTATCTGCCTTCATTTTCTGTGGAAATATTGAAAATAAACAATTTAATGATTAATTTAAGAATTCGATTGATCCGGCATTTAATTCAATTCAAATTTGTATTCAAATGAAGTGCACTGTAAAAATGAATATGTTTATCTAATCAAAAAAAATTGTGGCAAAAGATTACAAGCAATATTATTAACTAAATGTAACAAATTAGAATTGAGTCATAATTAATCAAATTAATTCCTTAAAAGTTAACCATTTAAAATGAGTAAAACTTAAAACAAACAACCAGAAAAACATAAATTTAAGTCACCATTATGGTGATCAGTGTTTGATTTAGGTTTGTTTTAAAATTAATATGTTTTTTTTTCCTTCTGTGATTCTGCTTGTTAACATCAGGTGTCTTCAATGTAAATATAAAATAAAGAGTTCTTAATTAATCTTTGATGTCTGTCAGTGAAGTGACGTTACATTTTTGTTGTAAACTTTACTCATTTTAAATGGTTAACTTTTAAGGAATAACTTGATTAATTATACTCAATTCTAATTTGTTAAGTTTAATTAATAATATTGCTTGTAATCTGTCACAATTCTATTGATTAGATAAAGCGTATGCATTTTTACAGTGTGTAACATCATGATATTCATCTAATTTTTGCATTTGTTATAGCGTTTATTTACCAAGGATTCAGATTAATATTGTAATTTTAATCCCTATTAATTTTTTATATTTACAGTTTTCTTTTGATTTAGATTAGAATCTGATGAGAGAACTTTGATAGGATCAAATTTAATTCAAGTTTTTAACATTTGAAACATGGATTTCAGTAGTTTCACAAGCTTATGTGAATAGCTTTTCAGCATAGCCAAGTTTCTCTTTAAATAACAAATAATATTATAATAGAAATTGACATATGGACATAAAAGCTCTCAAAACCTTGTGAATGGAGACTTTGAGGAGTCTTTTATCACCGTACTAGTGAATTCTTTGATAGGGCACCTCATTTGAATATGAACCAACTCATTCAAAATGGGAACTGAAAGGAGTAAAAGAGGAATGTGAACGCTTTCTTTTCCTGTGTCTTTAGCAAGAGTGTCTCACATGATCAGCAGGACTCTACTAATAGTAATTGTGCAATGAAATCTTTTTATCATTTCATGGAACTCAATGTAAACTACATTTTCCATTAACAACAGTGTGACTAAGAAATTGATGCATGAATGATCCAAGAGTCTACATTTGGCATGTATTTTAACACACAAAGTAAAAACAATTTTTGCCCCTGCTAATAAGTTTGAAGTCAAATAGATTATCAGAAATAAAAATGAAGGTGATCCAGTGTCTGGATGTGCATATTCATATGTATTCTGTATTTATAGTTATACTTGGCTACTGTAAAGTGACTTGCTGAAAAGTTCTCTGTGCAGAAACACATATCCAAGTAATATTAATTAAATTCATTGTTGATTATATTTATCATTGATTTTTTTTTTACATTTAGATTTGAGCTCCACTCATAAAAATACTGTGGGAAAAATTTATTATTACAATACATGATCAGGTTTTCGCCACCAGCAAAAACCATGTGTTTGAATATAACATTCGAGTTGTGTCTTAACATGCAGTGTTGTCCAACACCAGAGAATAACACAGCAGTGTAGACGGCCTGAGTGCTCTAACTTGGCAGGATGAATAATGAACTTGCCCAGTGGCTCCTGAGAGTCTGACAAACAGTTACTTCTCTTACTTCCTGCATGAATCCTGCAACATTATTGATTTGGTTTTCCTCTAATTGGGTTTGAACAAGCTATGTTTTCACTCTAATTTGTATATTACTTACTACATTTGGACTAAATGTGTTCAATGCACACAGTGATTGACATTAATGATTTAATAGACTCTTTTTTTAAACGCATTTGTTAAGTGCATAGGCTTTCTAGGATATTAGGCTACTAGCAACATTTTAAGTACAGTCTATTTTGTTACATTTGACACAAACTTCCCGCACCAAGAAAAATGCAGCTAAATAGGTTAATATATATTTATTTTTTATATAATAATATATATTTATATATATTTTTTTCATGTTATAGGGCTAGTTAATTAATTATTTTACTGTATATTGTTATTATTTGTTACTGGTTTCAGTTCAGGCTGTTATGACTTACCAAATGAAATTATGCATCTGTTAAACGGGTCTCAATAAGTGTGTTTCTTGTTAGTGAAGTGGTCATAAACGTGTGTTTCATAGCAAAGGAAACATAATTAATTCATTTTTGGTGGTGTCTGGATTCATGGTAAAACCGCTGAAATTTTATATCTCGGACTTATTTATATGGTGGTGTAAAATGTGTTTTTAATTTTTTCATGGATAAGAAATCAAATTTTGTATTTTTTATTTATTTTATTTTTTATTCGGTGCTCTGCTATCTGTATTTTCTCAGTAGTTTTAGATTAATAATTGTGGTAGCAACATACAGACTTCATATGCCGCGGTGTTTGGAACTCTTCTACTGTACTACTGAAATTAATTTACCAGTGTCATTTAAGGATCTATTTATTTAAGTTCTCTTGGAAAGAATGAGATCTTGGTGTTTCTACACAGCAGTGAGAAGTGGAGACCTTTGCTTAAAGACGCTTTCTTTTCTCCTGGGAAAGACTCCAATAATGTCTCCTATGATTTCAGAAGAGATATTAGCAATACTTCAAACTGTGCCAATATTCAGATGTCAGAGATTTCAGTATGAACTGTGAATTCAACATCAAGTGGTTGTTTTATTTGTGTCTATTTGAATTACTCTCAAGTAAAATTATATGAGAAACAAACTGAGACAATTAAAGTTCATACTCAATCTCCAGAGATGTGAAAAATCATAAGCTAAGAAATTATTTTTTCCTCTGGATAAGTGTAATTTAAATGCTTGGTTTTTAATCTTTATTGAAAGGATAGTGGACATGTAACTGAACATTTATTGAAAATCAAGGCGGTGAAAATCAGGCGATAAATTAGATCGGGGCGGCAGTGGCTCAGTGGTTCATGTGGGTTGTCTACAAACCGAAAGGTTGGTGGTTTAATACCCGGTTCCACCTGACCAAGTGTCGAGGTGTCCATGAGCAAGACACCTAACCCCAGCTGCTCCCGACGAGCTGGATGGCGCCTTGCATGGCTGACACCGCCATCGGTGTATGAATGAGTGTGTGAATGGGTGAATGTGAGGCAATATGTAAAGCGCTTTGGTGGCCATTACGTCTATGAAAGCGGCATATAAATACAGTCCATTTACCAATCATTTATTTGACCAATTTGGGGTATATTGTGGGAATTGTTTGTCCTCCATATTTAATGACCCATAATTTGTTTTTTAATTTGTGTAATTTATATAATATAATATACAAGGGATAATGGCTGACTATACATTATTCCAGTTATCACATGCATATTCACCAAATAAAAAATATGTGGCCAGTTTCAGTAAGTGAAATACTAAAACCAGCAAAAAAAAAAAAAAAAAAAAAACACCAAGAAGACTCTAACTTTGTTAGAGTTGGCAATTGTTGGCCAAAACAGAATGAATTATTACAGAAACTTTAGATTATATTAAATTAAATATACCCAGAAGCGAGCACCAACCACTTAGTAATGCACTGAAAGCACTACAGTGTTATTTTAGTATCACTGATATGCTATTATATTGTTTATTAACATTTTGAATTAATTTGTATTTTATATTTTCCAGTTTAATTTGTATATTTTAACATTTTAGAAATGTTGTTTTGTTTTTGTCATTTTTGTAAGTTTTTTTTATCTCTATGTAGTTTTTATTAATTTATTTAAATTTGAGTTATTTTAGAAAGATTGTCTTGGCAACAAGTTGAAATAAAATAAGTTTAAGTTTATATATATTATTTAATTTGATAGTCAGTAACAATTGTTTTTTATAGTTTTGGTTTCGATTAACTATTAAAAAACCCTTCCGTACAGTCAACCACCACTTACGTTTTCTTCAGAGAAAGTAAAAATCTAGTATCTAATAATTCTGATCCATGTATGACTACACTGACTCCTGAACATTTCTGTTTTTTTTTTCAGAATGTGAGGCAATATCCATCAAGATGGAATCTCTTAACCATTCCACCTCCACTTTGCCTTCCTGCACCTACAAGGAGGAGTTCAAGCGCTACCTCCTCCCATCCGTCTACAGCCTGGTCTTCATCTTTGGACTGCCGCTCAATTTCATCATCATCCTGCGGATCTGGGGCTCACGGCGCACGCTGACGCGGACCAAGATCTACATGCTGAATCTAGCCGTGGCGGACTTTCTGTACGTCTGTTCCCTTCCTCTTCTCATATTCAACTATGCCAGCAAGGACTACTGGCCGTTCGGTGACTTCACCTGCCGCCTGGTTCGCTTTCAGTTCTACAGCAACCTTCACGGAAGCATCTTCTTCCTCACCTGCATCAGCTTCCAGCGCTACATGGGCATCTGCCATCCGATGACGCTGTGGCCTAAACAGGGCGGGCGCAGGTTAGCATGGTTGGTCTGCGCTGGCGTTTGGGTGGCTGTCGTTTTGCTCTGCGCTCCCACGTTTGAGTTTGCCGCCACCGGCATCCAGCGCAACCGCACGGTGTGCTATGACCTGAGCGTTCCCGTTCGTGCAACAGAATACTTCCCGTACGGCATCACCTTGACCTGCTTGGGCTTCGTCGTGCCCTTTCTGGTGATCGTGGTGCTGTACTGCAAAATGGCGCGGGTTCTCTGGCAGGTCGGCGAAGCCAGAGAGGTCTCGGCCGTGGAGAAGAAGAATAAAGCCATCAGGATGATCATCATTGTGACGCTGGTGTTTGCCATCAGCTTTTTGCCGTTCCACATGACGAAGACACTCTACCTGCTAGTGAGGATTTTTCCCACGGCCCCCTGTGAACTGAGGAACCTCCTGGCTGTGGTGTATAAATGCACCAGACCCTTTGCCAGCATGAACAGTGTTTTGGACCCCATTCTGTTCTACTTCACCCAGCCGCAGTACAGGCGCAGCACCAGAAGCCTGCTTCTCAAAATCACCTCACTGAAAGACATGTCTGCCAAAATCTGACTGGAACATACCTGCTTTTGTCTAATATTACTGTATCTTAAAGGTTTAGTTGACACAAACATGAAAATTGTCATTAATTGTCATTAATTACTCACCCTCATGTCGTTCCAATTTAATAGGTAAGACTTTTGACTCAAATGAAGTTCTTTTTAAGGGAGAACTCCGGCGCAAAATGAACCTTTGGTCTAATAAAACATTCTCTGAGCTTTGTTTTCATGATAATCAAATGTAAAGAGTTTTATCTCTAAAAACTGTTTAGCATATAATGCTAGTAATGGGGGCATTAAGTAAGTAAAAAGAAATAGCTAGTTTATACCACTAACAAGGCTCAAAATAGCCCCACACTAACACAGTAACATAACGAGGGTCCCTACATGCAAAACGAAGCATTGAGAACTTTGTAAGTGTACAGACCATTTAATAAGAAGATACTTTATAAAAACAGTTAACTTCGTGTATACCATGGTTTATACAGACAGGAGCCATCTTGGAAAACAGTCACGACAAGTCAAACCACGAACGTCGTGCTGAGTGATCTGAACTGTATGAAGTTCAGCGAACTTCTGAACTGTATGAAAGGCGTTCGGGGATCGACTTATCGAGACTGTTTTCTAAGATGGCTCCTGTCTGTATACGCGAAGTGAACTCTCTTTATAAAGTATCTTCTTATTAACGGTCTGTACACTTACAAAGTTCTCAATGCTTCGTTTTGCATGTAGGGAGCCTCATTGTGTTATTGTGTTAGTGTGGGGCTATTTTGAGCCTTGTTAGTGGTATAAACTAGCGATTTCTTTTTACTTATTCTATGCCCCAAATACTAGCGTTATACGCTAAATGGTTTTTAGAGATAAAACTCTTTACATTCGATTATCATGAAAACAAATCTCAGAGAACGGTCGACTAGGTACCGATGTTTTATTAGACCAAAGGATCATTTTGCGCCGGAGTTCTCCTTTAATTAAATCTGAGAGCTTTCTGTCCCTCCATTGACAGCCTATGCAACTACCACTTTCAATCCCCAGAAAGGTAGTAAAGATGTCACATCATTGATTGAAGTAATCCATGTGACTTCAGTGGTTTCACCTCAATTTTATGAAGTGAATCGAGTGCTTTGTGTGTGCAAAAACAACATACTATTGACATACTGTTAATCTCCAATGCACATTCATGACAACATCACGTTGGATGCGTGTTGTGTTGACGCAACTTGTGTCGGAGATTTAGATTTAGTCATTTTTTTGCCCAAAAATCACTCACGTTGCTTCATAAGTTTAAACCACTGGGGTCACATGGATGATTTTTATGATGTCTTTATTACCTTTCTGGGGCTTTAAAGTGGTAGTTGCATTGGCTGTCAATGGAGGGACAGAAAAGATCATTTGAGTTCAGAATATGAACAAAAGTCTTACAGGTTTGGAGTGAAATGAGGGTTAGTACTAATTAATGGCAGGATTATCATTTTTGGTACAAACCCTTTCATACAAGGCACTAAAATTGTTTTTTTCATGCACTGGACTTCTGAGATTTAGGCTATTTTGCTTCCATATCTTGTCCTTTTTCAGACTAAAAAAGGAAAAACATCCAAAATACACATTGAAGTGTTTAATTTATTACACTTTATCTATTTGCATGTGTATTTCAATTTTAAATATATCTTTTAAGCGTTTTTTTTTTCACCTGCACTGTAAAAATGAACACGACTGAATATGTTAAATCTAATCAATAAAATTGAGGCAACAGATTACAATCAATATTATTAATTAAATTTAACAAATTAGAATTGAGTAACAATTAACCAAATGAATTACTTAAAAGTTAACCATTTAAAATGAGTAGAATTTAGACATTTTTTTAAAAAAACAAAAATTTTGGAAAATCACATTCGTTTTTAAAATATCGGTAAAACAAATAGATTTCCGTGATACAGGTCAAATGATTGTGAATTAATAACCATCTCCATCATGTAATTTTTTCTAGTTGTTCATCTGGCAGTTATAACTCGCGTATAAGAGCCAAACAACATCTAAAATTAATGATTTAAGGGTGAAGAGCCCAGCTAAAACACACACTGATCCCCATAATGGTGACTTAAAAATTACGGTTTTCTTCTTCAGTGATTCTGCTTGTTAAATTTATTCATCTTTGACGTCAGTTTGTTGTTCCGATATTTTTGTTTAGAAAAATGTGTAAGTTTTGCTCATTTTAAATGACTAACTTTTAAGTAATTCATTTGGTTACTTATTACTCAATTCTACTTTGATACATTTAATTAATAATATTGATTGTAATCTGTTGCCTCAATTTTATAATATTCTTTATATTTCTTTATTTTATAATATCCTTTATAAAATATTTATAATATTTTAAAATATTCAGTCATATTCATTTTTACAGTGTGCGCTCAACCAGAAATATCCACTTCACCAGCTTTACATACTCCAAATTTTAGTTTTATTCCTTTCTATATTATTTTTTAAGTTTGTTCATATATCATTTGCCTGATTTACATAATAATGTATTCTTAAAAGCATGATGACATTTTTTGTCAGACTGTTGGCATATGTTCTGATTTATGGACTGATAAAAAGAGATCCAAATTCTACTTTGTAAAAAAAAAAATGAAATGAATCAATCATTTTTAAATCTGGCTTTATCCTGTGTTCAGATATTGGTTCTGGTTCATATTGGAAATGTACACAAATGAGTACATTTAAAAAATAATAATAACAAGGCATTGTTTGTATATTTAAACAACATTTCAGAAAACTTGTAATGGAAAATGTCATGTCTTTGTTGTGTGATTAATAACCTGGGGGAGTATTGTGATACAACACGTGAGTTAACAAAAATATTGCACATATTTACCTGTGGTGTCTTGCGTTAACATACTTAGTAGGTTGTGTAGATGTTGAAACCAAATGTTATATACAAAACATACAAAGCATTTAGGATCTCTACTGTGAAAGTAGTATGTAATGGCTGAAGGAAGTGACCCTTTTAATCGATTCAGTGTTACAAAAAATAATTTATTAAGATTGAAACTGTCATGCATCACCCTATTGACATTTGCATTTGCTTTAAGTTAGAGAACAGCCCACCAAAGCATGGCAGATGACTAGTGGAGCTGTGAGCTCGTATCTGAAGCGGTTGAACCCTGTGAATGGCAGCTGAATGAGAAGACTAGTTTGGCTGATCCAGTCAAAATAAGCTGATCTCTCCATACATGTGAAAAGGTGATGCATTTTATTAACATGTTATGATGGCAATAGGAAATAAGAGAAGATACAATTGCTGATATAAGTCTAGAGCTGAGAAATAAGAAATGTTTCTAATCCAAGGGCATTTAGAGTGCAACTTACAACAAAACAATCTTTCATTTTTAGTGAAGTTACATTAGTGGATGTAATTACATAACATTAGTTGCATTAGTATGGACTTCTTGTTATTTTAATATGAAAGAAATGGAAATCACACTTTCTTTATTCATATTAAGAAGTTTTATTTATATACTTTGGCATTATATAATTATGTTTTATAATTCTGATTTGTATGTGTGTGTGTTTATATAAATAAAATGTGAAGCAGCACAACTGTTTTTAGCATTGATCAATATAATGCAGCCTTGGTGAGTATAACAGACTTTAAAAAAAAAAAAAAAAAACATTCAGTGACCCCGAACTTTTGACTGGTAATAAAGTATGCATGATATATAGGTTTGGGGTAACTCTTTTGAAACAGTGGAGAGTGGAATTATGGATGAGACATAGAGATAAAAAGAAGTATGGAATGAAAAGAATAACACCATCTGTTTACCATACTACATCTGAAGGAAAGTCTTTATCAGATGTTTGATGGTTTAATAACATGTTGTACAGCTCAACATCCTTATGAAGTGACGTCTTGTCCTACAAGAGAAGGATCTAGTGTTAACAACAACATATGAGCAGTGCCTGATTCAGGAACAGAGCTGTGCTGCTGTTCTGTCATTGTGTTTTCATGAACAGATATAGACATCTTTTAATTGAAAGCTTGACCAAAATCTACAAAACCTTATAAATACTGTCAACAAAAAAGCTAGAATGCATCACACAGTATATTTGAATGTGTTTCAGTTCATTTTCCCAGTATTATGTTTGTGATTTTTTTTATGTCATTTTTTGATTAATTTTGTCTTCTCTATTCAATCTACTGATGAGCAAATAAGAAATTTTTCCTTCAATGTGCATGAATATGAAGCTAAATAGAGCTTGTTTTATGTTTGGAGTGGAATACTAACATACACTGCAATCACTGTATACTAGATTCTACGGTTTGAGAAACATTATGCATTAATTTGCGGTGATAAACATTTTTCAGAAGTATGCTACACATGACCTTTCAATGTTGCATATTGATTCATCAAATGGCATTCAGTTAAATAAAAATAAAAAATAAGTTATATTATGCTAGTCCAATCAAATAACGAGTAAAGAAAAGACTGGCTGATATTAGTTCAGGTTCATCATACTAGAAGTGGAAGGTCAAGTAGGGAATTTTGGATACGTTATCTAGCACAGTGTGCTTCTGGTTTGCAAATGTAGCAGATATTCCATGCATACAAACAGTTTGCATACTCTATACTTAGTAGTGCAGAGATCGTCGTATTGTATGCTATTTTTAACATATAGGCTAACAAATGAGCAACTTCAACTTTGAAGCAACAACCATTTGTGTCTTTGGCACTATGAACGACCAGTAGGTGGTATAGTTTACCTATGAAAAAATTTTTGTTAATAAAAGCAGATGTGATGTTTGCGCATTAAACTGGTCTTTTGCTTCCTGCTTCAGTAAAAATGGTCAAGCATTAGTTGAATTTAAAGTAATGAAATCATTTATGAACATGAAGCTTTGGGACAAAATTCATCACTGTCCATATAATGATGAATATATGTTGCTGTTATCTAAAGTCATTGCATCTGTGTCTATATTAGTATATGAATACAATATATTTCACAAGTACACTAGTTATTGAATGCTTGTATAGTCAATGTGCAAATAAAATGTCTGACAATTAATGTTTGTTTTTGCTTTTGATTTATACATATCAAACACTATTCCTCTTATTTGGTAGAATCTCAAGTTGTAAATTAAGCTATTGAAATATACTTGTCCTAAATGTTGTAAATTGTTTCTGAGTGAATTTGTTATTGAGACGTGTTATGTGAAACGTTGATTTGTGAAATAAATTTTATTAACAACAAATTGACAATATTTTATTATCTTAAAGGGATAGTTCACCCCAAAAATGTATTATTAAAAATTATGTCATCATTAATTCACCCTTAAGTTGTTCCAAGCCAGCAATTTCTGTCTTATGCTGGACACAAAAGAAGATATGTTGAAGAATGTCAGTAACCAAACAGTTGATGGGCCCCATTTACTTCCATAGTATTGTTTCCCAATCTATTGAGGTCAATGGGGCCCATCAACTGTTTGGTTAACCATATTCTTCAAAATATCTTATTTTGTGTTCAACAAAAGAAAGAAATGCATACAGGTTTGAAATATCGTGGCAGAATTTTCATTTTTGGGTAAATCCCTTTAAGCAACGACATTCAAAGGGAATTCTTGTAAACAAGAATATGGCCACTAGAATGCACTCTAGTCATGCAAATAAAAGGCAAGATAGCCGAAAAGGAAAGAGAGAGGGGAGAGAGAAAATAACCCTTCGAAACAAAGGACTGCAAAAGGTTTTTTTTTTTTTTTTTTTTACGGTAAAGCTAGTCCTGCACATACAAACAGAGCTTTTGGTTAAAAAGTCAATAACTAGATTTATTTGTGTCTCAGTCTCCCCAAAGCTGAGTAAAGAAACTGAAGATGATCATTTGTTCAACAGTTTCCCACTGTGCATTAACAAACTGAAGCCTAATGTCAGCATTATCTTCCCTCGCACATCAGAAAGAGGAAAAGCTGGATCCCCCCTCATTTTCCCCAGGGGTCTCCCTCTCTAACCCCGACCTCATGTTTTAGTCCCGCCCCCAATCCAAGCAACTATCTGCATGTAAAAAGCCACAAGTCACGGAAACCCTTAATTGTGCCTAAAAAAGGCTGAGCGCACTTAGTCAAGTTTAAAATAAAGGATGCGTATGAAGACAGACAGTCGACCAAGGAAATGGGATTTACCTTGGAAAAAGTACACTATTCAAGCGTTTCTCTAGTGTTTGTTGGGCTGAAACACTTGGGATTTTTTTGCTCAAACTTTGAGCTCTTTCTAAAAACATGCATGGACACTAAGGGAGGCAAACATGCGCAAAGGTCTTGAGATATAACTCTGTTTTCGTAAACAATCTCATCTGTTGTTCCTGAAGTGTTTTTTTGTTTTTTTGTCCTCCTCTCCGGAAAACACTGCCAAGCTACTTTTGTGGTTAATGGGGGCATTGTAAGTTGTTTTCAGGGGGGTAAAGGCAACCACGGATAAAGAAGGGAAAGAAAAGTGCGGACTATTTATCAATGAACTGAGAGAAAGCAAGAAGGACAAGTGGGAGGACAGGCATCGCAATGGCTGAAAGGGAAAGCGAGAGAAAAGCGCCTATATGTAGAAGCGTCTCTTTCAAAAAGTTGGAAAGCTGGAGCGCAAAGAAGCGCAGATCATTTGGAGAGGACTTGGATAGGTGCGGTGCCCTTCCCCCAGACGCCGTAGAGCACAGCGCGCAGCCATCACAAGCGACGCACGCTGTTTCTGTATCCAGAAAAGTTTCCAAAATCTCAGCGGCCAGCCTCTCAACCGCAGACCTCAAGAAAACGTCTCATGGAATATCTCCATCGGTTCGTGAGCTCTCTGAGAAGTTCAGTTTGAGCACAGCCGGGACACAGAGCTCATTAGTCAACACTGGAAGCGTAAAAAACACAACAAGTGCCGACGATTTGTCTTTGAACGAGAGTGGCTGCTTATCCAAGGAGTTTTCGGAGTCTGTGAAAGAGAAACTCAAAAACAGTAACAAATGTTGCTCTGCTCAAGAGTCTGTGTCAGAATCGGATTCGGACAGAGCAGATAAAAGCAGGCTCAGGAAGACTGTGGGTGGCACAAATACAGGTAGGCTAATGTTTTGAAATCCTTGATTCTTTTTTTTTTTTTTTGGCCTGTTAGGGCTTAACTAATCGTCAACCATAAACAAAAAAACTTACTATAACACGTCTGCTCAGACTAAAATACTGATCTGGTTTGTACTTAAAACTTAGCGTTGTGTACTGTAGCCTATATCGTTGACTGTTATGTGACAGATTGCCAGGGATTTTCTGCATTTGAATAGCTGTTTGATGAATACATGTAAATGCATTTGGACTATCATACTGTGAGTTAAAAACACAATGTTTTTGTCTTAGGGATCCCAACATGCAAATCTCGCCGTGGCTATCACCCTTCCTATGGAGAGACTATTCATGTTGATGCAAACTGGCCAAGCGTTACTAAGATTAGAGAACTATTTGGTGATGGACGCAGAAAACAACATAGGTCAACTTCAGATGCTGATGACTTGAAATCTGCCTGTCAACACCTCCAGCATTTTGATGCTAAAGAGGACATTTCAACTCCAGACGAAAGTGACAAACAGTTTCCCCATCAGCCAAGGGGAGCCTGGCAAGACACAAACAGCTCTCATCATGACAACAGTGCATTGTATGTGGACTATTCAATCCCTGACCTCCATAGTTTAAGTGCTAAAAGCAATTCTTGTGAGTTTTTGAATTGTGACTCTACACCTGCTCCCTCACCACACAGTAGAACGTCTGCTTTGCCCCTCAGGTCCCACCGTTGGCAGCTGCAGGAGCAGAGACAGAGGGCAGAGCAGCCACAGCCACCGGATAGCTCGCATTCCACGCATAACTCCTCCCAACCACAGACAGGGCTCTCCGTAGAACTAGCCGGTGCTCGGGGAAGACTGAGCTCTGGAGAAGAAGACGAGGAGTTAAGTGGATGGACAGTCGGTAACTTCCCTCAAAACAAGCATGGCACTAGGGCTAAATTGAGAGGAAGGTACTCAGGCAGTGAGGAGGATAGCCCTGCAGCACTAACTCAACACAACAGGGACGTAAGACGGCGCTCGCTACGGAAAAAGAAGAAAAGCAGTTGCAGCAGGGACAATGAGGAATCAGATGACAGCGACAACCAGCCTGTAATGATGGAGCCGTGTGATTCTCAGACGGTGCGCCGCAGGATTGAGGGTTTCCATTCTCGAGGTTGTTATGCGGGCATGTCATGGGCACGAGATAATCCATCTCAACGGTCTCATATGACTAAGGACAGTTTTAGGCACCTATATAGAAATTTTGAGGGCTCAGTCGGAACTAGCCCTGTTCCTCAGGTGTCACGGGTTTCAAAGGTCACCATACCCTCATTTATATCCAGTCCGTTGGGGTCAAAAAATAGTAGCAGATATTCTAGCACAGAGACATTAAAAGAAGAGGATAAGCCAGCCAACATCCACAGCTTCAGCAGGGCATCATTAGCGGTTCTGAGTAAAACATACCATGGCAATGCCACTATGTATCGCTCGCCTAGTTTTGGACATGGAGATAACTTTTCCCGTGCCCCAGTTCGAGTTCGCCCTAAGCTTGTGCCCACCGTGATCCCAGCAGACTGTAAAACAGGCAGTTCAGAAAACAGAGAATTCTGCCACTCCTTAAATAATGAGAAAGACAGGAACAGGATCTCTATGTCCAACCCTGACATTGCCTCAGAAACTCTGTCGCTTCTTAGCTACCTGAAGACTGATCTGTCTGAGTTAAGAATGAGAAAAAAAGGACAAGATGATGAGGACAATCTGAACTCTGATCAAGGCGCATCTGTGTACAGAATGGGCTCCAGGACAAATCGGCCGCACCATGGACGCCCTTCACTGAAGGATCTCACTGCTACTTTGAGGAGGGCAAAGTCGTTCACTTACTCTGAGAAGCCAGTAGGACACCAATATTGTAGCGGGCCTAGTTTGAGGAGTTCTTCCGAGCAACGGCTAGACTCTGAAGGCAGTGGTGAGCAGGTGGTGATTGCTGATAGGGAGGTGGAGAGCGATGACTGCCGAAGTACCTATGGTTACGACGAACCAATGCCGACCCCTCTACAAGACCGCTATGTACAGGAAGCCAGACAGGTAATAAGAGATATTTGTCAAATGAGTGAAAGTAAGGATGATGATGATGATGATGATGAGAAAGAAGACAATTTCAAGTCAAAAAGCAGTGACACTAAAATATACACTGTAAAAGAAAATAAGGCAACACAGGTGGTGAAGAGACTCGAACACCCAGTTTTTACTGTGTGTAAGGAAGGGGAGGCTGATGGAAAAAGTGAAAAATGTTTACAGAAGGGAAATTCAGAGGAGAACATGTTCTGTGATAAGTCATTGGATGAACTCTCTGGTCATGAATCTAGCCTGACAGATGAAGGAATTGTCACAGAGCCAGAAGTTGGCTCATATAGGGGGCTGCCCTGCAGTAAAGACTTGCTGGGTCAGACTCTCACCATTTGGAATCAGTCAGGGTTGTACGAAGAGCAGTCGCCTAATACAACACCAGAGGAATCTCTTTCATCTCAGGTTCCGTCTGTTAGGACAGAGCATGAGGGAGTAGCCACAGGAGGAGACATTAGCAACTGTAAAAATGTAAACCAGGGGGGCTTAGAGGCTCCGTCTACTCCTAGTGCTATTCGCAGGCGAAGGAAATTTTCCTCAGCTGGAAACAATGGTTCAGAGTCCAGCAATGGCAGTAACGGAGAGTCGAACGGTGAGTCTGCATACCGCTCCTTGAGTGATCCCATGCCTCATAGACGTTGTTCAGTTGCAGAGGATGGCGGAAAGAGCTTCTCCATGGACAGCAACCTGCTCGGTTCACTCTCTCTAAACTCCAAGGTGGGTGGTGTGGAGTCCTCTGCCGCAGACCTTTCTGAATATACAGGCAGTGCCGCCAGTGACCTTTCCGTGTGTAGTGATAGCCTGAAAGATTACAGTACTGTGATTCAGAGCATTGTTTGTGAACCTGGTACAATGGACAATCTTATTGATGAGAAAGCAAATGGCAAGGCTGTGAAGAAAAAGAGCTTTAGCGACCCCAGTAGACGTGGAGAATTGGTGGATACAGTCCTAGAATTCCAAAAGCATCCCAGCGAGCCAATTAGTGAACAAGAACAATCCATACCACCTTCTAGCAGTGAGCCCATCTTATCTGAGCAAAGAGATGAGCTATGGGCACTGAACAGTGAACAACGACAACTTTATTGTCCAACCAGAAGATCCCGTTCTCAGTCTGAGCATGTTTTGCCCTCCCACCTTGGTCATAATGGAGAAACAAAAGCAGCAGGGGAGACATCCTTTCCTTTTGATCCTAAGCTAGCTCAGGTTTTGTCTCCTCGCATCACTCGAAGAAGCCCCAAAAAACGCATAAATCGCTTTACCCATCAGGTTTCTTGTGATGAAGGGGATCAGTTTGATGAACAAGGTGAAGAGCAGTCCTCCACATCCATCCTTCCCCAGCTTCCAACCTCAAAGGTCAGACCCAAACATGTGCGTCATGCCAGTGAACCTGCCACATTTGTGCCTATCATTCCTTCACATGCCCACGTATCCCAGGATCTCCAGAGGTCTAGCCAGGACTCTTTATCGCCCAACAAAATAGTCCCGGGGGAGGACACCCCATCATTAGAGGACGTCACTGAGCAATACATCTTGGCCCTGAACTCTCCAGAGTCCTCCACGGAGACCTCAGCAGCCACTGGTGGGGATATTCTGGAGGGCACTACTTCCACACCTTTAGATCCCATCAGTGAGCCAAAACTAGAGAGGAAGTCAAGTGAGGAACTTTCCACTGTCCCTCTGAAGGCCAAACCAAGAGTGGTAAGTGATGTGTTCTATTCTCTATTTTGGGTATTTAACTGTATTTGAATTGTTTGTTTATGGCGAGTTATTACGTAAGTTCTTGCAGATGTGTATAGCAAAGATAGTTGATAGGAAGTATTTTTTTAACTTTCTAATTTTTTCTAACTGAAATTTATAACAAGTCAATTTGTTTTTGCATAGTTTTTAATTTTATGAGACCTTCATGCTGGTGTGTTGGGCTGAGTTAGATTAAGGATAAAATGGATATTTCGCTCAGTCTGAATTGAACTTGGATGAGAATTTCAAGGCCTTTGGCTTGAGTGAGCATGTGTGTGAAAAATCATGTATTTATTTGTGTACTCTTTGACATGTTGTTACCTCAGGTTGTAGTGCAGGCTATTTAGTTGAATTTACTGTTCCTGACTTTGTCTGTGATGAAAAGAGCAGAACGCTGTTTCTTAGAAATATGAAGGGCATATTTTTCCCCCCTGCAGGTTCTTCTGGAATCTTGTAGTTGTTCTTTTACTTTGCCTACCTTCGTTTTGGTCCAGTGCCTGCAGTGTGTTTGTGCACCGTGTGCTGCAAATTCCTTTGTTTACTTGACTCTATGAAAAGTCATAATATTCTGGCATTCTACACATATTTTGAAAGGAATGCTTTGCCCTCTTGTGTATTTATGTAATGTTTTATCTGTTCTATTGAAGGTTAAAACAGCTGAAATTAACCTTCAAAAACTTGTGTTACCTAACTGACCTTAGGGAGAAATGCCATGCAAATACATCTCATTTAAGAGCATTGTGCTTGGTAGTGTATATATGAGGGTTGTGATCTTTTCTGAAGTCTTGTAAACTCTTAGTGATGGATTATTTCTCTGTATGACTTGGTAAGCCCTCTGTAGCACGGTTTGTCTGTCTTAGACACAGGGTTTGGTCATAGTTTTCCTCAGTCCACCTTTTATGGTGCTGTATTTTCCTGAGATTTCGTCTGTGCCAGCTTGCCCTTTCAGTATTGTGGTCCACTTAGTGCCGTGTTTGGAGCGGCCTGATATTGGATGATTATATAAAGGGTGCAGATGAGTTTGAGTAACATTCTGTTGGCCTCCATTGCTCCCAAATTCCTTTTTCTTTTATTATTCTTTTTTTTTTTTTTCTTGGAAGGGTCATTATGAAGTGCACAGTGGGGAAATGTTTGTATGGCCTTTTCATTCAGCCGGGATTATGCTGTCTAATTTGAGTCCATCATTGACAGAGGCTTGGAGACTTGCACATGCTTTTCACTCTGCTCTCAGGCACTCGCACACACACATTCGTATTGCGGCTAATGATAACACAAAGTGTAAATAGAGCTAAATGTTCCTCCTCTTAAGCTCCAGGCACATTTCCAGAGACTAATGCCTGCTTTATGACATGTGTAGGGCTGTTTGATGTTTCTTTCATGTTTTTTCTCCAGCATTTGAACAGTGTCAAAAAAAGATTTTGTCTGTTGCACATGCCATTTGTATATATAGTTTCCTCAGAAAGCATTTGTACACTTAAGCCACAGTTAAATATGGATGAGTGTCATTGCGTTATATAACTAAATATCAAAGCAAATGCTTATCTTTCATTTTAAGAAATACCACTAAGTTTGGTGTGTAGTTATTTAATGCAATGGGATTCAATCTTTGACATTCAAAATGTCCAAATACGTTTTAGGGCAAATGGATTGCATTTTCCATTCCCATTCCCATTTCCATTTCCATATAGTAAACGTATAAGTAGTTTTTTTTTTCATGTTTGGAGTTATTTTCTGTGATTTGGGTTATCATGTAATCACTAACCACAGTATAATGGTTGTTGTTAGATAAAACTTGAGGCCGTGGTAATTATCTTGACTGCATCACTCTACTTGTTCTACAGCGAAAGAGGAGAGTACAGACATCTGACACTAGTGGGTTAATGAATATTGAGGCTTGGAGTGCTTCAGAACATAAACACAGGGTGTTTATTACAGGGGCTGCAGTGTGTGTGTAGAGCTTGTCTGTGTGAGACGAGTTAGCCAAGTATTCCCTGAGGTTGTGATGATCAGAAACTGTAAACACACCCCTGAAAAAAGAAGGAAGAACACATGTGGACAGGCTGTAGATGGGAAAACGCCCTCAGATTGAGTTCTTTGTGAGTAACCTATGAAGATATCTCAATGCTGCGGTAATGTGAAACGGATAGTGGAGGGTGAACACATTGTGCTCAGCTGTACAAAGACTAGCAAAAGATCTGAGATAAAAAAACGTAACTAACAAAAGCAAAGCCTGCTAAATAACCCCCATGTATATCACATATGTGTGTGTTCATATTGTCATAATGACAAAAAAAGTAAGTTTCTGATGCTCTTGAATAAACTGAAAAAGAACTTCAAGGAAGCATTTGTGGCATTTGGTTGATTATCACATTTTTTTTTCCTCGGTTAAGTTATAAAAAGCAATAATATTAATTGTAGTTCCATTAATGCACTTCTATATGGTCTTTTAGAGGGGTTATAAGGAGACATGTGAAGTGTGTGTTAAAAGCACTTGAATTTAATTATTGATTAAACAGTCTCGTTAAGTCGAACCACGTATGACGTGCCAAGTGAGTTCAGCGAACTTCTGAACTGTATGAGTGGCGTTCGTGGTTTGACTTATCGAGACTGTTTTCCAAAGATGGTGCCGCCTGTATACACGAAGTGAACTGTCTTTATAAAATATCTTCTTATTAAATGGTCTGTACACTTACAAAGTTCTCAATACTTTGTTTTGCATGTAGGGACCCTTATTATGTTACTGTGTTAGTGTGGGGCTATTTTGAGCCTTGTTAGTGGTATAAACTAGTGATTTCTTTTTATTAAATGCCCCCATATAATAGCGTTATACGCTAAACAGTTTTTAGAGATAAAACTCTTTAAATTTGATTATCATGAAAACAAATCTCAGAGAATGGTCGACTAGGGACCAATGTTTTATTAGACCAAAGGTTCATTTTGCGCCGGACTTCTCCTTTAATGATGTAATGCCATTGGCTGGAGTTTACTCCATGTAAATAGTAATTTTCATGACTTTAAAGGATTGGATATACCATTGCATAAAGTAAGCGATTCTAGCAAACTAGTTTCATGTTAACACATGTTTTTTGAGGCTATATTTTGAAATCAGTGCATATTGTAATGTTGCTTCCAGTGCAGTGCCTTGTCCCATATATTTCCATTGTACGTGTCTCTAAACAAACACAATTGTATATTTCAAATACAACTGATCGAAAAGGCTTGCTTGTTTCAGAAGAGATCACAACAAGTCTCAAACTGTACTCAATTTGCCAAAAACAAAGTCAAAGATCTTAATATGATCTCAAATAATCTGATTGGCTATATTTTATAGCTCTATGACTTCAGAAAAGCTGGTCTTAACTGGTTTAAGATGTGTGTGTGTGGTTTAGCAGGAAGGGTAGGGACACAGTTTTAGAATGTGTGTCTCTGCTGCTTTATCAGTGCCTGTGCCGAGTGATCCTGCGCAGACAGGAAGCTGGGGAACAGAAACAGGAAGTTGTTGTGGTTACTAATATGTTTGATGAGCTGCAGAGGCTGGAATGTGCCGCTCTGCTCGGGAGACTGTTTGGAAACAAAGTGCCAGGCGTGAGACCGTCCACACACACACACACACACTCCAGATGACTGTGCTGTGTTTGCATGACTTGTCAGAGCTTTGATGCTGTTCTGGCTGTAACCTGCTGCTCAGTGTCTTTAGCTGGATTAAAGGCTCAGTTAAAATGAGTGCATGTGTTTGCTGTCTGCCTTCGATTGGACTTTTGTCTCAACACAGTCCTGTCTGTGCCGTTCCTTCTAACCGAGAGCAATTCCCTGTGTGTTCACTTCACTCAGACACTTGTGAGTCAGTGTGTTTTAATGTAATGCCTGGATGTCTTGGAGATGTCTGTAGATTTTCTCACCCTTAAACTTGCTTGCGCTGCTATTGTGAATGATTCATGCGTCTGCTGAAGAATAAAAACTGCTTTACTAGGCTAAGCTGGTTTAAGACTGGTTAAAAGGACTGTTGACTGATTTCAAAGGTGTTTTTGACACTTTTTAGCAGCTCAGGCTGGAAGATTGCGAATCATTTTAAAGGGATAGTTTAAAAACTTTTAATTCTGTCATCATTTACTCCTCAACCACCACCAATGTGAAGCATCCACCTGGTCAACGGCAGCCATATTGCGCCAAAATGCTTACCACACAGCAGCTTACCGTGGAGAGGAGACAGTGATGAAGCCAATCAGTATATGCGGATGATTAGGTCATGATGGAGAGGGGCCAATGGGCAAATTTGGCCAGGATGCCGGGGTTAAACCCCTACTCTTTTCTCCGAAAGCCATCCTGGTGTTTTTAATGACCTCGGTTTAATGTCTCATTCGAAGGTCCTTTACCTCTTTTCTGTTCCGGCTGTTGCGTTCATGGCCGATTTGCAGTAGTGAAGGAAAAGAAGGCCACATTCCTGGTGCCTGTTTAAATGAAAACAACAGAAAAAAAAACACATCTAGACCCCGTTTCTCCTCTCCTCTATTTTTCCTGTGCTCTTTTGCTCACTTCATTTACATTCAATCAGTCCTTTATTTTCTCCCTCCTTTAATTTTCAAGTATCACTTTTCTTTTCTTTTCTTTTTACAGCCTTCCTGTCATCCATTACTCCCACTGTTCCTCCCTGTCAGTGTACCTGATATCAGGGTTGAATCTCTTTTCTGGAAGAATGACAAAAATGACTTCATCCCTCCACAATGTTCCTCAGCTCCTGAGCTGTCTGCATATGGCTTTCAGAGGAGAGTGTGAGAGACATTAACTGGATGAGCCGCTTTAATGGACAGATAAAATACTTTACTTCAGAATAGGACAATCATTATAAAAGTTCAAAGAATATTGTACTCCTGTTTGAATAGTGTTGTTTTAGTTTATTAATATTTTGAATTTGCTTTTATTTGATTTTTTTTTTTGAAAATTTGATTAATACATGTGTGTATTTATGGATGTATGTGTGTTTTATCCCCCATCCCCCACACAAATTTCGATGCACAGTACTTTTTGGACAACTACCCATAATTCCCCCAGAGCAGAAGCATTCACACAGGGGTCACAAGCCCATGAGACATCAGGGCTGTGTTGTGTCAGGTGATCATTGTGACCTGGACTCGACTTCCTCTGCTATCTGTTATCAGGGATATTGATTCCATTCCCTCCCAATTTGGTTTTATCCATTGGGATTTGAGTTAAATTGCACTGAGGCCCAATATGTAGTTCTTTCCTTAAAGCATTTACACATTCATGATCTGATTAATCATGGTCCTACTATTTTTATTGCTTATATTTAGATGTAAAGTAAACCCCTATCCATCATTAGATGAGGCTTCCTCTGGTGTTTTCTACTGTTGGTGGTCTCTGTAAGCATGAGGGTGCGTGTATTTAGAGTTAAACTCAAGCGTTCTGTCATGCAGATGAGGGTAACATAGTGCCAGGATTAAGTCTCACACCAGAGTAGTTGAACTTGGGAAACGTCAAAGTGATTGGAGATGTAGGTGGTATGTAGCTGGTTTGTCAGTATGAGGGATCACCAATCAGAAACCATATTTTTTTTCTTAATTTCTATAATCCGAACACCCCTATCACCCCACCCCTCCTGATCAGTTCAGTGTTTTGCTCTAAACTGAGGTCTGGAACTCAATTATTCAGCGTAAGTGTGATAGATGCTTGAGAATGCGTGTTACACTTATTTTACAAGTGTTTTTAAATTCCTCATGTTGCCCCCTCTCGAAATGAAACTGTTTTTAGAGGTCACTTGTCATTCAGTCGACACTTATCCACTCTTACTTCCAGTAAAAGAAACGCAAGAGCTTTCCGTCAAGGGGGAAAATAATACTCATGGCCTCACGATATTCAAACGGGTGGTTTATCTCGGAATCTTGTGTGTTATCACTGCCTGTATTGAGAACTTTGTTATTTACTTCCGTGTATTTGTCGTGTCGCACCGCATCCAGTGTAGACAGCATCACTAATTATAATGGATTCTATTGTCTTTTGTGACTCACATCGCACCGCTCGAATCCGATGTAGACACAGTGTTAATAGTGGTTTTCTCTGGCATTTTTCTTCAAAAGGTTATATTTTTTAAAATATATTTTATGGTTTTATTTCAATGGTTTCAGTTTTACTAAATCTGATCTAAGAATAGTTTTCTTTCAACTCTGTCTCTCTCTCACTCAAAATAAAGTTTTTGTCATTTCATTCTTGTGAATAAAATGACACACATTAATGTGACTTAGACTTATTGAACTTATTGTTCATTATTATGGATTAGTTTGGTATTTTAACTTCAAATTGCGAGTAGTTAGAAAATGTAAAAAGCAGCAAATGGGCTTGTTGTGTGTGTTTGTGTGTTTTGTTATGAGTGGTAGGCTGTGTAAGACAGCTCCAGTATGAGAACAGGGTCACAGAATGATGCAGTTCACCCTTTCCCATGGTACATCTGGCACAGCTCCAGTGTTTGTGTGTTGATTTGTTTATCTTATCTTGTAAGCCTTCTGCATTGCACTGATTTATTGAGATGAACTCAAGGCATGGAATTGAAGAGAAGTGGAGAGAGGAACAAGAAAAGGAAAAGGGTAATTGTAACTGCCATGGTGTTTGTTTGCTGAGACAAGTTTCACTCTTAAAGTTCTTTGTTGTTTGACAAATTAAAAAAAAACATTGCTACATATTTATTTATTGTAAATTATGTAATATAAAACAAATAATAAAGTTAGTTAAATATACACACACATCAGCTGTCAATCAAAGTTAACCGCTCTTATTTGTCGTACGTTTTATATATAAATACAATGTAACTAACGAGTTAGAAAAAAATTCACCCCCCTCACAGTTGTCAGGCACTCGGAACCTATCCGAAAATACAATAAAAGTCCATGGGACCAAACTGTAAAAACATGAATTTAAGCTGTGAAAACAGACATTTTAACATGGGGTATATGGACATTTGCTCCATTTTGGACCGGCCTCTAGCGGATTTTCGATGTATTGCAGTTTTTCGCACTTCCGGGTAGGCTTCATGTTTCAGATTAGAATATTGCCGCTTCTGAGTCATATTTAGGTGGTTTTAAAAAGAGTCCTGCACCCACAAGTCTCTGTGATATTCTGGTCTCGGAATATGGTTCCAAGCCCTTATTTCAGTTTAGGATCTGTGTGATTTATTGTCTTGCAGGTGGAAATAATCCAGTAACTAAGTAAAGTAACAGCTTTCCACAACAAGCTGCATGATTTAAGGTATCATTTTTGTCCGTAAGCACAAATGCTAAGCATGCCAAAATGTCATACTTGGGGTTAGAGGTTTAGAACAAACCCTCAATCTGAAGTATGAGCACTAATAATAGTGATGTTTGCTTTTAACAAGCACCACTAATTATTATCGTTATGTCATTATATCAGCTTTCTTCTTTCTTTGTCCCTAGTGTTTTATACTCTGTCAGTTATAACTTTGCTCTCTCTGTCTCTCATTACGATGGTACCACCCTCTGTAATTACAGTGTTCTGTTTGCTTATGCGGGAGAGAATGGTTTATCCATTTTCTGGGGTTCTCTAAAGAATCACTCCTGCCCGTCTAATTTATTTCTTGTCATTGGACTTCTGTGTGTGCGGTTATTAAAAAAGCATATTTGTCTGTCATCTTGGGGAACAAAGACAAAAGGCATGATTTATGACTGTGCTATTTGGATTTTGTGTATTTCAATCCGCTATCTTCTCCATGTTGTGGTTCTTTTCCCTTTTTATAAACCCGGAATGCTGCAGCTGTGTGTGTGATGTGGGTAAGACATCCATATTTCATTCTTTTCCACTTTGGATCAGTGTTCTCCGCAAGTTTGGACAACATGGAAAGGAACCCACCTCTTTTGCATAAATTCTATTTAGAAAATCACAAATGTCTTTGTGGAATCTTGAGGAATGGAGCAATGTTTTTGATTTAGAAACTGGGTTAGTTTACCTTGATTAATTTCAGTTTTAGATGAATTTGATGTAACTTGTGAGTTTGACTGCATAACTTAGTTATTTGTCTTACATATAGATTAATCTTGATTTTTGCAAATTGATTTATCTTAATCAAAAAGGTGGTATTTACATCTTACATTTACATCGTACATTCAAAAGTTTGAGGTCAGTAAAAATTTGTTTGAGAAATTATAGCTTTTATTGAGCGAGGACATGTATCATGGATGTATATGTACTGAGTAATCCACTATTTTGTTGAGGGGGTCAAAATGACAATTCTCACCTGAGATTTGGAGCCAAATTACAGAGGGGTAAAAATGACTTTAGAAAGATGGCATCATCACCTTTTTTATTTTTCCACAAAGATAAGTTGGTCTATTAGTCAAATCTGTTGAATTTAGAAATCTTTGTTGCATTAAATGCCAATGGTCACAGTTCAAAAAAGGTGTAAAAGCATTTCTTATGTTGTTTTGCCCCAAGTTTGCATGCCTGTAACTCAGGAAGTATTAAATATATCTTAATATTCTTTTAGATTCTGGTTCTTAACAAACTTTTCTTTGGGTATCTTAATTTTAAAGGCCCAATATGGTTCAATCCCAGAGATATGGGGATCTCAATGTGGTTCCATGAGTAAATTGTTCAATTGTACACATTTTTAGTGGTCGAAAACCAAATGTGGGTCACTTTGCACATGTTTACGTTTTCTGATACATTTTCCTTTCAAAGCGATATATCTGAAGATCAAATAATATTGACTAGAAATGTACCTAGGTTTTTTTTTTGTTTTTTTTTTTAACACATGAATACACAATATACAGTGACATGAATACATTACACAATATTCAGTGCCATGAATATTCTTTTTTCTAAAGTTTGCGTCCATGTAACTCTAAAAGTGTGTAATATTTCTCGATATTTGATTTCAGATTCTGGTTCAAACTTTTCATTTGAAAGGCCCTATATGGTTTCATCACATTGATATGGCGATCTCAGTGCGGATCCAGGTTCAATTTGTTTTATATTTAAATTTTAACAGGAATGTCTGAAGAATAAATAATGTTGAAACTAGAATTTGAATCTTGGTCAAGTTGAGGCACCTTAACTTGCTCTCAAAAGTCTATTTATATTTGAATCTATATTTGAATCAGTGTCATGTCGGGATTAATTGGAAGAAGGTATTTTGTCCATTTTAACTGCTTCTGTAGCTACCAAGTGTTCAAATACACAGTATTGTACATTCTGAGTGACGGAGTTGACGGTACAATGAAACCCGTCCTCATCCTTCAAGCGTTTCCTCATTGGTGTCTGAGCCCACTTGCTGTCCCTCATGGACAATGCATGTACTGTAGCAGGCCAGGGCATAACTGAGCATGTGGGCTTCGGGGCCTTCAGAATGTGGGTGGACCGGAGCGGCGGTCCCTCTCTGACTGACACATTTATATGCATACTGACTCTGTCTTGGCAGGACAACATGGGCACATCTCAAGATCAAACTCGTAGACTGTGTACCAATTTTAAGGAGAACGATCGAGACTTCTGCGCCTGCTCTCTCTCTCACTCTTTGTTTGGCTTTAATGGCGTCGGTGAGGCGGTTTAGAGGGGCTTCACGTTTCTATGGTGATGGCAGGAAAGACTACAATACCTCAAGTCCCACCTCCAGGAAGAAGGGTCTGGAAAAGAGTAAATACTTTAAAAATCAGGCAGGTTTTTCTCTAGGTTTGCATTCAAACATTGTTTTTATTATTATTATTCTAGTCTGAACATTATCTATTGAGAAAATAGAGCGTGTCAGAGTTAATTGACTGTCCTCTGCATTGCTATCAACCAATAGTGCCTTTTGGGAAGGACTACTTGTTTGAACAACCAATGGAAGATGGGGGAAGTGTTTTGGAAGTAGTAATGTACTGTAGTTGTAATGTAGTGTTTGGTATCGCTTCACCTTTAATGTTGGTAAAGCTGAATGTATGCTTAGCTTTCGTTCCTTTTAAATGTTTGATTTCATAAGAAAACGGTCAAGCTAGTAGTTTTGTTTACAGTACTTTTGTATGCTTCCAGCAAGCCATAATAGCAAGAGTAACTGCAAGGATAATGTCACATGCTTGGAACTTAAGCATGATTGGAGGCTAACGTAACACTTCAGGACTGTTAACGTTGCTGTGGTATAATTATCTGTGTTTGGGTTTCACGACGCGTTAAGGGTGGTCCGGAACTGAATTTGCGCAGCTTTTTAAAGTGATGTTTGACAGTCCTGAAATAGCCATTCGGTTTGTTTTTCCTTTTTCAGACTCTGCTCTTTCTCCAATATTACAACCTTAATATAGACAAAGAATGCCAGCAAAAAAAGAAAAAAATCTAAATCAGACATGCACACGATTAAAGAGCTAGATTTTGGTGCTTGGCTGGCTGGCAGAGATTGGGCCAGGGCCAGGACCCCTCGTTGGTCGCCCCTCCTCTGAGGTTTAGTCAGTCAGATGAATGTCTGGAAATTGGGTAGTTTGAAGGTTGTGTGCCCAATGCTTATCTGATCAGTTTCAGTAGAATAAATTCAAATATTATTACTTCCCTCACTTGTGCAAAAAAAAAGAAGAAAATAAAAAAGTGTCTTCCATTGTGACAGTCTTTTAATGACATTTAAAGTCGCCATTGATTATAATTTCACTCTTTTAACTTTAGTTAATGTGTAATGTTGCTGTTTGAGCATTAACAAATTTTAAGACCACACAAGGCAAGACAACAAAATCCGGTCATTCTGTATAAACCCATCACAATGTAAGTAGTATTTCTTTTAGTTTTTTTTTTTTTTTTTTTTTTTTTTGCATTACAATAATGATGGGTGTTTTTTTGCATTTTGCTTCAAAATTGGGAGGCGAAAGTCTTAATGCAACCCGATCACACTAAATGCGTCTTTATAGCACGCATGTGTATTGTCGTGTAATATATACGCTAAAGTGAGTTTTTACGTGCATATGATACGCATTGGTTGGTTAGGTTAAGTTTAGGTGTGGGGTAGGGTGCGTGTGTATTGTACGTTTGGCTAGAATTAGTGGTGTGGGGTGAACTGCGTATCACTTGCACGCCAAAAACTGCGTCTCATATGCACGTAAAAACTCATTTTCGCGTATAAATTATACGATAAAACACGATGCGTGTTATAGAGACGCATTTACGTGAGAACAGGCTGCTTAATGGTACCCTTTCTTATTTTTCATTTTGAGGTTTAAACGGATACTCCACTTTTTTTGGAAATAGGCTCATTTTACAACTCACCCAGAGTTAAACAGTTGAGTTTTACTGTTTTTGAATCCATTCAGCTGATTTTCTGATATTTAGAAGAATATCAGTAACCAGACAGTTTCTGGTCTCATTGACTTCCATAGTATATATTTCTTTCCTACTATTGAAGTCAATGAGACCAGAAACTGTCTGGTTACTGATATTCTTCTAAATATCAGAAAATTGGCTGAATGGATTCGAAAACATTAAAACCCAACTATTTAACTCCGAGGGAGTTGTAAAATAAGCCTATTTCCAAAAAAAGTGGAGTATCCCTTTAAATAACATTTACTAATTCTTGACAGGTTTACAGATTCACACAAGAGTGTAAAGAATGCTTAAAAGAGTTAGACATGGATTTACAAAATTGCAGATCGCATAATACATTTGTGTGTGTGAATGAGTGCACATATTGAGAGAGGTGAACCATATGTCCTCTGGCTGGACTCTCGGGGTCCCACGTCTTCAGCACGACCCGCATATCAGCCTTCATCAATCATAATAGCCCCAATTACCCTCCTAATGATGATTGTGATAATGGTAATGACCGCTGATTCCAGAGTCTTCGGAACGCAGGAGAGGTAACAGAGGAAGACAGGTGGTCGGAAGCCAGGAAGTGCACAAATGTTTTGTAAAAAGAGAAAAAAGCGCAGTTGAGATGACTGCTGGAGGACATTGGGAAAATCATGCCATCCATTATGTCAAGATTGACCTCCTATGAATGAGGAGCCTGTGCCGGTAGAGCAGGTAATAGAAGCCTGAGTTTGGGATTACATGCTGTGTGTGTGTGCGTCTGTCCAAGAGCACAAATAACTTCAGAGTTACACTGGGTTCATCCCGAAGGATGATTTTGTAGCTCAAAGGTTGATTCTATATATCTCACGAGATTTAATGCAGTTCTCATTTATTTTTGGTTGAAGTATTAACTTTATCTGGCATGTTTGTTTTTATACAGTAAGAGAATCGAGCAAAAAAAATGCAAAGAGTCTGTTTTGTTCTCCAATTTTTCCTTTTTAAAGATTGTTTTCCATTACACAATTGTTTATTCTCTGTTTCTCTTTATTTATTACTTGCTTTTTTGTTTTATTTAAAATATTAAGCCAAAATATTTTTTTTTGCAATGTGACAATTAAGCATATTTTTACATATACAGTTAAAAAATGTACATTTTATTTAGTAAATTTTATTTAATTTATAATACTTTAATACCTTACACAGTTTAAGCAATGTTTCATCGTTTGTTTTTTCCCATTGTAGTCTTAATAACGAGATGTGTTTTGTATGTTGCATGAGTATTGACACAATTAATTAATTGTCATAAAAATAATTGTCATAATGCAAAAAAAAATGGTCCTATTTCCTTTTTTTATTATTTTTTTCATCATCATGGGCTGAAAAAACAACCTTGGTCTGTTCTTGAGAGGTTTAGAGATTATTTTCTTCTTCAGAAATAGTGGAACGGACACAGCTGCAATAACATGTTTTCTTTTTTTAGCAGCAGCGGCAGCAGCAGCAGCTTTTCCCCCTATTTGTTCACCCCTTACACATCTTAAAGTGTTCACTCTTGTCTTACTTAAAGCTTGTGAGTTAAGTCTCCTGTTGGGTTGTGTAAGAAAGCTCAATGTCAAGTACGTTCTCTTGTAGCCTACATGTCGCATAGGATCCCAAATTTAGTGTCTCTGGGAATGAAAGCGAATGTTGATCTTGTCACCGTTTAAACTTTTTCTCAGATTGTTCAACATGACTGTTTTTTCTGGCTGCGGAAAGATGGAATATTAGATGACATCAGCATGGAGCTCTTCAAGTTGTAACAGGAGACGAGGTTATTAGCCATTAAACTTAAGGGACAGTCGAACACAACTTGGACGAGACATTTTTATCGTGATATTTTTTTGCTCTTCTGCAGCTGAATCCTTGTTTTATAGCTTTTGATTGGCATAAAGCCATCACATCCAGAAATTGTACATTCCTAGTAATGTTTTTCTCTGGATTTTGTGTATGAATAGGAAGTTAGTTGAGTTTGGAGCAAGACTCCAGATGGGAACGGCAAAGTTACTGCCACCACCACCAGCAGCCTCTTCCTCCTCCCTCATCGGAGGAACTATCCCGTCCATTTATCTCGGCCTATTTTTATCCTTAGGGCCTGTTGTGTCGTCAGGCCTACATCTGGTTCTCATTCGTAGTTCTCATTCCTTAAAAGACAAAGTTGCATTTAGTGAAGAGACTGCAACAATATTTTTTTTCCCCACTCTCTCCTCGCTCTTTTATTCACACATTCACTCCTACTTTTTTTTTTGTGTGTGTGTGTTTCGAAAGTCAGTTTGCAGGACTGATAAAACCAGGGATACAAATGTGTCACCTTTAGGCAGAAATGGCTGTTTTGGTTCCAAAATATAATGTGCGTTTGAAAATGCAACATGCTTTCTTCCCAAATGTGTTATGAGAATCATTTATAAATCTGTTGTAGATTATTCTGTTGTAGAAGCTTTACGGCCTCCCTTCGTTTTACCGGCAAAATAAAAGCTCTGTGATTTAATGTTTGAAAGCAAAGAAATTAAAACAGCCAGGGATATTTAAACATACAATATATTGTAATTTTGCTGTTTTTCTGTAAAATAAAATATTATTAAATATATTTTACAGCATAATAGTAGGCTACCTAGTCAGCAACGTACTGTCGGCCCAGATACGGGCCGCATCTGGTACATGTGGATTCTATGTGTCTCGTACCAGATGTGAGCCGGATCTGGGCCGGAACACTATGTTGCTCTCTGGGTGTCGCTATAGAGGGTTCCCGGATAGCAAACTGACATTGAATCAATGTGGAAACATGACATCGAAACAACGTTGATCTGACATTGTTTTGCTCATCGAATTAACGTTGAACCAACGTCAGACGCGCCATTCTTCAAAACTAATTAAAACTAACTAACCGAAAATCAACGTGAAATCAACATCATTTCAACGTTAGGAAAGCATACCATTGCGTCGATTTTCAATTAGTTTTGAAGAATGGCGTGTCTGATGTTGGTTCAACGTTAATTTGACGAACAAAACAATGCCAGATCAACGATGTTTCGATGTCATGAGAGACGTCGTTTTCACGTTGATTCAATGTCAGTTTGCTATCTGGGTTGTGAAGTAATGAATTACAAATACTCTCTAGTTACTGTAACTAAGTTTTTTATATATATTTTTTTATTGTAGCTTACTTTTTTGAGTTGTTTAAAAACGGTGTAATTTTACTTTTTTATTTGAGTAGCCTGCATTTTAAGTGATGTATATCGGTACTTTAAGGCTGAATCCCAATTCACCCCTTGGCCCTACCCCTTGTTTTCGAGTGTACCCCTTGGCCCTTAAAACGGAGTTACAAGGGCCAAAGGGTTTAAATATTCCCCTACTAAATGGAAAAACACTTCATGAACCCGGTTCGTCATCAGTCGTCGGCGATGGCTCTGCCGTTACAGAGTTTGTACAGGATTTCTCCATGACAACAACTTACAATCATCAGCGCAGCTGCTCTTAACTTTGAATAAACATGATGATTATAACATCCCTTCCTCGAAATGTATGTCTTTTCTGATCGGAAAGGTAATTTATTATACCATTTCTTAATTTAAACAACTATAGTGTTATTATTAGAGTAAATAAAGTGCGTGGTGGAATCATCTGGCGCTAAATTTAAATGTTTAACCGTTTGCGATCCATCTCTCCGGTGATTTCCGATGCATTTGTGAACTTTTCTCTTAGCCCTCCGTTTGGAGTGTGCCTCTGAAAAATCTCTTCGCCCTTCTACCCCTTCGCCCTACCCCTCGATCTCAACAAGAATCGGGACACCCTACCCCTAGAAGTGAACGTGCAAAATGGAGGGGTAGGGCTAAGGGGTAGGGCCAATGGGTGAATTGGGATTGAGCCTTACTCTGCTATTTTCCTATCGTTTGTGGTCATTACTCGTTACATGCTCGTTTTAAAATTTTATTTGTATCCATCAACGTGATTGGACCAAGCAATCGGTCTTGTGACATGTTGTCAAATCAAATTCTGCATAGAAAACTTTAACCGCTAGCCTACCTGCAGTTTCTCGTGGCTGCTGTGGAAGTGCATTCTTCAAGCATCAGTTCAATCGAGATATCAGCTTCTTCCCTACGTCTTAATATGCTAAGGTACATTTCACATTTCTGCTTACTTAATGATCTTTATCTGGCGCTAGCCTATCTACAGGGCCTGACATTAAGTGTGAGGTTGGGGGTATTACGTACAGTGTAAACTCCCTCAAGTGCTACGTTCATTATATGCGTCTAAGGCCCCGTCCACACTACTGCGTTTTCGTTAAAAAATACGAATACGATCTCCGTCCACACCAGCAGTTTATCTGCGTATTAGAAATGATCTCCGTCCACATTAAAACGACTGAAAACACGGATCACGTGACCATTCACCAACACTGGGCACGCGCATGCCGGTGTAAATAGTGATTGACGAATCAGGGAAGGATACGTCATGACTGATAACACCCAATCATAGAGCCGAGCGTCAGCCTCTGCGTCAGCGTTTCTGAAGTCCTCCGTTTTGTCCCGTCTACACTAAAACGCCCTCCGGAGATTCAAAACGCAAAACGGAGCTGCAGCATTTCTTAACTTCTCCGTTTTAGGTCTTCGTTTTTCCCGTTTTAGTCTGGACGGGAGATGCAAACGTTTAAAAACGGTCTCCGTTTTTAAATGAAATCGCAGTAGTGTGGACGGGGCCTAAGTATACGAGTTTAGTATGAGCACGCGGTGTGAAGGTGTGTTGGGGACCGTCTAAAACTGTGGAAAAACACCTTCTGTACTGAAATTGGAGGACTATGCAGTGCACCCTATGATCCTGCTTTTATTCACCACAGTGACACGAGTCCTGTGAAATCCCTCCTTTCATAATGCTATAGACTGTTGTTTTGGAGCACGCCACAACCACCTGACCCAGTAATCCCAGCGAGCAGCGCTTATACTATGTGTGTGTGAAGACCGGATTTCAGGCCAGCGTTTGCATTCCTGCTTGTAGGCAGTAAGCAGCCCCCGACCCTACTTGACCTTTGACCTTTCACCACTCTTGGTTACCACAGGTAGAGGTATTTACCACCTCCGAGTGTGAGAGGTGAGGAGGTACAAGCGTCAAACAGACTTAGCTCAGCAAGGGCCAAAGGTAACTAGTGCCCCTTGACCTATCATTAAAAATAAACAGAAATAAAGTATATGTGAATGTTGACACATTTTATACATGCAGATTGGACCCACTGGACCCAAATCTAGTAAGTTTAAGTAATTCTGGACCGCATCAGAGGTCTACAAAACTGCACACATGGATTCATTTCAGTAGAAGATGCACAAGGATTAGTGTTTAACCGTGTACAGGTTCACACGTGTTTTAATGGACCCTACAGTTTCTGCTTTGTTGTGTAAAAGGAGAATAGGTCGCATATCTCACACACCCTGGTCGACCTTCCATATAAACAAGGTCAATAATTGGATCCATTCGGCAGGTTAAGTGGAGGTCAGTCGATCTCTCACTTTTTCTCTCTCACTTCTTTGTTGTGTTTTTTCCTCGTTCTTCTTTCCGTCACTTTCCCAACAAAAAAAATGTACAAGTTGTACACATTGTAGACTTTTTTTTTGCCTGGATGCAGCTTTTTTATAAGTTGTAACATTGTGCTCCTTGTGAAAGGGACAGTATTTACATCTAGCTTTGCGCTTTTGTATTCCGTAAATCTCTGTCCCTCCTCAGCGGTGTGGGATTGAGAGCTGATGTAAAGATACGGGACTCCTGCGGTCTCCTCCTCCGCTTGTTTTTTCCCCTGTTGTCATAGCAATCACAGGCCGCAGTTGAAGACTCGAGAGGGAACGGAGCATTTTTCATAGGGACTCATGTCCATCTATATATAGTGGTATGGCCATGGGAATTATGTTCACTTGCAACATGAAAACAAACAGTCATCTCTCTCTCTCTCTCTCTCTCTCTCTCTCTCTCTCTCAGACTCTCTCTCTCTCTCTCTCAGACTGTGAGAACGAAAGAGCAGAAGTTTGTTAATGAAAAAAATGAGGGACAGGAAGGGAGAGACCGATAGATGCAACATAAGAGGGTGTGTTGGGATGTCAGGAGATAAATGTATCCTTGTTTGTTTGGTTGATTCAGCACTGATGATTAACTTGATAATGTTATGGTGAGGATTGAAACATAAAACATAGTTTTCTAAGTTTTCGAAGTTCAGTTGTAAAAGCTGTGTGTGTGTGTATTGGCGCTTTTCCACTACACAGTACCGGCTCGACTCGGCTCGCCTCGCCTCGCCTCGGCTCGCTTTTGCCTCCGTTTTCCATTGCAGATAGTACCGCCACAAATAGTACCCGGTCGTCATAGCGACGCCGCAGTAAACTGCCGTGACGTAATCTAATACGCGACACATATCCGCGCTACCCACACACACAGGACAATGGAGGAAATCGAGTGTATGCTGTTTTTGATCCTCGGGATGTGGCTGTTTCTTACAGCAAGAAGACAAACGTTGTTTCATGAGAGGCTGAGGGCAGCAAAACGAAACACTGCTGAAAAAACGAGACGAATCTGGTTGGCGCGTGCAAGATGACGTAGTGAATAGTGACGATTCTCTCTGACCAATCAGCAGTTGGCATTGTTTTACGTCACATTTTAGTATCGCCTCAGCTCGCTTAGAACCTCGCCGGAGGTGGTACGAAAAAAAGTACCCGAAAGCAGGTACAGGTACAACTTTTACACAGTGGAAAACCAAACAAAGGCGAGTCGAGCCGAGGCGAGCTGGTTCTGTGTAGTGGAAAAGCGCCATGTGTATATACTTTATATACTGTATATATATATATATATATATATATATACAGTGTATATATATATATATATATATACACACATACATAATATATATATATATATATATATACACACACAAAATCACAAAAACTGTTACAGCCAAACCTTGCAGATAATTTTTTTTTGAAAAAATATATATAAAAATAAAAATGAAGAGTTCAGATGCAAAAGCCTGTAAGTGCCATTTGAAATTTTGTTCTAAAATGATCATTTTTATCAAGCTAATATATTCAAGTTCAGTAATTTCACTTGAATGACAATTAATAGGTAATCTTCATTGCAATTTAAGTGAAATTACTGAATTTAAATATACAAGCTTGATAAAAATGATCATTCTAGAAGAAAATTTCAAATAGCACTTAGAGGCTTTTGCATCTGAACTCTTCAAATTTTATATATATATATATATATATATATATATATATATATAATTTTTATATATATATTTTTTTTTAAAAATTATCTGCAAGGTTCAGTCGTAACAGTTTTTGTGATTTTGTGTCTTTCAATATCAATATTTTCAATATTATAGTAGTTTCAATAGTCTTTTAATATTATTTTGTTTTTAAAAATATGTATTAGTTTTTTCATGTGTAATGTTTTTTTTTTTTTCATTTTTTGATGAGGGCAACCATAGTTTAACTTTAGTATGTTTTTGTGTAACTGTTTTTTTTTCTTTACTATTTTCTTATGTAATGATGTTTTTGTGTGGTAATCATAACATACAGTGGTAACCTAAAGTTAACTATGATGTCAACTACATGATACAGCTCTTATTCTATGGTTAGCATAATATTTACAAGGTAAAACTTTACTCTAAAAATGGACCATGATAATCACAGTTAGTCCACCATACAACAAAAAAGCATTTGCATACAGAGCCGTGTGGGTGTGGGTGAGAGAGAGCGTGTGTGAATGAGTGTGTGTGAACGATTTTGACCGCACGCGATCCCGGCATTCATTTTGTACCTGGATTCCTGCATTTCATTCCAGCTCCTTGGGACGGAGCCAAAACCTTCTGGGAAAGGGGTGGGGGTGATCGAATCATCCCCCTGCTTTAAATGGAGAATATTCTGTACTCTTATGTTAATGGCCGATGGATCTGTTGAGGTTTGGTGCATCGGGGGAGGGGGGGTGGAGCGGCGCAGGCCAAGGCTGGTCAAACCGATGCCAGGTTGCGTCTGTAAGGTAGAGAGCGAGTCTTTTGAGCCGTCTGAGACGGGAGATGGAGGGGGAGGGACTTTGATCTAATCACACTCCGGGAGCAGCCGTCTCTGGGCCGGAGCCCGCATGGATCACAGTCAGAGAGAAGCCTGCCATATTAGGAGAGAGAGAGAGAGAGAGAGAGAGAGAGAGAGAGAGAGAGAGAGCAGGGTTTCTCTTGTGTGGTTGATCGCTGTCCCTCTTCTTCTTCTAGTTCTACAGATTTTTACTTTTAAAGTGCTTTATTGGCATGACAAATGCTTGTACTTTTGTACTGTCAGTACAACTGCACACCAATTAAATAGTTCTAACAACATAGTTTGAACACATTAGACTGTTTTTTCTGTTCTCATAATCTAAAATAAAAACAAACATTTATTTTGCATGGAATACGACATGACCCTCTATATGTGCTAAATTTTGTATCCCACAATGCAATGTGTTCAATTTGGTCCGGTTCAAGTGTGACTAATCAATTCACATCAGCTGTGATTATAAACATCTGCCTCTTGATTAATTTGATTGAACAGCCAAAACTAGACTTTTCCTTGCTCAATTAAACCTGCTGTGAGATCAGTACCTCTCTTTAACCCTCTGGGCTTCTTCGGTCAAAAATGACCGAAAACTGTTACGTTTTGAAATGTTTAATTTTTTTGCTTGATCGGATGGGGCTGAAACTTGGTGACTTTTGTTGTATTACCTATATGAACACACAAAAAAATCAAGGAGATGATTCTGATTTGTTAAAGGGTCGTAAAAAAAAAAGTCACACTTAGCTTCCTCCCGGTCAAAAATGACCGACATAGGAAATGAATGGGAAACACGAAAAAACAGGAAAAATCAGAGAAACTTTTGGTGGTACAAGCTACAAATCAGCAACTGTGCCGAAAAAAAGTGTACAGCAATGAAGGGGTGACACTCTAAAATATCAAGAGTGCAAATAAGACCACCCCCCCACACACACACACACCCACGCGCACAAACACACACACATACACAGATAAACTGGCAAGACTGTAACAGCAAATTTGTAGAATATGCAAAATAAAATCAACAAATGAAAAAAAAACTTTCTCAAATGTGAACACGGACACACACGCACGCACACACACGCACACACACACACGCGCACACACACACTCACACACACACACACACACATAGAGAGAGATAGAGAGAGATTCAATGGTAAGACCGTAACAGCAAATTTGCAAATTTACAAATGAAAAAAAAAATCTTGCTCAAATGCACACACGAACACACACACACACACAGAGAGAGAGAGAGAGAGAGAGAGAGAGAGAGAGAGAGAGAGAGAGAGAGAGAGAGAGAGAGAGAGAGAGAGAGAGAGAGAGAGAGAGAGATTCACTGGGAAGACTGCAACAGCAAATTTTGAGAATATGCAAAATAAAATCAACAAATGAAAAAAAAATTTTGCCACGCACACACACACACACACACACACACACACACACACACACACACACACAGAGAGAGAGAGAGAGAGAGAGAGAGAGATTCACTGGGAAGACTGCAACAGCAAATTTTGAGAATATGCAAAATAAAATCAACAAATGAAAAAAAAAATCTTGCTCAAATGCACACACACACACAGAGAGAGAGAGAGAGAGAGAGAGAGAGAGAGAGAGAGAGAGAGAGAGAGAGAGAGAGAGAGAGAGGAAAAGAGATTCACTGGTAAGACTGCAACACCAAATTTTGAGAGTATGCAAAAATAAATAAATAAAAAATACAAAAGAGACTCTCGCTCAAATGCATGTCCACACACACACACACACACACACCGAGAGAGATAGAAAATTAACTTAATTAGCATTATTTTATGTTTATTTCTGTTCGATCATAATTGCTGTTCTCTTACGAAGTTTTTATTACTTATTGAATAAAAAAATTATAAAAAATACCAATTTATTGCAAAATATCTGTAAAGTGTTTTGAATTATCACTAACCATCACTTATTTTGTTCAATTATTTGAATGATCAAATACTGAGTAACAAAAATGTTTGCATTGTGTTTCCTTTCTAACCAAATGATATTGTTCGATTGTAATCATAATGCAAAACCTGATACACTTATCTAAAAAAATGAAAAAAAAAATAATTAGTTGTCTTTTAGAATATCTAAATGTATATCTAAATTAAAAAAAACGAATAAGATAGAGAAATCATGTCTAAAACAAGAACAGGAATCAAAAAGCCTTTCTATGTATTTACATAGGAAGCTATGGGCAGCCTACAGGCTGTGCAGGACATTGCACACATTTAACTATGTTTTAAAGCCACAAGGTGGCGCTCTTCTACTGGAACATTTTTTTTTATTAAGCTGGCACTCTATTTTGATGTGAATTGTTGCATTTATTGAAAAAAAATAAAAAGAAATATAAAATAAAAAAATATATATTAATTCTAATGAAAAAAATAGCTCTTAAAAATTATATAATTAAAGCAAAGTATCATAAAAAACTCTGAAAATTCTAAATAATAATCAGAAAATATTATAGAACAAAAATATATTTGAACGGTTATCGTGGGAAAAAGTAAAGTTAAATTTTAAGGCTTCGTCCGTTTTTGACCGGGAGGAAGCTAAGTGTAACCCATTTACGAAGAAGCCCAGAGGGTTAAGATGTTGCATTTTGAATACTGTTTGATGTACCGTAACATTATTACTGTTCGATACATTAATATTGTCATTCAGTCTCTAATTCTGTCACTGTTTGTGTTTGTGGTGGTGGTGAGTGTATACATAGGCCACTTTATTAGGTAAACCCGTTCTAACTGCTCATTAACGCACACATCTAATCAGTCGATCACATGGTAGACGATCTGCTGAAGTTCAAACTGGCCATCCGAATGGGGAAAGAAAGTGTTTTTGAACGTTGCATGGTTGTTGGTGCCAGACGGGCTGGTCTGAGTGTTTCAGAAACTGCTGATCTACTGGGATTTTACATGCACAACCATATCTAGGGTTTACAGATAGTAGTCCGATAAAGAGAACATATTCAGCAAGTGGCAGTTTTGTTGGTGAAAATGCCTTGTTGATGACAGAGGTCAGAGGAGAATGGCCAGACTGGTTCAGCTGATAGAAAGGCAACAGTAACTCACATAAACACATGATACAACCAAGGTTTGTAGTAGAGCATCTCTGAACGCACAACACGTCCAACCTTGAAGGAGACGTATTATAGCAGCAGAAGAATTCGCACAGGCTCACCAAAATTAGACAGTAAAAGACTGGAAAAAACTTTTGGTTTAAACAACATGAAAGCATCCATCCTACCAATATCCATCCCATTCCTTTTGTGACCATAGTGTTCTCATCTTCTGGTTGCTACTTCCAGCAGGATAACGCAACAGCTCAAATCATCTCAAACTGGTTTCTTGAACATGACAATGAGTTGACTATATTCAAATGGCCTCCACAGTCACCAGATCTCAGTCCAATACAGCACCTTTAGGATCGCATCATGAATCTGCAGCAACTGTGTGATGCTATCATGTCAATATGGACCAAAATCTCAGAGGAATGTTTCCAGCACTTTGTTGAGTATATACCATGAAAAACTAAGGCAATTCTGAGGGCAAAAGGGGGTCCAACCAGTACTAAGAAAACCTAAGAAGGTGGCCGGTTAGTGTATGTGGGTTTGTGTTGCTGTAGTCTTACAATTGGAGGGATTTCATTAGTAGCATTTTCCTCTAAATCTGTAGATTAGCATTAATCCAGCTCATTAAGAGAACAAAATGTGTTTATAAACACTTAATATGCAAGTCTGAAGATTATGCTCTAATTTGTTTCCTTTTATTCTGCAAGAATGCATTAAGTTAATCTAAAGTTGTTGCTGTTGTTTTGAACTTTCTATTCATCCAATAATCCTGGGGAAAAAAATCTTTACACAGAAATATCCACAAGTTTCCTACGCCCCATGAGGCCTTGCGTCAAAAGCGGGCGCGTCTTCCGGTTCGAAGTAAACAAAGCGCGACTTGACATGCTTGACACTCGTTCATTCAACAGTTGACGTTCATTCAAGTTATAGCGATCCAAACTAGCTGACGATGTGGAAACACAACCTCAACAAAATTAAAAATGAAATAACAGTACCTTTACCCTCCGCAGTAGTTGGTTGGGAGTATTATAATAACATTATTAATAATCAATACTCATCAAGGCATGGTGACAGACAGTTGTGCGAGCTGACAAACAATTAAAATAAAAAAAAACACACTTAGTCATTGTGGTTTGGAGTTTATTCAAAATTATAAATGAATGTGCTACTTGAATACATTAACTGGCACATTTGGTTTTCTGTCAACACAGGCTTTGATCCTGAGTTTAGGTGTAACATCAGTAGCGAACAGCCAATCACATGCTGAGAGAGTTTATAGAATATTAATAATTTAAACAAATGTACACAGGAAGATTCGTCGTCTTTTGGGAGGTGATGGAAACTACAGTCGTTGGCAGGATCATTTTGATACCGTTTTCAGCTCATGTTCAAAACAATCACATTTAAGCCACTGAATTAGTTTTGTCCAGTTATACATACAACCGCGAACAGCACATGTTGTCCCTGAGCTCCGTAACGACATCTCTCATAAAGATTTGCGTCTTTAAATAGTAAAATAATTCTCCGAAAAACAGCTAGCCTCTTCGCTAACTAACACACAAAATACCATTGGAATGCTACTTCCGCCGCCTCACCGGAAGTTTCACCCACTTTATTTTTTACAGGAGCGCCCCTCGGAAACGTGGATAAAGCAGCACAACTGTTTTCAACATTAATAATAATAATAATAATACATGTTTCTTGACCAGCAAATCAGCATATTAGATTGATTTCTGAAAGTAATGATGCTGAAAATTCAGTATTGCATCACAGGAACAGTATTATTCTGTCCGTAATTGGCATGCATTTTGACTATCAACAAAGTTTGTAGCCAAGAGCCACACATTGACACAGGAAGAGATTGTTTTAATGATCTGTCTTCCAGACATATGTAATGATCATTATGAAAAAATTGATGCTGCTAACCTGACGAACTTGGCAAATCCAGTGATGATGAGTTGTTTCTCAAAAGTGCTTGCCTTGTACAGAAACATTTGTTTCCAAGCAGACTGATAAAACCTGTGCCTGATGACTCATGAAGTTGCGTAAAGCCTGCCAATCAGATTAGACCTTGTCAGATTGAGATAGTTCTCATCAGACGGTCAGCGTGTCTGTCCGTCTTCCCTTTTTCTGCTTAGTGTTCCAACCTCCTGGTTGCTCTCACTCAGGTCCTCTGGAAACAACAGGCATTTTTTATTTGAAGGCCACATCCTGTACAACCTCATATCGTTGAGGCAAAAATAAATTATTTTATCAGAAGACCTTTATGAAATCTTAAATCTTAGTGCCGCTGAAGTATTCACAGGAACTGCTAACAATAATGACAGTGTTACTGATAGCATTTAGTTTTGTGTGTGTTGTTGTTTTTTTAGAACAGAATATGTAATGAATCTAGACATGATGTCAGACCTGTCATGATGAGTCAACTTGCTATGGCACTCGTGAAGGGGTTTGATGATGTCATACTGCAGTGATGTCATTAGACAGCTTTATGTGTGCAAAAGAACAGAGCTCCGCTAAATGAGACGAACAGCTCTCAGCACGCCTCAGTCCGAGAGCTCAATGAGGCCATATATTTATTTAAAGACATTATATTACAGGTTTTTAGGGGTCTTGTGCTTTATTAGGTTTACATTGAACTCGTTTTTAGAGCCCTGCAGCAAAAACACTCAATGACCCATGCGAGCAGAGCCTAGTTTCTCTGTATGGTCCTGACCTGATGTGATATTTTATCACATGCAGGGTTTAACTATAAGGATATGTTGACAGAACTGTCACTCTATCTGTCAAACTTAGAAGAGGGAGAGAGAGAGAGAGAGAGAGAGAGAGAGAGAGAGAGAGAGAGAGAGAGAGAGAGAGAGAGAGAGAGAGAGAGAGAGAGAGAGAGAGTGTGTACGTGTACATGCCTTTCAAACTTGGTTTTCTGTTATACTGTTATACTGTATTGAATGTTCTTGAGGTTTCAGCTTATTTTCATATTTGAAGCCAAGGTAACTTTGCTGGCTAAATGAGGTATGCTGAAAATTATAAACAAATTGCTGCATGAAATCGTTTTTCCGTACAAATTTTAGTTCGATTTCAGAAGTTTCATGGAGCTATAATATATAATAATAATATAATTAATGCTGCACAAAGCTATAAGGTGTTTTTATAATGAAAGCAGTAACATTTGTAGAAAATTTGTATGTGGCCTATTTAAATAAAAAAAGTAAATTAAATGTATATAAATTAAAAAGTTAAAATATCACTATATATATATATATATATATATATATATATATATATATATATATATATATATATATGGTAACACTTTACAATAAGGTTCGTTAGTTAACATTAGTTAACTACATTAGTTAATATGAACTAATAATGAATAGCATACAGCATTTGTTAATCTTTGTTAATGTTATTTTCAACATTTACTAATACTTGATTAAAATCTTGTTAACATTAGTTAATGCACCGTGAACTAACATGAACAAACAATGAACAGCTGTATTTTCATGAACTAACATTAACAAAGATGAACAAATGCAGTAACAAATGTATTGCTCATGGTTAGTGCATGTTGGTAAACATTAACTAATGTTAACTAATGAACCTTATTGTAAAGTGTTACCATATATATATATATATATATATATATATATATATATATATGAAGAGTTCAGATGCAAAAGTCTCTAAGTGCCATTTGAAATTTTCTTCTAAAATGATCATTTTTATCAAGCTTGTATATTTAAGTTCAGTAATTTCACTTAAATGGCAATGACGATTACCTATTAATTGTCATTTAAGTGAAATTACTTAACTTAAATATACAAGCTTGATAAAAATGGTCATTTCAGAAGAAAATTTCAAATGGCACTTAGAGGTTTTTGCATCTGAACTCTTCATATATATATATATATATATATATATATATATATATATATATATATATATATGAAACATTTCAAGAAAATGTGCATAACATTTTGAATATTTATATATAAATGTGTATATATAATTTTATATATATATATATATATGAAGAGTTCAGATGCAAAAGCCTCTAAATGCCATTTGAAATTTTCTTCTAAAATGATCATTTTTATCAAGCTTGTATATTTAAGTTCAGTAATTTCACTTAAATGGCAATGAAGATTACCTATTAATTGTCATTTAAGTGAAATTACTGAACTTAAATATACAAGCTTGATAACAAATGGTCATTTTAGAAGAAAATTTCAAATGGCATTTTGAGGCTTTTGCATCTGAACTCTTCATATATACTGTAATTTTTAATATTTTAATTCCTTGTATGTAAAGCACTTTGAATTACCATTGTATTTGAAATGTGCTATATAAATAAACTTGCCTTGCTTTGCCTATATTATTGTTATTAATGTTATTATTAATAATATTATTATTATAAAAAAAAATAATATATCATGTGACACATATGTAAGTATGTAACTTTTAAACGTTTTTTTTTAAATTCAGATAGTTTTATTTTTTGTAAAACTAAATATTTTCAAGCCTTTAGTAAATATAAAATTCATGTTATTTTTTTATGATCCACTTATTTTGTAAAAAAAAAAAAGTGTGTGTGTGTGTTTACTGTATGTAGTTTTGTACTTAATGTTGTTAGCTTCACTACATGGGGTGAAACTATTGCAGTCAATTGTGAATGTAAGAAGAGTCTCTCATGCATTTTATGCGTCGCATAGACTGTTGATGAAGTATTCCCTAGAGCGTTTCTGATCAGTCTCTCTTGAGGTTAAATTTCTACTAAAGATAGAAGCGAGTGAGTGGAGAACCAGTTGTATGTTCTGGATTGTGTTGTCTTGTAGTTGGTCTTGAGTTTAATAAAGCAAGTTCAGGTTAATGTTCACTGATGTAAGGTACTGTAGGTCAGTAGGGGGTTTGTTCATTAGTTTTAAGCTCTTGCGGTTTTGTTTGGGCCAAGTGGGGTCTTGAAAACAGCGCTGATGGAATTTAATGAACTTTAAAACCGAGACGGGACGAGGCTGGATCTCGGGTATCCCACATTCGTCATGGGAGTACTTAATGTACAAATGTTTGAGATATTCAGATGACAGAACGGTAAATAATTTAACATAAGAAACCTGGTATAATCTGAAAAAGCCTCATCCTGAGGTGTTTCTTTCAAGCTTCATTTATTTGATGTCGTCTCCACTCTCCACCTCTTCTCGTTTTCTCTCTCTCGCTCGATCATTGTCATCCTTTTAATCAGTAAAGAATAGGTAAACTCAACCCTTCTCTCTCATGCATGAAAAAAGCTATTCAGTAACAAAGCCCCAGATGGATTCTGGGAAGGCAACAGCCTTTTTTGGCCTGATATCAGTGATACAGTAAATGATGTCATTAATCATGGCACTGCAATAAAAAAAACCTTTGATTATTATGTTCTGAATTCGGTTCATAAACAGGATGTTGGGAGCGTGCCTCCAACTCTGTTCCAAAACCTAGTGAGACCTTGTTGTTTATTTCCTTTTCTTTCTTAGGCAGCATTGCGTGTGACAAAGAATGTCATAAATGACTGATCTGGAATGCTCAAATAATGCTTCTGATGTCAAAATCAATTGATTGCAATTGATTTAATTTGGTGTTATAAGGATGTGATTTTGTTTTTCTGTATTATCACTGTAAAACAATATTTTCAAGATTTGTTATCACAACATTTTTTCTTTTGTCAAATCAACTTAAATAATTTATTTAGTTCAGATAACTTAATATTTTGAGTTTCTGATGATTAAATGAATCTCCTTCTTTGTATTAACTCACTTTTTCCAGTTCAATCAACTTAAAATTTTAAGGCAACCAGGTTACTTAATTTTTTAAGTTAAACCAACAATATTTTTTACATGTTTTCAAGTTTTCACTATTTTTTGAATCGCATGAATTCAAAGTAAATTTACCAACCATTTTATCAAATTTGCTATTAGAATCTTTAATAACCCTGTTGTCAACAAAAAAAAAAAGCTTTAAGGGATCCTAGTTTTTAGACAAAATAAAAACCCATAAATAGAAATCAATAAATATTAGTGATTTCTGTTGTTTTTGTTAATTTTAATATTATTTTTAAAGACTTTTATTTTTAATATTATTATTTTTGTAGTTTACAGTACAGTAATATTATTGCAAAAGTAATGTGTATTTATTTAAATAAGAATATTATTAAATACTAATTTTAATTTTACAGTGTTTTTTTGCAATAGGAATATTTCTTTATGGATTTAATTTTTATAATTGAAATAAAAATATAATTTTGTATAGTAATAATAATACAAAACAAAAAAAATATTATCATTGTTGTTATTTTTATACTATTTTTTAAATACTCATTTTTTATTTTACAGTATACTGATTTTATTGCAATTGTAATATGTCATTATTGATGTAATTTTTATAATTTAAATATAAATACTATTTTGTATAGTAATGCAAAAATGTAACAACAATTGTGTTGTTGCCAATGTTAGCATATTGTGTTTTAATTGAAATTCATTTATCAGAATTTCTATCTTTTAAAGCAGCTTTGATGTGGTTTATGCCTTAAAATGCTCCCTCTGTAGGCACCTCACTAGAGTTTGTAACAGAGCCTCTGTGTGTGTGTGTGTGTGTGTGTGTGCGTGTACAAGAAAAATAACTATAACTGTAAATCAGATGTGTTATTATCCGTTACTGATGACAGTTGTGTGGAAATGACTTTATTCGGGTCAGCTGGAACGCTTTCTGAGCTTCCTAGCGTCTCCGGTTTGGCACATTTCACCGTTGACCTTCTCCCAGCGCTTCAGATCTGTCATCAGAAGCTGTTGTTTGGACACTCTCAGCGTGAATGACGGCCCTTTGGTCAGGCCCCATAGGATATTGTGGTTTTTAGGGGCTCCTGTGTGTTTGTCTTTTTCCTCATAGGTGCTAGGGCCACTTTTGATGCTTTTTTTCCACTAAGCTCTGTCGTCTTCTCTCAATCTCTGGCTTATCTGTTCCTTCTCGCTATATTCCTTTTGTTTTTGAAGTGTCTGTTGGCATATCTCTTTGAACAGGTTTGAGATATTAAAGGAGATAGAGCGCTATGATGGAACGCTAGATTTCTCTGAACTGACGGGGGTGTTTACATGCTTCCCTCCTTCCTTCTCTCAGGTGTGGTACATTCCTGCTGCTACTTTGATGAAAAGTGACTCATTTGCAAGGCTGTTTTCATACTCTAGGAGGAGTGGACAATGAAACAGCCACTTTCAGCACTCTCGTGATTGGATGAGACTTGTTCAAAGTCCTAAAATGTATTTTGTCATTAAATTGAATCATTCATATGGCTAAAAGTGCTTTTTTTTATTCCATTGATATTGCTGCATAAAAATTCTCAGGTAATCCATGACCTAATAAAGTGTAGCCTATAGCTGAATGCAAAGCAAGTCCTTTTTTTTCCTCGTTAAACGCGGTCTTGTGGCTGTTGGAGCAGAAGCGAAAGCTGTTGCTCTCCGTATGTTTTTCTGTTTTCTCCAGGTGCATTCTTATGTAAATTGCGCAGGCTTTTTTCATCCATTAGATCGCTAGAAAAAGTAAATACATTTACCCACCCATAGACCCTCCCCTCGCAGAAATCAAGACAGAAGTGCAACCCAGGCTCATTGGAAATACGTTACTCTGCCTACGTTTTTGCAAAACCTGAAATACGTACCTCCAGGTACGTTTCCCTGCACTTTTCGGGTGAAATGTCCACTAGAGACGCAAGATGCGTGTTTATAATACGTTATGTATTAATACGTTATTTTCAAAGATATAAAACGTACGTTTGGATAGATGCTGAAACGTATAGTATGGATATATTTGCAATATTTAAACGTAACATTATTACGTTTTTACAGCTACAAAACGTTAACTGTTTACGTATGTTTCATATCATAACGATATCTGTATACTTTCACTTTTAAAGATAAATGTAACAAGATCCCTTAATCCTACTCCCAAAATCTAAACATATCCATTTTATACAGAATATAAAAAGGATAAAACGTAAGTTAACGGACAGAAATGTGTAGGTAAATGAGTTTTACTATTAAAATATATTTTGAGCCACTAATCCTAATCCTATCCCTAAACCTAACCATTCCTTAAAACTACGTAGGCTAACACAATTATGAAGAAAAGAAAAACATAACAGACAGACAAGTAAACATTTCACAATAATTTATTTATTTTAAAATGTCAAAACCGGTAACGTTAACATTACCAAAAGTCGTTCACATGATGATGCGTTGCAGTCGCAGTCCTCTGGCAGTATTATAGTAGTTGTGTATGAGGTACAGATCAGAATTAAAGTTATTAACGCTAATCCATGAAAATGTTCATCTGATTTCGGTTCGCTCTCTGAAGGCGCGCACTCTTCTCCATTTCAAATTTACTACACTGACTGAAACACGGCATGTCGCAATCTGTGACGAATCAGGCGAGAGCCAATGAGCGTTTGATATCACTGCCGTAAAACCTGCCGTAACACTTCTTGAAGGCGCATTATTTGAATTTGAATTCATCACCAGCGCGGATTTGACGTTTTTGCGGTGACGGTCGCTGCTGATAAATGAAGATAAAGATAAAGATCAATGGATAAAAGGCTGAATTTGGATCTGTTTCTTGCAAACAACGTATGGATTCTAGGATTTGGTTTACATCAAGCTAATAAAATGTATGTATTTTGTGAATGTATCTGTTATATGTGGGTTTTGTGTCGTGTTATTTTGTTATTAGTTTCTCCCTGTCTGTTAATTATCCCAGGTGTTTATTATTTCTCACGCCCCCTCGTTATCTGGTTTAGGTCGTTTGTCCCTCATTATTTAAGCCCGGTGTTCCTACCCTGTCTTTGTGAGTTCTTGTTCCATGTAGGCTGTTAACGCCAGGGTCGGTTGTTCCTGTTTTATAGTCCAGTAGTCTGTCTATTTGGTATTATCTGTTTAATAAAGCACTGCATATGGATCAACAGCCTTATCCTTCCTTCAACCGCACCGCCAGCGTAACAGAAGAACTCACCACATCGTGATCCAGCAGCCATGCCTTTCCTGAGTCCAGACGTCCAGATTCTTCGTCTCCGTCAGGAGAGTCGGACGATTGAACAGTATGTAGCGGAGTTTATTGAACTGGCTCATCTCGCGCACATGGACACACAATGTTTGAAGATTTTCTTCCGTGGGGGATTAGAGGAACCACTCCGGTCTCTGATGCCTGATCCAGATCCGCACGGGTCTTTAGAATGTTACATTGACCTGGCGCTGTTGAAGAGCGGCTCTTTGTTTACTGTGTGCGTGGAGGAGAGTAAGCTTCAAGAGTCTGAACTTTGTGTCAGCCCAGTCGAGTCCGCGCTCCATATGAACTTTAACGAGCCCGCGACTGACGTCAGCCCAGCGGAGGTCGCGCTTCACGGGAGCCCCGATGCCGAGCACACGATTCACGTCAGCCCAGCCGAGCACATGACTCACGTCAGCTCAGCCGAGAACAAGTTTCACGTCAGCCCAGTGAGTGAGTCATCGAGTCCAGTGAGTGAGTCATCGAGTCCAGTGAGTGAGTCCTCGAGTCCAGTGAGTGAATCATCTAGTCCAGCGAGTGAACCATTGAGTCCAGTGAGTGAATCATCTAGCCCGGCGAGTGAACCATTGAGTCCAGTGAGTGAATCATCTAGCCCGGCGAGTGAACCATTGAGCCCAGTGAGTGAATCATCTAGCCCAGCGAGTGAACCATTGAGTCCAGTGAGTGAATCATCTAGCCCCGCGAGTGTGTCCAGTCCTGTGACGCGCCGCCGCAGAAGGAGAAGGAGGACTCGTTCGGCTCGCCAGGCTTCAGTGAGCGTACCAGGACTCCTCGCCTTGCCGGTCCCGCCTCTGCACCTCGCCTTGCCGGCCACGCCTCTGCGCCTCGCCTTGCCGGCCCCGCCTCTGCGCCTCGCTCTGCCGGCCCCGCCTCTGCGCCTCGCCTTGCCGGCCCCGCCTCTGCGCCTCGCCTTGCCGGCCCCACCTCGGCGCCTCGCCTTGTCGGCCCCGCCTCTGCACCTCGCCCTGCCTGAGCCTCTCACGCTCTGTTTAAGCTGCGCCCTGCGAATCCCAGTGGATTTCCCCAAGTATTATTTGGGGGGGGGCAGTGAGTACATTGTGAAGACCATGGAGGTGATGCAGACATGGTCTTCGTCTTGTCCTTCACCGCTGTGGCCGCCTGAAAAGTCTTCACCGCTGTGGCCTCCTGAAAAGTCTTCACCGCCGTGGCCACCTGAAAAGTCTTCACCGCCGTGGCCGCCCGGGGATCCAACAGCTCCGCCCTGGACGCCCGAGCGTCCCACAGCTCCGCCCTGGACACCCGAGGGTCGCACAGCTCCGCCCTGGCCTTCGCCTCGTCCTGCTCTGCCCTGGCCTTCAGCTCATCCTGCTCCGCCCTGGCCTTCGCCTCATCCTGCTCCGCCCTGGACTTCAGCTCATCCTGCTCCGCCCTGGCCTTCGCCTCGTCCTGCTCCGCCCTGGACTTCAGCTCGTCCTGCTCCGCCTTGGCCTTCGTCTCATCCTGCTCCGCCCTGGACTTCAGCTCGTCCTGCTCCGCCCTGGCCTTCGCCTCGTCCTGCTCCGTCCTGGACTTCAGCTCATCCTGCTCCGACCACGCTCTGCGGTCCAGGCCCGCCTCGGGTATATCCTGGCCCCGTTCCCCTGCACGGGCCTGGCCCTCCGTCCCTCCCCCGGACCGCCTCCGCTTCACCGCCCACCTGAACTTTTTGGGTTTTTTTTTATGGGCGTCAGGAGCCGCCCATAGGGGAGGGGCTATGTTATATGTGGGTTTTGTGTCGTGTTATTTTGTTATTAGTTTCTCCCTGTCTGTTAATTATCCCAGGTGTTTATTATTTCTCACGCCCCCTCGTTATCTGGTTTAGGTCGTTTGTCCCTCATTATTTAAGCCCGGTGTTCCTACCCTGTCTTTGTGAGTTCTTGTTCCATGTAGGCTGTTAACGCCAGGGTCGGTTGTTCCTGTTTTATAGTCCAGTAGTCTGTCTATTTGGTATTATCTGTTTAATAAAGCACTGCATATGGATCAACAGCCTTATCCTTCCTTCAACCGCACCGCCAGCGTAACAGTATCAGTATGTTGTGTTTTATTGGAGAAAATGCTTTTTGTGTAAACACTAAATACTACAAAATGGTTAAACAAGGTATTTTTAAGGTTAAAAGTGTATTCCTTTTTAACACCATGCAGGCTAAGAATGCACGAACAGAGCGAAATGTTAATATTTATGAGTAACGTTGGCCTATTATAATAATAAATGCGACTGAAAACTTAATTGATAAGACAGTTGAATGCAATAGAGTCAAAACATTAATGCCACGATTATGAATAAATAAGAAACCTACTTTGGATGTAGCAGCTATTATGTTCAGGACAAACGTAATAGCACTGTAATAGAAAAAAATTACACTTAGCGCCTCTAGTGGACATTTCACCCGAAAAGTGCAGGGAAACGTACCTGGAGATACGTATTTCAGGTTTTGCAAAAATGTAGGCAGAGTAACGTATTTCCAATGAGCCTAGGTTGCAGAAGTGCTTGAAAGTGGACAAAAGAGATGGATTTAAACCAAGCGTGCCACAAAAGCCCTCAAAAGTGAAGCCAAAATATCTCGATTGCCCCCCTGTGACTGGTCCTAGTATAGGTCTTAAACCCCGCCTCCCCATGTTATTCAACAGGATGTGAGACCAACTAAACAATTAAATAAAGGACTTCACATATCCTTTATCCAAAGATAGATTCTATCATTTATTGTATTTTCTATCACTATCATTTCTGCAAAATAGTCTTAAAAACCAACTTGAAAAAGAATTGTGACCGTGGTGAACCTGGCTGGAAAAAAAAATGGTGAAATGGTATTTTTGCAATATCGCCTACCCTTAGTTTTGGCCCACAATATCTCATATGTCAGCTCATAAAATCAGCTAACAGGCATGTAATGTGATTAGAAATATGTCTGTATGCCACACTATTTGTATTGTGCATCTGCTTCCAGCTGTGCATGTTGATGATGTACTGTTGACACACAGGGTAATTATTTCAGACAATGTTATGTGATTGCTAATTTTGGAGTTATGGGAGTTTTGTATTTGCCTTATAATAATGTGTAAAGTTCAAAGCGGTTAAATTACGTGCACGTTAAGAATTGCATTCTGACAAATGTAAGTTAAAGTTTCATACACTTGCGTAGTCACTTTGGAGAAAAGCGTTAGCTAAATGACTAATTGATTACAATCGATGGGCATTGCATTTCATGAAAGCCTTGGAGGAAAGATCTGTCATAAAATTGTGCTTTTTAAGCTGGGCCTAATTTAACAGTATAGCCAAGGCAAGCACCAAATTTGAGTAAACTGACTGGTAAACTACAACATAATGCATGGTTTAAAATGCATTTGAAGAAGGACAGGCTGACTCTTTCTGATGTCAATGTCATGACTTGTGGGAAATCATGGTAACATTTTATTTCTATTCTCCACTTTAGACATTCTACTAACTAGAAGTAACTTTGCAGCTACATGTCAACTTAATGTCATTAAGGGATTAGTAGACTGTTTAATATCCGCTAACACTTTATTTTGTTGGTTCCCCCAACAGTCATTCAACTGACTATGACTGACTAACTGCATGTCAACTTGTTCTCCTAACCTAAAACCTAACCATAACCTACCAGTCTACTGAGAGTTATTTGACATGTAGTTGAAAAGTTACTTATAGTTAGTAGAATGTATGAAGTGGACTATCGAAATAAAGTGTATCCAAAATGATTAGAGTAGACCATTATCCCTGAGGAAGCTCTATTATATAGAAACTTTTAAATGGTACTGTGAATGTGAATGCGGCATGTTAGGTAGCTTGTGTGTGTATTTGTGGTTGCACATGTGGTATGCATGGATACTGCACAGTAATCTCAACAGGTATGTGAGTAAATTCTAAGCAGCTGGAGGTTTGTGATGGAAAAACCTGCGCAAGCACTCGGATATGTGCGCAAAAGTGCTGACGTGAGCATTTTCAGATCCATTTTTTCTTGGAAATCTTTTTTGCCGCACCAAAACATGAAAGTTTGTAGCCAACAGCATTAATTCCATTAAGATGTTTCTGTGACATCCAGTGCAGTGGTCATGCATGGACAGTGAGCAAAAGCCAATGAACCTTAAGCCTCTGTCTCTCACTTACTGTCGCTCCTTTGTTCATATTTTTACAGAGGATGTCTAATTTTGACTATTTTTATGACAGAAATGATCTATAATTAAAGGGATAGTCCATTTTAAATGGAAATTCTATCATCATTAATTCACCCACTTGTCATTTCAAATGCATGTGAGTGTTTGGACTTTGGAAACACACTGCTTCTCATATAAAGATTTCAGTTGAAGGTATGGCTTCAGAAGATTTACTTTCACTTCTTTTTTGATGCTTTTGGAGCTCGTCAACTGGTCATTATATGCTTTTGTTGTATGTAAAAGAGAACATTTGGTGAATTTGTCTTTCACAAAAGAAGAAAACGCATACAGGTTTGGAGTAGTGACATGAGGAACTTTCATTTTTGGATGAATTATTCCTTTCCAAAGTTTGTGCAGTTACAAAGTTCTCAATGCTTCGTTTTGCATGTAATGACATTGCATGTAATGACGTTTTGCATGTAATGACATGTAACCTCATTATGTTACTGTGTTAGTGTAGGGCTATTTTGAGCCTTGTTAGTGGTATAAACTAGCGATTTCTTTTTATTTGTAAATGCCCCCAGTACTAGCATTATACGATACACAATTTTTAGAGATAAAGCTTTTTACATTCGATTATTATGAAAACAAATCTCAGAGAATGGTTGACTAGGTACCAATGTTTTATTAGACCAAAGGTTCATTTTGCACCGGCGTTCTCCTTTAAGGGTGATCTTCTTTCGTTCAAAGCCTCTGGCCATCCATTTTTAGACATTTTACCCAGAATATTCTTTTATTGTTGAATTAATCATGTTCTGAAATGTGCCTCATGGAAGGGTCTCATTTATTATTTGCTCATATTTAATGCATTACCTCACATTATCTTTCACTTCCTTTTTTAACATACTTTTTTTTTTTTTTTGCTATCCCATTTATGGAGTCCAAAACCACTGTCTCTTGGTCCACAGTAAGTTTTTAAGTCAACATGAAATCAAAATGGACAATTTTGTTCACTTAATTGTTAACATTTTACAATAAGGTTTATTAGTTAACTTTCTACATTAGTTATGATGAACTAGCAATAAACAACAGCATTTATTAAGTTAAACACACCATTTACTAAAACGTGTTTTAGGTCAAACATTGTATGTGTTAACATTCATTAATGCCCTGTGAACTAACATGAAGATGTTAGAACAGATTTATTTATTAACATTATGAAATACTGTAAAAAAATACATAGCTTATTGTTAGTTCATGTTATTTAAATGCATTAATTCATGTTATACTAAAGGGATGTTGAATGCTCGATTCTGATTGGTTGAATATTTTCGGGGAAACGCACGGCTGAAGTGGTTTCTTAATTCATGTCTTATTGTGGACAGTTTATTCCAAGGCTATCTCATGCCCAAATCGTATGAATTCGTACGAGTGATTAAAAAGTGGCTTAATCGTACCAATTCATATGACCTCACTCGAATGAATTTGTGCGATTTGTCCAAACCCACATGATGGGTAGGTTTAGGGGCCTGGTCAGGGGTAGGTCATTCATACGAATTCATACGAAGTGGCCAATTCGTAAAATAAGCACGATTTAGCAAAAATCGTACAAATTCGTACAAGTGAGGTTGTACTAATTGTTACGAATTAGCCACCTCGTAAAATTCGTATGAATTCCCGTGAGATCGGGTTGTTTATTCAATTCATAAAATGATTATCGTCTTAATCTTTTATCATAAAGCAAATAGGTATGACGTCAGAACCCGGAAGACTAATTCGCGGCTGGTTCCTTCGAGATTTTCCTATGGGGTTTTTCAATTTATGAGTAAAATAAAAACTTTGGTAAACATAACTTGACGATACCTTGACGTTTTGTTCTACAACGTACACTGCACACACTCACACCCCAAGCTGTCTTAATTTCTTAATGAAAACGTACATATAATAAGTATGTTTATTGTAAGTAGCCATTCTAACATATTGCAGCAGGTTCACTGTTGGAGGTTACAGAAATTGTAAGGTTACAGAAATATTAAAAATGATAAATAAAGTCAACAGTGGGATATGTGGAGGAGATGTGACTGGAGGATGTAACTTGACCTTCAACCTCCATATCCCATTCAAAAAGCCTCCCCAAAAGAATAGATCCCCACAATTCACTGCAAACATTCACATTCGGCTGGTATGAAACACCCACTTAAAAGAGAAATGGCTTGTGAATGTGTTTCATGTTGAGTTGAAATGAAACCGTGCTTTGTGTGTATGCATGCTTGTGGTGTGTGTAGTTGTCAGTGTTTTTCTCTTGACATCATGGTGCACCTTGTTTATAACTATTTGCTTTGATCAATTTCTCTCTCGCTCTCATTTTTCATTCCAGTCAATCTCACAACGCATTCTTTAAAAGAAGTCTTTATAAGGTCTTGCTTTGTCCCGTGCTGCAGTAACAGACAGATTTATTGTTGTTTTAAAACCAGTGCAGTTCAGTAAGAATATGTGAATGTAACTTTTTTCTGCATGCTCTTGTCATTGCTCTTTCTCACATTGCTAGTAGTGACATTGTCCCTTTGAAACTCAGCACAGATAGGCCTAGTCCTTTCACTTTATTTACCATCAGAATGCTATTTAAATTATTTGTTCGCCCAACAGCTTTGTGGTTTGATTATTCAAAGCATCAGTCTGACCGCAACCATCTTGATGTAAACACGAGATGGTCGTGCTAGGTGTGGACTGGTCATGCCGTTAGCTCAGATGACAGTGAGCCGTTTGTTCAGAGTATGCTCTTTATTCCTCTGGCAAACTAAAGAAAATGGAGAAAAAAACAATTGGTTTGACGGTTTTCTGTTTCTTTTACAACAAATCTACTTTGCAAGTTCCATGGCAGAGTCAGTGTTGCCTTAAAGTTACTTCAAAACTGTAGCCCTTTAATTATTTAGTTGTGTGTTTGTTTATTTTTAATCATTTGTATATTCTTTTTCTTTTATTTCACTTGAATTAATGTTAAATTACTATTTATTGGTTTATTGAATTATTTATTTTAGCAGTTTATCAGCTACAGATACAACTGTAACGACACAATTATTAATGCAATGGTATTGATTGTTTTGGCCAAAATGCAATATGCGTTTCAATAGTTTTCAAGATGGGAGACTCTGAGAGATGTTGCATAAATATTATTGATTCAAAATCGAATTAAATGTATTGATAGAAAGGAATCAGTCTACTTCAAAATCTAGATAATTTACCCTTACACTTGCAGGCACCCAACCTGATCTCACAGGAATTCGTACGAATTTTACGAGGTGGCTAATTCGTAACAATTCGTACGACCTCACTCGTACGAATTAGTACGATTTTTGCTAAATTGTACATGTTTTACGAATTGGCCAATTCGTATGAACTCGTACTAATGACCTACCCCTGACCCCGCCCCTAAACCTACCCATCATGTGGGTTTAGACAAATCATACGAATTTGTATGAGTGAGGTCGTATGAATTAGTACGAATTAGCCATTTTTTAATCACTCATACGAATTCGTACAAATTGGTCGTGAGTTGGGTAACCAGCTGCAGGACATTTTTGAGTTTTCTCAACATAGGGCCATTATTTTTACAAACGTTTTCATGTTAAATAGTTGATTGTAATTTAAAAACAGAATTGGATTTTTTACAGTGTACCATGTCAACTCAACCTGAGGCTAAAAAATTTATTTTGATTTAAAACAAAAAAAAAAAAACTGGTGAAAGAAATGCATAAATGAAGAAGAAAGCCAAAATATTAAATGTCATGTGTGTATATTTACGGAGTAGAATCCACTATTTTGTGGAGAGTGACAAATGACAATTCTCACCTGAGATTTGGAGCCACATTTCAGGGGGATGAAAATGACTTCAGAAAGATGGCACCATTTTGTTTTTACACAGACGTTGGTAGGTCTGTTAGTAAAATCTGTTTACTTAATCTTTATTGCATTATATGCCAACAATGACCGTTCAAAAATTGGGGAAAAGCACTTGTGTTTTTTGCCCTTTTGGTATCTTCATTTTTAGGACCCATTATGGTTCATTTTTATGGAGATATGGGGATTTCAATTTATCTCTAAGAGTAAATCTGAAAAATTTTACAAATTTTCAGTGGTCACTTTGCAATGCATACAGTCGATACTTATGCAGTGCAACTCCAAACTGTTGAATTTAACCCATTTTTAATGGTCGAAAACCAAGCGTGGGGAAACTCTTAAAGGGTTAATTCACCCAAAAATGAAAATTAAGTCATTTATTACTCACCCCCATGCTGTACCAACCCTGTAAGACCTTTGTTCATCTTCAGAACACAAATATTTATATACAAAGATATTTTTGATTAAATTTGAGTGGTAGATCACTTCTACATTGGCTGCGTAAGGGATTGAAACTTGACGGCCCAGAAAGTCATTGAAGAAAATGTTTAAATATTCCATGTGACTACAGTGGCTCAACTATAATTTTATCAAGCGACGAGAATACTTTTTGTGCGGAAATAAAACAAAAATAATGACGAATTCAACTATTCCTTTTCTTCCTTCTGGGCCTGAGACGAGAGTTCAAGAGATTTCCATGACGCATGCGCGAGAACTGAACAAGGAGTAGAAGAAGATCGCAGTTCTCGCGCATGCGTCGTGTTCAAAGAAGAAAGTCTGAGGAACAAATAATGCTGAAACTAGAAATGTGTCTTGTTTCTCTCTATCAAAACAATTGCATACAATACACCTCTCTTGTCTGTAACTCAAAAAGTATTAAAGACATATTAAAATCATTTTACATTATTTTCATAGAATTCGCTTCATATAACAAATAATAATGATTTTATAAATAAGTTAATTTGCTTCAACCTGACCATTTCAGTGGACTTTTGGACTATTGAAAAGTGGGTAAAATTCAACAATTTCTACATGGAGTTGATCCCCATATCTATAGAATTAAATAACACAGGGCCTTGAAAATTAAGATCTCAAAAGAAAAGTTTAAGGACCAGAATCTAAAATCCTATTGAGATCTTTAATACTTTTAGAGTTAAAGGCATGTAAACGTTGGACAAAGAATGTGATTTGAGCCATTTTAAATGTTACATTTAAAGAGTGATTTTTGGCAGTGTTTTCAATGCCAGGATTTATGGGGCCCAAGCTTTGGTGTGTTTGTAATTCGCCTGCTGATCCTTTAAAATCTCACGAGATGATTTCATTGGGTTTGAATGGAAGAAAGATTCTTTTCTACTCCATTCTGTTCTTATTTTTGTTCCCTTTCACACCCTCATTTCGTTCATCTATCTCTAACTACCAAACCTGAATCATTACTCATCATTTCCCCCATAAACTGGGTCATGCTGGTGGTGAGATGTGAAATGAGCTCATATTGGCTTTCATAAAGCCAGATTCTGCGCTTGGACTGTTATGTGTAATGCACCTGTAGTGTCAGTCAGAGCTGTTTACAAGCAGTCTAGGTTTTTTCACGCCACTTTTTTTCATTATTAACTTAACAAACCATGTATCTGTCTGTCTATCTGTCTGTCTGTTATTCTTTCCATCTATCTATCCACCCACCCGTCCGTCCGTCCATCCATCCTTCTATACCTTTTTTTATCAACTTTTGCTTTTAACATCTTATTTGGATGCTGTAGGAACATGATCATCAGTAGTGTTTGTACAGCATCCAAATAAGATGTTAAAAGCAAAGGTTAATAAAAAAAAGTTTTAGGGAGGTTCATATAATCTCTCTGGAAATGAAAAAAATTGGGTGAAGTACTGCCATTAAAGCCAACAGACTTTTTTTCTATATTAACTCGACCCATCTGGGCTGGAGAGAGCGAATCAAAACTCTGATTAAAGCATGACATAAACGTTGAACTTAATGGGGAATACAATGACAGACTTGACCAAATAGGGACAAATACAACTACAATCACTGTTAAAGTAAGCCTTAACAGTTCTCCATTCACTTCAACATTTTTTTTTTCTACATAAGAAAGAAACACACCGAGGTTTGGATGATGACAGGATGTTTATTTCAGAGTGAAATACTCATTGCATAATCTACACAAAGTCAGACAATACTAAACTTGGCTCCCAGCTTCAATGTTACTAACAAAATGTTGAACTGGCATTAAAATCAGAGCCTGACTAGACAAACTACACCAAACATTCAAACCATCCTCTTTTATTTCCAAAATGTCTGATTCAAGCCAAAGCCTGAGAGATATTCATCTGTATAATAGTTGGGCAAAGACGTCGCTGCTCTATTAAGTTAAACTCTGAGCCGGAAATTCCTCCTCTCTCTCCCTCTCTCTCCCTCTCTCTCCCTCCCCCTCTCTCTCCCTCTCTTTCTGGCTCTCCTCCTCCACCTCCTTATGAGAAACACGGCTCTATTTGGGGACCTGGATGCATATTGGGGAATATGGAGGGAATGTGGTCTTATTGTTTTTCCTCTGCATTCTTTTCATCATCACTTAGGACACAGGAAACCAAACGTGCTGTTCTCATAAACACGCTCTTTATCATACAAACTATCTCTCTTAGTTTTATTTCTGTATCAATTAACAACAACCCTGACCAGAAAGTCTGATAGATAGATGGATGGAACGACAGACCAAGGGATGGATGGATGGATGGATGGATGGATGGATGGATGGATGAATGGATGTATGGATGGCTAGAATGACAGGCAGACACATTAGATGGATGTAATGACGAATGGATGGGTGGGTGGATGGAATGACAGGCAGACAAATGGATGGATGGAAAGGTAGACAGACAAATGGATGGATGGATGGATGGATGGATGGATGGATGGATGGATGGATGGATGGATGGATGGATGGATGGATGGATGGATGGATGGATGGATGGATGTGTGGGTGGGTGGGTGGAATGACAGGCAGACAAATGGGATGGATGGAATTGCAGACAGACACAAATAGATGGATGGATGACAGACAGACAAATTAATGGATAGATGGAATGACAGACAGACAAATGAATGGATGGAATGGCAGACAGACACAAATAGATGGATGGATGTAATGACACAAATGGGTGGGTGGATGGAATGACAGGCAGACAAATGGATGGATGGAATGGCAGACAGACACAAATAGATGGATGGATGACAGACAGACAAATTAATGGATAGATGGAATGACAGACAGACAAATGAATGGATAGAATGAGAGACAGACAAATGGATGGATGGAATGACAGACAGACAAAAATAGATGGATGGGTAACAGACAGACAGACAAATGGATGGATGGAATGGCAGGCAGAGAAATGGATGGATGGATGGATGACAGACAGATGGATGGATGGAATGATAGGAAGATGGATGGATGGATGGGTGGATGGATGGATGGATGGATGGATGGATGGATGGATGGATGGATGGATGGATGGATGGATGGATGGATGGATGGATGGATGGATGGATGGAATGACAGACAGACAAATGGATGGATGGAATGATAGGCAGACAAATGGATGGATGGATGGATGGATGGATGGATGGATGGATGGATGGATGGATGGATGGATGGATGGATGGAATGACAGACAGACAAAAATAGATGGATGGGTAACAGACAGACAAATGGATGGATGGAATGGCAGGCAAAAAATGGATGGATGGATGGATGGATGGATGGATGGATGGATGACGGATGGATGGATGGATGGAATGATTGGCAGACAAATGGATGGATGGGTGGGTGGGTGGAATGGCAGGCAGACAAATGGATGGATGGAATGGCAGACAGACACAAATAGATGGATGGATGTAATGACAAATGGATTAAGGGTGGATGGAATGACAGGCAGACAAATGGATGGATGGAATGGCAGACAGACACGGATGGATGGATGGATGGATGGATGGATGGATGGATGGATGGATGGATGGATGGATGGCAGACAAATTAATGGATAGATGGAATGACAGACAGACACATGGATGGATAGAATGAGAGACAGACAGATGGATGGAATGACAGATAGACAAATGGATGGATGGAATGACAGACAGACAAAAATAGATGGATGGGTAACAGACAGACAAATGGATGGATGGAATGGCAGGCAGAAAAATGGATGGATGGATGGATGGATGGATGGATGGATGGATGGATGGATGGATGGATGGATGGATGATCGATGGATGGATGGATGGATGGATGGATGATGGATGGATGGAATGATAGGCAGACAAATGTATGTATGGATGGATGGATGGATGTATGGATGGAATGACAAAGACAAATGGATGAATGGAATGACAGACAGACACAAATAGATGGATGGGTAACAGACAGATAGACAGACTAATGGATGTATGGAATGGCTGGCAAAAAATGGATAGATGTAATGGCAGACAGACAAATAGATGGATGGATGACAGACGGATATGGAATAATAGAGCGACGATAGATAGACAGACAGACAGACAGACAGACAGAGTTAGGTAGGTAGGTAGGTAGGTAGGTAGATAGATAGATAGATAGACAGATAGACAGACAGACAGACAGACAGACAGACAGACAGACAGACAGATAGGTAGATAGATAGACAGATAGATGGTTTGTTACTGCACAAGTTAATAATGAAAAAGTGGCGTAATGGCATGAAAAAGCCTAAACTGCTTGTAAACAGCTCTGACTGACACTACAGGTGCATTACAAAGGACTTTGTTTACACACAACAGTCCGCAGATTCTCGATTTATGAATGCCAATATGAGCTCATTTCACATCTCACCACCAGCATGACCCAGTTTACGGGGGAAATGATGAGTAATGATTCAGGTTTGGTAGTTAGAGATAAATGAATGAAATGAGAAAAGAAAAGAAAAAGAATTCCAGTGACATGTATTGCGACTGATACCAAGTTTTTGTATTGTAAATAATCATAACATGATACTTTTAAATAAACTCTCAAAGATTTTTGATGCTTTTGAAATATGATCATGCTTATGCTCTCAAGGTCTGCATTTATTTGATCAAAACAAAATAGTAACAAAGTGAAATATTATTACAATTTAAATTAACTGTTGTCTATTTGAATATATTTTGAAATGCAGTTTATTTCTGTGATGGCAAAGCTGAATAAAAGTATTCTTTTTTTTAATCTTTTTATCTAGTATTTATTTTTCAAAGATACCTGATAGTCCCATGATGGTACCATGATCAAAATACTCTGGTACTTTGTGAGATTCTATATAATATTTCTATGGACTATTATCAGCTCCTGGTATGAAAGCATGAACACGTCATCTGTCCATGACCCAAAAATATCAAGTAGCATGAAGTTGTTTCCCATGATATCATATGGCTCATCTCTCTGATTCCTCAACACACATTTCCGCAGCAGCGTCTGACCTGCCACGCTGCTTTTCTCCCTCACAGACGCAAACAATAGCTCCTTTCAGCCGCGTGATACAGTAACGTCCACAGTTTCTCTGCCTGTGTCCAGATTCATGTTTACAAATGGAGTAACAGAGCTGGTCACTACTCACTGCAAACAGTTGCCATCCAGATGTTGTAAAAATTGAAGTGTGCTGGAATGATCTTTTATTGTGTTGATTTGCACTTGAGCGTTTTGCACTTGAGCTCTCTGGCACCCCCTGCTGGCGGGATAGTCTGTTATTCTACCCTCTAGAGCACTTCGCTGTCCAATTTACGCTCTCTCTTTATTGATCATTATGTTGTATTTCATTTCATGCAACAAATTACGTTCAAATTTTAAGATCCACATGTTTTTTGTCATATAGTGATCTCATTTAGACAAGGATACCCCCAATCTATTTTTGTTTGTTTGTTTTTAGTGGGGTCACTTTTGCCAGACTTATTATTAAACTACTCATCCGGTATCCATTGCATTATCGCTCATATCTTGTCTTGTAATGGAGAGGTTTTATTCAAAACATGTTCTATCCCTGCAGTCATCACTCATTTGTAATCTGCAGGTTATGTGTGATACATCTTCAAGTTGTGTCTCTTAGCCACCATTTTGTGTGTGTGTGTGTGCATGTGTGTGTGATGAACGTTCTAAAAAACAGCAGGCAAAGTGCAGTTAATAGCTGTTATGCTTGAGTGTGTCTTCATTATGAGCATGTGTCATTGTGCACTCACCCACATTATACCCTTCTCTCTCTCTTACACACACATAAACACACACACACACACACACACATGTTGGGTTTTCATGTTTTATGGAGACTGTCCGTATATTACCCCTACCCCTAAATCATTTTGTCCCCATAATGTAGTGTATACCTGAAACAAACACACACACACACACACACACACACGCACACACACACACACACACACACAGTCAAGCTGTCCTTTGGTCTGCCCTCATCTGTCATCTGGTCATTTATTATTTTCTTTCCCTTCAGTAGGCTGCATATTTTTCAATAAAATCCTATCCGAATTCTCTTTAAGAGTCTGTAATATTAACATTTACGTTTTTAGTTAGTTAGTTATGCTGCACGTTTTATTTAATTATTCAAAAACACTGAATCAAAACCCTTCTTAGGAGTCTGCAATTGTCTCATTAAAGATCCTTTTAGTTTAATTTTATTATTTAATTATTTTTTCTTTTTATTTTGCATTTCATACCTCCTTTTAGCGATGTGTGATTTTCACATTAAAGGTGTTCTAAGTTGTTTTTTTTTTATTAAGTAATTTTTTTAATTTAATTTTTAATTACTAACCAAACGTTCCCACCGCCGCCGACGAGAGCGGCAAAATTCGCTCTCGCCGCCCCGTCAACGACGCCGTGGAAAAATTTGTGGACGCTCTGACATAGATTGAATGCGTGATCTTTTTTAAAAGTGTATTTAAAGGGGCCACAAAGCAAACAAGCATGTTGGTCGTTATTTTTGCAGAAAATTGATCAATGGAAATAACTTTAAAATTATAGTGCCATGTTTGCTAATGATATAAACAAATTAAAAGCCATATGTGTGGTGTGGCTTTTGTGTTCATGGTTAAGTGCTATTATAATTTGCATTCCCGCTGAAAAAGTGTTCTAGCACGAAAATCTTGCCTATAAATAGTGTTGCGCGCCCTCTTATCAAATTCAAATGATCAACCTCCTCTATTTTGCTTGGGAACTAATGTGGTCGGAACTAAAGTTTACAGGACTGCGTTCTCTGGGATTCTTTCAAACGGAGCACTTCTACATTCCGATTGGTTGCCGCTGAACCGCGTCATTGCTTATTACCATAAAGTTGAACTGATTTCAACTCTCCTCGCCGTACAAGACGCGCCGCTCTCGCCGGAGCTCGCTGCCGGCTCTCATTGAAAATGAATGACTTCAGCGAGACACGCTCTCGCTGGCGGCGGTGTGAATGCACAGTAAGCATCAGCTGATCGAGTAAATTGCCACTTTAAGAGATTGCCACATTAAAGGGATACTCCACTTCTTTTGGAAATAGGCTCATTTTACAACTCCCTCAGAGTTAAACAGTCAAGTTTTACCGTTTTCGAATCATTCAGCCGATTTTCTGATTTTTAGAAGAATATCAGTAACCAGACAGTTTCTGGTCTCATTGACTTCCATAGTATATTTTTTTACCTACTATGGAAGTCAATGAGACCAGAAACTGTCTGGTTACTGATATTCTTCTAAATATCAGAAATTGGCTGAATGGATTAGAAAATGGTAAAATCCAACTATTTAACTCTGGGGGAGTTGTAAAATGAGCCTATTTCCCAAAAAAAAAAAGTGGAGTATCCCTTTAACGGTTCAACATGTAAAAAATTTGTTTCAACATATCCAAAAACCACTTGCACAGTGTTATATATTTCTTTCAGTTGTGTACTTCCATTATCCTAAAGGTTTCCAAGAATTTGTAAATTCAGAGAAATTCACAATTTTAAAAAGTGCCCGTCCCTGTTCACTTGTCGCCTGTCAATGACTTCCACGTTATCCCTGGTTTCCCCTTGTACTGCCATAGTAACCATGGTGACAGACGAGATGCTGAGATCTGATACACATCCGCAACTTACTTAGACTTGACAGAGACGCCGCTCTTGCATGTACTTTTATTAGACAGGTGACCAAATGTACATACAACAAATCAATGTTAAATAGCTCAACATAATAAAATGTTAGAATATGATCAGAATGTTATTCTACTGCTAGTCTCATTTAGCAAACAAACTAAAACATAGAATAACATTATAACTTTCAACTTGCCGTTTAGTATATCATAGTGTAACGTTAGACCAAGTGAAGCAGCGCTGCACTACCTCACAAGTGTAATTCGTCTAATAAACTGACCTGAGTGAGTAATCCAGCACTTGCGGGTAGTTTGGTAGAATTAAATGTCCTTTTTCCTTGATATCCTTGATTTTTCTGTGATATCTGTCTATCATTAGCAATTGTATCCTGCTTCATACCACAGTCATGATAAAAAACATGAATGTTTCCACTCATCCATCCATCAGCTTGACAGCAAGTCATTCCGCTTATCACTGCATCATCAACCTACGCCTTTGTTATTGTAAGAGGTTAGCGACCCCTATAGGCGAAGAAATAGTTTTTTTTATTGATTTATTTTGTTTTAATTTATTTTTGGAGGGTAGGTTTTGAAGGGACAACATGGTTGAAGTTTTTGCAGAATGATGGAAGTTAGTGTCTCAAATAGAAAAGGTTAATGTCAAAAAGAGTTTGCAGCACTTTTTAAGTGTATCTTGTGCTCACATTCTGTACTTGTCTTGTTTGATTTTGTCTTTTGAACGTCTTGCTACTGTTAAGCTACACACCAGAGGAAAAACCATCTGAGAGCACAGTTCTAGTGATTTATTGGAGTTTTTGTTTACTTTAATAGGTGAGAATGAGACTTAAATGCAGTCAGGAAATTTTATAGCCGTATTATTTTTGGTTTGAGGGCCCAAAATTTAGGTCACAGCTGGATGAGCTGATTGCTAACAGCATTTCTCTATTGTGTTTGAATTTATTGCCTGCTATTTAGTAAAGCTAATCTGTCCTTGCTGTCTTCTTTCATTAATACATTCATTTTCTTGTCCGCGGTGCATGTGGAAAATCAATGAACGGCTTCCGAAAGGGTTTTATAAAGCGGCCTCATTCAGAGATGACTGCAGAAAATGTCATTTTTGCAGTGTAAGTCAATGGGTTAAAATGATGAATGTGATAAAGTTATATTAGAGGTTTGTTCAAATCACTGCAAATGAGTATAAAGATGCTTGGATATAACAAACACCGCTAATAAATCTAAACAGCTCGGTCACACACACATTCATCATTCTACCTCTCTTGGCCTTATGAGGTTTGATGGCATGCATCCCAGCATTTATGTTTTAAGTTCTATTTTTATTCTAGCACTGAATGTTTTCCAGCAGAATTAGGGGCTGGATGTAGGTACTCTCGTCCGATCTTCAATTGAGCTGTTGAACTAAAGAAAATGTTTTTCCTCTGCCTTAAGGTCATTGGAAATGGGCAGGTTTCATGCTGAATTGCATTTTTCTGCCTTTTGATGTTTTGGTTTATAGTCCAAATCCTTTTTTCATTTTGTTTTATTCCCTCTTTCTGACTCATGTTTCACTCTCTCTTACTTTTCAGTAGGTATTCCGGCTGCTTTGCGTTTTTCTGAACAACTTTTTTCCAGGTTGTGATCTGTCTGATTTAGGGTTCCCAGCAGACTCTGACCGCAGCACATTGTTTCATTCTGGTGAGAGAGATAGAGAGAGAAAGAGAGACAGATATTAGAGGAAGGACACATCTGTCACGCTACAAGAGGTACCGTGAAAATCAGTGCACTCATGAATTGTGCTCGAATGTCAGAGAGGTCAAAGAGTTCAGTACTAACTGGGAACCACAGGAAATGCAGTGCTTCTTTTGAGTCGATCATTTCTCAGAAGTGTCATTTTAGTATTATTTAGTATTATTGTTATTTATTTTAGTTTTAGTAATTTTGTTTTGTGCTTTTGTCATTTTTTGCTTTTTTATTTTTGCTTTTTTCTATTATTATTATTATTATTATTATTATATTTAGCTTTATTTTTATTTCGGTTTTAGTGTTAGTATTTCAGTATTTCAACCTAAAATTGTTTTTTTTTTTTAGTTAGTTGCAAATGCAACATTTTTAATTTTCATCTTATATTTATTTATTTCAGCTTAATTTCAATGAATGTAATTTTTTATTAAAGCTACATTGTGTGATTTTTACCCCCATCTAGCATTGAAAAGATATATGACCATCCAGTGAATATTAGTTTCTGTTCTTCTCAATTCCGATTTCATTTTAACTCCTACGGTGGCCAATATAGTCCAAGACTAACATGGCTTCCAGTTCGACCTCGTCCATGAGTGTTAACTCAAACGTAAACACGAAAGGCAAAGCTTGAATTAACGTGTATGTCCCTCTTTGGCTAATGTACTTTCAAGATGGAGGGGCAACATGGCGACCGACATTAGAACCCCTTACCCGTATGTATTTTCAATGGCATATTATACACTCACAAGAATACTTTATTACTTGAACGAAGTAAATATACATTAATGAGCACATATATTTTTGAAAGAACTAAGTATTTTTAGCTAAGAATAAACTAAAAGAGTTATACAGTGTAGCTTTAATATTCACTAAAATGCTATTGTAATATCATGTTTTTGACCATTTATCATAATAATACCATGTTTTTGGACATTTACCTTAGTCATACCATGCTTTTTTGGACATAAATTCAACATCCTGTATTATAATTTTATTTTTACTACAACAAACAAAAAAGTATTTTCGTTTTTAGTGGTTTAGGTAACAATAATAACACTTCTTTTCAGGTTTGGTCTTAAAGGGATAGTTCATGCTAATTTTTCCATCCCTTTATAACAACCAGAATCAGAAACGATCAACTTGTTACTCAACAGATTGGCTATGTCCTATTGCAACACCAGCATTCAGCAGAAGATCAGACATGTTGTCTGTGAAAGGTCTGGTCTGGACCAGACACAAATATCTGCAAGAAAACTAACAGATACGAACACGCAGATTAACCTTCTGATTGGAATCAATCAAATGAAAACAAGCATTCCAGTGCCAGTAACTTGTTGAATGCAAATTAGCACGCACTTCAGGCGAAAGAGAAATGTGTTAGCGCCTTTTAGCGTTTGGGTGGATGACTCAACAGATTATCTTGTTTTTCATCGACAAGTCTCAGTTTCTTTATATCCCCCCGTCAGTACTGACTCAGTAGTGCCACAGACTCTCAAGTCGAGTATCTTTAATATATAAGGATTCAAAACCAAGGAAGCCGCATGTCTGAACTGTATTGTTTGAGTATCTGCATCTAAATAATAAATGCTATCTAGGTAGGCTGCTCAATAGCTTTTGAAACACATCCTGTGAAACACCACTACTGTGGTGTTACACTGGTTCAGTGATTTAGATGGTAATACAGAGCTACTGAATGAATCTCATGTTCATGTACAATGGCATTTACAGTACATGGTACTCCAAAAATATACCATTGTATATATATAGTTTAGTTAAAGTCTTCCTGTGCTGATAATCAAGTTTGGAATGTTGTTTATATGTCTATGTGGTGTTTTTAATATGATTTAAAGGACAACTCCGGTGCAAAATGAACCTTGGTCTAATTACACATTGCTACCTAGTCAACCGTTATCTGAGATATATTTTCATGATTGCCGAATGTAAATAGTTTTATCTCTAAAAACAGTTTAGCCTATAATGCTAGTATAATGCTAGTATATAGGGCATAGAGTAATGACTAATAAAAATCGCTTGTTATTACCACTAACAAGGCTCAAAATAGCCTCATACTCACACGACAGCATAATAAAGGTCTCTACATTCAAACCGAAGCATTGAGAACTTTGTCAGTATCCATACAGTTTAATAAAAAGATATTTTATACACAGAGTGAACATCGCGAATACCGGAAGAAGCCATCTTAGAAAAATAGTCTCTACCAGTCGATCTACGAACGCCGATCCAAGTGCGCTGAACTGTGCAGAATATCATATCGTCGCTGCCCGATGAAAACCACGTACGTCCAAAACGGTTACTTTTCAGGAAGTGAAAAAAACATGTTATTTTAAAAACAGCTGAACGCAGCTTTGTCATGCTTGGCACAACATCTTTAAATGTAACCATATTCTTGCCAGTGTCATGATATAATCCATATTTGACCCAAAATCGAGTTTAAATGGACATACGTGCATGTTGTATAGTAACGGTGGTCGATACGCGTTCTTCCGATCATTAATTAGAATGACCAAATCGCGTTTCATATTGACAGATGAATAGGCTACGCTCAGTTTATTAAATGTCTCTTGCAAACTATGAAGAGACAGTGAATCATACACTGACATGGCGATGCTAGACTGATACTTTATTTACACAATCTTACCGTAATTTTGTGGGATATGAACAGCATTTTATTACAGATATGAGCTGAATTTTATCATCAGCTAATTTCAGAATCAAAGACATAAATCAATAAGAGCTCGGCAACAGCCTGCCCTGGTAAGATCACTTCGTTTCTTTACTTGAAGATGATTGTGTGTGTGAGATGATTGTGTGATTGTGAAGATGATTGCGTCTGTGACTTACTTTCAGTTTCGCTCAGCTGCTCATCTGCGGTGATGCGTGTCGCCGTAGCGCCGTCATATCTAACTATAACGTGTCATATAACCTATATAACACGCTCTCGCTCGTTTATTTTTTTTTAGCATTTTTGGGAAAAGTAAAATATAGTCCTACATATGTGGTTTCAACAAGCAGATTGCGTTTACTAGTAAAGATCCGAACACAATGCAAGCCAGACTACCTCCAGATGGTCAGGCAGATCCGATCACAATTCGATCATAACGTATTTATACCTTGCATTAACATGCCTTTTTTATTATCCGGATAACTTATCTGGATACAGATCGCATTTTAATACCAGGTGTAGGGGTCTCAGATACTAGACCAGCGAGAAACTTCACGAGACCGGCGATCTGCCTCCACAGGGCGGGGAGATACCATACTGCCTATGGGAGATACGCTGCGTGATGGACAGCTATGACAGCAAATGGAAATACGTGGAAATCAGATGACATGATTTCACAACTTTTCATTGGTCATTTAGATAATGTGACGCATCCTGTACACGGAAATGAACCTGGACATTCTATCAGTCAAAAAATCTCAAAATCGCCAAAAATGGACATACGTGGTTTTCATCGGACAGCGACGATATGGTCCGTTGTTTTCGGAAGAAACACAAACTCGAACCGTTTTCTTCTCTTCAATATGTACACGCAGCCTACTGTTCGCGCTCACCTTATCACCTTATTCACATCTCACCGGTGCACATGGATCGGCGTTCGTGGATCGACTGGTAGAGACTATTTTTCCAAGATGGCTTCTTCCGGTATTCGCGATGTTCACTCTGTGTATAAAATATCTTTTTATTAAACTGTATGGATACTGAAAAAGTTCTCAATGCTTCGGTTTGAATGTAGGGACCTTTATTATGCTGTCGTGTGAGTATGGGGCTATTTTGAGCCTTGTTAGTGGTAAAAACAAGCGATTTTTATTTGTCATTACTCTATGCCCTATATACTAGCATTATACTAGCATTATAGGCTAAACTGTTTTTAGAGATAAAACTATTTACATTCGGCAATCATGAAAACATATCTCAGATAACGGTTGACTAGGTAGTAATGTGTAATTAGACCAAAGGTTCATTTTGCTCCGGAGTTGTCCTTTAAGACAAACTTCATAAGTCAGCATTATTGCTGTGTATTTTCTCTTTAAAGGGTTACTCCACTTTTTTTTGAAATATGCTCATTTTACAACTCCCTCAGAGTTAAATAGTTGAGTTTTACTGTTTTTGAATCAATTCAGCCGATTTTCTGATATTTCAAAGAATATCAGTAACCAGACGGTTTCTGGTCTCATTGACTTCCATAGTAGGAAAAAATATATACTATGGTAGTCAATGAGACCAGAAACTGTCTGGTTACTGATATTCTTCTAAATATCAGAAAATTGGCTTCGAAAACGATAAAACTGGACTCTTTTACTCTGAGGGAGTTGTAAAATGAGCCCATTTCCAAAAAAAGTGGAGTATCCCTTTAAAACTGCATTGAACCAAAGACATCAGTTTCAGTCTCCAAATCGTAGTGTGATATTGTTGGTTTTTCTGATGTCACAAACTATTTTGTTACCAATCACGTCAATGTGATCGTCAACAAGTGGATCTCTGAGCTGGTGTGAGTGAGTGGAGGTGGGGTTAATTTGCATATAGAACCGCATATACTAAATTAGGCATGGTTTTAGAGTTACATTCAAGCTATTCTAAGGCATAAGGAAAATATGTCATTTTGGTGAAAATACCTCATAAAAGATCTATTACAAAATGTAGATCTCTGTTGATTGGTGGAGTATCAGTCAGCTACTGGTTAGTAACATCCCTGTAAATATCCATTGCAAGAAACGGCTTAGAAAGAACTTGCATTATTCTTAGGTAATTGGTCAAGCATGGGCATATGCACACCTCAAAAGCTCTGGCTCTTTCACAGTAAAGATGTGGAGGATGTAAGTGGAGCAGTTGTGTTTCTTTTCAGGTGAACACTTTCGTTGTTCTGTCAAGGGTGATGAAAGTGTCTCTCTCCACGTCAATAATGCATCTGCGCACATGCACTTGCTGCTAATGGCTTCCACCGTCCCAAAAATGTGCTGAAAAACCTCTCAGTTTAAAAATAACCTTGCAGGGATAAAGCACAGAAATGTGAAGAACGGGGGAAGAAAGAGAGAGAAAGTCCAAATCTGGTATTGATTAGAAAGAGAAATGTTGTTTTTTTAAAAGTTGTAGTTGTTTGTTCAGTTAATTTGAATATAAAATACATTTAGTAAGACCATGTTTTTGACATTTTCTATGGTGATATGTTTTTTGGACATTTACCATGGCATTTGCAATGTTTTTGGACATTAATCTTGGTAATAACATGTTTTTGGACATTTGGACACACCCTAATAATACAAGGTTTTTGGTAACACTTCCTTTTACATTCCAGTTACCCATGTAAATACTATGTACTTATTTTAGTAACTACAATTACTGGGTAATAACTAGTACTAACCCTGAACCTACCCCTAAACCTACCCCGGTTCCATGTACTTACCTTATATTAGCCAGTACTTTCTATGTAAGTACACTGTAAATACAATGTAAGTACTGCACTGTAAAATGAAGCGTTACCGGGTTTTTTTTGCATATCCACTATGGTGATACCATATTTTTATTATATCCCATGGTGGTAAACTGATCAGTTTGCATTATTTCTATTGTATATTAACATTGAAATATATATTTATATCAATTATAATATTTTTGCTTGTTTTTCTTCTTGTCTGTGAGTGTAATCTTAGTGCTGTAAACTGAATGGAGAGTCTATCTGTCAGTAACTGAAGTTCCCGCCTCCGTGTTTCCATGGAGACAAAGCCACACCTCTTAGTTCCCATCCTCACCAGGCTGAGCCAATCCAATTATCCATTCTGGGATCGGTCATGGATTGGTCAGGTCTGTGAGCGGTGCTCTGAGCTCGGCTGCTCTGTGTTGTTGGTGAGCTGCGTTCAGCTGGTGCCCGTCTGCTGCCTTTCATTACACACTGATCTCTCTCTGCAGTCTCTCTCTGTCATCGCCACTACCTGCCTCAGAAGGCGAAGCCAACAACACTGCACAAAGTTTTACATGGGGATGAAGCACATTCGCCCTCCCACTTTGGATTTTTACAGTTTTGGATTTAAACCTGAGGGGTTTTATTGCAAAGTATTTCTCATGGAAGGGTTCTGACTCTCTAGCGCCTGTTGCTGCATATCTCCTGGTGGAGGTGATCGAGCTTTCGGGTTGGGGGGCTTGGGGTGGGGGTGTCGATCGCAGTCACCTGCGGGGCGAGGGACTCGTGTCGCATGCTGCAGATGGTACGGACCCTCGCCCAGTTCACCATCGCCTTGGAGGAGATGCAGGAGGGTAGAGAGAGCCCCAGTGAAGATGGAGGTGGAGGGGCGGGCGACGAGGTGGACAGGTCTGTTACTGTCGAGCCCAATGGAAACAGGATTGGGGGAGGCGTGGGCGCCCCTCAGACCAATGCTGAGGTACGACCCCTACGGAAGAGACCGCTGATCATTGTTGTAGTCTAAACCTGTTGTCGTGTTTGGTTTTGTTGTTTTCATTGTGAGAAAGCATCTACGTTTCTGACACTTCATCGTCAAGGTCTTTTACTCCTTTAACCCCTGTTTACTCATCTTTCCTTCTCTTATATTACCTCAAATTATTTTTTTGTTTCTCTTAAGTAAGATGGATGGATGGATGGATGGATGGATGGATGGATGGATGGATGGATGGATGGATAGGTCGGGGATCGATGGATGGATGGATGGATGGATGGATGACAGATGGACAGATGGATAGGTTGCTATCCATATAGATTAGATAGATTGATAGATTGATTGACGGACAGGTTGGTGGATGGATGGATGGATGGATGGATGGATGGATGGATGGATGGATGGATGGATTGATGGACAGGTCAATGGATAGATGGACAGACAGACAGGAATTATGGATGGATGGATGGATGGATGGATGGATGGATGGATGGATGGATGGATGGATGGATGGATGGATGGATGGATGGATGGATGGATGGATGGATGGATGGATGGATGGACAGACAGGTTGATGGATGGATGGATTGACTGACTGACTGGTCGATGGATGATTGGATGGACAGACAGGTCGATGCATGGATGGATGGAAGGATGGATAGACAGGTCAATGGATGGATGAATAGACATGTTGCTGGGTGCAATTATAGACACTGACAGACAGACAGTTTGGTGAGTGGTGGATAGATTTTCTTTCCTCCACACTAGTTTTTTTTTTCAGTGTTTTGTCATCTGTAGATGTCTCTCTGTCTGTCTCTCTCTCTATCTCCTGCAGCAGGTTATCCTCCTCTCACCCTTAATAGAATTAGAGTGACTAAAAAGGCTGGTTGAATCATGAGATTAGAGAGACCACCGTCTTCTTCTGCTCTGTACCTGTGTTAAACCCTCCTCCCTCCCTCACTCCATTGACATGACCGAGCTGAGAGGAGCGTCTTTGGATTATGTCCAGACACTGAGGGGATTTATCTGTCTGCAGTGACCCTGTGGGCGTCTGTCTTAAGACTGTCTTACACCTCGCGAATGGCACATAAACTGGTTCATCGCTGACTGGTGTGTCTGTGAGATGATTGGTTCATTTTTTTTGGTTCCACCGTAGCCGGTACCGTTTGTTTTTCCAGACTTGTGGCATTTTGCAATTACAAACTAACCTCGTGTTCTTGTATATTAACGCTGTTTTTACTTTCCGTCTCCTCTTCTTTTCTTCATGCTCATTTTTGGCTTTGTTTTAGTCTGCTATGCTCTTTCTCAGTGTGTTTATTGCTTGTGAATGTTCTACTCCAGACAGAAATAGCCAACTGGCTGTGATCCCATGACCTGTTTTTGTAAAGGCCAGGGAGAGCTGGCATTGAGCGTGTGGTACCGACATGGATGGTGTGCTTGCCTGTGCGACTGCTCTCAACTATAGATGGTTATTAGTATGTTGCTAGATGGTTTCTATCTGCTTGCTTGGGTTTTCTTGATGGTCAAATGTCTGATATTTAGTCCCTCCTGAAATGTAAGTTTGGGAATTTTTTTCACCCGGTTATCTTTTGGCAGATGAAATGTAAAAGTCTGATTGCTTAGAAATGCAACGGCATCCAAACCACACAATATGAGGGATCATTTTTGTCCGTTAGCAGAGATGGTGTGTGAATCATTGGGCTTTATTATGTGTTTTACTTGAGATTTGCACCACTTGTTGAGATAACAAAGACAGAATGAGCCCTATCATACACCCAGCACTAGTTTTTGCAATGTGCGTACACTTTTTTCCATAGATGGTCTGCTTGTGCCTTTTAACTTTGTATTAGTGCTGTCAAATGATTAATCACGATTAGTCACATCCAAAATCAAAGTTTTTGTTTACATAATATATGTGGGTGCACTGTGTATAATTATTTTGTATATATATATATATATATATATAAATACACACACATGCATGTATATTTAAGAAAAAGTATTATTTATATATAAAATATTTATATTTATATATAATATAAATTATTTATAAATCTATATACAGTATGAAAATATTTTTTTTAAATATATACAAGCATGTGTGTATTTATATATATATATATATATATATATATATATATATATATATATATATGTATATATATATATATATATATATAAATTAATTATACATAGTGCACCCACATATATTATGTAAATAAAAACTTTTATTTTGGATGTGATTAATCACTATTAATCATTTGACAGCCCTAATTTGTACACAAGCAGATTAATTTCCTCGCTAGAGATGCGTTCAGTTTTTCCGCTTGCAAATTCCGCCATGTAAATAGCGAATCCGTCAATGTTGTGAGATTTTCATTGTTTTGGTCTCTTGAAAATAGCCATGGCCTGATGTAATACATATCTTAGTACATTGCTTAGTTTATTTGCTTATTCGTGAACAGTTAGATGTGTTTTTCTCTTTTGCTTGTTTTGACAATTTCTTTTGATCAATATTACAAATGGAAAGTTATCAGACTACGTCAACCTGACATGCATGGCTTTTGCTGTAGTCATTGTCAAAGTTGCATAACCTTTTTAAAGAAGCTCTCCAGGACACCTTTTTTTTATCTGAAAACCAGTCAATGAAGACCTTTTGCTGTGGAAGAACTAAAGAAGAACCGGGAGAAGGATTGAGAGGAGAGAGGGAAGAGCTGGCATTGTGAAAGTGTTGAAAGGCTGTGTGATTTCAGCTCTTGTGATCGCAGGGAATGACGACAGTAGAGATGGTGTGGAGGGGGCTGAGAACTGATGTCTGGTGCTAGGCAACTAGTGCATTCTCTCTCTCTCTCTCTCTCTCTCTCTCTCTCTCTCTCTCTCTCTCTCTCTCTCTCTCTCTCTCTCTCTCTCTCTCTCTCTCTCTCTCTCTCTCTCTCTCTCTCTGTCTGTCTCTCCTGCATTTCTGCTAGGGATCGGCAAGACTGCATATTTTTAATAAAATTGTCGGACAAGTTAGGAGATTTTCTGAATGAGTTGAGATGCGTGGGTCTTGTTTTGCAGACTTTTTGTTGGATGACTTAATTTAAAATTCAAAAATGTTTTTATTTTTTTTAGTATATGTTAAATTATATATATAATATCTTTACCTTTTTTATTTGTGATGATTAAAAGAATCAGCACATGAAATAAAAATCCTTTTTCATGAATTGAACACTGCCATATTCCCATATTGTCAAAACTGAAATGTCCTGGCTTGTTTGACGATAACAGAGGTCTATAGGGGCTATGTTACTACCATATAACTTTCAAACCAGTCAATCCACAGACAAATGCACACAGCCTGCATAAAGTAGCTGTGCCTTTTCACAAGCCGTTGTGACTTCCGTAAAAATGTGACGTCAGAACTACTCAGTCACCACCCTAAACACTGCCCACCGTACCTCCCTCCTTTGGCCCAACCCCCTGACAACATCGTTGCTGAGCAACAACACGGAAACATGGCTTCCGAACAACATTAATATAAGAGACCAGTGGCTAATGTTTAAATATCACAGCAATTTAGTTTGACCATAACCGTCTGTTCTGAACATTTCACAAGTGACTCTTTCGTCAATCAGGCACATATCAATGCCGGTTTGTCAAAGAAGCTAATGTTACTCATCAAAGATGAAGTGCAGTTCCTACGTCGTTGGGACCGCCCTCAAATTCGCAAGCCGTAAATAAACTTCTAACACATTTCATGTTACATTATGGAGGTTTACATTGGAAACAGATATGCAACACTAACATATTGCTAAATTGATACTGATGTGTTGTTTTGTATTGTCTATAGTTGCCACAACCTTTGATAGAATATCAGTGGAAAACAAGACAGCAAGACAAAACAACATTTTATAAATGAAAATGAAGTATATTTTAATCTACATTATACTATAATATAGGGAAATTAAAATACTTTTTTCTTTATTTCTTCACTTGCAATAAATAAACCCTTAAAGGAGACATATCATGCAAAATCCACTTTTTTAGCCCTTAAATGCATTTTGTTGTATATTTGGAGTGTTTATAAGTACAGAAAAGATGAAATTATTCTCTTCAGGTGCTTCGTTTATATCTTTATATTCTGTTTTGATCATATTTTTCAACCTGTTCGGATTTTCCTGTTGTCTATTACGTTTTTTGAACAATTACGTCACAGTATTTGCAGCGGAACTGACAAATAAGGACATTGACTACCGGTCCAACACTTCGAGCAATCCGCCATTATTATTTCCCGCTCCGATTTTGTAGTCCAAGCTCAATGATGCAGAAGTTACGGGAGGGCTAGTCAAAATGTTCGGTTGTTGGATGTAGTGACCTGAAGCACTTCAAGGATCCCCAATCCAACAACCTCCGCCAGTATACAGAAGGGTTTGCCGATCGACTTCGTCTGAATGAGGTGTAAATTCCTTCTATCATTAGCTGCTGTGTTTTCTGACGCTTTCTAAACGTAAGTTATCATATTATTATCATACAGATTTTTAGTGGTAAGATCAGACCGCAGTCATTTATCTTGTCAGAGTGCTTGTTTTAACAAGAGAAATAGTCGGCTTTCACTAATAACACAACATAGTTAACTTAACTTTACATACCACTGCATCCATATGAAGACGTTGTTCTGCAGGTTTGTCGTCGTCTTTTTCAAATCGCTCGCTCTGGCTCGAATACGTAACGCTTGATGGACAAGTCTTTTGTTGACATTTTGTTAACGTGTGAATAAAAATGTTCTTTGAAACTATAGTAATCGTATATCTCTTATCAAACTACAATAATGGCTGAACGCGGGGAGTTGAACCGACCGTGAACTCAGCGACCTGGAGAGCGGGCGGGGAAAGACGCAACTCCTTTTTATTTAAAGGGGACACTTCGAAACGGGTTGCTCACAGAAGCACATCAGAAAAGGGGTAGAAAAGGGGCCTGTTGAGCTATAATAATGAGGAATTCAGACCCAAGCATTGCAGTTATGCTTTATATAGACCACAAATGTATGATTTATAAGTAAAAATGAATGATTTAAAAGCATGATATGTACCCTTTAAGGTTTTATTTAGGAGAAAACACCAGATAACCTAACCTGGCCCTAGCCAGTTGAATTTCGCTCCGCCTAGCTCCACTCATCCATCTGGAACCGATCCATTGAAATGGGCCTTATCAAAAATCCTTGCATATGATTGGATAAGCCACTTGTCTGTCATCTTTATCGACGTACTATTTCAACCACTCACACCGAAGCCAACCCGTGACGCTGATGAGAGCGACGCAGGAAAAAACAAAACAGAACAGCTGACATTCTCTGACGTTCCGTTCTCTGATGTTCTTTTAATGAAACAATATTAGGTAGATTGGACAACACGGATGAAATAGCAGCATCAATGTTAATGCTTGCTTCCTCGATGCGAGACACCATTGTTGTCTGAATCAAAACAGTCTCACGGTCGCTTCTCCACTACGTCACATCTATGAAACTCCCGCCCTGCGTCCTGATTGGCTAAGCCATAAAGTTGGTTGGAGAAATCACTCTCAATGGAAGAGGTTCCAGATGGATGTGAGTGAAGCTAGGCGGAGCTAAGCGGAACGACATTCATCTGGCTAGGGCCAGGTTACAGATAACCATGCTGATCGCGTGAACAGAGTGCATGCTTTTCTTTAAATCACCCAGCACAAACAGAATCCCTATTCTTAAAGTTTTGTGCTGTTGTATAAAGGCACAAAGACATATCATGGTTTCGATTTTAGTTCGTTGGCAAAATATAACGCTAGAGACCTTTATGTTATGTTATACATTTTACGTCTCATATGTGTTGGGAAAAGGGAGAAGAGAGTTCGGCAAAAGGCGGATTCGATCTCGGGTCGAGCGCATCAAAAGCTGCTTTCAAGCACTTCACGCTCTACGACCTACGCCACTGTAGCTATTTTGTGACGGGCGAATTTTTGCTAAAAAGACAGGCACTTAGTGCAAATATATGCTCCGTCACTAAAATGTAAAAAAAAAAAATTCTTCCCCTTGCTTGGGCCCCAAGTGCGCATGGCGAACTTGCAATGAATATATTTTATCAGACCAGACCTCGCGGCCTCGAAACACTACCGGCCCACCGGGGAAACTCCCGACTCTCCCGATTGCCACTCCGCCCCTGGTGCCCAGGGCCCCTTAGATGTCGTGGGCCCCTGGTCAAGTGCCCAGTTACCCTTATGGTTAATCCAGCCCTGCTATTATGTGACCAGTTTATAGCTTTGATTCATGCTTTAACCCCATCCTAAAGGGCAAAATGATTATATCTCATGAACCAATGAAATCAGCCAGTTTTGATTACTAGCTATATATGCTTTAACTAGTACGCCGCACCTGTACCTGTAGCGAGCAGATCACCTCCTACAGCACCTGCTTGAACTGCATCCAGCAGACAAATTCCCATGTAACGCTTGAACGTTCTCCGCCCTTCTTTCATGATTAACCGTGCAGAATTTTCTCGTTGTGACTAGCGACCTGTAAGCGTTTTTGATCATATCAAAGGGAGGTTGATTTGATTGGCGATGGGGGATCAAATTGCAGATTCCACCTGCTTTACTCAAGATGCAGTAAAAGTGTGTTCTTTTTTCGAAGCCGCAACGTTGGCAGAAATAGCACGTTTAACTACAGTGCATTATACCTCAGGCCTCTAGCTGAGCGAGCTTTTGAAGGAAATGAGATCTTATAACTCAAACACACTCTGCTAATAAAAACCAATCAAACGCTACAGCCAGAACCTGAACCAGCCAGAACTCTGCACTATGATTTCATTACCTGAGTGTAAATCAAGGTCAAACATGAATATTTAGATCAAATGGATGGATGTTTTCAGATCTATAGAGCATTTTGGGGAGGTTTGAAGTGAATACTATACTGAAGCAGTGACCTAATGGTTAGAACATTTACTTTAGCATACTTGTGGTGCTCATATGGGCAGAACAGGTTTGAATATCTCGCATAATATTTCAGATTACTGTAAATACTCTGTCAAGTCTGACTGCTGTCCGTGAATATATGATAATAAAAATGCCCTAAGTCAGTTCTGGTGTAGTTCATTAGTCACCATTCTACTTGGAACTAAAGTTTATGGGTTTTTTTTTTTCGTGGTTTAGTTTACTTCCATAAACATTTTTTGGCATAGTGAGCGGTCACACAGTAAACAGGAAATTCTCATTTTGATTGGATGTGTGTGTGTCAGTGTGTGTGCAAGTGGTTTGGTTTAAGTTTAGTTTAGTTTGTTTTATTTTTATTGGGTATAGTCAAAATCTGCTAAGGGGTATTTTATTTGAAAATGAAACATTTTATCAAACTTTGATAATTAATCTGTTAAACTGAGAAGATGATGATCAAACTACATTTAAAAAAATATATGAAAGAGTCAAATTGGACGACTTCAGGCACTCATCTCAAGATCACTCATTTAAAGGGGTAGGTCACCCAAAAATGAAAATTCTGTCAGTATTTACTCACCCTCAACCTCTATGTGTTTATTTGTTCTGCTGAACACAAAGGAAGATATTTGGAAGAATGTTTTAATCAAACAGATCTCATTCCCCATTGACTTCCATGGTATGTATTTTTTCCTACTATGGTAGTCAATGGAGAATGAGATCTGATTGATTAAAACATTTTTCCAAATATCTTCCTTTGTGTACAGCAGAACAAATAAACACATAGAGGTTTGGAACAACTTGAGGGTGAGTAAAAATTTTCATTTTTGGGTGAACTAACCCTTTAATAGTTAATCTTTTGCCAAAATTATGGAAAAAAAAGAACAGTCAAGAAAAGAAAATCATTGAAAATTGCTAAATCATTGATGTGATGTATGTGTATACAATCTCCGTCAATTGACTTTTGGTGACAATTGGTTTTAAACCAAGACATTGAATGATCTTCACTAACCCAGATAGTGAAGTTTTTTAATTGGATTGGTGTTTAGTCTCTTTAGCATGGAGTCTGAAGTATTTCACTCAGTTCCCTGTTTAGTGAAAGAATTTCAGCGAGCTAAGAACAAATGTATACCCATGTGTGTTGTTGTGTACTTTGCATGTTATCGTGCAGACAGACAGCATGTTGAAGGCACCATTTTCTCCCTCTTCTCGGAAAGCGATGATACATTTAAAACATCCGATAGTGTGGGTTCTCCAGGAAATGGGAGCACTCACTGGACCTCTTGTTGTAAAATGTGTTTGCTGTTGTCATATTCAAATAATGTGGATATGATATCCATTTGAAAACAAATGGATCGTATGGTGTCAATTATTTATTTACTAGCCGGCAAGTATTCAGTGAAGTGATTGATCTCCATGAGTGTATTACGTTAATGTTTTTAGTTCTAATACTCCAACCGACAGCCAGCTTAAGTTTTGACGGACATGATAACGTGCATAAGGTGTGAACTATTTTAGATTTTTGCGTAGTTAAAAAAAACGTGCTGGAGACATTCTAAATGATTTTTTTCCCATAGATAATTTTACTTATTTTATGAAATCAACTTTATTTTATAAATAAATTGCATGTTACTCAGAGACTGACATGTTTGGCATGGCAAAAAATGTTACATTAAGCTGTCGCAAATTCTTTGAATTTTGAAAAAAAAAAAAAAAAAAGTTACTTTTTTACCAGGAAAGGAGAGGTTTTGAAGCACAAATTATTTTTTTATTGTGTCTAACAAAAATATTTTATTTAAACCCATGAAATGCAGACCTTGTTGTAAAAAATCACTTTTAAAGGGATACTCTACTTTTTTTTTTGGAAATAGGCTCATTTTACAACTCCCTCAGAGTTAAACAGTTGAGTTTTACCGTTTTCAAATCTTTTCAGGCGATTTTCTGATATTTAGAAGAATATCAGTAACCAGACAGTTTCTGGTCTCATTGACTACCATAGTATATATATTTTTTTCCTACTATGGAAGTCAATGTGACCAGAAACTGTCTAGTACTGATAGTCTTCTAAATATCAGAAAATCGGATGAATGGATTCAAAAACAGTAAAACTTAACTGTTTAACTGTGGGGGAGTTGTAAAATAAGCCTATTTCCAAAAAAAGGGGGAGTATCCCTTTAAAAACTGTGTTGTTCCATTAGTACTCCTTAGTAATTTTTTTTTTTTAGGCAATATCCCTAGTTTTATGGTATGCTATGGTAATTATGGTAAATATCAAAAACCGACGTGGAAAATGCACATGAACACCCCCTCATGTGGCATTTTCCACTGGGGAAATCGTAGTATATTTTGATGCACGAGTTGCCGAGATGAGATAACCTTTGACCTTTTCAAAATGGTGGAGAGCAATGCGAGAGTCGTGAATGGTAAAAATATGTGCTATTCATGATCTAGAATATATACAGCAAATGATTTACCGTTTGGGTTTTGATAAATCATTTTCCTGCTGTAGCAGATGACTTTGGCAATCTAAAATTGTTTTAGCTAAATAACAGGTCTGGATCTCCATCTTTTTACCACATTACGACAACAAAAGCACTTGAATGCAACACACTGGTAAATACCAGTTCACAAGTGGAAAATATCATATTTTCTATACCATGTGAACGCACCATAAGATCCCTTTTATTAAAAATGGTGATGCTGAAATTACTGACTTTGTAAACAGTAGAGCATGTCACTTGCAACACCAAGGTCATGGGTTTCATTCCCTTGGAATACATTGGGTTTTAAAATGTTTAAGTTGCTTTTGTACGTTTTATTTCCATAGAATCTCAAATTATGTATTGTGATGACATTCAAGAATGGAAAGGACAGTGAGTATATGGTTTCTGATCATTTTACTCTGTTTAGATTAGAAAACATGAACAAAATATATAATGATATGATTGGTTTCAATATGTGCAAAATGCATATGGTTAGTAGCAAAAAAAGTATGAAGCCATAGTAAAGTTTCAAAAATGTGAATGTTTGAAATTTGTTAATTTCGATCGAAATAAACCCTTAGGATAAAAAAGTGCCTGTAGTTAAAGAAACACGTCTCTGTTTTCTTGGCCCTAGAAATGTGGTCTTTGCTTTTGTGTTTTTTTGTAGTCTATCTCATGTTTATGCAGTCCAACATGTCCCACACATGAGCTGCCATGAACATTTGCTTATTAGTGAAAAATATTTGCCCCAGTGAGCTTCATGTTCTCCTGCTCTGCGCAACCTCATCTTTCCAAGAAATGCATTTGGATGTTACTGCATTCATTATGTGATTTTATTATAATAATGCTGCCCCATAATGCACCAGCAGAACCGCTATGGGACGGGTGCACAAGGCACCTTTTGATATTATGTAAGCCAAATGGCAAGAATGTCCATGGCTTTTGTTGATGTTTAAATGAATTAGATTCATGCTGTTAAAAAGCGTGTGTCTGTTACTGTTGTGACCAATGTAATCACATTAAGATTATTTGAGGCATAAATAAAATGTTTCTTTATATGTGTTCACAAGATTATTGTACTACTACTGGCTGTGTGTAGTACTACTGAAAGAAGATTTCATAAGATTTAAAACTCTAATTTTCCAAAACTTCACTGCTTTTTGTTTTGTTTTGTGTTTCTATCAAATAGTTATATTTCATTTACATTTATGTACAACACTAAAAAATATTGTTTGGTTAACTTAAAAAAGTAAGTTACCTGATTGAGATCATTGAAATAAATTAAAAAAAAAAATGTGTTAAAGGGATAGTTCACTTTGAAATTAATTTGAGCTTACCTCAAGGGCATCCAGGATGTAGGTGTCTTTGTTTCCACAGCATTTTCAATTTTGATATTTTTTGGTCAAACGTTGTTGTCTGTCAGTCATATAATGTAGTTTTAGGGGGTTCACCTCAAAGAGCATGCACAGAGAAGTCAAAATTAAACATGATTTGATGACTCGTGAATGTAAGTACACACTGATGGCCTAAGACACGAAACGAGCGTTTTGTGTGACTAAACAAACAGTATTTATATAGTTTTTACCTCTTGTTAACAGCCGTCGAACTGATCTGAATCGAATGTCCAACTGAACCGTCTCCAGACGTTACGCCGGAAGTGATCTCTCGCGCGTCTACGTCACGCATTGTTTACACGGAGATTTCGGAAGTTTTACCATTCACTAAACATATTTAGATATGCGATTTCGATATATCTAAATATGTTTAGTGTTATCTGAGCCACATAAAAAAAAATTGTGATTACAAATCATGAAAAAGTTTTTATTTATTTATTTTATTTTATTTTTACTTTGAATAACCAGTTCAATTTTTTAAGTTTAGTTTGTGTAGTTTGTAAACAGTACAGGATGGCACTTGCAAAGGCAAATTGATGGTTTCGATTGGAAGTGTTTTTATGTATTTCATGTATATTTTATATTTTTTCATCTGAATATATAGTTATATTGAGTTATATAATTTTAATCGAGTAACCTTGCCAAAATCCTCTGTGCATTCCTGTGACTGAATGTCACGCAGTGTCTTTCTCATCAGGGCATTTCAGAAATACTCTTATGGGACGTCTTTTATGGCTACCGCACATGCTGTTGGAGCTGCTGGGCACATTTCTGGCCCCCTGATGAGACTCCAGAGATCATTTTGGTCTAAATGCAGTTTAAATGCGTTTTTATTACCAATTTTTATTTAGGACCAAGTTCAGGCAAAGGCTCAATAATCTCTTAAAATACCTTGCAGCCTATACAGATCTTCCTGTCCATGTGCTCGTCATGCGTGTGGCAGTTTGATTTGTCTTGGGGGGAAACTAGATTCTGTGGCGGCCTACTTGAAGAACTCAACAGAAGGTCAGCAGGTTTGTTTAGCGCAGTTAAGAGCCGGACGTGTCAACCAAGACAGCATGCTGGTTAGTACAGTCTGTCAAACCGGCTGCTCTTTATGAGAGAAAAATTAAGTGGCTGGCATGAACATAAATCTGAGACACAAGCATACATACCTCTTTCTTTTTTTTCTTTCGGTAATATATTTAAGCCATATAAATACCATTGTAAATTTTGTGGTGGTGGTTGTTCACGAGTCCCTTGTTTGTCCTGGGTTGTTAAAATGCCCAAAGTTTTTCAGAAAAATCCTCCAGATCCTGCACATTCATCAGTTTTCTAGCATCATCTGCACGTTTGAACCCATACAGTGATGACTGTATGATTTTGAGATCCATCTTTTAACACTAAATTCATAATTTTGAAAACATTTATTATGTGAAACAGGTTATTCAGGACAGGGCTCAATAAAAAAAAAAATATGCCAAAAAATAGTGCTGTCAATTAGATTAATCATTATTAATTCCATCTAAGATATGAGTTTGTGTTTTCATCATTTAGGCCTGTATTTACACTCACCTAAAGGATTATTAGGAACACCATACTAATACTGTGTTTGACCCCCTTTCGCCTTCAGAACTGCCTTTTTTTTTTTTGGAAATAGGCTCATTTTACAACTCCCCCAGAGTTAAAAAGTTGAGTTTCACCGTTTTTAAATGCATTCAGCCGATTGCAATAACCTGACAGTCTCTGGTCTCATTGACTTCCATATACAGTGGTGTGAATAAGTTTGGACACCCATGCTAAAGTTGCCTAAAAAGAGGAATAAAAAATCATCTTTTGGATATTGATCTTAATGCCTTAATTAGAAAAATTAGGAAAACTCCAAACTTTAAGGACGCACATTTTCTTTTTGAATGAATAATGTATCATAAATAAATAAATAAATGTTTTTCCTTAAAATACATGGTGCATAAGTCAGGGCACCCCTATGTTAAATTCCCACAGAGTCAGGCAGATTTTTATTTTTAAAAGCCAGTTATTTCATGGATCCAGGATAATATGCATCCTGATAAAGTTCCCTTGGCCTTTGGAATTAAAATATCCCCACATCATCACACACCATTCACCATGCCTTGAGATTGGCATGGTTTTACTTCAGTTAGCCTAATAGCTGGTTTGATTTGCATTGAAAGATGATCTTATGGAAAGTACCCCATGCCAATCTCTAGGTGTGGTGGAAGGTGTGTGATGATGTGGGTCTATTTTAATTCCAAAGGCAATTCTGCAAGGGGTATGTAAACTTTTGAGTTTTTGAAACTCTAAAATCTCCTCTGTGCACATCTTTTGTCTCTTGCATGTTATTTCATTTAGAGTGAACAAACTGATTTTTGGGATTGATTTTGTAATGACCTTTGTGTGGTATGTTTACTGACGTTCTTCTTGAACATAAGACCTAATTCTAAAAGCACCCGGACGAGTGTTTCTGTAAACAGATGGAGTCTCTGCTCCCAGGAGCCAGTTTAAACCAAAGTTTGATTATTTGGAGGAATCCTAAAACATTCGTTATCCTACAGCCCGTATTCATGGTATACCGTACGTGACTTTGTGTGGCATTCACTGTACGTGACTTCCTTTTCCAATTACATCCATGTCACTCTGCATGTTTGAGCTAGGCATTTCAAAACAGATCTGTAACACAGGACTCCGGATGCTGGCTAACAAACTTAACCATGAAAGAACGGCACACCCTGTCCATTATCAGTTTTTCTCTTTAAACGTCTTTCTCTCACTTAGATGTGTTTTTTGTGTCGTGTCGATCAGGGCTGATTCACAGTGGTTAGTGAAGGTTATCTTCTCAGAGATGGAAACTTACACATATTTGGCTCAGTGGCTGACACAGACTAGTAAACAGGAAACTCTTGTTATTTTGAGCACTTCATTATAAATTGTTTCCTTTACACCACCAAAATACCATAATGCATTCTTGACGTTAATGTCCCTTAAGAAAATGTGAGTAAATAGTGAGTAAAAGCACATTACAGTGCTGTGGATGATTGCCAGGGTGTTTCTAAGAGGTTGCTTAAGTGTTCTGATTTTGTTTTTACCAGTTTGCTATGTGTTAGCTAGGGTGTTCTGGGTGGTTTCTAGGTAGCTTGTTGTACCCCAAGTGAAAGTAGTTGATCTGATATTTTGTTCTCCTGGGTGATGTTCACACTGTCCAAATCCGATTATTTGTGTATCTGGCTGGAATCTCTAAATGAATCGCTGTCCACACAGTGTAGGCGCTCTTTCGTTTTCTAGAATATCTGCATTTCTTTGGTTTCTGTGGCAATGACGTAGCATTGGTACTGTAGGTAGGATATATCGTAGGATATATAGCTGTCAGACTGAAATAGACTTCCAGAAATGCTATTTAAACAGGATTTCAAACCACATATGTAAGTAGCTCAAAACGTATGCATAAAATCTCATTTGATGATTTTCATCGAATCATTTTTTGTTACACTTGCACCTGCTATGATCGGATTCTAATTGGATATTCACAAAAAAATTGGATTTTAGCTGACAGTCTGAACGTACGTAGCCTAAAGTAACAGCAGATCTCTCCTTATCAAGATTTGAGGAATCTTTTACGCTATGCAAAGTTGTTAGAGGTTAAAAAAAGTAACTTTGAAATCGGGCTGTCAAACGATTAATCACGATTAAAAAAAATCGCGCATCCAAAATAAAAGTTTGTGTTTATGTGGGTGCACTGTGTATAATTATTATATATATATATATATATATATATAAATACACACACGCTTGTATATATTTAAGAAATATTTTCATATTTATTCTGTATATATATATATATATATATATATATAAATATAAATAATTTATATATAAATTTAAAAAAAAATAAATTATATATACATGCATGCGTGTGTATTTATATATACACAAAATTATTATACTCCGTGCACCCACATATATAATGTAAACACAGACTTTTATTTTGGATGCGATTAATCGTGATTAATCGTTTGACAGCCCTACTTTGAAAAGTGGCAAGCACCTCTAATAAATGTATACTCATTAAAGTATTTTGGTCAAAACTGTGGTTACTATTGTTTTTAAGGGCGTTGAAGTTTTATGTAGACCTAGACTTGAGTCTTTAGGATTTTGTCTGTATTTGACGTAGACATTTATTTATGTATCTGTTAATTTTTCTACATTTTTATTTATTTTCCTTTTGTTTATTTTAATTTGATTTAAAATGTATTTAATAATTATTGTTGTTTAATAAATATGTAAATGTGTTTTATGTGACGTGCAGTGTGTTTTATTGACATATTTCTCTCTACAGGATATGAGAAGACATGTGATGATGACTTTACTGGACACGGAACAATCTTACGTTGACGCTCTGCGCACACTCACACAGGTATGAAACACGCATAAGCGTTCACATAGCAGTCGAAATGAATATCATAGACTCCTATTAGTCTTATTTAGAACTAATAATAATGACTACAGGCTGTTTTTTACAAATGAGGACATGTTCGAAGGAAGGTTTACAACTGGGGGCAGTTTTTGTGGACAGTAAATGCACATACATAATCAACACATCAAACGTAATGGGCAAACCAAGTATGTTGCATAACATTTATCATAAAAATGAAAAAAAAAAACACTGTATCACTGTAAAAAATATTGTTGTTTTAACTTAAAAAAAATAAGTAACCTGGTTGCCTTAAAATTTTAAGTTCAATGAAATGGAAAAATTGACTTGATTTAATCATCAGAAACTCAAAATATTATGTTATCTGAACTACATAAATGATCTAAGTTGATTCGACAAAAGAAAAAACGTGATTACACTGTAAAAAAAATATTTTCATGATTTGTAATCACAACATTTTTTTCTTTTGTCAAATCAACTTAGATCATTTATGTAGTTTAAATAACATAATTTTGTGTTTCTGATGATTAAATCAATCTTCTTTATTGTATTAACTCAATTTTTCCATTTCAATGAACTTAAAATTTTAAGGCAACCAGGTTACTTATTTTTTTTAAGTTAAACCAACAATATTTTTTAACAGTATACAAATCATGAAAATATTTTTTACAGTGATGTGTGTTTATGCATCAAGCTTTTAATATTATTCTTAATATGATAAATCATATGCAGAACTTAAATCAGAACAGAATAACCAAAACATGATTTTATTGTAAGAGCGACGGCGGATGCTGCATACTGAGTTTAATAAGCAAAAGAGAGAAACAAATCATCATCTTTTCCAATCTCTCCTGACTCATAACAACCTGTTCCAGCAGCTGCATCCGTTGCCCTGGCAACAAGGTGAGCGAGCAGCGGGCAACGCACCTCCAAAATGGCCCCCATTACTGAGCAATTCTCACCAGCATTTATGCTCTCATTCTGTGTTAAAAGAACCGGTTTATCTTTGTGGGTAAATGATTGCGTTCCAGTCAACATCATTACGTGTAAACGGTGTGCAGAGGGTCAACTGTGGCTGGCTGAGCAAACAATGAGAGAGACGCACAAGCACACGTTTATCATCTTAAAGTGTTGATGGGTAGATCTAGAGAAAGGTCTGGAGAGCTGCATGATGGACGAATGACAGACGAGAGCCGTTTATCATGGCAACAGTGTGTCTCCAGGCACGTTTTAGGGCGTTTGTGGTGCTGGAAGAGCATTGGCCAGATGTGCGCTAGTCAAAACATCTGACTTGAGACAAATACACTGTTTTCCTATGTTTTTTTTTTTGTTTTTTTTTGTTTTTTTGGAGACATCTTATTAAGATGCTTTTTTGACGTTGGTAACACCAAGCTATTTTTGAAGTACAATTTGAATAACATAGTATAGACCATTTTGCAAGATGTAAACAAAACTAGTCCAGAAGCACTTCCTGTTTCAGTTTTTTTACACTACATAAAAGCTGGGATAAAATACAACCAACAAAACATAAAACTGAATCAAAAACGTCAAACAAGCATCTTTAAGATTTTTTCTTTATGTGAAATAAAGAAAACAGTTACAAACTGAAACAGGAAGTGTTTCTGGACCAGTGTTGTTTACATCTTGCAAACTGGTCTATATGATGTTACCATCTTATACATGTACCATGGTAGTAACACAACAGTCTTTTTTTTGTATGATTATATAAGGGATATATGGTTTGGTTGGTAAGTAGGGTTAGGTATTTTTTATTTTATTGGTAACACTTTACAATAAGGTTCATTAGTTAACATTAGTTACCTACATTAGTTAACATGTACTAAGAATGAACAATACTTCTTCAGCATTTATTAATCGTAGTTAATATTAATTCCAACATTTACTAATATGTTATTAAAATCAAAGGTTGTATTAGTTAGCATTAGTTAATGCACTGTGAACTAACATGAACACACAATGAACAGCTGTATTTGCATTAACTAACATTGACAAAGATTAATAAACACTATAACTAATGCATTGCTAATTGTTATTTGATGTTAGTAAATTCATTTACTAATGTTAACTAATGAACCTTATTGTAAAGTGTTACCATTTTATTTTAGTGATTCCAATTCTGCTTATCGATTCCAGTAAGGTAAAAGCATTTTTAAGACAAAGAAATAGAAATAATATAAGAACAAAAATGAATATGGTAAGAACAAATAATAAATACTGAATAAAGTTCATATACAAACATTATAATCAAATGTAAAATAACACTGCATTGTGTTCTTTTTGTAAATAAAACGGCAACACTTTACAATAAGGTTCATTAGTTAACATTAACTAAGAATGAACAATACTTCTACAGCATTTGTTAATCTTAATTAATGTTAATTTCAACATTTACTAATACTTTATTAAAATCTTGTTAACATTAGTTAATGCACTGTGAACTAACATGAACAAACAGTGAACAGCTGGATTTGTATTAACTAACGTTAACAAAGATTAACAAAAACAGTAGCAAATGTACTGCTCATGGTTAGTTCATGTTAGTTAATACATTAACTAATCTTTAATAAATGAACCTTATTGTAAAGTGTTACCAATAAAACTTGTTCCTTATTAAAGTTAAGTATTGAGAGTGTTTTTTTTTTTCTTTTGTTCTTTAATTAACGTTAATAACACAGACTACAGCAGGTTTATTAGGCTGCTGTCACTTTAAGGGCTCATGCAAGGTCCATTATTCAATTACACATGCATTTTCTTTCTCAACTGTTTATTTTCACTTAAGAGAATATTTTGAAGTGCATTTGTGTTTAAGCACAAGACGCGTACAGTTACTCAATTCAGTACCGTGCTCTAAATGTGAGGCGGCTGTGTGCGCAAAGAAAGCAGCATGCCGCTCGAGCACCGAGTTCTCTTTCGCCTCGTCTTGCTCTTGAAAATGGTTTGAAATCACATTAAAATGCACAGACAGAAATCAAAGGTTTAATTTTATTAAAAGTATCCGATTCCTGACCTTAAAGGAGTAGTTCACTTTTAAACAAACTTTTGCTGATAATTTACTCACGCCCATGTCATCCAAGATGTCCTTGTCTTTCTTTCTTCAGTCGAAAAGAAATTAAGGTTTTTGATGAAAACATTACAGGATTTTCTCCACATAATGGACTTCATTGGGTACCAAACGGTTCAAGGTCCAAATGAGAGTTTCAATGCAACTTCAAAGGAATGAATAAGGGTCTTATCTAGGACACTTCGAGTCATGACTCGAAAAAAGATTCGTTCATTTTGATGATTGAGTTTGAACAGGAGAGTCAGGAACGCTCATCACAGAACAGAGAAAGGCGAGCATTTGTGCTTATAAAACTTAAACTTTTTTATTTATTTTTTAAATGAGCGATCGTTTCGCTAGATAAGACCCTTATTCATCATCTGGTGTCGTTTAAAGCCCTTTGAAGCTGCACTGAAACTCTCATTAGAACCATGAACAGTTTGGTTCCCATTGAAGTCCATTATATGGAGAAAATCCTGGAATGTTTTCATCAAAAACCTTAATTTCTTTTCGACTGAAGAAAGAATGACATGGACATCTTGGATGACATGGGGGCGAGTAAATAATCAGCAAAAGTTTTTTTGTAAAGTGAACTACTCCTTTAAGTGTCCAATTCCAAAATTTTAATTTTCGATCCCCAACCAAATTGGTAAGTTTTTATTAAAAGTCAAATTAGACCCTACTTACACATTTATGGTATTATTTTATTATTACTTATTTTTTTATGATTTATAATAATTCTGACAAAGATGATATAAATAAATATACAAACGATACATGGAGGTACAACAGTGAAATTAACAAAACTTTAGTTGCACTAAGAACAAACAAAAATCTATATATATTTCTATCTTTTTTAATTGTCTGTTACCCATTAATATGTAATTTTATGGACGTAAAATGGGTTGCAAATGACAATTAATGTTGACTCATTCAAATGAGTAAATAAATGAGATACAAGTTTGGTTTTAAAAAAATCCTTTTTACTTGATTTGTGAATGTGTTTATCTGCATTTGATGTGACACAGTTTACTTCCCAAAGGGGGAGTCACGCATTTCCTTTAGTCAAAGTCTGTCCCAGACCACCACATGCAAACACAAAAACATTGATAAATTATCTCATTTATTAATATTTATTATTGCATATTCCTTTATATTTATTTTTTTTAATATTCATTATTATTGCATATTCCTTTGTATTTATTCATGCATATTCATTATAATTGCATATTCTTTTATATTTATTATTGCATATCCAGTTCATGGTCTTAACTAGACAGCATTTTTTATTTCAGCGTTTAATGTCGTAATGCACTGCGATGGAAGTGTTGATTGCATTTTATTCAGTACTAAAAAGTAAAAATTGTTTCATGTAGATAAAACTGTTGATTTCCTCTATCTCTCTCTCTCTTTTGTTGTGGTATCAGGGCTACATGAAGCCCCTCAAGCACCCGGAGAACTCCCCGCTCTGTGACCCGTCCCTGGTAGACGAGATGTTTTACCAGATCCCTGAGATTCTAGAACATCATGAGCAGTTCCTGGAGCAGGTGCTGGACTGTGTCAACCAGTGGCATGACAAACAGACTATAGGACATGTGCTCATTCAGTCGGTGAGAACCTAATCCCAGTTTTATTACTACAGTATTTTCACGGTATTGTATGTGAGAATAGCATCCCAAATCATAGTAGATTATGTCTAAAATACTACACCAGAAATTCTTGTAAAGGTAAACATTTTCAGATGGATTTTTCTAATATAGATCTGTGTATGAGCTGTGTCCCGATTTGCATACTATCTCCCCCAAGTAGTATGCAGAATTAGAATGAGTGTTCCCTGAATTAAATTATATTGATGATTGAATGCAAATAAAGAGTCCTATGATTTCCGCGATGAATTTTGCTAAATGTGGATGAATAAATCAAAAGTAGGGTCATGAACTTAATCAAATAGTGATATGGCCTAGTGTCTGTGAATATTAAAGCACAAAAAGACTGATATTGAAATAAGATGTCTCCGTGTTCTCCAGAGTTGCTCTAAAAGTCACAACATAAAGTTATAAAATTGTCTGCTTGAAGCTACACTATGTAACTCTTATAGTTTATTCTTAGCTAAAACACTTAGTTCTTTCAAAAATATATGTGCTCATTGATGTATATTTACTTTGTTCAAGTAATAAAGTATTCTCGTGAGTGTATAAAATGCCATTGAAAATACACACGGGTAAAGGGTTCTAATGTCGGTCGCCATGTTGCCCCTCCATCTTGAAAGTACATTAGCCAAAGAGGGACATACACGTTAATTCAAGCTTCGCCTTTCGCGTTTACGTTTGAGTTAACACTCATGGACGAGGTCGAACTGGAAGCCATGTTAATCTTGGACTACACTGGCCACCGTAGGAGTTAAAACGAATTGGAATTGAGAGGAACAGAAACTAATATTCACTGGATGGTCATATACCTTTTCACCGGTAGATGGGGGTAAAAATCACACAGTGTTGCTTTAAATGTCCCATGTAATTTTACAGCCGTTAAGACCTGTCAAATTGATTTTTTCTCTGGTTTAGAAAATAGCTTATGAACAAATTGGTAAATTTGGCTATAATCAAGAGAAGTTATAATAATCTACCCACTATTTTCACATTAACATATCTTATTTTGATGATTTCCTTTATCTTCCGTGATTGGCCTCTCACATGAGCGTTACTAACACATGAGTGGCTCAGTTAGCCAGCGATCCACTCAGAGAGTGTGTGTGAACGCTAGGCTGGAGCCACTCAGCCCCGGTCGTCTGCTCTCAGAAGGTACTGACAGAAGTGTTGACATCTAGCAGGTGTTTGTTTTCCATACTAAAGGGATGACGTGCAGGTTGTAGGCTTATTAGATGACATGGTCGCCATACTGTCTCAGCCCACCGGTCTTACATTGTTAGGGTCTATGCTGTCGTGATGCTGGTGCCGTTCTGTCTCTCAGACACATACTCACACACACACAATTTCTCATGCTGCTAGGTCTTCGTCTCATCCTAAGTGCTATTTCTGAACGTTTTTTTCATGTTCTTTTGAAAGAAATTACCTTTATTCAGCAAGGACGCATCAAAAGTGACAGTAAAGACATTTTTTTAAAATTGCAAAATATTTCTATTTAAAATTAATAATGTTCTTTTGAGGTCATAACCGATAGCACACGTACATCACAGAGACGTCTATTTGATGTATGTGTTTGCTCATCTGCAATACGTCTATAGGATGTTTCCTGTCATATAGACGTTTAGAAGATGTCTTTAAGATGTAATGATTTAGAATGTACGTTAAACTGACGTCTTAAAGATGTCTATCAGATATTAGTAAACAGCAGATGCTTTCCAGATGAAGTGACCTTTTAAGGGATACTCCACTTTTTTTGGAAATAGGCTCATATTACCACTCCCTCAGAGTTAAACAGTTGGGTTTTACCGTTTTTGAATGTATTCAGCCGATTGTCTTATATTTAGAAGAATATCAGTTACCAGACAGTTTCTGGTCTCATTGACTTCCATAGTTGGAAAATATATATATATACTGTATATATATATATATACTATGGAAATATGTAGTATATATATACTATACATATACTATGGAAGTCAATGAGACCAGAAACTGTCTGGTTACTGATGTTCTTCTAAATATAAGACAATCGGCTGAATACATTCAAAAACGGTAAAACCCAACTGTTTAACTCTGAGGGAGTGGTAAAATGAGCCTATTTCCAAAAAAAGTGGAGTATCCCTTTAACAGACATCTTGCAGACGTACGTGTGCTATCTGTTTGCAAGAGTTTTGAGAACTAACCTGAGAACTCTTGAATTTTTGCTTCGAAGCAATGTGAAAATCATCCTTCCCACTCATTCACATAAAACAATATATTGATTTAAAATTTGTAAGACATGTTTTGTGTAAGGTTAAATGTGAGGAGGCGTAAATGATATTGAATATTAATGCGTTTCACGCCTGGAAAGACAATGACCCTTTCCACTAATGGCTCTATCAGGAGAACAAGACTGTGAGGGAACTAGATGAAAGAATTTGAGCCGATTAAAAGAATGACTTTTTAAAATTGTATTTATATATGACTGAATGATCAAATGACTCAAAAGCACATTATTGAGCTCACTGATCTAATCACAGACCACTTTGTGCCATTCCTGAAACAGTTGTTGTTCAACATACCTGGCATTTCCAATGTGTTTGCCATGCACTGGTGAAAAAAACTGCCCTGCTGTCAGTAGTCAGTGATGGAGCTTATTTTACCATGTAGAAAATCCAACACATTCTCATCCTTTGGCGTCATATAGGTGACGTCATATGACATTTCGTCGAAATACTTTAGCGTCAATATAACACGCACTGTTATGGGTAGGTTTAGGTCTGGGGTAGGGTCTGCGTCTCATATTGACGCTAAAGGATGCCAGTCACCTGTATGACGCCTTGGGTTCTACATTTTATATTGAGGCTAAAGGGTGCCACGTGCGTAGTGTTTCGAGGAAATGTCATATGGTGTCACCTATATGATGCCAAAGGCTAAAAACGGGCTAAGTGCAGTGAAGTTGAACAACCTGCGGACGTTGGTGCTCTCGGGAAAAAAAAGTATTTTATAAGTAATACAGTATTTTTATCAAAGTATTTTTTTTTTATTTTTTACAATATTAAGAATAAATATACATACTATTTATATTCAGTGTTGTGCAAGTTACTTCCAAACTGTAATACATTAGGTATTACTTGTTACTGTTATTTAAAAGTAATTCATTACCTTACAATATTACTGTCTCAGAATTGTAATGCGTTACATTACTCATGTATTACTTTTGAGTTACTTTCACCAAAATAACTAAGTAGAACTTAACTTTGGGGCTGTAACGATATGCAATAAGAAACCGAAATCGCGATTCGCCACACGACTCATTCACGAACCTACAGAATCGCGACCTCTTCCAACTCCAGCGTTATTCTCCTTACCGTCCAGATCCAATGCTGCCTTATCTTTAAATTAGGCTATTAGTATTATTTGAAGTTAACATTATAAAATACGTAGACCTACACCACAAAACTAGTTGAGGATAAATTATTTAAAATTGGGGAAGTCCAGCATTATGGACATGACATTTGCAGTCAAAACTTGAAATAAAAATTCTCAGAAAATACATGTATTGAAACGTATATAGGCTACTTCCTTAAAGGACTCCAGACATTAGACAAATATCAGTCTTTGTTTTATTTTTAATATTAGGAAAAAGACACACATTCATGCGTGACAAAAAAAAATAGGAGGCAAAATATATTTTTTGTAATTCTGTTAATTACACTGCGCAAATCGGATGAGGAAGGGTTGGCTCTCCAGTCTCCATAGAACTTAAAATATTCATTTTATTTTAGTTTTCGTGTTCGCATTTATGAGGAAAAACAATGTTACAGACGTGACCGCTCTGAACTGGCACTAAAAGACTGCTTTAAAACTTTCACATAGTCTGTTGCCTTTAAGAAGTAAAAGCAGACAATACACTGTAATACAACTGTAATACAAGCCTCACTGAACATGTAACGAGTAAAATATTACTGAAAATTGATTAGTAATGCCTTACACTACTGCGTTACAGCAAAAAGTAATATGTTACTGTAATGTATTACTTTTGTAATGCGTTACTCCCAACACTGTTTATATTTGCCTTGGTGAGACTTACATAAAAAATATTACCAACCCCAACTTTGGAACTGGAGTTTGCTGTACTCTCCCACCACTTTTAACGTATTGTGTAATTATGCTAATTGGGATGCAGCCTAACATTTGTTCAGAATAAGGTGAAGGTCTGTTCTCTCTGTAGGAATGCTAAGTGTCTCAGTGTGGGGCTTTAATCTGTCTGACCCTCTGCCCCGGTTTGGAGAAATACCGCCTCACGACTCCCAGTTATACGTTGTTTAGACATTCCTGTCAGATTCAAATTCGCACATCAAATGCAGGATTTTTATGGGCTCTGACTAAAATAGTCGCAAACTGACAAACTCAGATAGTTAGCGGTCGGATCCGCTGCTCGTTTAGACACCACAATACTGTTTTAAGGCTTTAGGGCTGTACTGAACCCTGTGCATGTAAGTGTAAATCTCAGGCCTGCATGGTTTTGATAGTTGTTTCAGAAAGGGCTTAGATGAAGACAGAAGTAGGCCTTAGATAAATGGAGACATTTAAGTAGCTTTTATAAACATAAAAACATTACTGCTGTGCATATTGAGACAAAACAATGGTACTGACATATTTTAGGATATACCAGTGCATGTTGCGTTGAGTTTGAAAGCAGGTATCAGTAAAACAATCTGTTATGCTCATGCCTAGGTTCTCATTCATTTTCTTCATAGGAACTTCAAAAAAATATTCAATTTAAAGCTTAAGATGCATCATAACATTTCAAAGAAAAAAGTATATGAAAAAAAAACGCTGTAAAAACAAATCAGCATTCCTTTGTTAGCATAGCAACATGCTAATAGTCACCCACAACAAACTAGCATTGTGGCGGTAGCTATTTGCGCTACAAGAAGGGGCCATTATCTTCTTTTATTAGTTTTATTAGATATCATACAACTCAAGTCTCATGCGAAAGTCAAGAACAAAAACAAAACATGAAACTAAAGGTCATTCACCTTATTTGATAAACGAAAATATCAAATTATTTAATTACTATTATTATATTCATGTGCAACTGCAAACTAGGCCTGAGGAAACAGGAGCTTCAGATGGCTGTGCAGAAAGTTTCAAATAGTTTTTATTTATTTAAAAAAATCAAAGTGTGAAAATGAAAGCCTGTATGGAATTAGACATTGTGCAGATGTGTCAGCAGGGCTCGTAAAACAGGACCTCTGTTTCTGGTGGGTGTAAATTGTCCAATTGTCCCCCTGTGGCTTTAGAGTTAAACATTACCAAACAGACTGAGTCACACGCTGCCAGTGAGCTGTCTTTCCTCACGACAACTGAAGGAGATTTATTTGAGGACGGTCTGTCCACACACACCATCCATCCACAAAGATAACTACTCACCTCACCAGATAGGAAGCCATTTTAGTTACAAACATATTAAAAAAACATCCTGGCACTGATGCGCAGGCTAGGGGTGATGTTTGTAAAGGTGCACAGCTGTTCTGTACAACGCTGATCAATAATGATTCCATTTTCTCCTCAGTTTTCCAAAGAGATCCTCGCCAATATTTATTCAGCATACATCGACAACTTCATGAACGCCAAAGACGCAGTGAGAATTGCAAAGGAAGCCAAGCCTGCTTTTCTAAAGTTTCTAGAGGTACATTAAGGCTTTGTTTCTTTCTCTGTGTGTGTGTAAATAATTTTACACTACAATTGTCCCCTCGAGAGGCTGTTTGGCAGCTCTTGGACATTAAATGGCCATTTGGCACTGCTAAACTTTAAATATATGGATTTTGTCATTGTGCAAACTATGACCTGTTAAATCAGAGAAAGACAGAGTTCATTTTCTGTATTTGTGTTGGACTTTTTAACTGGAGATGAGGATAAACCAGTGTTATTTTAGTATGTTTTCTATACTATTATATTAATTAATGTTTTGAAATAGCTTTTTATTTTATTTTTTAGTTTTAATAATTTTAGTACTTAATTTTTTTTTTAATTCAGTTGAACATTTCTCATTTGTGTTTTAAGTTTTTAAGTGTAAGTTTTTTCCATCTAATATTTATATTTATTTATATTTTAGCCTCATTTTAATTAATACAAATTATTTTAAATAGGTTTTAGACATAAATTCCCTAGTTTTAATTGCATATTTTTCTTTCATTCATCCTGTTCTTTGCTGAATCATAAAATGTTTGAGTTGTTTTTGAACTCAGCTGTTGGATGGTTACTGCCCTCTAATGGTAACTCTGCAAACTGAACCTAAACGAAGAAATCTAGTAAAGCATGGTTAGATAAAACCGTACACATGAAGTTGAAATCAAGATAAAGTATGGTAGTACTTCTAAACTTTGTTTTGTTTGTGTTCCCTTTCTCTGTTATTCTTTCTCTTTCCTCCTCAGCAAAGCATGCGTGAGAATAAGGAGAAACAAGCTCTGGGTGATCTGATGATAAAGCCAGTGCAGCGGATCCCACGATACGAGCTGCTAGTTAAGGTGACACTAACCTTGCCCTTTTTATTTTTACCATTTTGTGTGTGTTCGTTTTTATTTATACCTTTTTTGTTTTCATGTATTGTTGCTTGTTTAGAACACATTAGGTAGGGCTGAATGATGAATTGAAATGAATCGAAATGGCGATGTGTCTTGCCTTGACGGTGCATTGTCAAATCACAAAGCCTGCAATTGAATTAAATCAACATATGCGTAACACGTTTCAGGGCCTTGGTGTGCGGTAAATGCACTTTGTTACTTAAAAATGTTAATTTGGGAATACAACATGCATTATCTATTTCATCAGATATGTTAATGAGAATAGCGTTTATAAATCTAAATTTGGCAGATTTACTCCAAAATAAAAGTTACATTTTTTAATTAAGAAATGAAGACATACATTTTAGTATTGTAATTTTACAGTTCTACTGTAAAATAAAACTATTTATATTAATTTCTATATTTATATTTAATAATAAAAGTTATTGATATGTTATAGTCAAATTGATAAATGGCAATAAAAGGATTTGTTTTTATGGCCAAATTGTGCAGATTTTCAAACAAGCACAGCAAACAAACAAAAAATGCATTCTGAATCACTATCAGAATTTTTATTAGAAACTTTGCAGTTTGATTTTCACCAAACGGCGTACAAATTTTTCCCCACTACGGCGTACCCTCAACGCAGAAGTATAAATTGGCCTTTAGCTACTTCATATTTATTTACCCATCTTTACTCTTAATCTTAAGGGCAAAAATGCTTACATTCAATGCTATTTTACTATTCTTATATAGCAATTACAAAAACTGGGTTATTACTTGGTACTATCTCTGAACCGACCCCTAAACCAAACCTTAACCCATGTTGTTACCTTTTATTACCAGTACGTTCTCAGGTAACTACACTGTTAGACCTTACCAGGTTTTTTACAGTAAAATACTGGCAACACTGTTGCCAGTAATTTACTGTAAAAATGCACTAAAACTAATAAGTTGTATTTTTTAGTTAACTTGAGTTTTAGTGCATTTTTACAGTAAATTACTGGCAACAGTGTTGTAAAAATGCACTAAAACTAATAAGTTGTATTTTTTAGTTAACTTGAGTTTTAGTACATTTTTACAGTAAATTACTGGCAACAGTGTTGCCAGTATTTTACTGTAAAAAACCTGGTAAGGTCTAACAGTGTACACTGTAATTGCTCGTACTGTAAAATAAAGTGTAACCGTTATCAGTATCTAGGACACAAACTATCCTTGCATTTTATGTTGTTTTGGTAGTTTAGGTTTGAAATGACACATTCTGTTTGTGGGCTTCAGGATCTTCTGAAACACACTCCTGAGGATCACCCGGACTACCTGTTTCTGCTGGAAGCCCAGAAGAACATCAAGCGACTGGCCGAGAGGATCAACAAGGGCAGACGGAGTGCGGAGGAGCTGGAGAAAGAGACCCGTGTCATGCAGGAGATCGAAGCGCACATTGAGGGCGTGGAGCATGTGAGAGACGTATAAATCAACCTTACTTTTTATTCTTATTTTTATTTATGCATCTTTAATGATTATTTCTGACTCACAATTCTGACTTTTTTTCTCACAATTGCGAGTTTATATCTCGCAATTCTGACTTTGTTTCTTAGAATTGCGTGATGTAAGGTCGCAATTGCGTGTTATAAAGTCAGAATTGTGAGATATAAAGTCAGAATTGCATGATATAAAGTCAGAATTGCAAGATATAAAGTCAGAATTGCGTGATATAAAGTCAGAATTGCGAGAAATAAAGTCAGAATTGTCGCAATTCTGACAAAAAAAAGAGAAGTGCGACTTTTTATCTCACAATTCTGACTTTTTTTCTCACAATTGCGAGTTTATAAGTCGAAATTCTGACATCTTTTCTCAGAATTGTGAGATATAAACTAATTGAACTTCAATTGAAATTTATCCTATATTAAATTCAATTGAATTTATCCTATATGAATAAAAGTATTGATTTCTTGGTAACACTTTACAATAAGGTTCATTAGTTAACTACATTAGTTAACATTAACAAAGATTAACAAATGCTGAAGAAGTGTTGTTCATTCTTAGTTAATGTTAATTTCAACATTTACTAATACTTCATTAAAATCTTGTAAACATTAGTTAATGCACTGTGAACTAACATGAACTAACAATGAACAGCTGTGTTTGTATTAACTAACGTTAACAAAGATTAACAAAATCAGTAACAAATGTATTGCTCATGGTTAGTTTATGTTAGTTAATACATTAACTAATGTTTAATAAATGAACCTTATTGTAAAGTGTTACCGATTTCTTTTATTTCTCCCCCCCCCCCCCCAAAAAAAAAAAAAAAAAAAAATTCTTACTGACCCCAAACTTTTGAAGGGTAGTGTTTAATGTTACAAAAGCTTTCTATTTCAGATAAATGCTGTTCTTTTGAACTTCCTATTCGTCAAATAATCCTGAAATAAAAATATAAAAACTGTTTTCAACACTGCTAATAATCATACATGTTTCTTGATCAAATTTAAATTGGAATAATATTTCACAAAATTACAGGTTTTTTTTTTTGTGTGTGTGTGTGTGTGTATCACAATTATACGAGAAAAAAAATCAGAATTGCCAGGTTTATATATTGCGATTCTGAGATCAATTGTGTAGTGAGCTGACTTTATTTATTTATTAGAAGTGCAACTTTATCTCAATTGTGTCTTATATTTCACAGTTCTGAATATCAGAATTGCAAGTTTATATCTTATTCTGGGACATAAGTCAGAATTCCAAACTCGCAATTGTAGAAAAAAGTCACAATTAGCTGTTTTATTTTTTTTATTCTGTGGCGGAAATAAGCTTGCCCTTTGGCGGTACGTAATAATGTTTTTGTACTGTCAGATCCTGAATCCACAGAGGAAGTTCCTGAGACAAGAGATGGTGGTGGAATCGGTGAGCACAATAAGCTCTTCATACAAGAAATAAGATCATTTTTACCAAAATGATGTGCTTTCTAAACTTCTGTGCTTCTCTTTACTGTAGAAAACGGTGGGCGGTAAGAAGGACCGATCTCTCTTTCTGTTCAGTGATCTGCTCATCTGCACCACGCTGAAGAGGAAGTCTGGATCTCTTCGCAGGAGCTCCATGAGTTTGTGAGTTCTGATGCGCGTTTGCAGCTTTCTTTTAATAGTCCATAGATGTGAGGAGGTCCTGGGAAAACTGATGTTTGGTTTAGAAAACCCCAGAGTCCCCTGAGCTCTTCAGTCCAAAGCCAATGCAGTTCATCTCTGAATAACACTGCACCCTAGTGGACGGTCAGGAAAACAGCACCGACATAAACTGTACCATATCTCATTTAGCAGAGACTTTAAAAGGGACCTATTATGCACTGACACTTTTCAGTCTGTTTTTTGGGTTTACAAGAATGGGTTTTCATGCTTGAATGTTCAAAAAACACCTTATATTTGACATTGTTGCTGAACTTCTCTTCCCAGTCTGTCAGTAGCACTCTGCAGTTTATGTCTTAATGAACTCCTTCTAAAAAAAAAAAAGGTCACGCCCCTTACCGGCAAGTTTCAACACACTACTAAAGCAACTCAACCAGGCCTTGTTCCTTTTTTTGTGTGTGTTGTCAGGAATAAATAACTTAAAGCTAATAGCGAAGAAGCTAGCAATAGCAAGTTAGCTTTGAAAACATGAGCCCTTCAAAGCCAATTCTCCTCCAAAACACATGACCGACACAGCAGAGTCAGCGTCACGAGAGACTGTTTTACTTCATGTCTCAAAGCACATAACATTGTAATAATAATGGACGTAAATAATGAACGCTTAGGACTTTAAGTGTCTTGTAAATATTTCAGTGGGGATCTTTCATGGGTAACCCTTGTGGCATTTGTATCACCAACCTTTCAGATACAAGACTAGATCTTTAACTGTCAAGCTCATTTTGAAAATATACTCGACTGATGATTCAATTATCTCTCTTCTACTCTTCTTAGATATTCCGCTGCTAGTGTCATTGACACCTCGAGTAAATATAAGTTCCTGTGGAAACTGCCCATAGAAGATGTGGAGGTGGTTAAAGGTAGCGTTATTATCACACACAATCAGTATGGCATGATGTTTACCATGTTTGTACTGCTCTTGAAATGGAAATTCATTCATTTTCCACTTTTGTTTGACTACTTTCTTTTCGATACTTAGTTTGACTTTATTTTATTGACTCAATGTCATTTAATCATCACAGGTTCTAATCAAGCCACTAACAGAGAAAATATCCAGAAAACCATCAGTCGTCTGGATGAAGATCTCAGCACGCTTGGACAAATCAGCAAGCTGTCAGAAACGCTCAGTTTCCCCCATCAGGTCTGTCAAGCTTTAGAATTTATGATTTAGCATAAAACACCTCATATTAATTTGTTGTTACTGTGCTTTAAATTGTTGGTGACTTGGTAGAAACTTTTCAAATTAGACTTATTAACATACTGTGGCATTTTAATATGCAGTATTTGTCTCTCACTCAGCAGAATGAATGATATATTCTGAACTGCTTTTCTCTGTCTGTGTCAGAGTTTGGATGATGTGATAAAGGATCTGATGGCGTCAGTGCACCGGGAGCTGGCGGAGAAACAGTCTCTGGCTTTCAGCATGACGTTACTGCCCACTAAACTCGAGCTGACCACCGCTTCAGCCGAGACCACCTTCATCTTTGAGTTCAGCAGCCCTGATGCCCGCAGTAACTTTGAGCAGGCGTTTGAGGAGGCCAAGAAGAAGCTCGGTAAATAGTCTACCACCAGCAATTTGCATCTAATTATTACTTTCCTTAAAAAAAGAGGGGAATTATAATTTTCTCAAGACAGACTAGTAAATATGACTATATATATATATATATATATATATATATATATATATAGAGAGAGAGAGAGAGAGAGAGAGAGAGAGAGAGAGAGAGATGTTAAACACAACATATAAATACATTATAAACAGTATCCACTATATATATATATATAGCCTATATATATATAACTGTGTTATTTTAGTATTTATATTACAGTATAATTTAGTTGTTTTTATTAGTGTTTATATATATATATATATATATATATAGACCATTTCAAAAGATGTAAACAACACTGGCCCAGAAGCACTTCCTGTTTCAGTTTTTTAACACTACATAAAAGCTGGGATAAAATACAACCAAGAACATTTAAAACTGAATCAAAAAGTTAAACAAACATCTTTAAGAAGTTTTCTTTACATGTGAAATAAGGAAAACAGTTACAAACTGAAACAGGAAGTGCTTCTGGACCAGTGTTGCTTACATCTTTTGAAATGGTCTATAGATAGTATATTACTTCATTTTACTTACTGAAATACACAAGTCTAAAGTTAAAATACTAAAAGGACTAATTTTGTCATTTAGAATAATTTAGACTTCACATCTTTGTTGTGTTAAACGTTTGGTTTTTTTTTTAAATATGTCATGATCTAGTATTCATATTTAATTTTATTTCAGCTTCATTTCAATTACCAGAAAACAATTTTTAATAGTTTGAGCATTTACCAAGAGCAACACTGGCAAAAACTGAACAGCAGCTATTTAGATTCCCAAATGGCACAAAAAAATACTTGAACCTCCCAAAAATATAAATGCATTAGCTATTGGTTGGGTTTTACATGAATGTACAGTATGTAGTATTATTGTATATATTCCTTGGAAATGCCAATAATTACTGCACTACTATATTCATTACAGAGCCTGAGAAATATGACCTACAGTAGTGGCCAAAAGTGATTCCTGGGTTTTTTTATGATCTTACAAGTTCAATTAAACAATCAAAATATGAGGAAAATATTTATTTAAATGTTTCTTAAATATTTTAAATGTGAAGGAAAAACAAAACGCTAAACTTGGTGAAAGGTATACTACTAATAATACACTAATACAAAAAGATAATAATGTAAGTTATTTATCCATCAGAATTATTTGGCAAAGTAAAAGCATAGGAAAACAAAAATACATTTGACTACACCATAATCGGTTATTAATGTTTTGCTGATTCTCTCTTGTTCTTACTTTCTTTGTATGACATTATGGCAAAAATGATGTCCGCACAATTCTGCATGTTTCATTGTGTTATCACAAATAAAACAATTGACTCCAAGCACAGCAATGCAATATGCGTACAAAATCTTTAACAATTTTTCAATATATTTAAATAAAGGGTGAAGGGTGATCTCATTTGGCCACTACTGTATATTCATGGCAAAAAACAAACAAATACTGCATATATTAATGAGAAGCCCAATAAATCCTTGATATATTTCATATTATCCCAACAAATATTGTGTATATATTAATGAAAACGACAAAAAGCCCTACATATTGTACGTATTCATCCAGCCATGAACAAAGACCAGTGGGACCCCGAGTTCCTGAAGGCCATTCCCATCATGAAGACCCGCAGCGGGATGCAGTTTTCCTGCGCCTCCCCCAGCCACAGCTGTCCAGAGAACACGTATGAGGTGTGGGTGTGTAACAGCGATGGGTACGTGGGTCAGGTGTGTCTCCTGAACATCCGAGATGAGCCGACAGTGGAGGCCTGCATCGCAGTCTGCTCCGCTCGCATCATCTGCATCGCCGCCGTGCCGGGCCTGAAGAGCAGGTGAGTCCCAATGCACCTGTTTGTGTGGCAGAGTCAGGACAGATTCTCCTGTTATTGAAGACTAATAATAGATGCCCAGTGTTGATGAGCACCATGAGACTATTATGTTAGAATCCCCATACAGATAGGACATGCTCACACTGCTAATGAGAACATTAATTTTCAACCTAAACTGAATGTTCTTTGTGTGTGGCATGATCATTCCAGCATCCTTCATGATGTAAATGAACAATACAGTTCTCCACTAGTCCTACCTATTAAAGGTGCTATATGTAACGTTTTGGACTGTACACGTATAAAAATACCATAATATGTTTAAATTTAGGAAAGTGTTAAAAAAAAAACAATGCTACAGCCAGTTATTCTACTTCGAAATGTGCTTTCCATATCGGAAAGTCTGTTTTTGTTTTTGTCTGCGTGATCCCACCCGCTGTCAATTGACCCAATAGTATTTTGACACCCCGGTTGGCGGAGAAAACACATATTGCAGCCATGGAAGCCAGCAAACGAACTGGGTCAGAGATCGCAGATTCTACCCGTCCGAAAAAGCCTCAGCAATTAAAACATTGCAAACATATACATTGGCTAGTCAGCTTATAGTGTAAGGCTTGTCACTTTCCATTGTCATTTGCACGCGTTCTTGATCTGGCAACTCGTCTGAGCATCAAGTCTGAGAAGGAAGAACAACTCTCTCTGATATTTTGAATTTGGACTGCAGTACCCATTTCAACCACTAGCTGTCCATATTACATACTGCATCTTTAAGGATGGTCACCTTAAAGGGTAACTAAACCCCTGGTCTGAGCCTGACTCCACCCACTGGCAATATTTGAAAAATGCTGAAAAAGTGGGCAGACCCCAGCGGAGATAGAAGGGACAAAATAGATGCTAAAACACTCTATCCTGATCGTTTTCAATACTCGCAATTCCAACTCTTGACTCGCTACAATGGTTTTGAGGAAACAAGCTGGTTTTTATACTGCCAAGGGCGTAGCTCGCGTGGTGAGCTGAAACGTGCGTACGTCACGAAGTGCGGAACATCCAGTAGGAAAATTCAACTGTAGTAGCCACCGTTTAACCTGAAGAGGGCAGCACTAAGATTTTTTTACATCATATATTGTAGAAATTAAACACTTTATACACAAATGTCAAAAAAGTTACTCGAATCAATGACTGCCCAGACAGCAAACTGACATTGAATCAACGTGGAAACGACGTCTCTTATGACATCGAAACAACGTTGATCTGGGATTGTTTTGCTCATCGAATTAACGTTGAACCAACGTCAGACGCGGCATTCTTCAAAGCTAAATGAAAATCGAAAATTGGTTCGTTTTCCTAACATTGAAACAACGTTGATTTTTCCGTTAGTTTTGAAGAATGACGCGTTTGACGTTGGTTCAAAGTTAATTCGATGAGCAAAACAATGTCAGGTCTACGTTGTTTCGATGTCATTGTCAGTTTGCTATCTCGGTGGTATTAATAAAGATCCATTCTTACAGATCATTAACTAAAAAGAAGGTGGTTTAGTGTTTAGTTACTCTTTAAGGTTTTGTAGCTCAAATAACAAAATATTTGATTTTGAGAGTAAGTTGAAATGTAGTTGCAAAGTTACTTATAGTGTACAGAATGTTCAAAAGGGACCATTCAAATAAAGTGTTACCAAACATTCATTATGTATATATGAATATGCCTTTTAAAACTGGTTCATCTCTGTTCATCTAATAAATTTTTTTTACACATATATGCGGTTTGCATGTGCAAAAATGTCCGTTCTGTCTGCAGAGAACGTGTCGGTCATTCCACCTCCTCCGCCCCATCTGAGTCAAATCCTTCGGCGTCTACACAACCCCAGCTACATATCTGCATCTCCGGCTCGTCTCTGGAGCTCAGCGAGCCCCCCGTAGTGTCCGCCACGGAGCTTGTGCCTTTCGACAGCGATGACACAGATGATGAAGACTCTCCCAGCCCTTCATCGACACTGCAGAGTCAAGCCTCCCATTCCACCATCTCATCCAGCTTCGGCAGTGAGTTAAAGCACATTTACAGTCTCTAAAATCAAACACTATCTGACAGAAAAATAATTAAGTGTCTTCTGCTCATCAAAAATACAGTAATATTGTGAAATATTTTTACAGTTTAAAAAAACTATTATTCTATTTGAAAACATTATAAAATGTATTTTAATCCTTTTGACGGAGCTGAATTTTCAGCATCATTACTCTTCAGTGTGCCGATTTGCTTTGTAGACTTAATAGACTTCTTTCAAAAACATTAATACATCTTAATTATTCTAATCTTTTAAAAGGCGGCGTACCTTATACTCACCCTCATGCCACTCAAAACGCTTATTTTGCAATTAGTTTCTTATTAATTATGTATTAATTACACCTCTCAGATGATGAGGCAGTCGTTTCAAAGGACATGGCCACAGAGACCACCAGCTCCGAGGAGGAACAAGAGTTTCCCGTCCCCAACTCGTTCGGGGCCCCTCGGCTCAGTGCGGACAGTCCCGTAGACGGCCGGGCCATGCGCCGTTCCAGTCGAGGCTCGTTCACCCGTGCCAGCCTGGAGGACCTGCTGAGCATCGACCCAGAGGCGTACCAGAGCTCTGTCTGGCTCGGGACCGAGGACGGCTGGTGGGTCAATGCATGACTGCGGATTTACGAAAATAATACATTGTAAAAAATGATATGAATGAACAGTTAGTTATGACAACATATGGTTTTACATTGCTTTAACTAATCAATATAAGGTAAGCAATTTTCAACTTTTTTTATAAGTTATACAAGATTCAGCTAATTTATTAGTAAGTATTATTACTAATTTAATAAGTCAGTTTAATGTAATTTAAAGGTATAGCGGAGGATTTTCTTTTTCCGGGTGGGTAGTCTATACTATTGGTCCACCTAAGTGTCAGTCATTCTGGTGATATGTTTACGTAAGGCCGTCGTACGTGCTCATCTCTATGTAGTTTTCACTTTCTGGTGTATTATGTCGGAGTTACGGTTCAGATTCCTTTGAAAATGACTGAGGGTCGAAAGAGAAAAAATGTATACGAAGTGTATGATAAGAAGAGAAAGGCCGCAGAATATAGAAACAAGACCAGAATGATTTTGGGTGAATATCACACGCTGGCGTGCGCTAAAAGCACAGGTCGGGCTTCTCACTGATGCCGCAGTCGCGAAGATTCTACTAGACAGGTAAAGTTTGTCATGCTATTTGGAGAAATCCATTTAAAATCACTAGTAAAAGTTAATGCAAGCGACTTAGCAATGCTAGCCCTGGCACAAGTCATGCACCGCATAGACACGGTAAACATCTCAATTTGTCTAAAGTAGCCTTTTGACCAAATGGTAAATGGTATCGCGCTGAAATATTCTAAAACCGTGTGTGTTCATGTGTTCATATTCTAAAACCGTGTGTGTTCATGTGTTCATATTCTAAAACCGTGTGTGTTTATTATTACACAAACGCAAAAAGCTACTTCTCCATATGCAACTATGTATAAAAATAACGTATTAATACCTACGTATTAACAATGAGACATGTTAGGTTAAGGACCAACGTAATAGCACTGCTCATATGTTGCCATATAACATAATAGCGATTTGCAAAATAGTTTCCTCAGAACGTATTTCGTGTGATACAAGGGTGCACATATCATGTCTTGAGCCCTCGGTCACTCAATCGATCAGTATAATAAGTAAATAAAACACGGACAGGCATTTGACATGTTGTCTTTTTTATGAATGTTTTTGAGTTCGTTTATAATTTGCAACATAATTGTGCAAGGCGTAATAGGCGTTCCCTCTCGGGAGCAAGAGTGTTGTGTTTTTGCATGTGCTTTTTTTTAAAAACTGGAGAGGGCGGGTCTTCTCTAAATTTCGGAAAGATCCTCCGCTATACCTTTAAGTTGAAATGACTTCCAATTTGATTGTACTTAAAAATGTCAGATTTAATTTTACACTTAACCTTTATAATGTGGTGTAGTGTGGTAGCTACTTAATTTGGCTATTTCAGCATTATTTATATTGTTTATTTTACATTTAGGTATTTCATTTTTTAAGAAATATTTCTATTTAGCTTAAATTTATATATTTTTAAAATTTTATTTAACTTCAACTTATCAGTTAGTTGCCAAGGCAACATATCAGTTAGTTGCCAAGGCAACATTTCTAATTTTTAAGTTTTTTTAAAGCTTAAGTTTAGGTTTTACGAGAATAAACGACACACTTAAAGGAGAACACTGGCGCAAAATGAACCTTTGGTCTAATAACACATTGGTACCTAGTCGACCGTTCTCTGAGATTTGTTTTCATGAAAATCGAATGTAAAGAGTTTTATCTCTAAAAACTGTTTTGCATATAATGCTAGGATATAGGGCATAGAGTAATGGGAAATAAAAATCGCTAGTTTATACCACTAACAAGGCTCAAAATAGCCCCACACTTACACAGTAACATAGTGAGGGTTCCTACATGCAAAATGAAGCATTGAGAACTTTGTAAGTGTACAGACCGTTTAATAAGGAAATATTTTATAAAGACAGTCCACTTCGTGTACAGGCAGGAGCACATCTTTGGAAAACAGTCTCGACAAGTCGAACCAAATCTCAGAGAACGGTCGACTAGGTACCAATGTGTTATAAGACCAAAGGTTCATTTTGCGCCAGAGTTGTCCTTTAACTTGATGTAGGGCTTAATTTGGTCTTAAAAAAAATAAAATAGGTTGCGATCCTGTTGTTGGTTATTATTATTATTATTTTCACTGCCCACTTGGCCATGATTATATCAGCCTAAATAAATGCAAGTATTTTTGATAAAGACTTTTATAGATTTTTTTTCTTTGAAAATAACATGCTGCTGAAAGTCATAACACCTAAAAAATTGACCAAAATAAGAAAACAAAGAATTTCATGTTAACTTTAAGTATTAAACTAATTTTCATTAAGACTTTAACAAACCCTATATAATTCCCAAATTATCATTCAGTTGTTTTCATTACGATTCTGAAAAATGGAAAATTAATGATCTGTTTTATGTAACGTGATTTGTTCAAGTAATTATTATAAGTGTTAAACTTGTGTTTGGACAGCATTTTAAACCCACGGGCCTTATTAAAAGTTGAACGGGAGTAGCACGCAATGATGCAGTCGTATTCCCCTGCTGTTCCTTCTGTTTGGGGTTTTAATTCTCACCTCAGGTGACCCTGATCTGACTACAGTTCCACCCCTTTACCGTGTTCCCAGAGAGACGCACATCATCTCATGCTCAAACCTGCCCTTGTCTTCAGTGCATCCTGTCACTTTCCATACAATCATTTACTCTCTCTCTCTCTCCTTCACACTAGCAGGTGTGAAGTGTTTGTTCATGCCTTACTGCCGATCGACAGTCAAAACAAACAAAACACAATAAGATGACTTAGGGAGGGAGCATTTTACTTGATGCCTATCTATATAATACATTTTAAGTAAGGAAAAGTTGACAACGGGCTGTTGAATTATTAGAAAATAATGCACACCTGAGGTAGTAATGTTACATTTTGGATGTGCATTATTTTCTAATAATTCAACAGCCTGGCGTTACATATCTATAGCTCAACTTTTCTTTATGAGAACATGCAACTGATTTATGTCTTTAACTACATATTGTAAATAATTACACTGATTAAAGTTTAATGAGATTTAAGTAACAAATAACAAAGTCCATTGTGAGTAAGCTGGAAGTATGATAGTCAGAATGGGCCAGATCGTGTTTTTTTTTTATTTTTACATTTGATAATAATAGGAAAAGTTTCTTTAGCAGCAAATCAGCATATTAGAATGATTTCTGAAGGAGTGTTGGATGTATAATCCATTACGAAATCATTCTTGTAAAAGAAAAAAGTGATGGATTACTCCTATTTTTGTGTAATTTAATTACAGTTACTTCTGATGTAATTGCAACACTGTATAGACTATTGAACAATTTTATATAAAACGATTGTGGATTTAACATCAACATTTTACGTCTAATGTTAAAATGGATGTTTTTAATGTAACCGTCTCCCTTTTAAAATTAATTAATTTATGCCATTTTATGCTTTTAGTTTGAAAGAATTCAAATAACTTTTAATTTTATCTAAACTGGTTGATATAGGATTTAGAAAGTAATTAGTAATGTAAAACTTTTCAGACAAATTTTTAGACTAATAACTTTTTAGACTAATTAGTACAGTAATCTTTGTAGTTATATATTTAGTAGCTAGTAATTATCATCAAGGATCATGTGACAATGAAGCCTAGAGTAATGATGTTGAAACTTCAGCTTTCCATCACAGGACTAAATTACACTTTTAAATATACAGTATTCAAACAGAAAACAGTCAATTTAATTGGTAATAATATTTCACATTATTATTGTTGTTGTTTTTTTTTTTGTCATCTGTTTTTTGGATCAAATAAATGTGGCCTTGGTGAGAATAGGAGACTTTTTTTCAAAAACATTTTAAAAAATCTTAACTTTTGAATGATAGTTTAGTTTAAGTTTGTGATTACCATAAACAAATAAGAAAAAATGTCATGTTTTGTAATTATAATAATGTAATCATGAATGTCTCACTGTTTTTTTCCAGCATTCATGTGTACCAGTCCTCAGACAACATCAGAAACAGGAAGAACAGTATGAAGATGCAACATTCAGCTTCTATTCTATGTATTCTGTAAGCAGCCGCTTGACTCGTTGATTTGTTGCCATGTTAACTCATCCAGCATCGACATCCAACCTTAACATCTTTGCTTTATTTCCAGGTATTTTGACAACAAGGTGTTTGTGTCTCTGGCAAACGGGGAGGTTATTGTTTATCAGAGGGAAGCAGGTGATCACGGATTCATCAAAAAATATATATACTGTATATATATACACAGTATATTTAGAACCAATATGAGTGATTTACAAAAAGTCTCTGTCCTTTTTCTGCATAACAGGAAGTTTCTGGGATCCTCAGAGTTCTCAAACGCTCTGTCTGGGCTCTCCAAGCGGACCCGTGACCAAAATGGTACCTGTGGCGGGAAAACTGTGGTGTGGCTGTCAGAACCGCGTCCTTATTGTCAACACCTGCTCTTTAACACAAGAGGTCAGACCCAAACTACGCACAGGCGACATCTGGAGGGAGACTTTCTGATTTAAAAGAAAGTTCATATATTCTGTATTATTATCGATTCAGCTGCATTGACACCATCTGAAGAGAATAACATTTTTATTTAATTGAGATGGATGACACTTACTTTGCAACACTAGCTATGCTTCCGTCCAGCTATTTTTATGCGACTTTTGGGATACTAAAAACCCTGGATGGAAACGCCAAGATGTGCAAAAATGATAAAAATGCGGATAAAAATGTATGCGATCAATTGAAAAGTACACATGCGCATAAACTAAGATGGAAACATATTTACCAAAACATTTATGATAAATAAAAAGATCCACAGTGGTTTCCCCAATGGCAGCAACTTCCATTTTTATTACAGATATTGTGGGCCAATTTGCCCAAATTGCCCAAATTCGGTGCTTTATTAGCAGATGTTTTATGCGATTTTACAATCTTGCACATAACTTTATGTGAAAATTGAGCTGAATACACTAATGACACTATTATCTTAAGAGTTGCTTTACAGATTAAATTGAATTCGTTTTATTACTGATGAATTTTACAACATTAACAATGTCATTATCCTGTTTGTTCTTTTATGTGAAGCAACTTTGAAACAATCTGGATTGCAAAGATTGCATAAATAAATTTGACATGACTATTGACATCATCAGGTTAAACATTTAGGTAACACTTTAGTTTATTAACTGGTTGCTTATTAGCATGCATATGACTTGGATATTGGCTGTTTATTAAGACTTATAAAGCACATATTAATGCCTTATTCTATATTTCTTAATCCTACGCAATATCTAAACTTAACAACTATGTTACTAACTCTCAATAAACAGTAATTAGGTGATTATTGAGGCAAAAGTCATAGTTGATGGTTAGTTGGAGCTAAAGTGTGACCATCATCTTTTGCAATTTTCACTTATTGTCTCATTATATATTTTAATGTCTTCTTCAGCACTCGTTCCAAGTGGGTCAGGACAGTGGGCGCTGTGTGACCAGTATGGTGAGCTATGGCAAAGGCGTATGGATCGCTTTACAGGGCAGTGCTCACGTGCGACTGTACCACGCTTCCTCATTCGAGAGCCTCACGGAGGTCGACGTGGCACCAGCCGTGCACAAGATGCTTGCAGGTATTGTTAAGTGTGCATTTATTCCTGATTTTCACCTGCTGCATGTTAAAATGAGGGGGGAAAAATCAGTAACACTTTATTTCGATAGTCTGCTTTAGACATTCTACTAACTATAAGTAACTTTGCAACTACTTAGCAGTCATAAGAGTATTAGTAGACTGTCTGATTTTGGTGCTCCTCAACAGACATTCTACTGACTATGCAAATGCGTCAACTTATTCTACTTACCCTAAACTAAGTCTACTAATACATAATGAGAGTTGCTTGACATAGTTACAAAGTTCCTCATAGTTAGTCGAATGTTTTGTTTAAGAGCTTATTGTATTATACTTTGGCAGAATAAAATAAATCCCTTTTGTTTAGGGTCTGATGCCATTATCCGGCAGCACAAAGCAGCCTGTTTGCGGATCACTGCTCTTCTGGCATGTAAGGACTTGCTGTGGATTGGCACCAGTGCAGGGGTGGTCCTGACTCTGGCTATCCCGCCAGTGTCCTCCAGCACTGGGCCGGGCACTCTGCGTGCCCCCCTCGTGCCCATGGGCTCCGCTCATGGCCACACGGGACACGTCCGCTTCCTCACGTGCATAGAGCTGCCCGAGGGCTTTGACGTCAACTTCCCACCGACGTCGGAATCAGGTTTGTTTCTCACAACCTATTGCAGTCTGGGTATTATTGACAGAGGATCTGGCAACAACACTGTATATTCATTATTTGTAAGCAATACAGAGACATCGATCTGGTCTGTGTGTTTTTATAGTGTTAAGAGTTAAGTAACTTAATCTGTTCTCATTGGTGTCCATAATGTGTTGTAATTTTATCATTTGTTTATAAAAAAAATTGAGCAGTATATTTAAAAAAATGACCATATTATATTGCCATATGGATGCCATATACATAAGAACAATAATAATAATGATATGACATACTTAACAATAATAATATATTTTAATTTTATTAAAGTTATGGAGTAAAGCCTACGGAAGCCCTGAACTGCAGCGTAAAAAAAAAAAATCTGTAAAAAAAAATAAAAATCTAGCATTTCGAGATTAAAGTAAAAATGTTTCGAGATTAAAGTCAAAATGTTTCGAGATTAAAGTCAAAATTTTTCGATATTAAAGTCGAAATGTTTCAAGATTAAAGTCGAAATGTTTCGAGATTAAAGTCAAATTTGTCTCGAGATTAAAGTCGAAATTAAAGTCTAAATATTTCGAGATTAAAGTCGAATTTGTTTCGAGATTAAAGTCTAAACGTTTCGAGATTAAAGTCTAAATGTTTCGAGATTAAAGTCGAATTTGTTTCGAGACTAAAGTCGAATTTGTTTTGAGATTAAAGTCGAAATGTTTCGAGATTAAAGTCGAATTTGTCCCGAGATTAAAGTAGAAATGTTTTGAGATTAAAGTCGAATTTGTTTCGAGATTAAATTCGAAATGTTTCCAGATTAAAGTCGAAATGTTTCCAGATTATAGTCGAATTTGTCTCGAGATGAAAGTCAAAAATGTTTCGAGATTAAAGTCGAAATATTTCGAGATTAAAGTCGAATTTTTTTCGAGATTAAAGTCTAAACGTTTTGAGATTAAAGTCTAAATATTTCTAGATTAAAGTCGAATTTGTTTCAAGATTAAAGTCTAAACGTTTCGAGATTAAAGTCGAATTTGTTTTGAGATTAAAGTCGAAACTTTTCGAGATTAAAGTCGAAACATTTCGATAATACAGTCTTCCATAGAAGTGTGTACATTCATAACAGTGCGCATCCACTGGCTCAGAGCGCGCGTGTGTGTGTGTGTGTGTGTAAAGAAATGCACTTGTGAAGTTGAACTGCCATGGATCAACTCAAAATAGTAGCTTTTTACTTTTATCTGGGATTTGAACAAAATTCTACACAGGTGGTAGTGGCAGTGTTTTTGAGGTGTCGTGTTCATCTAGGCAATACTATCTGGGTCGAGAACACAACAGTAACCGTTCTGTCTCTCTCTTCACTGTAAATACGCTCTGGATACATTTTAAGTACATCATTCTGTATCCAATCATTTGGCCGGATCTGTGATTTCCTCAGATTTAGTAACCATTAGACTAGTGGTTGAGGAGAGATTCTCTGATATGATTGTAAAGTGCTTTGAGTGTAGCGCTATATGCCCCATTCATTCATTCATAAAGCTGGATATCTATCCAGTCTGAAAAGTGTTTTCTGGGTTGGTTTTCCACTTTTCCTATAGTGGAAATTTTCCGGCACCTCTTGAATTTCCTTTTGTTGAACCAAAACACACACACACACACACACGCACACACACACACACAGGGTGAAACTCGCTCTGCACCATTATGAATGCCTCTGTGTGTGGCAATATGAGACAATGGAAAGCACAAACACAGCTTCAACGAAAGACTGTATTCTCGAACTCTCGAAATATTACGACTTTAATCTTGAAATATTTCGACTTTAATCTCGAATTGTTTCGACGTTAACTTCGAAATGTTTCGACTTTAATCTCGAAATGTTTCGACTTTAATCTCGAAATGTTTCGACTTTAATCTCGAAATTTTTCAACTTTAATCTCGAAATGTTTCGACTTTAATCTCAAAATGTTTCGACTTTAATCTCGAAATGTTTCGACTTTAATCTCGAAATGTTTCGACTTTAATCTCGAAATGTTTCGACTTTAATCTCGAAATGTTTCAACTTAAATCTCGAAATGTTTCGACTTTAATCTCGAAATGTTTCAAATTTAATCTCGAAATGTTTCGACTTTAATCTCGAAATGTTTCAAATTTAATCTCGAAATGTTTCGACTTTAATCTCGAAATGTTTCGACTTTAATCTCGAAATGTTTCGACTTTAATCTCGAAATGTTTCGACTTTAATCTCGAAATGTTTCGACTTTAATCTCGAAATGTTTCGACTTTAATCTCGAAATGTTTCGACTTTAATCTCGAAATGTTTCAACTTTAATCTCAAAATGTTTCGACTTTAATCTCGAAATGTTTCAACTTTAATCTCGAAATGTTTCAACTTTAATCTCGAAATGTTTCGACTTTAATCTCGAAATGTTTCGACTTTAATCTCAAAAAGCTAGTTTTTTTTTTCTTTTCTTTTTTTTTTGCAGATTTTTTTTTATTATTTTGCGGTTTAGGGCTTCCATAAAATCCAGGAACTCGTAGCGCCTTAAAAATTGTCCAAATGACCCAAAACTCCAATTAGGGAAACACTTAACCCACACACTCTAACAATGACATATGATATATATATATATATACATTTTAGGAATGTTGTGCTGTTCATAAAACACACAATTACGGCTCTGCAAAAGAAATTGACATTTTAAATATTTTATTTTATTTCATTCAAAAAAAGGTAAACTAGCTAAAACAATTTGCTCGATTGATTGAAATGCAGAACTTTCTTTTTCAACAGTTGCAGTGTTGACCGTTCCCACTTTTAAATTTTTAATGTGAAGACTGTGATAATCATGAACCTAATTACACCTGCTATTCACATCCATCTCATTTGGTCAGAGATAAAAACAACACTCAAACCATCACATTTGTAAGATAAACGCCAATGGGTCTTGATGCATCCCACACAACAAAAAAGGACCGCATACTTACCTGTCAATCAACCATTGAGTTTTGAGTGTTTTAAACTTGCCTGGTTTGACTAGTACTTGTAAACGGATGCTTCAAAAATGGATGTTAACATAGCACCAAATGATGAATGAATATGTGTGTGTTTTATTCACTTTTCTTACAGTGAACTCTGAGAGCAGCAGCGGAGGCCTGCAGAGACGAGACTCAGCCCGACGGCGCGCTTCCACCCTCCTGCCCGTCAAATCCAACCTGCTGGTCATCAGCGGCGGCGACGGCTATGAAGACTTTAGACTGACCAATAGCAGCGAGACGGTGGGGCGGGACGACAGTACCAACCACTTACTGTTGTGGCGCGTGTAATGGAAGCCCCGCCCCCACAAACCAAGCCGCTGGACTTGCCCACGCACTTCCCCCCGAAACCCCGCCCCTTCTTGTCCTCTGATGCGTTGTGTAACACGTCAACAAATGGGGTGTTTGTTTTCCGTTACGTTGTGTTACATGTCATTTTGTTTCTTGGTGTGAAATTTCGATCTCGCTTGCCACGTGGTGTTTCCTGTGAGCGTTTTTGAATGTTGTGTTGAAACTTTAGACGCAGCTTTAAAAGCGGACAGAGAAGAAAAAGTGATTGTATAAACCATAGCAGAGAAGAAGAGAAGATAATCAGAGAGGAATAGGTGAAGTAAAAAAGCAATAGACAGAATTGTTCGGTTGTTGGATAGAGAGCGGTTTTGAACACATCGCACGAGGCAGAAAGGATTGTGGGTAATCTGTGGATGGACATACTGAGGGGAAAGACGAGTTTTTTCATCATTCATTTTGTTAGAGGGCAATCCACACATTTTTATGGTCAACTACTGGTCTCAACAGACTGTGATTTGAATCGAGAATGAAGATGTTTTTGTTAAACCTCTCGTCGGAACGAGATAAGAGTTTATCTTACGTAACCAATGTGCAATATATGGCTAGAGTACCTACAAACTGCTATTCCACACACACTTTACTACTCCAATAATCAACAAACTCGCAGTCAGAGACATTACACATTATCACTTTATTCTTTTGGTTATAAAATCAATCTTATGTATAAAAAAATAAGACCTTCACTATATTATGTAAAAGAGCAGCAATGACATTCCATTTATAGGTATTGTGACATAAAATCATTTTGTACAGTATTTATGTTTTTTTTTCATTTTTAGTTGAGTCTTTTTATAGCACTTAATTTATAAATAAGTTAGTCTGGCATTTCCTCTACTGAAAGATTTTGATACTCAACTCAAGTTGGGTCAGCGAGTTTGTGAGATAGATTTGAAACCTTATTTGAGTGACAAAATTCCAGGTCATATTTCACCCTAAAATCAAAAAGAAATAAAAGAATCATTCTGCATACAGAAAATGAAGCTTCAGGACCATTTCAGATTTTCTTTTTGCATTAATTGTGATTTAAATAACACAATCACATTTCGCCCTGATGTTTTAAAATTTGAATGCAAAAAATAATCTCATTCACTTTACTGTAAATCATCTGCATTCTTTCCAGGCAATTATTGAAAATTAAATTTAGTTCTACAAATACTATAGTACGGAGCCCCCCCTTTGGCAAAAAAAAAAAAAAAAAAATTATAACTATCTCGTAGCCTCAAGATAGTTACTCATGGCCTCAAGATACTATCTCGTGGCCTCAAGATACTAACTCTATCTTGAGGCCATGAGTTACTATCTTGAGGCCAAGAGATAGTACCTTGAGGCCACGAGTTACTATCTCAAGGCCACAAGTTACTATCTTGAGGCCACAAGTTACTATCTTGAGGCCACAAGATAGTTATAATTTTTACTTTTTTTTGCCAAAGTGGGACTAGAGGGGCTCCGTTAGTATCTTGAGGCCACGAGATAGTATCTTGAGACCACGAGTTACTATCTTGAGGCCACAAATTACTATCTTGAGGCCACAAGTTACTATCTCAAGGCCACAAGTTACTATCTTGAGGCCACGGATTAGTATATTGAGGCCACGAGATAGTACCTTGAGGCCACGAGTTACTATCTCAAGGCCACAAGTTACTATCTTGAGGCCACGGATTAGTATATTGAGGCCACGAGTTACTATCTTGAGGCCACGAGTTAGTATCTTGAGGCCACGAGTTACTATCTCAAGGCCACAAGTTACTATCTTGAGGCCACGGGTTAGTATATTGAGGCCACAAGATAGTATCTTGAGACCACGAGTTACTATCTTGAGGCCACAAATTACTATCTTGAGGCCACAAGTTACTATCTTGAGGCCACGAGATAGTTATAATTTTTACTTTATTTTTTTTTTGCCAAAGTGGGACTAGAGGGGCTCCGTTAGTATCTTGAGGCCACGAGTTAGTATCTTGAGGCCACAAGATAGTTATAATTTTTTTTTTTTTTTGCCAAAGTGGGACTAGAGGGGCTCCATACTATGGTATCTATTTTAAAACTATATATTTTTTTTCATTATGGTAATTGGAATTTGGGGAAAATGTGACTGTCATAAAAATTATCTAAAAACATGATTTGAATTGTAAAATGGACATGTTCTTGACAGGCTCCATGAGATTCACCCATTGACAGGGAACTGTGTTATTGCTTAAGACAGCCTTGATTTGACGAATAGAGTTTGGAGTCAATCGATAAACTTTATGCTTGTTTAATGAGTGTGCATGTGTGTAGGTTATCACATGCAGAATGAAGTCAGACGGGGTACAGCCCTTCAACTGCACGTGGCCGCTTATAAGAGACGATTAACTGCTGAACCGCTCTGCCTGCGCCACCCGCCATCAGGTGGGTCCACTTCCTGTTAAATGAGCAATTTCAGCTGCCTTAGTTTGCCTGGAAAGAATAGAGTCAGTCACAAACACACCCAAATACTCGCTCTCCTGCATCCAAAATATGCTGAATGACCTGAAGGATGTGAAGTCAGACTTTTACCAGACTGCATCACTCATGGGAACATTTCACAAGTTTGTTTAGTTGATTGATCTGGCTAGATATGAATGCTCGCAGCTAGAAATCGTCACGAAGATCCTCGCAGAATCATATTTTCATAATCAGTCTGCATTTTAAAGTTTTAATCAATTATCTAAATCAATCAGTGATGATCGTCGAGTAAGTGACTGTTGTAAGTGACCCTCTCAGCCATTTCTAGTTAAAGACGTCATCGATGTTCATTGTAAATATTGGTATATATTGCCTTTCTCTGTACATAGTGCTCTCACGGTCCACGATTGTTCATATGAATCTAATGGCATATTTTTATAAGTATTTTTGTCTATTTCTTTTCCTCATTTGGCATGTGCCGTCTCATTTAAATTAAAACTATTACAGTATTTTAAAAGAAGAAAAGAGAAGCCGGTCCTTGTAACGGTTGTCATGCTTTTTTTTTCACACCGTTGTCCTATGATGTCACTGTGGGTTTGTTTGTAATTAAACATTTCACTGATGCCAGAATCTGCAGGCTTCGGTTAACTCATTTACAAACATGTTCACACATGATCCCTATCATCAGACTCGTACTGTATGAGTCACTGTAAATGCCAGGAAGTTTTCAATTATTGTGAACTGGCACTTTCTTGGGAAAGTAAACAAAAAACTTGTGAAAACGTCTTTTTTTTCATCAAAAAATCAAGAAAAATTTGATTCGTGACGTCAACCGAAAATGATATTGTATGATTTTTAATTGTTGGATCAGCCTCCTAGAAGGTCATGACCTCTGAGGAGAGACAGGTCTACATCACCATTTTAAAGTTACACTGTGTAACTCTTAGTTTATTCTTAGCTAAAAACACTTAGTTCTTTCAAAAATATATGTGCTCATTGATGTATATTTACTTTGTTAAAGTAATAAAGTATTCTCGTGAGTGTATAATATACCATTGAAAATACATACGGGTAAGGGGTTCTAATGTCGGTCGCCATGTTGCCCCTCCATCTTGAAAGTACATTAGCCAAAGAGGGACATACCTGTTAATTCAAGCTTCGCCTTTCGTGTTTACGTTTGAGTTAACTCTCATGGACGAGGTCGAACTGGAAGCCATGTTAATCTTGGACTACATTGGCCACCGTAGGAGTTAAAACGAAATCGGAATTGAGAGGAACAGAAACTAATATTCACTGGATGGTCATATACCTTTTCACCGCTAGATGGGGTAAAAATCACACAGTGTTGCTTTAAGGAGGGTAAGAACATTTCATGCTTTTAATATTTTTATATACTCTGTTAAAATCAGTATTATAACAGTAAAACAGTAATATTGTAAAACGATTACAATATATTCATATGATGTGAATCATCATTACACAAGTCTTCAGTGTCACGTGATCCTTTAGAAATCATGCTCTGATTTGCTGTCACTTTTGACCCATGTAATCAAGCCTTGCTGAATGAAAGTATTCATTTCTTTTTAACAAATCTTATTAAATCAGCGATTGTGTTGCTAGTGTGTCAGCACAGTGTTCTGAATGACTGTCCAACATTGACACCAACTGAATGAAATACACAAGACCATTTCACGCCGACTCACTGCGAACTAGTCGTGCGAGAGCACAATGAAATCTTTATAATGTCATGCTATGAACAGTCGGTTCATGATAATGCAGTTTATGGTTTGTGTGAGAGATCTGTTTTTATTCAGACGCACAATTCAGGGCAGTTGGCGTATAAGAAACCAAAGAATGACGCAGACTACATGAACTCTTTCTCTCAGGTTACAGAGGTAACAGTGAAGAAACATTTAATTAAAGATTTAGAGCATTTTTAAGGTTTCTACAGAAGCATCAATTAAACTAAACACACACAAAAGAGTTGAACAATCACACACTTTATTACCAGGGAGGAGGAAAACCACAGTTAGGGCCGTATAGACAATTATGGGACTGTAAGATAATGAAAACCTGCACGCACACACACAAAACTGATGCTTTTATCCAGTTATATCTTTAGGGTTATTGTACTGTCGCCTACTTCTTTATTCAACTTAAAAGGCCATTCTTTTGAATCGGTCACGCATCGTCTGCTTTGATGTTCTTCACAAATCTGAACTGTTTTGTAATTGAAGAATTACAGTTACACTTTATTTTGATAGTTTGCTTTGCTAGACATTCTATTACTAACCATAAGTAACTTTGCAAATACATGTCGACTAACTCTTATTAGAGTAGTAGACTTAAGTTATAGGGTTAAGCTGACATGCAAAGTGAGTCTGTAAAATGTATGTTGTGGGACCATCAAAATAGTGTTAGTATCATCACGCAGATAGTCTAATACCTTAATGAGTTGACATTTTGTTGCAAAGTTGCAAATATAACAAAAAAAAATATAATAAATTATTTTTAATAAAAATAATAAAGTTATTTTTTTTAATGCCTGTTTTCCCATTATTTTTTTTGCAAAAATTGAATGGGGTCGCTAATGACCCGAGGTGTTGTAATAGTGTTAAGTATAATTTTTTTTCTACTCGAAAAATAATTTAATCTTTGAGGACTGAATAAATACAATTCAACTTTATTTAACAAGGTGGTAATGTCTGGTATACAATGATGAAGTGACGTTTCACTCATAGTTACCGCATGCAGAAAACAAAAGAATAGGAAGTATCATCAACAAAACTTAAAGGGATAGTTCACCCAAAAACGAAATTTAAGTCATTAATTACTCACCCCCATGGTGTTCCAACCCCATAAGACCTTTGTTCATCTTCGGAACACAATTGAAGATATTTTTGATTAAATTTGAGAGGTGAATCACTGCTACATGGGCTCCTAAGGGATCGAAACTTGACGGCCCAGAAAGTCATTGAAGAAAATGTTTAAATATTCCATGTGACTACAGTGGCTCAACTATAAGTTGATCATGCAACGAGAATAATTTTTGTAAAAAGTATCTCGTCGCTTGTGAAAAGTATTCTCGTCGCTTGAATCAAATTACTGATTTTGAAGATGTTATAAATGATCATTTTGAGAATTTGTTTGAGACTGCGAATATGAGCCAGATGCTGAATGTACTCTAATGAGAACAGTGATGATGGTAGCCTATCTGCTCAAACTGAACCCTTCCAAGCTCCAAGGTAACAAAATATGCTTTTTTTAGTCTTATGCTAGCCTGGATGCCATCCCGAACCCCGCTCACAACATTTTTGGGTCGGGAAGTTTGGTCTGGACCATAGACTGTAAAAAAAAGGTCTGGACTCGATCCATTGAGGAGTTGTTGTGCCTAATTCCGACCCCCGCCAAATTATTACCCTCCTAGCATTGGTAGGTTTAGGATTAGTTGTGGGGGAGGGTTAGGATTAGGGGCAGGGTTGGAATTAAGCAATCAGGTACCGACTTCAACGAGGAGGGTAATAATTTGGCAGGGGGTCGAAATTCGGCACAACACTGTCCTCCCTACGGGATTCGGCATTCAGCAAAAGTTTAATTTATCAACTGGCTCCTGGTCGCTAAGAAGAAGGGACGTAATGAAAACCATGTGGTCGTTGTGGTTTCGCCTTTGGTCGGACTCATGGAGGACCAAGTAAAAGAAGCAACACTCATTATTTTACAACTTCTTCCAGCGCGCGTGCAGTTGAGTTTTGTTGACAACTATGCGTGGCTCAACGTACGTCACTTACTGCGTTGCTCTGATTGGTTGTAGATATCCAATTGAGTGCAGAGATTTTTTTCTTGGACACGTCTCATAATCAAAGCCCTATGGAGCAGTAGGCTATCAGACCCATAGATATGTATATAAAGGCTAGATGTGCTACGGCGGAGTTTCTATCGTCATCACCGGCGGCCATCTTGTCACAGACAAGTGGATGTAAGATGTGTGGTCAGCATGAACACATACTCTTATCTCGTTGAAATCTTGACGGATTTACAAACGGTTTGGTTTCTTACAAACGTTATTAATGTGGCTATAATTATTTGGATGATTATTTATTTATACACTTTTTATTCATAAGTATGCAGTGTCATAGCTACATATCTGACGTTTATAACAAACCAAACCATTTGAAAATCGGTAGAAAATTGAGCAAGTTATGGTTATTTAAATAGTACATGTTACGAGTGAGCGAGCTGCCTGTGACAAGATGGCCGCCAGGTGCAGACGACGACCTCCATTGGCCAGCAGCGCTGACGACACATCTAGCCTTTATATATCTATGATCAGAACTATGTAATAGACCATTTCACAAGATGTAAACAACACTGGTCCAGAAACACTTCCTGTTTCAGTTTGTAACTGTATTCTTTATTTCACATGTAAAGAAAACATTTTAAAGATGTTTGTTTAACTTCTTGATTCAGTTTTAAATGTTCTGTTGGTTGTATTTTATCCCAGCTTTTATGTAGTGTTAAAAAACTGAAACAGGAAGTGCTTCTGGACCAGTGTTGTTTACATCTTGTGAAATGGTCTATAGACTCACATTCTGACTAGAATATGACAACGTCAGGCTAGTCCTCCGTACTCTAATATCAGGAGATTTATATTATTGCTACAGGTAGAGATCCATTATAGCTCCGGGTCTCTTCAACCCGATCACACTAAATGCGTCTTTATAGCACGCATGTGTATTGTCGTGTAATATATACGCTAAAGTGAGTTTTTACGTGCATATAATACGCATTGGTTGGTTAGATTAAGTTTAGGTGTGGGGTAGGGTGCGTGTGTATTGTACGATTAGTGGTGTGGGGTGCGTGTGTATTATACGCAAATGAACTGCGTATCAATTGCACGCGAAAAACTGCGTCTCATATGCACGTAAAAACTCATTTTCGCGTATAAATTACACGATAATACATGATGCGTGTTATAGAGACGCATGAATATGTAATAATGATTGGTGAAACATGCATGCAAGGGTTATCAATATTCATTGGATGGCTGCTTACAGCATTTGGGTGGCGTGATTAGGTCGCTTCTTCTCCATCTGGTTTATTCAGATTGCTAAATAAAATTGCTAGTAAACAAAATTTTGTTCATTGTACAGCTGAGTGACTCATCTGGAATGACAAAGATAATGTGTGATTCTTAAATTGCCCTGCAGCATGAGTGCATTCCATGAGCAAGCACGTGCTGGAGACAAAGAAGCGTACAAAAACCAAAAGACCAGAGTTTATGTTGAGAATATTTAGATGAAATAGGCCTATAAGGTGAGATTTTTGCTTTTTGTCCCAAAAAGAGAAAAATGTTCCCCTTTTTACAGCATTATTTTACTTGTGGAAACATGTTAAATGAATGTAATTTCATTGTCAACCCGTGGGATATTTTTCCTTACTAATTTAACTTCTCTCAATCGTGTTTGAAGCTTCAGGTTTTATATATTTATTTATTTTATTTTTTTTAACCTGCTGTTTGGGTGGTTTAAGCAGAACACAAATTCAATCGGATCACAGTAACATTTACATGTTTCACTAACACAGTATGATCCACTTTATCATTTGACATAGTTTTTTTTTTTTTAAAAAATACTATTTATGCAAATAAATTACATGGTTCGATATTTTAATGCTATTTCTACCGGTTATAGCAGGTTATAGCTACCATTTTAAAATATATTTTTAATCTTCTTTGTTTATTTCCTACATTCGTGTACAGTAGGAAACTGTAGCCTGCTCTCTCTCTCTTTTGTTTTTAGGAAACTGTACTCAACGATCTCAGTCAGTAGAGAGAGGGAGGTGCAGATCATCATGTTACACACAGACAGTGCGTGACGTATTTCTCTCCGGTCTTCTCCGTCACTTGGTTCAAATGTTGGATCCCTCTTCTCATCTCTGCGGTTCTGTCTCTCTCTCTCTCTTTGTGTAATTATAGATTACACATTCGGCATACGCTGATTATATGACACTTATGAATTCAGTAAAACAGGTAAGATACAAACTTTATTCATTGTGCGTAATAGTTTATTAACGGATGGGGACAGTTGCAGTGCGTATGCGGCATTTCTGCCGGGGTATTTTCGGCTAATAACTCATGAATTCGGTTGTGTGTCCTGTATTGTACAGCCTACTTCATACTCAGATGAGTGCTATACTGTACTGAGCTGTGCTACAGGATGTTGGTATTTTTAGAGTTTAAGATATGACAAGTTTTGCCGATATCTCGTTCCGCATTGAAGACAATAGAATGTGTTGTGTTGAGTTTGCTAGTGTTTCGTGATGCTCTCACTTCGCTCGTTCACTTCAAGGGCTGCACAATAGTGTATTTCTATTAATATTAACTGTTAACTGTGTAATATAATCTGAATTCCTATGATTTTAAAGTGGTAACACTTTATAATAACTTTCATTAATATCAACAAATATTCTAACATTAAGCTTTATAATACTTAACGGATCTGACCATTTATTGCAGCTGTTACATTGTTGTAAGTACTGATCTGTTAAATATTATAATTCATATTTTGTAATAAAATACATTATGTGAACGTATTTATATGTGATTACAATTGGAAATGGATAAACTATCCAAATAAAAACTACAAATAAAAAATTTAATGTTATGAACCAAAACGACATTGACATTGCAGTCAGGAACATTGTGTTTTACTGTATGTTGTGAACTTACCTTCAGTATTTATGGTGGTCTTTAAACATCTCATACCTGATACAATGTCCATAGAATATGATGTATGAGAGTAGAAAGAGGAACAGCATTTATTGTTTTATGAAACGAAGCATAACAAAATAATGTATTGCCATCATTTACCTCCGGTGATAGTGTCATCCACTTCAGCTGTTTAAATCATTCAGGGATCACAAATTGATCAGCTCTTTTCTAGTGAACTCAGTTAACTGAAACAAAGCGGCGAGCATGTTTAAATACATCTCATCATAATGTGTCGCCCACTGGGCAGCTACACACACACACACACACACACACACCTACCTTCTGGCAACAGACTTTGGCACACACTGCAGCAGCTGCGGTTTATACCAGCTGGAAACACATGTTTGTGCTGCATGCATAATTTATAGTCTGCACTATAAACAAAAATGCTGGGTTATAAAACATTACACAACTCATGTGTTTGCCTATAGGAACATGTTGGATATATCCCCAAAAAATCCCATTTTAAAAATCTTTTAAGTTACAAGGCGCCACCCTGGTCATTATAATTAACATCTTTTGTAAACCCCCCATGAATATTATAGTGAATTGCAGCATTGGCACAGGGCCTGGATGTAATTGTGATCTCTTTGTAGTTCTACATCTTTTTTCCTCAAACACTCGTACGAACACATTTTATTCTCACGTTTGAACTAAATGCACTAGTATTGCCGTGTTCCGCATTACCTGCTTTATGAGACACGCAAATGCTTTAGTAACTTTAAGGCTCATAAAGCAGTGTGATTAAATGCATGGCTCTCTTACAGCTGGTGTTTTAATGAGACAGACTGACTCTCAGACACATTCTGACATTGTAATATATTTGGCACATCTGATCTTAGATTGCTGACTCATCAGTATGAAGTCTTACGTTATTTTCAGATTTTGAGGCACGAGCAGCCTTAAAGGGTTAGCCTAAAAATGTGTCATTAATAACACTCATGTCATTCCAAACCAGTTAGACTTTTATCTTTGGATCACAAATAAGATATTCTCTCTCTTGTCAATGTCTCTCCATTGACAGCTATACGCAACTAACTTGTCGCTAGTAAAACTAATCCATATGAATTGAGTGGTTTAGTCCAATTATCTGAAGAGACATGATCACTTTATATGATCAACAGATTTAATTTAGGCTCAAATTCATATTCATATTCAATTATTGAAAAAAAATAATACTGGTGTTCGGTTTCGGTTCGGTATTTTAGCCTGGGACTTGGTTTAAGCCTTGTCTGTGAAACCGGGTTATAGATTTTGTTTATTGGCAGTTTTCCTTAATCCTTATACACTAAATTTGCTTAAAGGTGCCATATGGAATAATTAAGGTAAAAATATACAAAAAATGAGCTACACACATCAAAAGAATGAGAAGAAATAAGTGCAATGATGTCATTAAAAAACTGACAAGTTATAGTGTTGCCGAGATATAAACCTAAATTAGCATGCTAAATTACTAGCCCCGGCCCAGCAGGTGTCGTAATACCAGTTTCGGCCATTGGAGGCGGTATGCGGCAACCACCAGCCAAACTGCAATATACGAGTAAGTCGCGCGGCTTGTGTGTACTTGAACCTGATGTCAGTCGTGTGGAAAATACAGCCCACTACTAAATTTCAGTTCAGGGATGAGTTAAAAAAATGATTGGTCGATATTATGCATGAGGAATACATTTTGGTAAGTTGTAACATACTGTATCTTTCAACAGTGTTCGTGTTCTTTTACCATTAGCTAGTAGAGATGATCGGTTCACGTGCGCTAGGGATCTGTCGTGTAACATTTACAAGCGCCAAAACTGCATTTATTGTTTGAATTGCGTAATAATTTTTTTTTTTTTGAGCATTGTATTTATTGGGTTTTTTCTTTTTTTCTTCAAAAAAAACAAACAAAAAAGGATAAACAATACAAAATACAAATTGAAAAATTCTTCCATATCACAATATCACACCCCAAACCTCCCTCCCACAGTGCCACTAATACCATAAACAGAATAAACAAGAAAAAGGCAGCGTAATAAAATTAACAGAATCTGAGAGCTGAGATCGGTCTCCGTGTCCTTTTCTATGCATGACAAAATGGAGAGAGTGAGAGTGTGTGAAAAGTTGTGTGTCTCACGGTGAATTTGTGAGAGTTGGCAGCTCTGAAAGGCGCTAGCTTATTCACATCAGGGAATGCTGTCTGTCAAATTAATTGAAACTAATGATAAAAATGTAACATGAACGAAACGAATACCATAAACTAAAAATAACTTTAATAGCCTGGGCTTTAATTTTCCCATATCGTCGAAATGCACCGGCTTGTCTATGAGACGGCCTTTATAATTTAGTATTGAGATTTTGTTCATTTAGTCTCTAATCTCTGAAAATCTCCAAATGATCCCCGTGAAACTGCGGTCTTCCAACCTTTTACTATCGTCTCAATTGATTTGATTATTACGCGCGAGAGAGACAACAGCGCTCGCCCGTGTTGTTTGAAGACATGAGTGCGCGAGGTATTTTTCTGGAGGTATACTGCCCCCATCTGGTATGGAATATGGTGTATGGAGTATGATTTGATTTTTTATCCCAGATGGCACCTTTAAACAAAGAAAAAAATCAGCCAATTTTCTTGTAAAAAATGAAAATTCATGATCGGATAAATTTGGCATATGTAACTGTTATTCAGTGCCAGAATGTTTCAAAATGAATGAGAGTTATGTTCATGTGTTAACATAGCATTTTTCCCATGCTTGCATACTTTTGTTTTGATAGAGTTCATTTGACCATCCTGATTCTGCTAGTGTGACTCTGCTGTCCAAACAAGAACCTTGCTAGGACTGTTATCTGTAATTGCCTATGCTCCTTTTTTGACCCGTGCTGAAACGACAGCACCAATTCAGAGTTTTGAAGTGGGAGTTTGGTTGGCAGCTTTGACATTGGGCACGCTCCTCTGAAATTATGAAGTCAATGTCTGGGAAGAACTCCAAGAACCTCCATGGCTGGATGCAGGAATCAATGGCTTAATTAAAGCTTCATTATTTGTGTTGGTGGAGCGTTTCACCAGAAACAAACCAAATTTACTGTATACTTTTCCTTCTCTGGCATGCAGACATCTACCTGCATTGGCTGGCGTGTCCACGTTGACCTCTATGTGGTTTGGGCGCTGCTGGCGCACCGACCTCTCTGAACCTCAGATCAGCAGGGATTTACTGTGTCCGCGTGGTTTCTGCTGACTTTGGGAGCGCTTCTATTGTGATAGATTGAGTAGTATGAGTTAGGGCTGTCAACAAATATTCTAAATTCGAATATATATTCGAATGGTTTTAAAAAACAGAACTTCGAAGGTGAAAGTTAATATTCGAATTAGAGCCCGACTGATAAAGGATTTTGAAGGCCGATACCAATACAAATATTTGTTGGTTTTAAACTCCGATATTCCGAAATATCGGCCGATTTTTTTTTTTTTTTTTCAGAAACACGCAATAAAACATTCACAGATTTCCCTAACATTAGTTATTTGTAGTTATTTATGAGTTTTAACTAAAATAATATGATAATGCATTTTAAAAGGAACTTGTTTATTTTATTGTCACAAAAGAACAGACTGATGATAGTGGCATTAGCTAACTTTGTGGTTAGCTAGTCTATGATGAGCCATAATTTAGCAATCGATAACGTCATACTGCAAATTGTAAACCATATATTTTGAATATAACAGGCCAAGGACAGATGATACGTCTCATTGCTATAACTGTCACGCGCTATTAAAGAAATACTTCAGTCACATTGTCAAAAGTTCAAAGTCAATTGTTATTCAAGCGATGTATGTCTCGTGACCAACTCACCATGAACACACTTCACCGATGATCTCACTTACGGATAACTGGTTCTCTCTGCTCGACTCTGGCTGGATCAGCAAGTTGCAGGATGTGTGGCGCGTTATAAACGAGTGTTGCCAACAGGAACAGTGGAGAGTGCCCTCTGGTGGCCAAACTATACAACTGCAACAATCATGACATGGCTGAAGTGTGTTTCGTCCATTTTTATTTTATTTTTGAAATATTCATTTATCGGCCATTATAACTGCCGAGACCAATAGTTTGGAAAATGCCTAATATCGGCCGATAATATTGGCCTGCCGATAAATCGGTCTGGTTCTAATTCGAATGTGGAAAAACACGCCTGCGGCCGGCAGCAGAGGCGCGGCTATCTGTTTAGCGAGTGGCAAAATTCTGAAGCTTAAAATGTAAAACGCATTTTCCAGCAACTGCGCATCCAATGGCGTGGGCGCCTCCAACGTGTGCGCCAATGAGCTAGCATTACATCACACACGTCAGAGTTCGCTAAGGGAGCGTGGCCAGACGCCCCCGAAATAGTCATCAGAGCGTTCAATTTCGGTTCTATATACTGTAAAATTTCAATTAATGTTAATAATATTTGTTTCAATCACTGAATGAAGCCTGCTATATTTAGGACAAGATTCGTAACCTTAAATTGCTTGCACAAAACTCTTGATCAGCGCTCAACATTTTGTTTATTGTTGTTCATATAACCGTTATGTGCAGAGGAAGTGAGATGAGGGGGCGAGAGAGGGAGAAAGAATGCATGCGAGTGCGAGGGAGAGTAAGGACTGCGGTCTTGGCCATTAGTTGAGTTATTAGTTTTTGTGTAAGTTAATACGTTGTCAAATATGTTTAAACTTAAATAAACAAGTAGTTATGTCTCTTTGTATTGTTATTGATGTAATTTGCATCATTGACAAAATGCACAACCAGATGTTCGAATAGTTCGAATATATGTGTTTTTTTTTTTCTACAGGGAATATTCAAACATAATTTCTGAGCAATTTTGACAGTCCTAGGATGAGTAAACATTGAAGAGAATAATCTCTATATTATGTAAGGCGATATTTTATTTAATTAATGGTAAAAAATAATGTTCTTTAATGGCTTTTACATGCTCAAAAGCTTTCCAAAACTCTAGGTACTACAATTTATTATGCTTTAATTAGTTTTTAATTGTATTAATAAGAGTGTTTTTGGTAATTCCATGTACACTTCAGTTTGATGTCACTCATAAATTACATACATTCAATCAGAATCTATATTATACAATTTGCATTTACCTTAAAGGGTACTAAAAATTCATTTGCATCTCTTGGCTGAAAAGGTTTTTGAACATTTTTGCCTCAGTGAGTTGGTGACTGAAGAGACCCTTTGTTCAGTCTGACTTGTGAATGAATAAATCTTGATTCAATGAGCCTGTGAGTTTTTGATTCAAAAAGTGATTCAGACTGGTTTGTGAACAAATCACTCTTGGTTCAGTGAGTTAGTGGGTTGTTTAGTCAGCTTTTTCATGACCTTTCCATCGCTAACTTCCCTCCGTCTCGTTCACTCGAATGTGCGTCATTGCTTACGTTCCACGAGTGCCCACTACTTGCAGAATTCTTGAAATGGGTTTAAATGTAATTCCCTAAACCCTTGAAAATTTGAAATCTGCTATAGAACTGATTCATTATTTACAGTTTTTCACTTATGAATTTGTTTTACCCACCATTCTATAGGCCTGTATATGATTGGGGTTTTTGGTAAAATTACAATACAAGAAACTACACCCCGGTTTCACAGACATGGCTTAGATTAAGCCAGGTTTAGGCCTTAGTTCAGTTAGGGCATTTAAGTGGCTTTTATAAACTTGTCTTAGGAAAAAAATACTGGTGTGCATCTTTTTATATTTTAAGATACTCCAGTGCAAGTTGCTTTCAGTTAAAACAGCTCAAACGTGAGTTTTGTCTCGGAATAAGCTTAAGCATTGTCTGTGAAACCGGGGGTGTAACTGTGTAAAAAAAAAAACAGTCAGCTTAAGGTAGCTATAAGTATTGTGCAATTAAATGTCAAGATATGTAAAATATTATACAGTAGATGTGTGTAGGGTGGGGTAATTTAAAGGTTCAAAAGCCCAAAAAAGTGCATCCATCCAACATAAAAGTAATCCATACAGCTCCAGGTGGTTAACACAGGCTTTCTGAAGTGAAGTGAAGCGATGCCATTTTGTAAGAAAAATATCCATATTTATAAATTCATAAACTATAATCACTGGCTTCTGGTAATGGCCGTACAAGTCTAGTTCTGGTGGAAGAGTGACCTCTGACCTGCGCAATCTGCTGTGGTGTCACAATCGTGTTGCATTTGTGGTCTATGGATCTGCCTGAATGATATTGAGTAAACTTGCTCCCTCAGTCAAAATCAAGAGGTCGAGGGTCTGTCCAAATAAACTTCACTCGCCCTCGCCCAATAGATGAAGTTGAACGCACTTCAAAATGAATGCGGAGATTCCCCCAGGCGATGTTAAGGGATATTTGCGAGTGTATGTCTAAAAGTGGATTTAAACGCAGCACTGCTCTGAATTATTCAGTCGGATTTGTGAATGAATCATTCTTGGCTCAGTGAGTCAGTGAGTTGTTGGCTTAAGAACTGATTCAGTGTGTGCTTCTCATTTCTTATTTGTGTATCCTTATTTCCTCATAGCTCCACCCCCTATTCTCGCTCATGACTCCTCAGGAAGCTTCCTCCTCGCTGTACAGTTAGAAAATTGAGATAACCTTCAAGATGGCTGAGTACGTTCGGTTTCCAGCTCACGGGCTGGAATGTGGAGGATCAAGGAAACGAGGACGAATCAATTTGAGTTGAAGCCGACATTCTGACTTGTGAATGAATCATTTTTGGTTAAATTAGTCAAATAGATGCTGATTTGAGATTCAGACTCTTAGTGATTCAGTCTGATTTGTGAACAAATCATTCTAGATTCAGTGAGTCAGGCCAGGGGGTTGTTGACTCAAGAACTCTTACCGATTCAGTCAGATTCGTGAATGAATCATTTAGACTCGTTTAGTGAACCAATTCAACCCATTCATTTAAAAACTTTCATGAATCAGTCATAATTAGCACACCAGCCGATGTGAGTGATGTTTTAGGTGTATATTTCAGCATGTGTGTTCACTGGGATTTAAACCAAGGATCTTGGCATCACTCGCACCATGTTGAGCTGCAGGAATGTTAGCTTTTACACTAGCTGTGGTCACAAAGACCAACACAAAGGGAAAGTGTTGCTATTCAGGATGTGATGATACAGCACTTGGTGCCGGGGCCACATTTGGACCTTTTCAGGGTGTCATTATAGGGCACAGGCGGACATGTGAATGGAAGTACCCCCTCCATTCGATGCTGGGCCACATGACCCTGGCCTGCACCCTCCGAAAGGCCGGCATCCATTAATTAGCACTGGGCAGCGTGGGTAATGTGACATTCCTGCAGCAGAGGCTAATTACAGATTCAGAGAACAAGACGCAGCCAGCAGAGTTGGGTGACCGACCCATTTCAAGGCAAAGGTTGTGACCTTCCTTATTCTAGACTTTTGGCATCACTGGAAGAGTTATCTGAGAGACACTGCACATGTGCTTCTTTTGTTAACGAATATAACATATAAAATGTTAAATGCACTCTGGCGGGTGCATTTAACATTCCTGTTTGGACTGATGAGGTGGAATTCCCCCTTTAGGAACTGGAATTGTTCCACACTTTCATTAAGGAATTGTTTCCCTGCTATTTAATTTCAAAACGGATGACATGAGCTCATCTCCCTTCAGGTTGCTCCTTTTTCTTCTTGTTTTCCAGCTTTTCCTTGTGAAAGATAAGTAAACTTAAGCACACTTTTAAATTTTTGAGTAGATAAAATCTTTTAAAAAGATAGTAGTACTTGAAACCATTTATTGAATATAATGTTTTTGGATACTTGATTGCATGGTATTTGCTATTAAATGAAAAATGAAATGAAATAAGTTGAAATTGAGAGCTTTTTGACTTTTTGAAGTCACAAAACCTTGAAATATGGTTAAGTGTACTTTCATTCAATTCAATGTAATTTATTTTGAAACTTGTATTATGTATTTAAATATATTTGTAACAATGACAATTGTGATGATTTTAAACATTTTTCATTTAAAATTAATTTAAAGTTAAAATTAAAATCATGTACATGTGCTTTACATCAAAATAAGTGCGCTCTCAAGCACAACAAAAGATTATTAAAACAGTATTTTAAAGGTACTTGACATTTCTGCTTTTTTCAGAAAAAAAATTTCAAAAATTTCAGTTTTCAGTTTTTTTCGAGTCTATTAAGTGCACGTTTTGTTAAGAAGTCATGAACGTACTCTTCTTTAAGTACACTTAAGTGGACATTTTTATTTAATTAATAATACAAGTTTGCTCATTCAATACAATGCAAACAGCCCTTGTGAAAAAGAAGTTAGATTACTTCATTTTCAAAAGGGTTTAGCTATTTGCTTTGTACAGTTATACAGTTATCTCTCTTTGTTTTTCAGATCAAGCTAAGAATCTCATCTGTTAGCAATATGGAATCACTTAATATATGGATTTCATCAATATTTGTTTCCCAGAATGATCTTAGCTACGTTAGTTTGTGCTATGTTAGTGGTGTTTAGTCAAGCATCTTACGGTTTACAGTACTTCTTTTACTTTTTTTTCTCAAGTTTCCTTGAAATAGACGATTAAATAAACAATTTCCTTCTCTTTTTCTATTATAGACAGTAAAACACTGCCTGAAAGCTGTGATAATATGCAAATACGTAAGACATTGAGTCTGTTCCAAAGTCCCTTACAGGTAGTGATGTAAGCCTGTCAATCAAATGAGTGGAATCCGACACTGATGACGTTCTTTCTCACTGTGTCAATTTACATTATCAGTATTCAACACTGGTGCCACCAGCTTGTGTTTACTACAGTTAACGGTAGTAGAAGTGCATTGTACTTTTCCAGTACTTTTCAATTCATTCATTTGCAAAACTTTGCCATCATATTTTTATTGAGCCCTTAAGTTGCTTCAGAGTAATGTTTATATGGGTAGCTTCACTGTCAAAAATCTAAATTGTAGCTCTCCCAACACTGAGTAAACAACAAACAAAGCTAAACATAGACACAATCTAATACCTATGACATAATTATGTATTTAATGGTGAAAACAGCTATCGTGATGCTATCTATAGCGGTTATGAATAGTCAAATCTTGTGTGCATGGGAGTAGATAATAGCCATTTTGTAGGTATTTGTGCAGAATGATTGTTGGCAACTGTTATTTAGGTATGACATCAAGGGCCTTATTTTGAACAGGCAGATGTTTCATCTCCGAGAATAATTGGTTTTCCTCTGTTTTTCTCAGTAGAAACCGCAGTAGAATAATGCACATGGCCCATAATTATGTTTGTGCATCAGTGACCTCGTCTTTTAACAGCAAACGGTCCACAACAAGAACAGGAGAGGAGACCTGTTCCAAACAAGCAACAAAACACTTCATTTACCACTGCAATCTCTTTCACACTGTTTGAAAGCTATTAGTAAATGTTAAATCATTCTTACTGGTTTTTGACAAACAGTTCCGCCCCATGACGCCTGTTCTGCAGGTTCAAAAACATTTTTCATTCATAAACAAAAGAATACATTTTGGCAATAGCACTATATTGGTATATGGCACCAGCATAACGAAATTACAAAAATAATGACTGTTTTCCTACAGGTTTCCAGCACGATATATCGGCCTCATTATCGGCCGATATATCATCATTTTTAATGTTATCGTTATGAGCCCAAAAACAACATTTAGCCGATATAAAAGCTGATAAATAATGTATTATATCCTTCAGCTGAGGCACTTTAGATGTGCACTGTTCAACATGATGCTTTTAAATTGCTTGAAATACGATTGAAATCACTTTAAAAAAGGAAAATGCAGTTAAAGTGCAAAATGTGCAGCGCAAGTCTGTCATATCGGTTACACAACATTAAAATAAGAACATCATAATTGTGTTTGCATCTTGGCTTTTAATGGGGAGACTTTTTTAGGTAACACTTTACAATAAGGTTCATTAGTTAACATTAGTAAATGCATTAACTAGCATGAACTAACGATGAGCAATGCATTAGTTACAGTGTTTATTAATCTTTGTTAATGTTAGTTACTACAAATACAGCTGTTCATTGTGCGTTCATGTTAGTTCACAGTCCATTAACTAATGTTAACTAATACAACCTTTGATTTTAATAACGTATTGGTAAATGTTGGAATTAATTAACTAAGTTTAATAAATGCTGAAGAAGTCTTGTTCACATATTGTACATGTTAACTAATGTAGTTAACTAATGTTAACTAATGAACCTTATTGTAAAGTGTTACCCTTTTTTATAATCAGGCTCTCAAAAATTTTCTAAAAATGTGGATTTAGATTTATCGGCCAATATATCGGTTATCGGCTTTTAAATATGAGAATTATCGGTTATCGGTATCGGCCAAAATTGTCATATCAGTGCATCCCTGATTTTTTCGTCTTCCGCGTCTGACGAACAGATAGAAAATCCAAATTTTTTTCGATGTTGGCAGATCGAGATCCTCAAACAAACAGAGTGATGTTTTGATAGCGTCACTGTGTTTACAGTTTCTCAGCAGATTCAACCAATGAATGGCTCCCTTATAGCTTCAGTGTTAGGAGTGTGAATCAATTCCATTCATGATTCCTGCATGAAAACCACAGTAGAATAATGCACATGGATCATAATCCCTTGCTTTTCCCTGCTTGGTATATCATAGCTCTTGATGTTCAACGAGCAACATAAAATGAAGCCCAAAACAGTTTTATGAGCAGAAACTCCCTTTTCATCCCATTGTCTGAAGTGGTTTTTATTCGGCTTGATGATGTCCCTCTTGTTGCATAACGTTCCTCACCCCTGGTGACAGAGGGATTGTTGTGGTACTGGCCGCAGCACGTGGTTGGCACGTATCTTGAAACATGCAGGACATACAATATAACATACCGTTAGCAGCTGAAAGTAAACGGTGGTCAGTTCATTTGAAGGAATGGAGAAAGAGCGGGATTGAAAATGAGGGTAGGAAAATGGAAAGTGTCTGGCTATTAAAATCTTAGGCTATATTTGTCAGCATGGTGGGTATTTGAAGAAAGACAAGCGCGTTGAACTCTCGGAGTGCGAGTAGGAAGTGGCATGTGGTTGTATGGCACATGTCAGCAGCACCGAAACTTGCTGACAGAGAGTTACAAGACAAGCTCACACGTGGCTTTGAATTCTTTCATATAAATGTTTAGGCTATATATTATTAGTGATGATGTTTCCTAAAGCGTGTGTCAGTATTACTGTTGCTAATACACTACTAATAAGAAGTAATTAACACTACTCAGTAAGAATTAAATTAATCGAAAGTGAAATATTTTGTGTGACAATGTAAATTTCAACTTGCCACTCATAGAACCGTGTATTACGCTTTTCACAAAAGTAAGCAGCGACACGACAGTTTTACCAATGATAATAAGAAATGTTTCTTTAGCAGCAAATCAGCATTTTAGAAAGATTTCTGAAGGATGAGTGCTGAAAATTCAGCTTCCCCATTACAGAAATGTATAAAAAATGTTCAAATAGAAAACATTTAGTTGCTTATATTATGACTTTAAATCACAATATTAGCGTTTTTTCCATAAGGGGCTTCTGTCAAAAACATTAAAAATGTTTACAGATCCCAAACTTTTAAAAGGTATATGGGCATATTTTTTTAAAAAATGTCATAATTTATTCACCATCTTGCCATTTTAAACCTGTTTGACTTCTGTTAAACACAAAAGAAGATCTTTTTTCTCAACATTTTTTGGCCATTTATTGAGTCAGTGGTGTCCTAGTTTTTTCAAATGTCATCTTTTGTGTTCTGCAAAAGAAAAGAAATAGCCTAACACAGGGTTAAACCAACATGAGGGTGAGTAAATGATGACAGAATTGTTATTTTTAAACTATCCCTTTAAATACTGAAATGTATCCTACTGACTGGTATGATTGTGGAAATTGTGCAGTTTGTTGAAAAGGATAGTGATTTCTGAGGGGCCGTTCAATCAGAACGTGTTTTTTCATTCCAATGCGCTACTTTTCAATGTTTTTCTATGTAAACGCGATAGACGGACGTGTATAACCGTTGCTCTCGCGACTTTTGACACAGCGTTCTAAAAACGTGGCACTCAAGTTAAAATCATTTCAGCTTTTAAGAAACGCGCCTTATTTTAAGGATAATTAAACTTGGTAAAGGTTAAAACAACAACAAAAAAATCCCATAGACTTACATTGAAGTAGGGTCCCTCGTCCCTATTTGAGGTGAGCTTGTTTGAATTGGGCAAGTAGGCTAAAATAACTTAGCAACTCACTAAAAACCACTCAGAACATCTTAGCAAATGCATTAGAACATAGTAACATCTAGTGTTATTGTATTGTTAAAGATATCTAGCATCATTAATGATTCATATCTTGGTTGAAATTCGATAAATGTATGTTCCTTTTGTGGTTGAGGTTATTAGTCAGGAAAAATGATGTCTCTATTTATTCTGTTGTAGCTAATCGATACTTCTGAAAGCTTAACAAGAATGTGTCAATCAAGCGATGGCTAGACTTTGGTTTCTAGTCTGAAGGTTTGGCTGTAGATTAGAATAAAGCTCTATAATCTTATACTTGGACTCGCTTTGTCTGATGGCTTGATTCCGGTCTAGATCCTGAAGCGACATGCTAGAAGGACTTGAGCTGCAAAACGCCACGCTTCCAAAAGTCAATCCAGGGCAACTTCTTCATCGTTTCCAATTTGTAAGATGACGGATCCTAAAATGGATAATTCTAGGTGATTGTTTTATGTTTGTTGTTGTTTTATTTACGTTATGCCGTTTTTCATGCGCTTCCAAAGCCACGGAACGGGGAACCGGACAGTATGGAGATGCTCCAAGAACTGTAATTACTGTTCGCTGGGACTTTATTGCTTTTTAATGAAAGAGCTAAATTTAAGCAGGCACGAAGCACGTCTGACTGGCAGCTGATCTTGAAAAGTGAAGGAAAGCCATTTCTGTGGGGTGGTTTGTGGGTGGGCGGCCGAGGCGGAGGAACTGGTGGGGGTACGTTCATTCTTTGAACATTTCTCCCAAAAAGCCCTGTCATCAAGAAGGGCGACCGAATGCTTGTTTCCAAAATTGTAAACTCATTTGTTTGTTGCATTCATTCATTCATTTGTTTGCACTTTGAAACATTGGGAATTTTTTTAGAAGTATAAGTTTAACTAGTCTTGATTTAAGCTTTCCCAACCGGGTGTGGGTGAGACTACTTTTATTTTGCAAGAATGTGAAAGGTTGTTCTCCAAACCAATATAAGGTGATTCCGGATGCTAACTTTTCCTTTCCTGATTCAAAGCTACTTTGATCCAACACTGAATTAATATTTTCCCTACTTAATAGGAAAGAAATTGAGGGAATTTATTGGCTGAAAGTAATGATTTACACACCCTAATTTCAGTCAAGTTATTTTTTATTTAGTGCTTTATATACAAGATTGGCTGCTTCCAAAATCGCATACTTCTCTACTATATAGTAGGCGAAAAACAGGAGGTGACAAAAAAAAAGTCCAAATTTACAGTACTCATAAAAGAGTAGGCAAAAAGTACTCGGATGTCCTACTATTTTGAGATTCTGACGTGTACGATGTCCAGATTACATTCATACTACATACACACACACACACACACTATATAGAACGTAATCTTTTAGCAGTTGTGGAGAAATTTCTTATTCGAAATAAGTATCTCAAGAGAGTATGCGATTACCTTCATAAACAGGAAAATAATCGAATCAATGATGCAAACTTAAAGATAGGGGAGGCAATTTTCGTATAGAGGCTAGCAAGCTATCTTTGAAAGCATAGGATCCCACCCTCCCTTCATAGCGTCTCCAAAGCCACGCCCCCTTCAAAACACATCAACGCGCACAGCAGGGAGCAATGAGATGGGCACGAGAGATGGCGTTAAACTACCTCATGTCTCAAAGCACAAAACATTACAATAATAATAAACATAAACAACTTAAAGAGCTCTGATCTGTACCACCTGACTGTTGCAGACTCATTTTGGCGTGGATAGTGTTGCGCATAAATTCGAGTCACGAACTGCTCAGTGTGTAATGTCACAGGTTTCCATCTCTTCCAAATTACAGTATTAATGGCGTGAATTCAGCATACGCCTTATGTCTTGGTTCAGGAGGAACTGTAAAAGGTGACTGTTGTTTCGGTTGCCGTCTTTCTAACTCTGCGTTGCATGAAACGCGCTGATGATGTGTGACTTCTTCATGAGCTGGAAATACGTATGCAAAGGCAGTTAGGATATCGTATTATTAGACAATCATTTTATGGTGCGTCTTCCACAGACATAATATTTAAATACACTTAAATTGGTGATGGCTATCAGAATGTGTATAGCTTTCAACCAGCATAACAAAAAAAATGTTTCTGGAACATATCACCTACCCTGTCTTTAATCAAATTCTATTTCTGCTGTAATATACCTCTAAAAAGACTATAGTATTATTTAGCTCAAGTTAGTTCAGTCTGTGGATTCAGTTCAGTTGTATCCTTTTCCCTATCCTTAAAACCTGATTGGTTGATAGGAATGCCGTGACCTTCTTTGGATAATCATTTTCACCATTGGTAAGTAACGAGTCGAACATTTGCAGCATTCATGTGGCAGCACAGACCAGAATGGAGCAAAATGTCAAAGCTTGCAGACGGACACGTGCGAGCTCAGTTGTTCTGTTTTTATTCATTCATGTTTTATATTCCTCACTTGGGTTTACAAAACATTTACTTCGAAAAAAACCTCTCCACAATGTGCAAATCATCAGTTAACTCATGTGATTGGAGGATTATGTAACGGAGGCGGGGCCTCTTCCAGGTGGTGGGAGGAGCTGTGGTTTTGAGTGGCAGTATAAGGAATGACAGCGTTATGCAGACAGGTACAGTGGGACAGTGAGCAGGCGTCATCATAGCAGGCAGAGCATCCTCAGTTGTTACCAGGGCAACAGAGCACAGGGACACTCTGGGGTAAGTGTGTCTGTCACTCAGTGTTTGTTGTCATGGCAACGAGATCAGAGCAGCCCAGGTGTTTGGTTGTGTTGGAAATTGTGCTTTTGTTTATTTATATTTTTTGCATATGCTTTGGGATTGGACGATGATGATTTTATCCATGTTTAAATGGTTGATAATATTTTTCATAAAGTTTAAATTAGTTAAATTATATAGAGATTTAGTATATTTTTTATTTAAAAAATTTGTAATCTTATTTTATTGTTGTTTTGGTTTTCTTTACAACAAATTAGTAGAAAATAATGTCTTGTCTTGTACAATTAACTTTTCATGTAAATGTGTTTTGTTTTTAATGTCTTTGCGCTGTTTGTAAAAAGCAGGGCACAATGTACTGTACTATTTTAATATAAAGGAGTTTTCCGTGTTGATTTTTCATAGATCTTTTACACATATTTTGAAGTATGCATTGTGTTGTGTTTTAGAGGTAAATTAAATTTCCATGAACTTAATAACTTAATAATGTCCTGCACGAAAATAACCAGTGCCTTTTCTGTTTTTTTAACAGATATTTTTTCTTACAGTACATGTATAAATGAAATGAAACGAATGTGGAGAACAGCTTGGTCTCAAGCACATTTTGATACCTTGTTGATATCTTTTTTTAAACTCTAGAGAAGACATGAGACTAGGAGATTATTGTTCTTTTTCTTTGAAACAGACATACAAGAGACTTCAGCTAAAGTCTCCATTTGATTTCCAGTTAATGTAATTTAAGAAGAGGAAGCTCTGAGAACCACCGCGGGCATTTCATGGTCTGATCTAAAGATTTTGATATTTGTAGGAGAGGCTTTTTGAGTGATATAAAAACAGTGATGGTACAGTTCAGTGTGTGTCTACATGACCTGCTCATCAGAGAATGATTTTTTCTCTTTTGCTCCAGTAGATCCAGTAAGTAGTTTCTGGCCTGACTGAGCATATTTGATCCAAAAATAGGCCAAGAAAAGCGGGGCTGCCCCAAACCACAGGCTTGCTTTAGTTTAGGTGACTATTTATATCCCGCTTTAGCTTATAGATCACTTCTGTACGCATACAAACCCATTATGTGTCCACCACAAGAGAGCCTAAGTGCTGTTTACTTGTCCCCGCATCGTGAGGTTTTGGTGGTTTTTGTTGACGCTGATGTCATTGAGTTCCTGTCATCTATTTTGTTTTTCAGATTACATGAATATAGAAGAATATTTTGAAGAAGATGAAGAACCACCTTTACTGCTCTGCCCCTGTCTGTCTGATTGTAAGTTTGCTCATCATTAATGTGACAGTGTGTGTGTGTGTGATTACTGCAGTGTGCTTAAGTTGACAGTGATGAATGTGGGTTATTACATTGAGGTTTCTCTCAGTCTCTTCTCGCACTTCTCTGATTGTTCCTTCACTGCACAGAGAACCTGCAATGTAGCCAATAAAGAACATCCCATTCTGCACTACAGTAGTATAAATGGCTACAGTATACTACAACAAGACAGTTCACTACTGGCACACCCAGTGTTTTTCATGAATTGGTCAATTTTGAGATTTTGGACTACTCCCATAACATGTTTTCTTTCAAACTAGTGGAAAGAAAGCATCCTACACACACATTTAAGTGTTTGTTTTATTATATCAATTTGCATCTGTAGATTTAACTTACAAATACATATCTTTAAAAGCCATGAGTTTTTTTTTTTCTGGCTGGACCAGAAATCTTCGCTTTAGCAACTTTACATACACCACACTTTACCCATTTATTCCTATTTATATTCTGAAGATTTTTACAGATGGGTTTGTTCATTTATATAACTTTTCTTCTGGTTGTTGACTAATAAAAACCCTCTCTGTAGAAATCTTTTTGTGTGTGTGTGTGTGTGTGTGTGTGTGTGTGTAGAAAAAAAATGGATCTGGCTGATATTCAAATTTATGTTTTGGAAATGTATGCAAATTTGTGTCTATTATATCAGCGTATTTGCATATTTACAGGTGTATTATAAAACATATACAGTAGGTCCTGTCTAATTAACTGGTTAAAGTATGGTGATATCTGTTAATATTAACTCACCTGTAGTTTCTTGCCTAAAACTACACTTTCCTAGTCCTGTATTTTACCTGCTTTGTTATACTCCTATTCATTCAACAGTTCTGGTTTGATTCTCACAGCTAGGTTTGTTTGTGGGTTTTTAACCGTGATTGTTCTCGTTTGTGTCTCTCTGTAGCTGCTGGAGTTATGGGGGACATTAGCGGCGCAGTGTCGGTGGGAGGACGGATGTGTGTGTCCACTCTGTCCAGCTGGGCAGGAGCCCACCACGGTGAGAGATAACAACGCCCAAACACACACACACATGATTTATAAGCTGTTTTCCTCATAGGGACCAAAAAAATGTCTCAACAAGGACAAGGATTTCAGGTATTGCCATCTTTGTAGTGTAATTTTGTCCACATAATGTAGGGTTTACCAGGCCACACATATATATACACACAAACACTCAAAACTCAAAAACTGTCCATGTCCCAGTATGTCCTCTGACCACAGAACCTAAAATGTTTTGTGGGTAAATCTCATGCAAATCTCATTTGCATTGTGTTGTGTTATTTTCATAACAAGCACATTTCCAAACAAATTATCCATGAAACATTTTACTTATTTTATTATTTTATTATTTATTTATTCGGTTGTTTAAATACTTACAATTATTCTTAAGATTCTCAGTACAGCAGTACAGTTATTATTATTCTATTAATAATTTCAAAGCAGCACAAATTAAATAAAACGTATTATATTTAAACAGTATTTTTATATTAGAAATAGGTAACACTTTGCAATAAGGTTTGCAATAACTACATTACTTAACATGAACTAACTATGAAAAATAATTTTAAAGGATTTACTAATCTTAGTTAATGAACCTGAACTAACATAAACTAACAAGGAACAGTTGTATTTTCATTAACTAATTTTAACAAAGATGAATAAATACTGTGACTAATGTATTGCTCATTGTTAGGGAATATTGATGAATTAACTAACCTTAAAGGAGTAGTTCACTTTTAAAAAAAAACTTTTGCTGATAAATACTCACCCCCATGTCATCCAAGATGTCCATGCCTTTCTTTCTTCAGTCGAAAATAAATTAAGGTTTTTGATGAAAACATTCCAGGATTTTTCTACATATAATGCACTTTACTGGGAACCAAACGGTTCAAGGTCCAAAAGACCAAAAAGTTTCAGTGCAAACTGTTCAAAGGGCTTTAAACGATTCCAGATTAGGGTCTGAATAAGGGTCTTATCAAGCAAAATGATCGCTCATTTAAAAAAAAAAAGTTTAAGTTTTATAAGCTTAATATGCTCACCTTGCTCTTTTCTGTGTGACTCTCCAGTTTGAACTCATTCATCAAAATGAATCTTATTTTCGAGTCAATTTCGTTCACATTTCGTTTTTTGAATGAACCAAATGACTCGAAAAAAGATTTGTTCATTTTGATGAACTAATTCGAACAGGAGAGTCATGAACGCGCATCACAGAACAGAGCAAGGTGAGAATTTGAGCTTATAAAACTTAAACTTTGTTATTTTTTTTAATGAGCGATCATTTCGCTTGATAAGACCATTATTCATCGTCTGAAATCATTTAAAGCCCTTTGAACAGTTTGAACTGAAACTTTTGGACCTTGAACCGTTTGGTGCCCAGTAAAGTGCATTATATGGAGAAAAATCCTGGAATGTTTTCATCAAAAACTTTAATTTCTTTTCAACTGAAAAAAAGTGATACGTATCTATATGAATTTTCAAAAAAAAGCTTCATTATTAATCTTCTCTAATGCATTACCACTCTGTGAGAGACATAACAGTTTGTTCTGTCACACCATTAGTGATTATATCATCTGAGTGATGTTTATTTGTTTCTTTAAGGCTTGTGGGGAAGTTGAGGGTCCTGGTGAGGCCGGATTGTGCCGGACTTGCCCAGCAGGCACCTTCTCTGATAACCGTGACCCTGAGCCGTGCCGCCCACATATCTCCTGCAGGGGACTCAACCGCTGGATCATCACCGCACCTACCTCACACTCTGACGCCGTGTGTGGAGGATGCCTTCCCGGGTAAAGAACAAAAAATATTTATTATTTTATTATTATTTCATCCTTTTTGATTCCAGTCTTTGTTTTCATCATTGATTCACTTTGGTGTCCTAGCAGATATGTTCTCATAGGCTCACAATATTCCCAAAACTGAATTAAAGGGAAAGTGAGAGGAAAGTATTTATGAACTGAAATATTTTTCAGGTTTCACCCTGCTGCTAAACGGAAGTCCTCCACCCTCCACGCCTGCGTCAGGAGTAAGTGTTTAGCTTTTCATATATCAACGTTTAATCATTTCACCAACCAGAAGTACAAAGAAGTAAAATGTTACATTTTTGCATTGGATAGTATTAAAATCAGAATAAAAATTCTTCTGCGAAGTAATATGGAGCATTAGGCTAGCTATAAGCAGTTTATGGTAGAAATACTGGCTAGTTTACAATTACTTCAAATGCCAATCAGAATTTAAACTTTTAGACAACTTAAATTTACGCACATTATATGTAGACATATATACATATATATATATATATATATATATATATATATAATTCATTCCCTCGTTTTATAAATGTATTCCCCTATTTAGTTAATTAAGAATTTGTTCTCTCATTTTAGTTTAAATGTGTCCATGAATTAAAATTCATAATTCATTCTCATGACTTAATAATTTGTTCCCTCGTTTTAGTACATCGTGGCCATGTTGTACTAATTAGTTCCCTTAATGTTTTCAATTAACTAAAACAAGGGAACAAATTATCACAACGTGGCCATGATTTACTTAATTGGGGGAATGAATTCATAAAACAAGGGAATGAATTCTTAATTTGTTGTCAAGATATATATAAATATATTTACATACACGATTTAGAGTACCTTTACACAACAAGGATGTGCTAAAAACAGAAATGTTTTTCCTTTGCTTTTTTCACGTACAGATAACAACATTGTCAAAATGATTCCCATTAACACGGATTTGCAAAAACGAATGAATAAAATTGCTGTGCCAGTCCTGTGGTTGGCGATGTCACTTTGTACAGTTTTTTTTTTTTTTTACAAATTGAATATGTATTATATTATGTTTTATATTATTTATACTATTTAGTTTAAAAATAGTAATGGTTTTACTACAGTAAAATATATATACTCATTCAATTAGAATTCAGAGGTAGAATCATCTGTCTTATTAGTAATTAATATGATTATGTGTTCTATGTACAGAGCCATACAGCCGGCGGAGACGTAACGTTGTTAGGAGCACCCCTAACAGGTCTGGAATGGGAGGTGCAAACGTCACCAACGATCAAAATCCCGAGGAAAAGAGCGCGGAGTATGCTGTCTTTGCACTAGTGCCCATCTTCTGTGTGATGGGCCTGCTGGGAATTCTCATCTGCAACCTGCTCAAGAAGAAGGGCTACCGCTGCAACGCAGAGAAAGAGGGCATTGACGCTGAAACCGCCACTCCGCAGAAAGAAGGTACAATACACACTCACGAACACGTGTCCATACACAACAAAGGAAACACTTATTAGATCACTATGCGTGTCCATAAAGATGTGCTTTTAGAAAGATCATTTAGATATTTAGAAAATAAATTAATACTTTTCAGCAAAGATGCATTAAATTGATCAAAAGTGACAAAAATGATTCGTTTAATTATAACGTTAAATAAGATTAGTTTTTCCATATAAGTGCTGTACTTTTGAACTTTCTAATCATCAAAGAATCCTGAAAAACAAAACAGCATCACAACTGTTTTCAACATTGATAATAATAAGAAATGTTACTTCAGCAGCAAATCAGCATATTAGAATGATTTCTGAAGGATCATGTGACACTGAAGACTGGAGTTTTCAGTCAGCTTTTCCATCACAGGGATAAATTCTATTTTAAAATATATACAAATAGTTATTGGAAATTGTTTCACAATATTTCAGTATTTTTGATCAAATAAATCTAGTCTTATTGAAAATAATATGCTTTTTTAGAGACATTAAAGGGTTAGTTCACCCAAAAATGAAAATTAAGTCATTACTTTCTCACTCCCATGCTCTACCAACCCCGTAAGACCTTTGTTCGTCTTCAGAACACAAATAAAGATATTTTTGATTAAATTTGAGAGGTGGATCACTGCTACATAGGCTGCATAATGCTACATTCACACCGGACGCGAATAGCGTGTCAAATTCACGTCTACCATGTCTAGTTTGACACTTGACCACTTTGTGTTAATTCGCACGTCAAGAGCGAAACTGACGCAAAAAATCAAAAGTTTGAAGAGAAATTTAGAGCCGCGCTCTACACCTCATTCGCGCCGCAGGAATTTTTTACGTGCGTAATGCGTCTTTGCATTGACTTAACATTGAAATCATTTGCGCCTGACGCGCTATTCGCGTCCAGTGTGAACGCACCATAAGGGATCGAAACTTGACGGCCCAGAAAGTCATTGAAGAAAATGTTCCATGTGACTACAGTGGCTCAAGTATAAGTTTAACAAGCGACGAGAATACTTTTTGTGCGTAAATAAAACAAAAATAACGACTTTATTCCTTTTCTTCCTTGTAGGCCTGAGACGAGAGTTCAAGAGATTTCCACAACAGATGCGCGAGAACTGAACTGAAGTAGAGTTGAAGAAGATCGCAATTCTCGCGCATGCGTCGTGGAAATCTCTTGAACTCCCGTCTCAGGCCTACAAGGAAGAATAGGAATAAAGTCGTTATTTTTGTTTTATTTACACACAAAAAGTATTCTCGTCGCATGTTAAACTTATAGTTGAGCCACTGTAGTCACATGGAATATTTAAACAATTTCTTCAATGACTTTCTGGGCCGTCAAGTTTCAATCCCTTGGGAGCCTATGTAGCAGTGATCGACCTCTCAAATTTAATCAAAATTATCTTCATTTGTGTTCCGAAGACGAACAAAGGTCTTACGGGGTTGGTACCGCATGGGGGGTGAGTAATTAATGACTTAATTTTCATTTTTAAGTGAACTAACCCTTTAAAAAATCTTACCAATCCCAAATTTTTCAGCTGTAGTCCAGAATGACGCATATTCTGATCAGACCAAAAAGAGTCAAAGTTTTTTGTGATCATGTTCCACCATTTTTGACTATTTTGATATTGTATAGGGTTTTGGATGGTCAACTATTCAAATGCATTCATTTGATGTCAGAAAGTTGAGAAAGCTCAGAATGTGCTGTTTTTGCAGTTCAGTAAATGCTCTTTCCGGACTGTGAATGATGTTTTGAGTTTTTAACTTGCTTTTTATCTCATGTTTGATAGTAACTCTTGAAACAAACCTAGAAACACTACTCCCTGAAAGTCAAGCCTACACCCATATTAATGATGCAAACATCTCCATGCATCTTTATATGCAGCTGCTATCACCTTACCTGAGTTTGATTTAAATAATGAGTAGCAACAAAGGCCCAATTGTTACAGTAAAACCACCTCCTAAATAAAATCACTGTACAAAATAAGAACACTCTGTTTTCATATCCTTTGTATCAGTGGGTGGAGCCGCAGCTGTTGTGACGAGCTCTGGCTTTTATCTACAATAACGCTTGCATTTGATAGTTCAGGTTCTGCCTGTAAAGCAGGAACGTTTTTAGGACCGGAGTAAATTATACAACAATCACATCATGTTTTACAGCTGAATGAGCAGAGCAGCAGAGCTGGATTTGCGGTTTTGCTCAGGATGTCAGTGACCTATTTTTTTGTGTTTAGAAGAAAAAAGTAGAAAAAAGGAAGTTGATTATATAAACCACAAGAAGCTGTACATTATGGTTAAAGGCAGATGTTAAAGTCCGGAAGTTGCGATAGATTTTTCTCCCCTATTGTGACGTATATCCGTGTGAAACGACTTCTTGTTTTTGTCCATGGGAAATTGATAGGATGGTTGTGGTTTGCTATTGGTGGAACTTATGTGAGTTGTCTTACCCTTACGCCAGTAGACACATCATCAGAGAAGACAGAGATGTCGCTGGGAGGGGAAGTTATTTTGATTAAAGATTACATGGGCACATGACTTGTACTTGACGTCATGTAACGTGAAAGTTAACCCACCATCTGTATGCTAAAAGTTTTTTTTGCTCATGCAAAACTCTAGAATGTAGTGGGTGGTTGCCAAGGCGTTGCTATGTGATTGCTAAAGCATTCTCTCCTTTCTTCATCTATCTTTGAGCAGCATGAGACTCCATCTGTATCTTCTTTCCTCGGATAAATAATTCAGTCTGTTCTCTGCTTGTATGCTCTCTAACTGCTGTTACTACACTGTTGACCACTGATGTTGTCAATGCCGACTACATCTGATTCTCTTTGACTTAAGCAAACACTCCCAGACCACCAAGAGAAGCCTCTATTTGAAGTGTTTTTATTTACTTCAGGAGGAGAAAAATGGATAACATCATGGACTGTTTATGTAAGAAGCTTTGAGAACATGGTGCATTGAAAATTTAACAAGATAGCTATGAGGTGATTAATAATAAAACTCTTGGCTCAATTTGAGTATTGTATCAGTCTGTTCTGTTGTATCAGTTTGGGTTTGATCCAGGACTCGTAGAGATGGTAACGACATCCAGATGAAAGAGGATGGTGGAGGTCTCTGGGGTGCAATAGGATCGAAATCACTTAAGAAAGTGAAGACGTGTGCAGTCAGAATGCAGCGTTCAATCCGCTGTTGATGTCCCCAGTCGATTTTATATGTTGACAAATGAAATGTCTTTTCTTGGCACTTTTTATTGTTGCATCAATGATTACATAAGCACTTTGTAGAGCACTTCTACCTTGACCACTGACCAGCATTTCCAGCCTGATCTCACGGGAATTCGTTGGAATTTTACGAGGTGGCTAATTCGTAACAATTCATACAACCTCACTCGTACGAATTAGTACGATTTTGCTAAATCGTACATATTTTACGAATTGGCCAATTCGTATGAATTCGTACGAATGACCTACCCCTTACCCCGCCCCTAAACCTACCCATCACACGTAGCCTCGTTGAGACTTGGGTCTGGAAACCACATGCATAATTTCTCGTATTTGAGGCGAGGTTTACGAATGCCCAGAGCTGTATTATTGGGTCAAATGCGCCTGTACGTAGCTCATAGCCAATCGTTTCAATTATAAAAACACAATATTAAGTACAGTTTAACACAGATGTTGAAGTTGTTATTTGCATTGGAAATTGTTTGCGCTTATACTTCACAAGTTAAAAAAATAAAAATTTAATTTAATGACTAAAGTGTCAACAACTTTAATCGGGTATGTGTGCACAGCTGAAAGTTATCATACTACAGTGGTGGCGTTAGCTGTATTGATATTGAAAAGCAACACAACTTAGTGGCACTGTGACAACCACAGTAGGTAGTCTAGACAATATGATATTAATAAATACCACTTACCATTTATAAGTTAAATGGACTTAGTCGACGATGATGCCTAGCAGGTTGGTAACTACATAACTCCGTGGCTAACATGTCTTGCCACTTTGCGCTCATCCAGGCCTCGGGACTGCCGAACAGAGATTGGCATCGACAATTCTTTCTCGCACTTTCTTTCTCGGGACACAGCTAAGCGGCAGATGTTCCAAGGTTGACCGCCTCCTGTACTGGTCCTCCATTAGGGCGATTAATGGGGAGACTACAATACTTTCTCGCGAAGTTTAACGCCAAAAGCGGCTCTTTTTTCTAAATAAACTTGCATTCTAAACTACTTAAAAACAATATCTAAGGCTGCTGCCATGTTCAATCCATAGATATGAACAAACTGCTTTGGTGTTTGGCATAGATGTCGTCATCGTCTTGCTGCTCCCTCCCCGTTCTGTGATTGGTTCCCTAAATGAGGCGAAAAATATGGCCATGGTATCCAGACTGCCTTTCAGCGTGAATTAAATCGCGCTGTGGTAAGGCAGTATGGGGAAACTCAGACTACCCATCACGTGGGTTTAGACAAATCGTACGAATTCGTACGAGTGAGGTCGTACGAATTAGCCACTTTTTAATCATTCGTCAAATTCGTACGAATTGGTCGTGAGATAGGGTAAGGATTTCAATACTGTTTATCTAAAATATAGCTTTTACACGTTTCAGATGTGAGATGAATCAGTAATAGATGTCTGAGCATTCGAAGGTCAGCTTTGCTTTGTAAGGAAGGTCTGGTGCTGCGTGTACTTAGCTGTGTATGGGCAGTATAATAATGTGTCCCGTACCCAATTTACCCAAAATGACCAAGATTCAATCCCAGGAACAAGGTAAATCTCGAAAATGTGCTCACCACCTATTGGCACAAGAGACAGCTTCTAACACCTTGTGTCCTGTGTTTTTGATCCAGTGTTCATTTAGGCAATTTTATGTCAGTATAATGTGTGTATTTACTCTTTTGTCTTCGATGAGTCAGACTGCTGTTCTGAGATAAAACTATAAAGATGCATTAGAAAGTTGAAGCACCAGTACAATAGTGACAGAGCTAAAAGGAGCCATTTTATGGCTCACAGCAACTTTGAAACTAGATTGAAGCCTTTAGATAAGACTGTTCTGCGATGCATACGTCAAGTTTAGCTGGTAATTTTGTTGTCTGGAACTAATAGATAAACACAGAGATGGAATAACCTCAGAGCCTCACTAACTATATCAGCTGTGGGCTAGAAAGCACACTGGTTATTTTAGAATAGCACAATTATACAGTATAGCTGTTACATATAATATATTTGTATACTGGGTATACATAATTAGAAACAAAAGATGATTTAAATTAGTAGGTTTGAGACCAGGAACGTCACATGGTTTGGTGGTTTGTTTGATGGTTTGATGTAATGGTCAGAATTTGTATATAATATAACATTTATAGTGGAAATTTACATATACATTACAGTTCAAAAGTTTGGGGCCAGTAAAATTATATATTTTTTTAATGAATAAATGAATACTTTTATTCAGCAAGGACAGATTAAATTAATTTTGCTTTTATTATGAAGCAGCACAACTGTTTTTAACATTGATAATAATACAAAATGTTTCTTAAAGCTACACTGTGTGATTTTTTTTGAAAAGGTATCTGACCATCCAGGGAATATTAGTTTCTTTTCCTCTCAATTCGGATTTCGTTTTTGGCCAACTCCTACGGTGGCCAATGTAGTCCAAGATTAACATGGCTTCCAGTTCGACCTCGTCCATGAGTGTTAACTCAAACGTAAATGCAAAAGGTGAAGCTTGAATTAACGGGTATGTCCCTCTTTGGCTAATGTACTTTCAAGATGGAGGGGCAACATGGCGACCAACATTAGAACCCCTTACCCGTATGTATTTTCAGTGGCATATTATACACTCACGAGAATACTTTATTACTTGAACGAAGTAAATATACATTAATGCGCACATATATTGTTGAAAGAACTAAGTGTTTTAAGCTAAGAATAAACTAAAAGAGTTACACAGTGTAGCTTTAAGCAGCAAATCAGCATATTAGAATGATTTCTGAAGGATCATGTGACACTGAAAACTGATGCTAAAAATTCAGCTTTGCATCACAGGAATTAAATTTGAAAATAAAATTACAATAGAAAACAGTTATTTAAAAGATTATAATATTTCACAAAATCACTGTTTTTACTGTATTTTTGATCAAATAAATGAGGACTTGTTGCGCATAACTTAAAGACTTCTTTCAAAATCATATCGACCTCAAACATTTGAAAGATAGTGTATGTTTGCAAATAAGCCGATTTTATTTCAGACAAATTAAGAAATAAGTGGATATTAGCTATTTTACAGTCACATGGATGGATGAGGTAAATTCTCCTCAAGTTTACACAGGTGTCGAGGAAACCTCACATCAACACAATCCACTAAGCACAAACAAACACAGTCACACAATACCGACTGTCTTCTTTTTCAACATTAGATCTATTGTTTTATCGTTTCAAACTGTACAGACTTCTTGTTGTCAAATTTTTGCTCAAACTGCGCTGTCTTTCTTCTACATTTTGAAATGTGACTGAAATGTCCTGGCACTTTCTGGGGCTTCAGTTGATGTATCATGAATATGATTCGTACAAAGTGTCTTTGGTTGATCAGAATAATAGAGCAACTGCAGTGCTGACGGTTATTCTGGGTGAATATAGCAGAGTGCTGAGTGAGCTCTTCTTCTCAGCGTCCCCAGCTGCCTCGCTGTGGAACTCTGGGATATAGCCTGTTACCATAGAGACCACTGTTAACTGCACACTGTGCACAGTGAGCCTTCTGTATCCAATAGATTCACAATAGAGATGGAATTTGCAGAGTTTAGCTTTAGCATGACGACATAAATGAATCCTTCTGTGTCTTCAATGACTCATGTTGAGTTGGCATGTTTCTAACTATCGTGGATGTGGCTAATGAGGACGGCTTCCCTAAACTGTTGTACTCTTTTAAAAATAGCAGTTAATGACGAGGGTGACATCATGACAATCCAAATACACACCCACAGAAGAGTTTTAAATAATGCTTGAGCTTAAAGTAATATTTGTTCACTGTGACTCTCACAAAACCTGTCAAGGCCATGTCACTATCTCACCAAAAGAAGGTTTTTGAAGCACATCCCCCCCCCCCCCCCAAATTCTCAATACTGTAAAGTGGTGTTGTTTTAGGATTATTTATATAATACTATAATATTCAATATTTTTATTTTTATTCTTTATTTTGGTTTAAGTTTTAGTCATTTTTTGAATATGCTTTTGACATTTTTATTACCTTTAAAAAAATGATTTGAGTTTTAGTCATTATAGTACTTAAGTCAATTAGTTGTTAAGGTACTATTTTCTAGTTTTTCGTCTAATATTTATATTTATTTTATTTCAGCCTTATTTCAATTACCGCTAATTATTTTAAAAAGTTTTAGTAAATGATAATGACACTGCTGTGTGAAGTATATTTAAATTGTAAAATATTTATGCAGTAAATATTGATATATTTGTTGTACTTAATTTTAATTCATGCTCATTTTTATAAAAAGAAAAAAAATATTGTTTGTGCAAGATATTTTTCATTTCTATATCCCAGTGGGATACAGTAATGAAAAATGTCTTACACAAACAATATTTTTGTCTTTTTATTAAAATGAGCATGAATTAAAATCAAGTGCAACAAATATATCAATATATATATATATATATTCTTAATTTATTTATTTGTAACTATAATATTTTGGAAATTGGGGTGAAATTGGACTGTGGCATTTATTTATGCAATTCACCCACTTATGTCCTTTTTTTAGATATGAAATGTAGCAGAAAGTGTTAAACTCTATACTTTGCTCTTTCTCCTCAGCAAACCCTTGTCCGTACATCGTTGATGACCCCAATGAAGACACCATAAGCATTTTGGTGCGGCTCATCACAGAGAAGAAAGGTGTGTGTGATGTTTCTCGACACATTTAACTCACCCTTACATCACACTGTGAGTCTTATTGCATCTCAATGTGTGTGTTACAGAAAACGCTGCTGCGCTGGAAGAACTTCTGCAGGAATATGAGGACAAACAGATGGCCCTCAACAAGAGCTCATCCATCAAGTAAGAACACACACATGCAAACGTACACCTCTACACCGATGTCATAAACTCAGAAAGTCCAAAATTAAAAAAATCCAGCAATTTCTTTATTACAAAATATATTTTTCTCCCTATAACAATGGTATTTTAAGCTGTTTTCTTCCACATTAGTGATACTCAGTGCAAGTCATTGTCAACACAGCATCATAAATGACTCATGAAACGTTACCTACAGTATGAACAAAAGCAAAGACCCATTGTGGTTTAGTTCCTCATACTCAAGAGTCTTTGCAAGGAATATTCCATGTATGTTTCACCACAGGAAGTTCTGGAAAAGAATAAAAGCTTTAGTCATCCTAGATTAACTATCTTTTATTCAGTATATGGTTTGTTTGTCTTTGAAGAGTCAGACGATTCTCACAATTCCTTTTTATGGAAAGGTTTTAAACTATGAAACATACACTATCATTCATCTCAGGAGTGCTAAGAGGAATTCCCAGTTGTGAAACAGGAAGCAGCTTTCCTTTAGCTCAGATATATTGTACAGTAGATGCAGCTCATTCTTGTAAACTCATTAATAAGGAAAAGGAATCAATGTAGTGTTAGGATAGCTGAGGGGGAAAGATTGTGCCTGTTTTAATTAGTTGCACTGACAAACATATAAATCATCTAGAAGCAAGTGCTTGTTTGTTTTCACACTGCAGCGACAATTTGTGTTTAAAATGGTTTTATTAGGGAATCCAACAATTTGACAATCATCGCTTTTTATGATTCCTCATTATAAACATAAAGGCAACATAAAATAAATAAATAAGTAAATACAAATCAATAAATGAATAAAGAAAAGAAAAGAAAAGAAAAGAAAAGAAAAGAAAAGAAAAGAAAAGAAAAGAAAAGAAAAGAAAAGAACAGTTCCCATTACCACCCACCCTACCCTAGGGACATAAGACATACCACACTAATGGGGCAAACAGTACTACACACTCAGCCTACCTAAGCACGCCAACTTAAACTGAGCTATCAAGGTAGTGGAGAAGGGAAGACCAAATCTTATTAAACTGATCTTGTTTGTTTGATAAAGAAAAACCTCACTGACAAATTGCAACAATTTACCATGCTCATACATTCATATTTACGTCATAGTTGTAACAACACATCGTAAGAGTCAGAGACAGAGCCTAGTTCACCTCTTTGACACCACAGTTGTACGGTGACCTCTCAGAAACTGGCACGGTGCCATCATCATCATCAGTGCCGGCTGAAATGACACTAGGTGCCGGCTGCTTAGTTCAAGAGATCCTTTAATTCCAGGCCCTCTCCTGCAAGCTAAGAGTGGTGCATTATACAGCTGTCGTGAGATCGGGGGACTCTGACATCATCACGGTGGAACTATGGAGGGGGGTGGGGGGCTTTTCAAGACTCCATGAATGTATTATGGTTCATGTGATTTCATTGTCTGTGTGTCCAGAGTAGGCATGAATAAACTAGTACATTGTTTTGTACTTCAAGACTTATTTTAAGAACTGTTCGAAGCCTCTTTCTGTAGGCCAGGAATCAAGCTTCATTGGTATGAGACAAGTGTTTACATTGCCAAAGCATTAGTAAACATTGGCATGATGCTAGGAATTTGCTATGGGATTGCTAAGATGCAGTTTAGGACATTGCTATGGTTTTTGGGGTGTTCTAATTAGTTTAGGGTGTTGCTAATGTTGGAAGTAGTTTTAGAGTGTTGCTATGTCCTATGTGTTTGCTAAAGCCAAAAGTATACTTCAGCGGTCCGTAATTTGCCCAAAATCTTAGTATGTTGAAATGAGTAGATACCTGGATGGTCTACTTCAGGGGTGGCCAATCCTGCTTTCTCCAACCTTAATCAAACACACCTGCCGTTTGACAGTCGATCAGCAGGAGCAGGATTGGGCACCCCTGGTCTACTTTTTACGGTTAGAATTCGAAGTGTAGCTCCGTGCACTCTTAAAGGGATACTCCACTTTTTTTGGAAATAGGCTCATTTTAAAACTCCCTCAGAGTTAAACAGTTGAGCTTTACCGTTTTCGAATCCATTCAGCCGATTTTCTGATATTTAGAAGAATATCAGTAACCAGACAGTTTCTGGTCTCATTGACTACCATAGTATATTTTTTTCCTTCTATGGAAGTCAATGAGACCAGAAACTGTCTGGTTGCTGATATTCTTCTAAATATGAGAAAATCGGCTGAATGGATTCGAAAACAGTAAAACTCAACTGTTTAACACTGAGGGAGTTTTAAAATGAGCCTATTTCCAAAAAAGGTGGAGTTTCCCTTTAACGGGTAATATTTCCCACAACCCATTGCACGTTGGAAGAGGATTTGATTAGAACTACAAACATGGCAGACGTGCAAGTCCAGTGGTTAAGTGTGATTTTGAGTGATAATCTGTATCTAACCTGACGAAAAGATATTTATTCAATGTTATCCACATTATATTTAATCTGCAACAGCAATATGAACTGTTGTAATGATGCGTTTGGAAATGCATCATACAAATCACAACACACGAGGAGAGCCTCCACATGAAAGACCCGCCACGACTGGCAGATCAACAGGCTACTATATTTCTTGTTGAGATGGTAGGAAATTAAATGAAATTGAATGTGGAGAATTTTCACTGACAAATAAATTAATAAATAAATATATTCATTAATCTCAACGAATCTCACTGGTCACGATATGGGCCGACCGACCAACCTCATTTCCTTCCCACTGAACAAAAGAATTCACATGGCAGTTTCCCCAAAAAATCCCAAAATATATATAAACTTTAATACACACAAATATACAAAATATGTATATATATATATATATATATATATATATATATATATATATACAAATATACAGTACACACAATACTGATACCAGTTTGTAAGTGTCTTTCTCTCTGTCTGTTTCTTTGTCAGGTTTCCGGCTCTTCCTCATTTCTCCCAGTTCCGTTCGTTGCCCCGGCTGTGTACCCACCAGCATCATTTGCACACTATAAACGGGCTGGCCTCACGCTCCGGGCTCTGCTGTTCCCGCTGCAGTCAGAAGAAATGGCCCGAGCTATTGCTGCCCGCCCTGGCACTACCCGCCGATACGCACAAGAGCCCAACTAATGTGGTCAAGAAGCCGGAGGTCACCATCCTGTCTGTAGGAAGGTGAGAATCAAATCGAATGTAACATATAATTATGTGAATTCTGAGAAGAAATGCCTTAATTTAATTACATGGCACTCAAGGACAAAAAAATAAAAAAAAAATACAAAAAAATACAAAAATACCTTACAAAAAAATAAAACAGTCAACATTAAACAAAATGATCATTGTTACAGCGTGGATGCAAGCATTAAAGTAATTACATAAAAGTCTGTCTAAAAAGATGGGTCTTAAGGCGAGATTTGATATATGTTTATATTATAGTATTTATTAATATTTTGAATTAGTTTTTAATTGTGCTTTATTTTAATTTTCAGTTTCATAATCATTGTTTTAGTAATTTATGTGCTTTTGGCAGATTTTTTTTTTTTTTTTTGGCACCCCCAAAACAAGATAATTTTAATTCATTATTGTGTTAGATCGGAAAAGCATTTAATAGACATAACAAAAAATTGATTTGGAAATTAATAATCATTCCTGAATTAATCAGCCGTTTAATTGAATCGGCAAGCTTTCAGATTTTTTTATCTAAATCTAATATTTGTATTTTATTTTAGAACTAAATGATTTTTAATGTCTTTGATGTAAGCTTTAGTTAGCAATAATAACTGGATCCCAGAATGCATAGAAATGAGCTAAAATGTAAAATATTCATCCAATGTAGCCGAGTAAAGGGTTAATATTGGCACAAAAACGAAGATTTAACTAAAAAAATATTAGTTCACTGAATATTGATGTGTATTGTGTAGTTGTTGTATGTATTATTAGAATATCGAGTTATTACCTTAGCACTTGTTAACTTATGAGGTCCCATTTCATTTAGTATGCTGCCTTTCTAGGCAGGAGATTGCATTAAGTTTCGGAGAAGACAAATGATTGAATGAATGAATCAGTTGCGTTGGTTTGAGATAGGAATTCAGACTCATTCTCTCTAGATACACACCCAGTACTGCTCACAGTGATGAATTAGGTGCACTCAATGACCTCTGTGTAACCCGTGTGTGAATGGCAGGTTCCAAGTTGCTCAGATCCCAGAAATGAAGTCAGCATCCAAGGAAGTCACCCAACCGGAATCGAGTGATACCGACTCTGTGGACAGCGGCCACACTGAGCCCGCAGAAGAGCGTTCTCTGCTGGGTGTGTCCTCTTCCTCTAACTCCTCTTCCTCAAAGTGCAGACAGGAGGTGAGTGACTAAACATGCGGAACAGGAATATTCCTCCAAATGTATTCCTTTTGGCCCGGTTTGTTTTTGAATTGTTGTTCCCTCTTCCTCTAATCTCTCATTATGGTCTTGACCTAAAGTTCATTGTCTAAAGCCATGCAAAAAATCCTCACAGGATGTCTGGTCCATTTGTCATCAGTAAATGAATGGGAAACACTCAGATCACTTAGTCACAGCTGACTTGTCCGGGTTGGTGAACATCCTGGTTGTAGACAGCCGCAATCTTTTAATAATAAATGCAGTGGAGTTGCATTGAGGGGAGGTCAGTTTGTGTTACCTAACAATTTGCCCTCTTGCATAAGAATCAGTGGGGCGGTGGGCTAATGGCTTACATTGACTATCAATAGCTCTTGGGATTTACATACATATCTCAAGGCTTTACTTCACAATTCATCCTTTCAGCTGCTCTTGGAATCCTTTGTGGCCTCATGGTATTTATAAATGACACAGAACACTTATTCAATTGCTTTTCATTTTCATTTAGTCACATGGTTCTGTTTTATTTAAACCTAGTTTTACTTTCTCTAATATGATGTCATTATGGCCACAAGCTTCAAAAGATCCGCTGTTGAAGGTCAACATGGTTATCATTGTTTGAAGTATTAAAATAAAACATGTTATGTGTTATAATGGAACATAAGTTACATTTATGTATTTGGTAGACATTGTAAGTGTATGTTTGATCAATTCATGCATTTAGTTTGTGTAATGTTGCTGTTTGAGCATAAACAACATCTGCAAAGTTACAATGCTCAAAGTTCAAAGCAAAGGGAGATATTTTATTTTTAAGAAATTAGCTTTTTAAGGACTACAACAAATGGCTGGTAGGGACTACACAACATTCCTCCTGTGATGTCACTAACCCGTAAATTTACATAAACCCCGCCCCCGGAACATGATTTATAGATTATCAAGACAGAATATGCTAGTCAATGACTAGAAGATTAAAGTCCCCATGAAATCAAAATTGATCATACTAACTTTGTTTGCCTAAATTGATTGTTTTGTGGTGAACAATTCATACATGCAAGTCAGTCCACACAAAAAAAAATTTTTTGGCTTCGTAATCTTTAATCAAATTTTGAAAATGCCCCTCCCCTCTGCATTGGAGGACCTTGCCCGATGACATAGGCTTTACGGTTTGGGTGTCTCCTTAACATCCATAACCACGCCCCTCCAACTGACAGCTGCTGTGTGTTTGCGAGTGCTGAGCGAGCATTGATTGGCAGCGTGTGTAAACTTGCGTCATCGTCCATTTTAAGAATGAAACACCCATTTTTCTAGATCCAATCAGATGCTAGTTGGAAAAAAAAGCCACGCCCACTATTTTGCCTCATTTAGTATTCCGTTTCTCTCAGAAATATGTCACAACAGTGGAGAAAAGTCGTTTGCAACTTCCGCTTCACTGGGACTTTAACTCCACATCAGCTTCATAATTCATCAACCAATCAGAAATGTCCCGTGGCATTCTGCATGTTGTCACTTCTTGACTCTCTCCATCTTTCTGACTTTGGTTTGAACATTAAAGGCTAAAAGTCACCCTCAAAAAGTGACAATTTTAACATGCTATATAAAAATATCTCTGTATGGTATTTTGAGCTAAAACTGCACATACACACTCTGGGGACATCAGAGACTTATTTTACATCTGGTGAAAAGAGCATTATATGCAATAACTAGATGCAAAGTGTCTCAATTGTAATATTAAAGGTGCTTTAAGCGATGTCACATGGTTTTTAGGCTGAAATATTTTTTGTCACATACAGCAAACATCTCCTCACTATCCACAAGCTGCCTGTCCCCTGAACACACTGTAAAAAAAACACGGTCTCTGCAGACACCCCAGGCTCTACAAACGGCAACAAAAACAAACTGGTCCAACCTGGACCACGAAACATAACAAACAGCGTTCCAGCCAACAACTGACAAGACGGATTTGGGGGTGGGGGTTGGGGGGTTAGTGCTCGTGCAACGGAAGGGAGGAAGAGAAGGGAGGGTCGAGCTAGCCTCCGTTTTGTTTGACAATACTTCGAACGTCAACAAGAAGTGACGTCACCCAATATAGCTGAGAACACCTTTAATAATCACACCTTTCAAACATTTAAACATAATTTTATATAAAAGAAGGTTTAACTCTGAGGGAGTTGTTAAATGAGCCTTTTGCTCACCAAGGCTGCATTTATTTGATCTGTGAAATAAAATGTGGAAATCTTATGTAACATATGCCTTTAAGGCATACTTAAAGGAGCATTTTTTTAAGGCATACTGGAGCGTTACTTAAAGGAGCATTTCACCCATTTCAACATTAATCTTTATTGAAAGTGGATCATATATGTAGTCGAAATGTAAAAGAATGTTTTATTTTGGTGCCCTCTTGATCGAGAAAAGCTAACTGTAGGGTGCATTTGTATGAAAGACTACAATACCCACAATGCACCACATTGCACAGCTCCGCAAGCCACACCCACTAATCCGGAACTGCGCGCGCTGCACATCAGAGAAATTATTCTTTCATCAACAAGGCTAACATTAATTGCCACCCGAGTTTGAAATTCATTTCACACAAAAATTCTACTTGGTTGAGACTAGAATCAATGTTGACGTGAGAGCGGCACGAGAGGACGGCGCAAGGCCGGTGGCGTGAGTGATAATGAAAGACAAGAGATGCACCGACCAGTCTCGTATCTCTCACAGAGGAGTGGGAGCATTAACCGCAGATCGAGAGAGAAACAGGCCTGATTTTGTGTTGTGTGTGGACATCAGTCGTCAATGAAGGGTTGCTGGCTTATACTTTCGTTTTGCATTCGTTCATTTTACCATTAAAATGTTTAAATGTTCACAGATTCCCGCCTCCTTCTTCCCACAACAACAAACCCCGTAAACGTTACATTGGCAAACTCATTAACTTAGTGAATTACTCCTCGTTTGTATTTCTTTCTATATGGTGAATTACTGCATGATACCTGGATGTTCAGTCAGGCGAAACTAGGATAGTTCACATCACAACACAAAAGTCTGTGTGCTCGTCTGATTCAGAGATTTCGTTCACGGGAAAATTACCATTGTTGAAATTCTCTGCAGCAGACGGACTCTACCTGTGCTCGTAGTTCACAGCGAGAGCACATGCACAGCAGTCTGCCTCAGCTCGAGCCAGTCCGGACTCCTCGACCGCGACAGGCAGCCGCCTCCTGTTCCTCCATCAGCCTCAGCTGCTCTTCACTATATTGCGGCTCGTAAAGATAGCGACGAACATCGGATTCGAGCAGCAGAACTTCAAAATCCTCTTCTTCCATATCATGTTTAGTTTCTTCCGTCATTGTCATAACTTCCTATCGCCACAGCACTTGTTAGCTTAGATTCCAAACACGATGGCTGGTATTGATTCAGTATCTGCAAGTGAAGTCCCACCCACTGATCTGTAATAGGCCTGTGGGTGAGTAGGTCCCACACTCTTGAATAATAATGAGCTAAGTTTGTAGTCTCTAAACTTTTCAATGAAATGTGACTTCCTGCTTATTATGACGCAAAATGACGATTTTATGTCATAATAAGCAGGAAGTAAAACACTTAAATCCTTATTTCTCCCATCTAAGGGGAAAAAAGGGAATAAACCATGACCATTCAAAAATATGACTGGGTTTCTAAAGATACAAAGCTTAATGCAAATGGGTGAAGTGTCCCTTTAAGATTAAAAAAAATGAATGGCAGTGTTAGTGATTGTTTATATCAATACTTATATCAGTGTATATAATGTTATGTAGAAATGGGAATGATTCAAATTATGTAGCCTACCTACTATTATTTATGAAAAAATGTGTTAGAGTATAAAATATATATTTGTTAATGATAAATTAATAGAATATATCTATACTTAAAAAAAATTATTACTCCCTGGCAGATTTTCATCAGTTTTAGCATTCGTTTTTAACTTTTACAACACATTATATGTCATTATGCGGGGGTCCTAGAGGGTTAATGATGTTTGTTTGGTGCTTCACGCGTGACTACAGTGACAAATACGACTGTTTTGGTTTCCAGCTGTCGTCCGCTCACCCTCTTTCCTTTTCCTCTCAGAGCCGGAGTCAGTTTTTCCACTGGTTCAGGTCATGCCGAGTCAATCGGGAGAAAATTAGTTTCTCTAGTTCCCTCTGGTGGCCGGAAGAGTGCTTGCATTTGTGAACCAACAAATGTTTTTCTTTTGACAAATGTAGTCAGGAAATCCTTTATATCATGTTACTAATATCTCACCACTTCTTTCATTCTCTCTCCCTTTTTCTCAGATAAACATATGAAAGGTTGGAGAAGGACATCCGCTGACAGGACTCGACCTTCGTGCAGATGACATCATCAGTAGGTGACCGATTAAGGGCAGACATGTGGTGGTGATGTCAGTTCCTCGAGGAGCTTTGAATTCAAGACCGTAGAAAACATTCGTATTTATTGCATAAGTCAAAGAACTATTTTATTAAAATACAATAAGCTCGGTCTCCGCTCACAGATGATAGGAGACCGAATGGCATTTACTAACAAGACACTAAAGATGTCTTAAGCGCAGCCTCTGCTGCCGATTGACTTCTCGCACAATCGAAAATAACACTCAGAACAATGAGACACTAGAGACTAGACTGTCTCTCCAGTTAGAAAACATTAAAAAGTATTATGAGAAACTAGTTTGTTTTACATCTGTTATTCTTATTATTATTATTATCAATTTTTGTTTGTTTTGTTACTGTAGTTTTGTCTTTTAGTATTTAAGATTTTAAATGAGTTGAATATGTACAGCTATGGTCAAAAGATTGCAAACACCTTGTTTTTTTAAAAAAAAATAATTAAAATAAAACATGAAAAACATGCATACAACTGTCAATTTCTGTTTATGATTTTATGGTTTAAAATTTTATGGTTTAATAAACATTACACGCGTTTTTACACCCGTACCTCATATATTTTAACAATAATACAGGATATATACAAAAATATTTATTTACTTAAGCAATGATGGTTTAGACTAATTCACGAACTTAAAGGGATACTCCACTTTTTTTGGAAATAGGCTCATTTTACCACTCCCCCAGAGTTAAACAGTTGGGTTTTACCGTTTTCGAATCCATTCAGTCGATTTTCTGATATTTAGAGGAATATCAGTAACCAGACAGTTTCTGGTCTCATTGACTTCCATAGTATATTTTTTTTTCCTACTATGGAAGTCAATGAGACCAGAAACTGTCTGGTTACTGATATTCTTCTAAATATCAGAAAATCGACTGAATGGATTCGAAAACGGTAAAACTCAACTGTTTAACTCTGAGGGAGTTGTCAAATGAGCCTATTTCCAAAAAAAGTGGAGTATCCCTTTAAAATGGAGTGAATGTGTTTTATGTGATGTTTAAACTACATGATATACAGCAGCCCAAAACCATAAATGTGTGAATGTGTGAAATGAATAAATTTAAACCTGTTCCTTTAACAACTGTCACGGGAGGGTGCTGTAGAGTGCACGAATATTAAGTATGCAAGGTAAATCTTTAAAATCTGTAATCCACAGGATACAGGGTACTCATCAGCTTGATTGAACAGCTTTTAAAAAGCTTCTCTCTAAAACAAGAAAGGAAAAAACAGCTAAATGAAGCAATACAATATATCTTACAATATACCACATAAATCTGAGAGCAGACAGCTGAGCAAATCTAAAAAAAAAAAATAGATTTATTGCTCGTTTTAAAAGTATTATCATTAAGAACATTTGTAGTGCCTCAGCTCAGACTAGCTGTCTGGTTTATTGCTATAAAACAGTTAAAGATAGTATTAGTGCTTAACCTTTTGCATGTCAGATTGCTCGCTTTATCAAGGCCACACACACTGCACACCTGTTTCAGGAGAGACAACCCCATTTTAAATACAGTTGTGAGTCCCGTAAATTCTCGTTCTGTGTGTACGGAACACGACTTAATCCGAAAATTGCAATGATTCACATTCTGTGGTGACTATGTTCTGGCGTACAGTTTCCTGTCAGATAATAAAGACGTTTAGAAAATGTCTTTAAGATGTTTATTATTTAGAATGTATGTAAAACTACTTTTTTTAAAAGATGTTTATGAGATGTTTTGCACAACAGATGTTTTCCAAATAAAGCACTCTTGAAATTACATCTTGGGGATGTATGTGTGCTATCTGTATTTTAACCAAATTAATATTACAGCAGCCAAAATGTCGTGCTGTTTTGTAATTTTAACCAAATAACCCTCAACAGGGGAGATGTGTTTTGTTTATGTTTGGAAGTCTACTTGAATGATCATATCATGAGCGTTGGGCTTGTTTGGGCTTTATTTATTAGAATGCAAATTACAAACATACACGCATCACATTTCGCAAACAAATATTATGCAGCAAAAAATAAATAAACATCAGAATAAAATTAATTGAAAAAAATAAATAAAAAAAGTAAATCAGAATAATAATACATAGCTTAAATAAACAGACTTACAAACTTTATTATTTATAAAATGATTGTAAGTTCCCTCTAGTGATGCATTCATTATTCCAAACGATGGCCTTGTGTGGAGAGAAGTTGTGAGAATGACACGGCTCACAGGCCAAAAGAGCTTGTTGATCCACAATAGGGATTTAAAAAAATATATTTATTATTTAAAGCGTTATACCAATAACCAATTAAGCCAACAGAAAGTGAATAACATGACAAACTTTGATTTAAAGCAAAAATATATTTGAAAAGCTGAGGGGAAAAAAAATACAATCCAATGATGCATCAAATTAAAAATGATTGAAAAATATGAAACTGCTCATTAGTTGATTATGGGAGCATTTTCCCCATAGCCTAAATGTATGTATATTTTTATAGTTATTACAATAACTGGGTAACAACTTCCTTGCACCTACTGAAAAACATGCTGAGGTGTGTGCCTCCATGCCTCCATGTCAAGATCTTCCTCTTAGAGGATTTATTGCGGAGTGTTCGTCACAGATGAACAGATTTAGGCAGCTTCAAAAACGTGACATTTTGACGTTTTGTTTCGGCGTGGATCTAGGCAATTGAATTCTTTTCACCTTGAAAATAATAAATGTTTTTTGCATTTTAAATAACAGACCATTTCTCAGTGATCGTCGATAAAACAAAATACCATTTTTCTCCGTTTAATGAAAACCAATAGGTTTAGGTTAAACACTGACATCTATACATTTTCTAAAGTGGACCAACGTGATTATCTTGTTGGCTGACGTAAGCAAGAATAGGATTTGAACTCATGTCTTCTTGAGTAAAGCCCAACACTTTATCAGCTGAGCCACTGAGCCTGTATATTTAACGGTTTAATTGATGGGATTTTATTGCAGGTTTGGTTTTATTTGTTGGGAAAATAAATATAGAAATATAATTTGACACAAGAGGGCAATATAGCCCTATTTATGGTCTATCACAGTTAAACCGTCACGTTTTCCAAAGTGGACCAACGTGATTACTTCACGTCTTGTCCTGATAGCGGGTTGGGCACTGAAGTTACAGGAGTTTCTTCTCGTTGCTAAGCAACAGAACTAGGTCGAGTATTTAAAAGGTTATGGTTAACACGGTTAACGTGGTTTAACGTCGATGTAATACGTTGTTTTAGCGTACCTTTGCTCAAACGAGGAGCTGGGGGACGCCGGAAAAATAGACATTTTACTCATTAAGCTGCTTCATTAAAAATGTGACATTTAGACGTTTTCTTCGGCGTGGATCAAGTCAAATAAATCCTTTTCACCTTGAAAATAATAAATGTTTTTGCATTTTAGATAATAGACCATTTCTCTGTGATCGTCAATAGAACAAAATGACGTTTTTCTTGGTTTTATGAAAACCAATAGGTCGTTATGGCAGAGGCGATTGCGTGTAGAATAGGTCAACATCCGGGTATCTCTCCACTGGAGCGTGTTAACGCTTTACGTGTAAGTTTCACGTTTGAGGGGGTTAAACCGTGAAATCTACACGTTATCTGAAGTGGACGAAACAAGACGCTACAAGAGCTTTTTCCATTTAAAGCTTAATTTCCTTCTTCCATAGTATTTATTGATTGATTTTTCCGTTGTAATTCAGATGAAGCAAGGCTACTCAGGGGTATACAATCACAATCACAGTTCTTTTACTGACATTAACATGCACATTTTATTTAAAGTGAATTTTTATACAATATAAATATTAGAGCCCGACCGATAAAAAGGATTTTAAAGGCTGATGCCGATACAAATATTTTTGGGTTTTAAAATCCGATATTCTGATATATCGGCCGATATTTTATTTATGTATTTATTTATTTTAAAACTGGACATGATAGTCACAAATTTTGTCATGCTTATTTGAGTTAAAGGTTCTGTAAGCGATCCTGGGTGTTGACGTTCGCAATATTTTCAAACAAATCGGAGGCTAGCTAGAGCCTCCCTCCTCCGCATCTCATCTCCTCCCCCTCCCATCCGTGCTTCCTGAAATAATTGTGAACGTCGCACTGGAAACTCTTCTGCCGCCGGAGTTCTCGCCATCGTTCAAAAGCTTTGCTACCGATGTAAATTCGGAACTTCGCACGTTCTTTATCCGACTCCTTTTTCTTTTTAATTTGTTCTTCAGAACGACGTCTCTTTGGTCGTGTGTCGGGCATTTTTCAAACTTCCCTCTGACGCTCGTCTCTCCTTCACACACACACCCCCTTCATGTGCACGTGCACTAACCCCCCAGACCCACCCTCAAATACTTCTTGCCAGTGATTGGCTGGAACACTGTTTGTTAGGTTTCGTGGTCCGGGTAAGACATGATTGTTTTTGTTGCCGTTTGTGGAGCCTGTGGTGTCTACAGAGACCGCGTTTTTTTACAGTGTGTTTAGGGGACAGGCAGCTAGCCGATAGTGTGGAGACGTTTGCTGTATGTGACAAAAAATGTTTTGGCCCCACATCGCTTAGAGAACCTTTAAGAGAACTGACGGGGATGTTCTTTTAATTGTTATTCAAGCAATGTATGTATCATGACCAACTCAACGAGTGTTGCCAACAGGAACGGTGTAGAGTGCCCTCTGGTGGACAAACTATACAACTCCAACACTCATGACATGGTTCAAGCTTGTTTCATCCTTGTTTTTATTTTATTTTATTTTTTATTTTTTTTTTATTTTATTCTTTTATATTTCATTTAAGTGCAATAAATACAAAACAACACAGCCTAAATTTAAACATGCCTTCTCTAAGATTGATATAATTACAGTCATATATAATTAAATATGATACAGTCTCTGATCGCATGTAGCTATGCATGCATATAATTGCAATTTGTGCAATATTCCAAATTTTCTCATGCAAACCAGTAGATTTTCACAAGGAACAAACCAAACAAAAATCATGTCATTCACACTTTCACATTTTTAAACCAAGTTGACCACCATGACTTTGTCTCCAGACCATAAATGAAGGGGTATGCGCTCTTACATTACATGGTTCCATTTACAAACTTTAACATACTGTACATGAAACCTATCCATTGCACAGAAGATTATTTCTTCTTTACATTGAGGAAAAAAACATTCCTTTAAGAAATTCTCACTGAAAGATTCTTTAAGGAACCAAATTTTTTTTGTTTTTTTTTATATGTCAAAAAATCAAAGTTTTTTTTTTCTGGCATCGCAAAGAAAACCACCTTTTGAAATCTTTTTTTATCAAGCTTTTTCCCCCCTAAGATCTTCATCTTCACTGTAAGGTTGAGAGGGTTTTATCAGACTTCATGCTTAATTTCTTGATGGATTTTCTGAAGCTCTGCCCTGCCATGAAGTAGAGGATGGGGTCGATGCAGCTGTTGATACTGACCAGAGGTCGCGTGGCTTTGTAGGCATTGTTGGCGAGCCGAAGCATGTTGCATTCATGTATGTCCAGGTAGCGGAAGGTGTAGTATATACTGCGGTTCACATGAAAAGGCAAGAAGCACAACATGAAAGTCAGAAGCACAATAATGATCATCTTCACCGACTTTTGCTTGGAGCGTTGTGACATTGGTCCTTCGCCAACACGGGGTTCCTGAAGTTTCCTCACCATCAGTCCGTTGCAGACCAGCACCACCCCAAATGGTAGGACAAACAGCAGAAACATGACCACCGAGCTGTAGACCACAAAGTCATCGAAGAGATCTTTGCTGGTGGTGTCATGACAGATCAGAAGTTCACCATTACGTCTCGTCCTAGAGAAATAAAGGATCGGGGCCTGGAAGATGAGTATGATTGCCCATATTCCTGCAGAAACCAAACGAGCACGATGACCGTTTATCCAGGACAAAGAGCGAACCGGATGGCAGATGCCTAAAAATCGGTGCAGGCTGATGCAGCTGAGGAAGAGGATACTTCCGTAGAGGTTTGTGTAGAAGAGAAAGCGAATCAGCTTACACATCATCTCACCAAATGGCCAGTCGTTCTCATCAGCGTAATAGTAGATCAGAAACGGAAGGGTCAGGATGTAAAGAGTGTCACAGATGTTGAGGTTGATCATGTAGATGGTGCTGGGCTTCCAGTTTTTGGTTTGAAATAAGATGACGTACATGGCTGTGATGTTCAAGCCCAGGCCGACCACAAACACCAGACTGTAACTCACTGGGAGAAGAATGTACTTGAATTCTTCTTTTAAAGTACAACGATACTCACTATTATTGGTTGGTGGAGTATTGTTAAGTGTTGCCATTCTGAACCAGATCTGTCAAAAAAATAAGACAATAAAACAAGGGGAAATCAAATTTAATAGGAAGCTTAAATGTACATGTTAATATTGCACACAAGAAAGTCAGCAATCATTGGACGTGTCAATCAAACAACAATTTAAAGAAATATTAACACACAGTAATAATCATGACATACTTTGAATGGGACTCGAGTGGACTCGGGAATAAGTCCGAGTCCCGACTCCTAATATGTTCGAGTATGAGTCAATTCCGAGTCAAAATGGACACGAGTCCATGACAAAACCGAGTCCATTAAAATATGGACTCGAGTCCGAGACCGAGTCCGAGTCTCGAGTGCACAACACTGCCACCTTGATTGTCGGTTGATATACGCAGCAGTCGCAGTGTTGTCCGTATAGACCAGTACATCCCTGCCCTGTAGCGGCCTCTTTAAGCGGCTCAGAGCGAGACGTACTGCCAGCAACTCAAAGCAGTTGATGTGCCCATCTACACCCTGACATTGCATGCCCGTTGCATGACATTGTACATAGCACCAAGTGGCGGAGGCATCTGTGACCACCATAGCATGCCTGGAAATGTGTTCCAAGGGCACTCCTGCCCGTTGAAAAAAGGGGTTTGATTACGGGCTGAAGGTCTGGCAGCACACAGGTGTGATTGTCACCCAGTGAGTACAACGTTGCCATGCCCATCCTGGGATTCGGCCATGAAACCAGTGCTGAAGCTGTTTCATATGAAGCAACCCGAGCGGTGTTACTGCTGCTGCCGCTGCCATATGCCCCAGGAGCCTCTGAAAATATTTCACTGGGACCACCATCCTGCCTTTGAAAGTATTCAAGCAGTTCAGCACCGACTGAGCCTATTCCTCTGTGAGGCGTGCTATCTATGTGACCGAATCCAACTCCATACAGAGTAAAGAGATCCTCTACATGGGGGAGGATTTGCTATTTTCCCAGTTGACCTGAAGACCAAACTGGCTGAGCACCAGGTCCCTGTGGCCCTCAACTATTTTCACTACTGAAAATAGTTGAGGGGTGGGGGTGGTGATGGCACAATGGATAAGACACATGCCTTTGGTGTGAGAGACCCTGGTTCAAATCCACTGTGAGACACCAATGTGTCCCTGAGCAAGACACTTAAGCCCTAGTTGCTCCAGAGGCGTGTGACCTTGGACATATTTAGCAATTGTAAGTCGCTTTGGATAAAAGCGTCAGCTAAATGAATAAATGTAAATGTAAGTTGATGATGCGAACGTCCTGTTCTCTCATTGGAAAATCCCCCTCCGTGACTTTTGTAAAGAAGCGGGGAGACAGGGACAGCCCGAAGGGCAGGACCTTGTACTGGTATGCTCGACCTTCAAACGCAAAGCGCAGCGGCCTGTGTCAAGGTACTGTAGAATTAAGACATGAATGTACGCGCCCTTCAGGTCGATCACCGTAAACCAATCTCAGGCAAGGATGCATTCAAAGATGCGTTTGCCCTTTCTGTGTAGCACTTTGAATGGTAACTTGTGGAGATTCAAAACTTGCAGGTCTAAGATGGGCCGTAAACCACCGCTTTTCTTGGGTACAATGAAGTAGGGGCTGTAAAACCCTGAGGTTGGTCTTGGACACAGGGGAGTAAAGGAACCTGACTTTGTCAGTCTCATGTCCTCCAGACCTAGCCAGACCGTTCCTGGACCACCATCGTGGACATCGCATGACCCACTGACCGTGCAGTCACCTTTGCCGCTCGAAGCTCAAGGTCCCACGTCGAACGAAGTTCTTGGAGAACTTGGGGATCATGACCACCCTCGTGGAGGTCCTTCAGTGCCTTGGCCTGATGTATGGAAGAGGGTGAGTGTGGTGGTCCAAAACACAGAGGACCCCCCCCCTACCGGTGATCAGACCGTCGTGAGTCCCACTCAGAGTCACTCTGGGTGGGCATATAAAATCCAGACGGTGCTGCGTTGGAGCTCTCGAAGTACGAGACCTCCCAGAGGGGGGCTGGGGGGGGGGGCTCCGGCTCTGGTGGCAAATTTGAAAAATTTGACCAAGTCCGAGAACGTGATGTGGGTAGCTTTTAAGGCAGAGGCGGCTTCCCCACAGACCTGGTAAGCCTTGCCGGTTAAGTCCGACGAGTGCTTACAGGACAGGGAAGGGACCCATGGCTCCCCCTACCAGGTAGAGTTAGGGAGCACTTGCATAGCAAAAGCCTGCTCCACTAGAAGGATCATCCACCATCAAGGGTGGTGAAGGAGGAGGAGCCACTGGAACGGTTTCTGGCAGTAAAAGGTGTTGTCCACAAACCAGTGATCTTCTCATGCACCACTGGGAAGAAAGTAACTGGGGTGGGTGGTGGAGAACCAGCACGAGCCACCCCGAGAAACCAATCGTCCAGCCTTGAGAGCTTGGGACACGGTGGAGGATTCCACACAAGCCCGATGCCGGCCCAGGAAAGCATAGCCGTCATCTCCGACCCAAATCCTGGTATTGCTTTTAAACATAATTTTTTGTTAAAATAGATAAATAAATAAATAACTTGCTGTCGTGTTGCAATATTTAAATGGAATAAGTGATCATTATACATCTGTCTAGGATCACAGACCACACATGCCATTCTCTAAGAGGTGGTAAATGTCCACAAACCGCACACACCCATATTGATACTGTCATGCATATGGCAGACTACAAATATTCCCGGAAAATTGTTCTTAACACAGCGTCAAAGTAACTTCAATTGGCTTTTTCCAAACTCAGGGGATGCACAAATGAGCTTTTAAAAAAGTACAAAATGGTTGTTCTGCTACTCATATAGCCTGATAGCACTCTCATTTATGCCACAAAATAACACATCATATTGATCAGTGAAGAAAATCAAGCCCCAAAGTATCTTCAAAATCTCCAGAGAATTTCTTGAGAACTTCCTCTCTATAATTTCAGCTAATTTCCCAAGAAGCCTGAACACACTTCCCACACTTTAACTCAATTTTATATAAAAATCTAGATATTTGTTGTGTATATGTGTATTTGTGTATATACATGTACACATACACACACACACACACACACACATATATATATATATATATATATATATATATATATATATGATGTATGTATATATACACACAATATGTGTAATTATATGTATGTATGTATGTATATATATATATATATATATATATATATATATATAATTATTTTATAGATTATTAAAGCAGACACATTATATATATATATATATATATATATATATATATATATATATATATATACATTTTGGATAATGCAATACAACCATTTTCAATATAATTTTTTTATCAAATGCTTTACTGTCATAACTGCTGGAGCTGACATAACCAAAACCTCATGGTCATGTTCTTCAGGAGGATTTAAAAATCTAAATCAAAAAATAAAACAAAAAAAGATATCACTAGTGTGTACAAAAAATCACAAGTCCAATGTCATTTTTTATTAAAATGGTCTCAGACTTTTGAACTCCATATACAGTATACAAGTTTTTACATCTTTTTATGCAAAATGACATATTGCAGAATGTCTATTGTTATTTTAGGATGAATCATTGTATTTTGCCATTCATTATTTTGAGTATATTTTTAAAGAATTATCCTCTAAATAAATTAACGATAAAAAAGATACTTCACAAAGGAGGAATTTTGATTGTTTTATTTTTGTACCAAAATAAATCATAGGTAAGTCCAATAAGCACATAATGAAACAAATTAAATAAACATTTTTGTAAACTTCACATTTAGTAGTAAAAGAAAAGTAAATAACATACTCACATGTGTTTTCAGCAGATATTTTCAGGAATTCGCCCTCGTGTTCTTTAAACCTGCACAGTCTTGCTCTTGCTCAGCTTGTTCATGCTGCATTTCTTCATTGTAGGCGGTACTTCTCACGCCAACACAACTAAGCCTACTCCCATTGGTCAGAACATTAGTCTATGACATGCCAATCACTGCTGAGAGCTTCACACAACTAAAAGTAGTGCTGTCAAATGGATTAATCGCATCTATCATAAAAGTTTGTAAATATACAATGTGTGGGTATATGTACACACACACACACACACACACCCACACACATATATATATATATAGATATAGATAGATAGATAGATAGATAGATAGATAGATAGATAGATAGATAGATAGATAGATATAGATAGATAGATAGATAGATAGATAGATAGATAGATAGATAGATAGATAGATAGATAGATAGATAGATAGATAGATAGATAGATAAGTTACAGTAGAATGTCTAAAGTGGGCTATCAAAATAAAGTGTCACATTTAATTGTTATAAATTATACACACAAACACACGCGTTTACAAACTTTAATATTAGATGTGATTAATCGATTTGACAGCACTACTTTTAGTTGTGTGAAGTTCTCGACAGTATCACAGTATACGCACGCGCACACACACACACATACACGTATATACAGTATCTCACAAAAGAAGAGAGAGAATTGTACTCAAAGCACAAATTCTGACTGCTCTAATACAAGATACAACAATTTGTATGGTCCTGTCAAGCAGACAAAAACACAGACATGATGAATAGGACATGTGGCTTTGCATGGTTGGCGTACAGCTCTTATCACTACATTTTTGTTGCCAGCTATTTTGTCAATATTTTTTGTCAAAATAGCCCAAGTTTAATTTCTATAGTATTGTCCATTGAGAACCAGTGTTGGAAACGTTACTTAAAAAAGGAATTAGTTACTACTTGTTCCATAAAGTAACTGAGTTAGTAACTGAATTACTCTATAATAAAAGTAAATCGTTACCCGAGAAAGTAACTATTTGCATTACTGTTAAAAAAAATACTGTATGTCATTTGTACTATATATCTATATGTATTTTTTTAGCAGTTTTCACGTCAGTTTTTAAGTCAGTTGAAATAAGTAGAACAGAAGTAGTGCTTATATCTCCACCTTGAAAATTCACATTTTTCATCGGATTGCTGAAATCGCTTGTGCTGGTATGTGTGTAAAAACACTGACTTGGCTACTTTGAAACATGACTCTGCCTTAGACAAACATAATCACTTACCTCGTTATTTATGGAGCTATGATTGTGTCTTTATTGCATGCGAGAAAATAAATGATCTGAGAGAAAAAAAAATGTTTGAGAGAAAAAGTTATCACACTGATGGCAAAAAAGGATTTCATGAGTGAAAAAATAAAATTTGAGAGAAAAAGTTTTTATACCAATGGCAAAAAAATAATAATATTTGAGACTAGAAACCTTTTGAGAGAAAGTATTTTTTCATAGAACATAAAAAAATATGAATTTGAATTTTTTTAAATTATTTCTGAGAAGAAAAAAATCTCTCTCAAAATACTTAAATATATATATTTTTTGCTATCAGTGTGAAAACATTTTCTCAGAAAACAAAGTGTTTCTCTCAAAAGTGTTTCTCTTTGCTCTCGTGTCAGGATTTTGCTTTCACTGTGAAAATTGTGTCATGGGTTGGGCCACATTCCTATTGGCCAGTCGGGTGTGCATCGAATCGAACTGCACCATTATTACACCATTGTTTGGTTCACATTGATAGATGCCGCCTAGAACATCGCAAATATGCTCTATTGGATTGAGATCTGGTGACTGTGGGGGCCATTTTAGTACAGAAACTCACTGTCATGTTCAAGATACCAACATGAAATGATTCGAGCTTTGTGACATGGTGCATTATCCTGCTGGAAGTAGCCATCAGAGGATGGATACATGGTCAGAAACAATGCTCAGGTAGGCCGTAGCATTTAAACAATGCTCAATTGGCACAAAGGGGCCTAAAGTGTGCCAAGAAAACATCCCTCACACCATTACACCACCACCACCAGCCTGCACAGTGGTAACAAGGCATAATGTTCTCATTCTGTTTACGCCAAATTCTGACTATTCCATCTGAATGTCTCAACAGAAATCGAGACTCATCAGACCAGGCAACATTTTTCCAGTTGTCAACTGTCCAATTTTGGTGAGCTCTTGCAAATTGTAGCCTCTATTTCCTATTCGCACTGGAGATGAATGGTACCCGGTGGGGTTTTCTGCTGTTGTAGACTATCCACCTCAAGGTTGTGCGTGTTGTGGCTTCACAAATGCTTTGCTGCATACCTCGGTTGTAGCGAGTGGTTATTTCAGTCAAAGTTGCTCTTCTGTCAGCTTGAATCAGTCGGCCCATTCTCTTCTGACCTCTAGCATCAACAAGGCATTTTCGCCCACTGGACTGATGAACACTGGACGTTTTTCCCTTTTCACACCATTCTTTGTAAACCCTAGAAATGGTTGTGCGTGAAAATCCCAGTAACTGAGCAGATTGTGAAATACTCAGACCAGCCTGTCTGGCACCAACATCCATGCCACGCTCAAAATTGTTTAAATCACCGTTCAGATAATTTCATTAATGAGAAATTGAACAGGTGTTTCTACAACACTAAAAATAATATGCCAAAGGAGACTGGAGGTTATATACAGAGGATGTTTGGAGTATGAATCTGTGCTTTTTCAGCTTGACTTGACAGATGAAATTTGTTTGTGAAATTATAACACCATTCCCAACAAAACATGTTTCCTTTAAAACATTTCAATTTAAAAAAAAAAAATTCTTAAGGCATTTTTCTTAATTAATTTTATTTTACAACGTAGTGCAGAAAAGGCATGACAATAATATCAACATCCACTTTTTATTTACACCTTAAATTATTTACACTTCACCCTTATGTTAGCTCAGTTGTGATAAAACTAATACAATTTAAATCTTTTGCATGTATTAAGACATACAGCATGTTAAGAATATGACAATGTATCACATATGAACGATGTTCAGTATGACAGTACCTGAAAGGGAAAATCAACGTAGATCAAATTCACATGTTGGTTAATTTAGCTTAACTTGGATATAGAGTGAAATTGTAGAGCAATGCCAAAGTCAAGGGTTCAGGGTACAGGATAACAAAGCCTAACCTTTAATGTACAGTAACTTAAGATAACTATAATTCTTATTGCAATAGTTGTGTTAGCTTTGAGAATGCAATGCCACAAAGTGCCAAAAGTATTAACATACAGTTAACATTCAAATCGCATGATGTGGCATTTTCTGATATTTACATTTATTTTCAGGCATTTTTTTTACATTTTCCATATTACATACATGTTTCCTCAAAGAAAGTTGATTCATTGATAAGTGATGTTTTGCTTAAAACAAGAAAAAAAAATAGTTACAATTATGTAGATGTGTAGGGGGAGGTCTTGTCCTACACAACAACATGCACTCGACCAATGGCGTTTTTTTGGGGCGGGATTATCTGTTTTTTCTGAAATTTGTTTAGAAAATATTTATATTTATTTTTGCAGTTTACTTTAGCACTTTATATGGAAGTTTTTCCGAAAAAAGTATGATAAATCAAATAATAAATACAATTCTCAAAATGTACATTTAACTTCGTTGTTGCATTGATGTCTGGATCAGAAAGCTCTCAGATTTCATCAAAAATATCTTCATTTGCATTCCAAAGATGAAAAGGACTTATGGATTTGTAACAACAAGAGTGTAATTAATGACAGAAATGTATTTTTTTGAGTTGAACTAACTATTTAATAGATTATATACTATTTTATTATTTATTAGTGCTTTGAATTAGCTTTTATTTTTATATTTTCAGTTTTCATTTTAATTTTAGCTTAACTTCAGCTTTAATTTATTTTATTCCAGTTCTAGCTTTAGAAATAGCAGTAGCTTTAACATTTTATTTTGGTTAGTTGCCATGGCAACAATTCAAATTTTAAGTTTTTCGTGTAATATTATTATTTAATTTATTTTGTGATTTTTAATAGTTTTAGTTTCACTTTTCTCCCTTTGTCTCACTTAAGGCACGTAGGCCTATCGTGGAATTGCCTTTGTGCTGCTACTAACAGTTTCCACAAACCTCTTTTCAGAAATTAATGAAAACTTAAAGCTACACTGTATAACTCTTTTACTTCATTCTTAGCTAAAAACACTTAGTTCTTTCAAAAATATATGTGTTCATTAATGTATATTTACTTCGTTCAAGTAATAAAGTATTCTTGTGAGTGTATAAAATGCCATTGAAAATACATACGGGTAAGGGGTTCTAATGTCGGTCGCCATGTTGCCCCTCCATCTTTAAAGTACATTAGCCAAAGAGGGACATGCACATGGACGAGGTCGAACTGGAAGCCATGTTAATCTTGGACTACATTGGCCACTGTATGAGTTAAAATGAAATCGTAATTGAGAGGAACAGAAACTAATATTCCCTGGATGGTCATATAACTTTTCACCGCTAGATGGGGGTAAAAATCACACAGTGTAGCTTTAAGATAGACCCACTGTCCTCGCATGAGGACATCATTTTATGCAAAAACTACTTCTTGTACAAAAACAAATTTTAGTTATTATACTTATTAGGTCCTACTTATCCCAAATAGCAAGAAAAAATATAAAATGCACATCAGGAAAACTCTCGGGTCTCAGGAGGTTAATTAGCCTATATATTTTTTCAGGGATCTTCAGGGACTGTCACTTTATAAGGTTACCACAAGTGCTTCAATTAAGCAGCATGAATAGAAAGTGAATAGAATAGAACATTCTCTGGTCAAAGAGCAAGTATAGTCATTTACATTCACATTTTATTATGTCCTTTGGAAGGGTCACAAAGTCCTTCTATTTATACAAAAGAGAATGGTTATTATTTTATATATTATTTTTTATTACCATATTATTAACATCACATTTACTGTCACACGCATATTTTGCTCGTGTTCCCGCAAATTCACCGCGTAGACCAACAAAAAAGCTTGACTGAACGTGACTTCTGTGTGAGCTGTTTTGCCCACAAATTTTCTCTGAAAGGAACGATGTTGCTATGTTCGAAATCGCTCATTCACTATACATCAACTTATAACACAAGTAGTCCACTTGAAAGGAGTGACGTAAAACCAGTGAGTGAATTCGGACACTGAGTCCAACAGAAGTGCTACCACTTTTGCAATTTTTTGATGAGTGAACTCAATAACGTCCACTATGGTTTCGGACACCACTACAAATGGCTATCCCCTCAAATAGTGCCCTAAGGGTATGCTTGGCGATCTCGGACATAGTGACTACGCTTTGATTTATTTACTTTTATCAAAGACCACAAAACTGACTCTTTATTTACATCAACATTGATGACTGTCATTCATTACAAGGTGCGCTTCTCTGAGTGAGGCCCTGTCATGGCTGCCCCAACAACCTTTGTAAGTAGCCTCAGAGTTTTTTTATTCATGCAGTGGTTGATGGTGATTAAAGTTTTCCAGATCTTGTTTTAGCTTTCTTGTTCTTGATGCTTCTTCTGAAGCCTTGTCCTGCCATGAAGTAGAGTATGGGGTCGATGCAGCTGTTAGCGCTGGCTAGAGGTCGCGTGATCTTGTAGGCCATGCTGGCATACTCTAACATCGAGCAGCTCACCTGTTTGTCCAGGTAGCGGAAGGTGTAGTATATACTGCGGTTCACATGAAAAGGCAGGAAGCACAACATGAAAGTCAGAAGCACAATAATGATCATTTTCACCGACTTTTGCTTGGAGCGTTGTGACATTGGTCCTTCGCCAACACCGGGTTCCTGAAGTTTCCTCACCATCAGCCCATTGCAGACCAGCACCACCCCAAATGGTAGGACAAACAGCAGAAACATGACCACCGAGCTGTAGACCACAAAGTCATTGAAGAGATCCTTGCTGGTGGTGTCGTAGCAAACCCGTATGTCACCATTATCTTTCATTCTGGAGAAATAAAGGATCGGGGCCTGAAAAATTAGCATTGTCGCCCATATTCCCACAGAGACAAAACGAGCCCGACGGCCGTTTATCCAGGACAAAGAGCGAACAGGATGGCAAACGCCTAAAAATCGGTGCAGGCTGATGCAGCTGAGGAAGAGGATACTTCCGTAGAGGTTTGTGTAGAAGAGAAAGCGAATCAGCTTACACATCGTCTCACCAAATGGCCAGTCGTTCTCATCAGCGTAATAGTAGATCAGAAACGGAAGGGTCAGGATGTAAAGAGTGTCACAGACGTTGAGGTTGATCATGTAGATGGTGCTGGGCTTCCAGTTTTTGTTTCGAAACAAGATGACGTACATGGCTGTGATGTTCAAGCCCAGGCCAACCACAAACACCAGACTGTAACTCACTGGGAGAAGAATGTACTTGAAGCTTTCTTTATAATCACAGTGATACGGATTGGTGCCATTTGTTGTGCCAGAGTTGTTAAATGTTGCCATTCTGATCTAGATCTGTCAGAAAAAAGACAATGAAATCAATTATGTCTAAGCAATGGGATATGAGATTCGAAACGATGGACCAAATATTAAAAACTGACCATTGTATATATATATATATATATATATACACACACACACACAATGGTCACACACAATGGTCAGTTGCAATTTATTCCAATTGCTTAGAAGCAACAAAAATCTGTTTAAAGGGGTCATGAACTGGATTTTTTATTATTTTATTATATTGTTGTCTGAGGTGAAATTATGACGTTCGCTTGGTTTTTGCATTCAAAAACATCAAAATGAACAACTAATAAGCAATTTTCTACCCTAGTTTTCACCCCAGCTCAGAAAGGCTAGATTTTTATGGGCGTCTCGCACTTAAGACTTGGAAGTAAATGCTGTGAGTGGATAACAGTTTTCCATATTTTAATGAGTTTCAACTCACCTCCTCAGTGTACGTCGGGAAAATTGTTTTTGAAAACGTCCAATGTTGTAAAATGGCAACCGGAATAATTCGCCCATACATGTTCGACCCAGAGTCCGTGTGTTGCACAATTCCTGTCAGATTCAATATAGATGGCACACCACCGTTCTTTACTCTTAAAGGCACTCTATGCAAGATCTGTACCTTAATATAACAGCTTCAAAGTCGTTTCGGTGGTTAACAAAGTCATAGTAGGGCGAATCATCCTGGTAGTGAAGCTTGGGGGGGACGCCGCTGGAAAAACCAGCCATGCAAGTTTGAGAGTGGCGCCCCTGACACAGCTCGTGAGAATCACAAAATGGTTTACGGCAACGACGTCACGCGCATCAACAACAACATACTGTATGAAGCTACTTTCGCGCATCCAAGAAAACTCGTTCAGAAATGTCCAGAAAAAGGGAAAGAGAATCGGACCGTGCAAGAAACCGGACAAGAGTCCACTCGGTCGGGCTTTCACTCGTTGGCGCGAGCTTAAGTTAAAAGCAGCACTGGATTGTAACTGCGATGCTGACCTGGCGATCTTGTTGATGGATTCGTAAGTAAATCTCTTATTTGTAAACTTGTTTGCGTTCTATGTTGTATGTTGCTGCGCTGGCTTGTGGTATGTCGTTTTTTACGGTGCTGTTCATTCATCCGTTGTTGATAATCTGACCAGTTCTATAATTCTCACATATGTCTAGCTAGTTTTCGATTACCAGAGCTGTAAGCAGACTTCCTAACAAACAGTCGTTTCTCTTAGTCTTGTTGTTTTTTTTCCCGTTATGTTTATTGCCGAGCTTGCCACAAGAGCTAGTTTGCCAGCTGAACTCAGGTGTTGTGATGTGTATTTATCACGTAACTTTAGTCCTGTGTCTGGTTCGGATTTCTTATGGCGTGCGTAAGTTATTGTTATATAAACTTTATCTGACTAACAGTGCACTTCCCGACTGTAACTTTACTTCAAATTGTGTTGATTATGAATCAATTAAATCTTGACGCTGTTGATGTTGATTCTTGCAATTACCATGAGGACATAGTCAATATCTCACATAATTATTAGGACATATATAAGCCTAGAGGTTGTAAATAATTGAACACAATTTGCTATTATGAGAAATTGTAATAGTCATGTCTAATGAAATCATAACGGCCAATGTTATGAAATAATGCGACGTACATTTAACTTGATTGATGTCATCTGACATTTTGTAATGTTTACATTACAATCAAAAAACATAAATGAAATACAGTAGTACAAACACTATCTATTTACTTATGATTTTGCAGAAATCATGTAAAAACGTTATAAGCCAGCAAACGCGATAGGCAACTTTATTATTAAAAAGCAGTCTAACACTTGACAGTAGTTCAGTAGATATGCAGTAACAGGGGAATAACGGTAATTTACGACAGTGCAAGTACACCACAGCGGCTCTAGAGGTCACTGTTTTACAAAAAAATCTGAGACTACATGGTGTGGCTTTAATCGGTCTGCAAATCCAGTCTTGTTTAAAATCCTCAGTGAAATGAAGGGAACAGACTGTTTTACTTCATCAGCTGGAACGTCATTAAAAATAAAGTTCTGCATTCCTATTGGAATCCAGAAGAAGCTTATGCAGCGACTGTCTTCTTCCACAAACAGGCATTGCACAATATTTTGTATTCAATTTCATCGGTAGCTCTATCCGGTTTGTCATCACGAGGTAGGCTGTGCTATGTTATTTAGCTATGCGTGTAATGCGCGAATCGGTGGGCGGGGCTAAATCGGCCTTGTTGAAGTAGGCCGCCTTGATCTTCTTCTGTGGAGGTGGTGTTTTATCCTCTTTGACTTCATAGTTCCCCACTTTTAAAAAAGAGTCGTTTGCTGAGGTTGGTGTCAATAAAAGCTTTTATTGGACTAACAAGGACGTTTTCAGTTCTGAAACTCACAGGATATTCTTATTATATGATGACCTCTTAGATAGATGTCAAAAGCTCAAGGAAAATTTGATTTCTCAGTTCATCACCCCTTTAAAATATATGAAGCTGTTGAACAAGCAATTGTGTTCAATTGTAGGCCCCTATGAGAGGATTAGTTCACCTCAAAATGAAAATGTCCTGACAATTTTTTACCCACCCCAATGCTATCCAAGATGTTCATTCATGTCTTTCTTTCTTCAGTTGAAAAAAAAAGTTTAGTGAAAAAAAAAGTGAAACGGTTTGAGGAAACCATTTTAGGATTTTTCTCCACACAATGGACTTCAATGGTAACCAAATTGTTCACGTCCAAATCAATGCAATGCAATAAAATTTGGACGATCCTCCTTCGTCACGCTTGTAAACAATGGGGCGTAAATCATTCAGCCTAAATCCATTGTGACCTTTCCAATGTGAATACGTAATGCCTGTCGCGTCACCGACCAGCACAAGATGAACAATTGTGGTTAAAAGGTATATAAATTTGTATTTTTGTAGAAAATGATCGATCGTTTCGCTAGATAAGAACCTATTCCTCAGCCGGAAAAAAATAATTTCTTTTACACTGAAGAAAGAAAGACATGAACATCTTGGATGGCATTAGGGTGAGTAAATTATCAGGAAATTTTCATTTTGAGGTGAACTAATCCTATAAACAAATTGAATTAATGTATGATAAATATATAATTCTGGTTATTGTGTACACTTTCTTTATTAGTGCAATTACAGAAATCTAACCAATTTCATTTATATAACTGACAAATATGCATCACATTAATGTTGGTCATACAATCTTAGAAGAAAAGGTTCTATGTAGAATCTTAAAAGGTTCTAAAGCGCTACGTATTTGGAACCCCTCAAATGCAATGCATGAATGATCACAAAATTCAAGATATGGGGGTTAAAAATTGTAATTAATCAATATCACACGAAGAGTGCCATTTAAGTTTTTATCCTTCAAAAATCAGAATGATTAAATTGGGATATTAAGTTACTACAACAGTTTAATAAACAATAATTTAATCACAACTGCAAAATGTTGCAGAATAATGTAATGAATAATAGCCTATAAAAACCTTTGTGCCAAAAGGGTTCTTTCTTGCCATTATCATCATTTTTTTTGCATAAAAGGTCCTTTGCAGTTGAATAAAGAACCCTATGCTTCATATACAGGACCCTTGTGTAAGTATTTCTTTTTCATCACAAAAGTTCGAATTTTGACAGGTATATATTTGTTAAAGGTCAACATGCAATAGTTTGCATACATCACCATACAAGTTTTTCACCTAACTTTATGTTGTTAACCGAGCGTTTCTAAGTATGTTCCTGCTGTTTGTCAAAGCCCAGGGCAGAAAACAAGCTTTTAAAGTAGCACTAAATGATTGTTCTGGTAATAACACACCTCTTATACAACATTATACAACTCATATCAATCGGTGATCTGAATTAAGTCAGAAAGTAGCTCAGAACTCGCTAAGAATTTCATCAGAACTTCCTCCAGTATTTTTTGTAGATTATATCAGCATCAACTGATATGACTCAAACTATTGGAACATAGCAATAAGACATTACGTTACAGTTTTACAGTAGCATAATTTAGCATTTAAATTAGTTGCCCATCCATCCATAAGATTGATTTTCAAAATTATTGATTTAACAATCTTTTCACAGTGCAAGCTCAAAAAACACTAAATAGTATTACATTATATACTGATGTTAAACAATCCTCATTTACATCACAGATACCCACATTAATACCATATTTTTTTTAAAGTAACTCAGATAGATACTTGCATTGGTTCCTTCAGCGACTAACAGTTGTGTCTCCTTACAGTCTGCATACATATACATAAACCTGTTTTACCTCTGCCTGTTTATACTGCATTTCTACATGGTGGGTGTGTTTACATGGCTCAGCCTAGGGGGCTGCATCAGCCAATAATGTATCAGTCATTCAGAGAGACTCATATACTGTAACATGACTGAATTGAGGCAGCAACTGTAGCTGAAGTTTATAACAGGAAATACTGAGAACTCACCTGTTTATCAAGACAGTTTCAATAATCCATTTTATCCAATGTAAATGCTTTTCAAATCTCCTGAAAATGAATTTTTTGCAAATTGGAGATATTGGTTCTTACAAAAGCAGCATGAACATTCTGCCTAATCTACTTCTTTTGTGTTTTGCAGAAGAAAGAAAATTGTTCAGTTTTGGAATGGAATTAGGGTGAGTAAATAAGGACGAATTTTAAGTTTTGAACTATTCATCTAATAAACTTATTACTATAAACTTATTATTGAATTTATCTTCACTAACAACTTCCATGTTTCCAAAAACTGCCATGTTTGCATTATGACTTGCTTCAGAAATGTGCCCTTGGCAAGAACCCTGCAGAGTTTGGCAAAGGAGAAAGGCGTGTGCTAATTATCAATAATTAACGTATCGGCCTGCAGTACAGTGAAGAGAATTTCACACAGCCCGAAAGAAATTGGAAATACATTTTTTTTTTGTGGATTTTCTTTGAAAAGGGGATTCTTAGTTTTTATACTGTTATGTTTAATGTTATGTTCTTCCAATCCTTGTTATCTAATCTAATTAATATAGCATGAATAAAACCAATTTTTTTTAGATGTTACCACATGAAGCATATTGTTCATTTTCCCGAATAACCAGTTTACAAGTGCAAATACAACAAAATATTCTGCCTACTTACACAACCTTAGCTCCTTAATAATCATCCAAAACCACAGAAACAGCAATGTTGCACTAACCTGTTCCTTTGTTCCTCTCAGGTTCAATCTATTAGACCTTCACAGTTCCAATGCAAGGATAAAACTAGATTAATTTGATTTGCAAGTCTGTCAGCTTTACTTCTGTGGCTCAAAAGAAAGAACAAATGGCAAGGTGTTCGATTGCTGTCTTACTTGCCTTACCAAATTGAATTAATTATTACCCTAAGTCAGAAGAGTTATGAACCTGAGCTAAACTTTATTTGGTCAGTCTCTGCACGTACAACAAATGTTTGGGCACACTTGACTGAATTTATGTTTTCCATGATCTAAACTTTCTTTCCTTTCTAATTCAATCAGTTTTATAGGACAAACATAAGTTCACATTCACATATGAAATGCTTTTCTTTTTCATTTTATTTTAAAATGAATAGTGAAGGAAAATCAGTGCCTTGCGTACATGAGCTCCTTCACTTGTTTAAAAGCATTCAGCTCATGAAGTTGGTTGATAAATGTCCAAAGTGAGCAAGGAGTTTTGATTGTGACGCATGTTTTGATCACTGCATCAAAATATGTGTTTACCTTTCATCAGTTTTAATAAATTTACAATTAAAATATATAGAAAATGGTCATAATAAAGATGGAGTTTTGACTGCTCTTTTAAGGCATGTTATCAAAGGGGTGATTGATTATGATTTCACTTTTTTAAACTTTAGTTAGTGTGCAATGTGTAGTTTGTTTGAGCATAAAAAAACATATGAAGAGTTCAGATGCAAAAGCCTCTAAGTGCCATTTGAAATTTTCTTCTAAAATGATAATTTTTATCAAGCTTGTATATTTAAGTTCAGTAATTTCACTTAAATGGCAATGAAGATTACCTATTAATTGTCATTTAAGTGAAATTACTGAACTTAAATATACAAGCTTGATAAAAATGGTCATTTTAGAAGAAAATTTCAAATGGCATTTAGAGGCTTTTGCATCTGAACTCTTCATATGCACAGTTACAACGCTCAAAGTTCAAAGCAAAGGGAGTAATTTTATTTTACAGAAATCGCTTTTTAAAGGGTCACTTCACCCATTTGCATTAAGCTTTGTATCTTTAGAAACCCAGTCATTTTTTTTAATGGTCATGGTTAATTCCCTTATTTTCCCTTAGATGGGAGAAATAAGGATTTAAGTGTTTTACTTCCTGCTTATTATGACGTAAAAATCGTCATTTTGCGTCATAATAAGCAGGAAGTCACATTTCATTAAAAAGTGTAGAGACTACAAACATTAGCTCATTATTATTCAAGGGTGTGGGGTTCAAGGGTGTAGGCTATTACAGATCAGTGTTGTTTTTTTTGGGGCGGCAGTGGCTCAGTGGTTCATGTGGGTTGTCTACAAACCGAAAGGTTGGTGGTTCAATCCTTGGTTCCACCTGACCAAGTGTCGAGGTGTCCATGAGCAAGACACCTAACCCCAGCTGCTCCCGACGAGCTGGATGGCGCCTTGCATGGCTGCCGTCGGTGTACGAATGTGTGTGTGAATGGGTGAATGTGAGGCAAATTGTAAAGCGCTTTGGTGGCCATTGGGTCTATGAAAGCGCTATATAAATGCAGTCCATTTACCATCCATATTACAGATCAGTGGGTGGGACTTCACTTGCAGATACTGAATCAATATCAGCCATCTGGTTTGGAAGCTAAGCTAACAAGCGCTGTGAAGATAGGAAGTTATGATAATGACAAAAATAACTAAAATATAACTAAAATAACTAAACATGATATGGAAGAAGAGGATTTTGAAATTCTGCCGCTCAAATCCGATGTTCGTGGCTATCTTTACGAGCTGCAATATAGTGAAGTGAAGCTGAGGCTGATGGAGGAACAGGAGGCGGCTGCCTGTCGCGGATGAAGAGCCCGGACTGGCTCGAGCTGATGCATGTGCTGGCAACAACATGTGCTTTTTAATTTAATGCAATTTTTTAGAGATTATTTTTTGTTATTTTTTATTGTATCAATAAATAATATAATTGAAGCACATTCTTCACATTCTATCTACTTAAACTCAAAATAACTCACCTTTTTGTGCATAACCTTTTAAATTCAGCTCAAAATATCTCACATTGGTTTTCATTGCCGACCTCTTGTGGAACAAAAATATATACATAACATGAGATTTCATGACTCTTGCCACTAGATGGCCTTATAATCTTTATATGGAGCAAATGATCTGTTCCCCTGGGTCTTAAAGTCAGTTTATTTCATTCAGTTTATTTCTTCAGTATGCATTCAGGTATCAGTTTAAATATAAACTGATAATTGTAAAATAAACAGTGTAAAGTTTTTGCATGTTTAGTTTAATTTTGACATTTCTTTTATTTTATTTAGGTTTTTCTATACTGCAGTCCCAGACATTGTAATAATAATTCAAGTTAGTGTACAGCAGGGGGGAAAAGTAAAACCTTAAAGAACATTTATTTAAAAATGCTGATTTTAATTCTGAATTTAAAAAAAAAATCTGTTACAGCTTCAAAAATCTGTTATAATTTCACCATTTCCCCCATTTTTTTTCAACCACATAAATTCCTCGAAACCATTAAAAGAAAAAAAAAAATGTTTGTCTGTGTATTCCAAGTTTCAAGTGTGACCAATGTCCAAGGTCTTACACCACTCGGATGAACACTCAAATGTTTAATTTGTTTTTATTATTATTATTCATTTTGGGTCAAAATGACCCGAGTAGAGGATGATGGGAGGGAGATGCAGCCATGTTTTGAGTTTCTTAGATCTGATTATTATGCTTGATTGTGTAACATCTAATGCAAGTTGGTTAGGATCTATGTTACCAATAGCTATTATTATTTCTTGTTGTCCTACAGTGGTGTTAGAATTTCCAGAACTGTTTGTCTGTATTTCTGTATATATCCATTTTTACACTCTAATATGTTTGCAAGTCTGCCAGAAGTAATTCAAAATGTGTTATGTTTTCATCCTGAGGATAAAGAATCTTTCGAATTGCGAATTTTACTAGTTTTACTATGGCCAAGGCCTATGTCATGAATATTAATAAACTCCTTTCGATGTTGGCGCATTCTTGGACTGTCAATTTTTTTTTTAATTATTTAAATAACCAGCTGACTGTTGCTCACGTTAAAGACGGCCAATCAACTACGTCTAGTGAGCGAACGTCCCGTTACGTAATTAATATTCATGAGCTGAGCCTTCACCGTAGTAGGGTGTGTATAGCGGGGTTCGGTGTGTCCGGTCCGGGGCGCTGTTGGGCTGGTTTTACGGTTCGAGCCTGCTCTTTGGAGGCAGATTCTCTCTCTTTCATTACTTTCCCCCCTGATCCGCAGTGTTTGTCGAGCGTCTGCCCGACTGGACCTGCTTCATCATGGCCGTCTGAATTCAGATCTGAATCCCAGTCTGATCCCCTTTTCTTAATCATCAACCTCGATCGCTCTGGGTAGCCTATCTTTTCTTTGGGATTCTACTTCATTTGTGCCAATGTTCAAACATGCAGCCTCCGCCAAGAAAGGTAAGAAACCAGCGTTAGAACAATGTGTGTGTGTTGTGGGTTTTTTTTTTTATATGTGATTTGCAACATTGTTATTATTCTGAAGTTGCAACTTTCTTTCCAGCCGCTGTTTGTTTTGAAACAATGTATCTGTTTTTATTTGTAACGGAAACGATGTAACAACAGTTTTCTCAAACAGTAGATTAGTGTTTTTATTGTTGTTTTTAAAACAGCAGCGGTGGCAAATAATCCTGAAATCCAGCAGATATCTTTAGCAGAGATGATAGACGAGTGTTTTGGGGGCCGATTTAATCTCAGATAACGGTTAAACCATGCAGCCACGAGATTCGTCTTGTTTTGTGTGTTTTTACTCGGTTTTGAGTCACCATGCTTTTGTCAAAAAAAGACGGCTCCGTGATCAGTATTCACCCTAAAGTCTGACATTTGGTTACATCTCTCGCTTAAATGTGTCCGAATGTCATTCACGTCGTGGAAATGTGAGTTTAAAAACATATGTCTTACAGAAAGCTGTTTTTCTGTCTCTCAGAGGTGACAGCAGCAGGGGTGTTGGATTTCAAACTCATGTCCCACAGGCTGTATAGAGGAATGTGAAATTCCCTCGCAAAAAAAACACATTGTATACCTATCATTCCACACACATTCGTGTGTTTTTACCATTAAAGCATTGCATCATAGCGTAAAATCCTTAAAGGTAACGTTTGACTTTTTGCAGTTGCTTTGTCTTGTGAAGAGGAGAAAGGCAGATAGCATGTAGCACAGGTTTACACCACAAATAACCCTGTAATTTTTTCAAAATGATGTTTTAAAATGAAAACATAATACAAATATGCGTATAATAATCGTTTGCTTTGGTCGTTGTAACACTGATAATGTTTGCTTTAATTTAAATGCTCGATATATTACGTTTAGCTCTTTCAACAGATACAGGACACAGTATGATTTGAATAAATGTGTGTGCTTCAAAAAGATTAAAAGGTGCATTTTCTTAACAGACAGTAAATATGTTACCTAATGTCTATTTTAAAGCAAAAATCTATTTTTAAAGACACTGATCTGTGTCTGACATCAGTGTGGATATTTCCATAAATAACTGAAAAGCTTCTCTAAATATGCTGTTTTGTTGATGCCCTGTTGCTTTCCTCTGACGCAAATGATGCTGTTAGTGTTTCCTCCATCTCGGAATAACAATCCTTCACCTGTAAAACTCAAAGTGTGGATGAGAGCCATGCAGCCGGCTGTCATACTGTGTATTATGGTGCAGCCTGCAACATTGTGTCCAGCTGATGCTGCCAGGGTCGGATACCGAGGCGAGCTGTGTTATTTTCCGTCCTCTTTGGCTTTAACCTTTAGGGAGTTGTTATAGAACCAATTATCTCCTCACCTGCCAAGTGGAGAACTTCTGTTGTAATTAACAGTTTCTCCCTAGATATTAGTCAACCTGCCCGGGCTCATTGGTCTGGTCCCATTGGGTTTTTCTCGGCTGTGTAGTCGCATTTGGGTTTTGGACCTCAGGTAACCTTTATGTGTTTTATTTGAACACAACATGATTAAACGCAGGACCATGACCATTTGTATGGACAGTTCTTAAAGGGATAGTTCACCTCAAAATTAACATTGTCTCATTATTTACTCACCCTCATGTCGTTTCAAGCCCACAAGACTTTCGTTCGTTTTTGGAACAAATGATGAATGTTTATGTGAATAAAAGACAACTTGAATCTGTCCATCGTGTCTTGGAAAATTTTGGACTAAACCGCTTAATTCGTATGGGTTAGTTTACGATCTCTTTATGAACTTGTGTAACTGTCAATGGAGGGATCGAAAGCTCTTAGATTTCATCAAAAGTATTTTCATTTGTGTTACGAAGATGAATGAAAGTTTTACGGATTTGAAAAGACACAAGGCTGAGTAAATAATGACAGAATTTTGGTTTCTGCGTGAACTAACCCTTTAAATGCTTACATTTGGTCTCCTAAACTTCAGGACAATGGAATTTCTATGTCATATTTGTATTTCTTTTGGCACACTGTGCAAGGGTGATTGTTCTAAGAGCATACAATCACCTAAATGATTATTAAGAACACCTGTTCAATTTCTAATCAATGCAATTATCTATTCAACCAATCACATGGCAGTTGCTTCAATGCATTTGGGGGTGTAGCCCTGGTCAAGACAGTCTCTTGAACTCCAAACTGAATGTCAGAATGGGAAAGAAAGGTGATTTAAGCAATTTTGAGCATGGCATGGTTGTTGGTGCCAGACTGGCTGGTTTGAGTATTTCACAATCTTCTCAGTTACTGGGATGTTCACGCACATCAAAACGTCCAGTATGCGGCAGTCCTGTGGGCGAAAATGCCTTGTTGATGCTAGAGGTCAGAGGAGAATGGGCCGACTGATTCAAGCTGATAGAAGAGCAACTTTGACTGAAATAAACATCCGTTACAACCGAGGTATGCAGAAAAGCATTTGTGAAGCCACAACACGCACAACTTTGAGGTGGATGGGCCACAACAGCAGAAGACCCCACCGGGTACCACTCATCTCCACTACAAATGGGAAAAAGAGATTACAATCAACAAAATTGGACAGTTGAAGACTGGAAAAATGTTGCCTGGTCTGATGAGTCCCGATTTCTGTTGAGACATTCAGATGGAATAGTCAGAATTTGGCGTAAATAGAATGAGAACATTGCCTTGTTACCACTGTGCAGGCTGTTGGTGTAATGGTGTGAGGGATGTTTTCTTGGCACACTTTAGACCCCTTTGTGCCAATTGGGCATTGTTTAAATGCCACGGCCTACCTGAGCATTGTTTCTGACCATGTCCATCCCTTTATGGCCACCATGTATCCTTCCTCTGATGGCTACTTCCAGCAGGATAATGCACCATGTCACAAAGCTCATTTCAAATTGGTTTCTTGAACATGAAAATTAGTTCCCTGTACTAAAATGGCCCCCACAGTCACCAGATCTCAACCCAATAGAGCATCTTTGGGATGTGGTGGAACGGGAGCTTCGTGTCCTGGATGTGCATCCCGCAAATCTCCATCAACTGCAAGATGTTATCCTATCAATATGGGCCAACATTTCTAAAGAATGCTTTCAGCACCTTGTTGAATCAATGCCACATAGAAATAAGGCAGTTCTGAAGGCGAAAGGGGGTCAAACACAGTATTAAGCCCGGAACACACCAAGCCGATGGTCGGCGTCTGGCAGATTTTTTGCGTTGGCCAACTAAGATTCCTCGGTGTGATACGCACGGTTCTGTGCAGTTGGCTGAAAATAGTCCTCATCGGCTTTGTTCCGCGCGATTCGACATGTTGAATCGGTGTCTGTCCGTTGGGGAAAGAGAGAATTCTGATTGGCTGTTCAGCTTAGTGAAACAGTCAGTGCATGAGAATAAACTCAAAACAGCAAGCAAAGAAGTCAAAACGGTAAAGATAGAAGGCTGTTCTTATGTTACGTCTTCTTACCTGAGTGTTCCTTGGCGAATATTTCAAAATTAACATGAGTGGAGTGGAATAAAGAAAGTGTTCAGCAGGATTGATATTCAAAACGATAAGCACGCGCTGCTTTGTTTACGTTATGTGTATCTGCAGCCGGGAGCGTCGGTTTTCCTTTTTGAATGATGAATATAGACTAATATATCTGCAGAAATAGACAGTTGGCTTTCATCAGCGCTAGTTCGTTGGCGTCGGCTTGGTGTGTTCTGGGCTTTAGTAGTATTAGTATTTCTAATAATCCTTTTGGTGAGTGTATAACTTTAAATTCGGCGTGAAACTGAAGTTGAGATTGTCATTTTTTCCTTGTTGTGACGTATATTCGAGTGAAACGGCTTCTGAAATTAGAAAAGAATGTAGGGGAGGGCTTTATTTCGTCCATCGGGAATTGATTGGATCGTTGGAGGTTGGGCGTTGCAAAAAAAATGGCGGCAGATTTGAATGCGATTCTCTGAAAGGCGGTGCACCGATAGGCTAGCCACACCCTCATCGGATCTGGCCGCACCCTTTCGCCATTCCACGTGACCGAAATAGAAGAGAGGTCGTTTCGATGGGGGAGGGAAGGGTAATGTATTTGATTAAAGATTATAAGCTGGGTACGTACATGAATTAAAAAAATGAAGTGCACAGATAAATCATTTATAATAAACGCTACAGTATTACATGTAAAAAGAAGATTTGTCTAATTTGATTTCATGCCGACTTTAAAAAATTGTTATCAATGCCATATTTCCTGTAATCATGTGTAATTTTCCGATGGGTTTGCCAACCTAGTCATGCCAACACAAAGTTATTTATAGGTTTAACCAATGTTGTTTCATAATTTAAGTTTTCTTTATCATTCCATCGTCAACCTTCAGTTCCAAAAGTGAGCAGTTAGAAGTCTTAATCAAAATGATCACCTGTTTCTTTTACTGTTGACCTCAAAGCATTGCAAATTCCTTTTTAAACCTCTTTCCTGTAACTGGTATAACACTGCACTCTTAAAGTAAATTAAAGGTTCATAATTGGCATCTATGGTTCCATGAACATTTTTTTTCAGATTTTTTAAATGTTCTTCAGTTCACACTATAGGAAAAAAATACTCTTTTTAAGACCTGTTTACAGATAGTGAACCAAAAATGGTTATTTTATGGCATCGCTGTGAAAATTTTAGAACATTTGTTATTAAGAATGGAACATAAAAAAAAAATTACCAAAAAGTTCCTTCCGATGTATTTTTGAACCAAATACTAGGTATGAATGTATGTGAATGTGGTACTCATTCAGTACAATGGTATACTAATGTTCTAAGTATGGTTTTGCTGATTACTTACTTCTGTTTTTTTATACTGTACTGAAGCAGATTTTATAGCATATTTTGTGTAATAGTTTCTCAAGTCTTTAGATATCATTAAATATGGAATCTTAGGATGTTTCAGGCCAGGAAACAATCCCTGTCATGCTAAATAACACATTTTCCCCATAATAAAAATACATAATTCATCTTTACTGTTTTGTTATTATTATTTAATCTTATCCAGATTACATAACTTGGAAACATTTCAGACATTTCGAAGCCTTGGAAATATTTGAACTTTATGGTAATACATTTTTCCAATGTCGGTGGAAAAAATACAAATCTCTGTTTTTCATTTTGGTACAGTTTCTTATTGATTTAAGAATTAAGAGTTTTTTCAGTTGATTTAATGATTTTAATAACGCCTGTATATATAAAAAACATTGTTAATCTACGTCTAAAATTCTTCTGTAATACAAAAATATATATTTTGTGAGGAGATAATGTGTCAGTTTGTTCTTGATCAGGATTAAATCAGGCCTGCAATTTCTCACCTTAGACTAGTAAAGATTTAGAGCCACATCTATTAGTCTTTCCTAGCCTATAAGGTGAGCAATATTTATAATGTAATAGAGAATAAAGCTGAAGTGTTATATTCATGCATTTGAAATCATTTTTATTTCCAACAAATTTCCTGACCACCACTGATCAGATTGTCCTGGCCATAATCTCATGCCATATTTTGAGTTCCAGCATATCAAACTGGGACAGGAGAAAAAGTTTTAACATCCCAAAAATTACACAACATTTATAGAAATGATCAACCATAAAAATGTTAGAGTTTTGATTGCAGTTCACTTGGAAAGGTTGTGAATTTGTTGTTGTGGTGCATAGAGCTGACTGGAGCTAGATGCACAATAATGGGCTCATGTGGGACTTTGTGTGTGTGTTTGTCCTCTTCCTCGCCTTTAATGATGTTGTCTGCTCTTCAGGTAAAAGTGACACAGGAATTGAAGAACACGCATACGGAGCAGCTCGGCCGCCTGCACCTTAAACACCAGACAGAATGTGATTTATTGGAAGATATGAGGTAAGCCATTAAATGAAAACAGTGCCTAAAATACGCATGCATCCATAAAAGTGAAACAAATAAAACAGAATGCAGAGAGCGAGAGAATTCCCCCTTCTTTTGAAGACCACTGGGATCGCAGGACCGGGATGTGACGAAGGCATTTCCTTTGGACTTCCTGCTCGTAGGGCCAGTCGTTCCCACAGCTGGAAGTCATAACAGAGCTGCTCTTCTCTTTTTTCCATTTTTTTTTCTCTCTCCTTGTCTTCTCTTTAAAGAAATTGAGGGCTGGTTCAGAACAGAGGGAGGGAGTTGTGTTAAAACCACTGCTTTTGGACACGGAATTTATGTACGTGTGTATGTGTTTGTACATGCTTATGGGTGTTTATGAAGATATTTGAGAGTGGCACACCCTCACGAGGTCGCTGAGGATGAAAATTGCTGTGCAGTCATAATCTGCAGGCTATTTTGGTGTGTGTTTGTGTGATGGAGTGAAAAGAAGTTTGTCAAAAACCGAGAGAGAGAATGAAGATGGGTTAAACTGCATATTTTTTTCACAAGCGACTAGTTGATGGATAGTCTGAAGAGTGAAATTTCTAGGTATACTAGTGGTAGGGTTAGTTTTTCAAATAAAATATAAAAAATAACGACTTTTCAATTTGGTTTATCTTTGCATTTATATATTGTGTGGCGTGCCATATTCTCTGGATTGTCACTTTTTTTTACTATCTGAAACATGCTGCCCCTTATATTACCAAAAAACGTATGCAAATAATGGCGAGCACGCAAAAGTGCAAAACATACACTTTTATATCTGTGCCGAATGTTAGAGGTACTCAAAGCCTATATTTCTTTATATAGCATGTTTCCTACTTAAAAAAACAAAAATGTAGGTGTTAATTGTTAAATAGTTTATATTGAAAGCCGCCACTATAATTTGCTGTTTTATACTTTTTTTGTGAACACTGTTAAATTGAAAGAATTTGTTGTGAAGTGAGGGGAACTAAAATACATGTTATGTTTGTAAATGTTTTGCTTTACTTGACAGTATTTTACCTACACCGTAAAAAAATATGGACGTAGTGTTCGTGACATCACCTGTAAGTTTCTGAAGAGCAGATTTGAAGTCCAAAGTGGGCAAAGCAGGCCTTCGCCAACTTGGCGGTGCGTCACTCCCCGATAAACGGAAATAAGCAAAGAGGCGGGATTTGCTGAGGTGGACGTACTGGTCCATTCTCATTTGTGTTTATTCTGCCGGAGTCTCTTCGTCATCTGGGTCTGATCAGAGACTATTTATATATTCCGATTCAAACATGTACGGCTGAATGACATTCAAATCGGTGGGTCTCTCACTCTCTCAGCCCTTCTGCTTAGACCGACTGCCATAGGTGTCAAGTTACGCCCTCATCCAAAGGCAGGGCAGGGATATGCAGCTCATTTGTATTTAAGGTAGTATACACCAAAACAGCTCATTTTGAACAGGCCCCAAAAATGACATTTTCAAATGGTTATAATAAATTACCTGTGGGGTATTTTGAGCTGAAACTTCACAAATACATTCTGGGGACACCCGAGACCAATATTACATCTTGTTAAAAGGGGCATAATAGGTGCCCTTTAATTGTGCTGAACAGTATGTCTTTATATAATTTAAACGGATGAGTTATAAACATATTAACATGTGGGTTTATTGGATTGAGGAGCCTGTCTCTAGAAGCCAGTCGATGAATTGCAGGTTAAGTCATTTCCTTGTTGGATTCAAGAGAGAGACCTATTTTACTATATTTCTGAATATAAAAAATGTACTTCTACACTGATCAGTGTTTTTTATCTATCTCTTTCTCTCATCAATGCAGTTTTCACCCTGTGTGATGACTTGTCAGTGTCAACTTATTTCTGGAAAATACTGTATTTTGATATGAGAAAAAATATATACAGCCCAAGTAATAAAATTAAACAATTTCTCAATCTTATTGAATGCAAGACAACAGTCAGTATTAAAATAAGCAACTGAGCTGCTATCTTCTCCAAAGTTGTGATTACTAAAATTAAGAATCAAATGTTTTAATTAAGCAATAATATACTTGACACCATGTTGAATTGTGAATATAGACATGGACGAAGATTTTGCAAGTGTTTCACTGTGTTAAACCATTTAGCTTTGACTATGTTCACAGTATTAGCCACAATATATGACCTGATTGGCCTCCTGTACATTTTTTGTTTATCCCGTCTGATTCATAATTTTGGAAGTCTTATTTGTCATACCTGCAGTTTGGATAAAGGACAAACTTTATTCCATGCAAGCAGAGTCTTTGCATCTCTACACAGAACAGCTAGCAGCACACTTTAATAGCTTTACGCCTCATAGCTAAAGACCTTCAGCTTGTATTTCTGCTGTCCTCGACTCCAGGCAGTATATAAGACAAAAAAAAATTGTGAGACATGAGTCAGCTAACCATCGGGAATACTGCCAAATGTGCAGTTTCCTTGCTTTTGCTAGCGATGATGCTACATTTCAAGGTGACGCTTGTCATTGTTTTTGATCTTAAAGTGTTTTCTTTAATGTGCAGGAACAACTCTAATGGCTCGTTTCCACTGAGGGGTACGGTACGGTACAGTACAGTTCAGTACGGGTCGGGTCGGGTACACCATGATCAGGCTTGCGTTTCCACCGCCAACAGTACCCTTACTTGATAGGCGTGGTATGCTGGAAAGCGATCGACGTCATTTTCGCGCGAAGAAAGCGACATAGTAAACAACAATGGACAGACAGCAGATCTTGTTCGTGCTTCTCGGCATGTTTGTCACTAGAAATAAGCGCTGGCATATATGCGTTTCCAAGAACCCAATGCAAAAAATCCGAAGCCAAAGCCGACCCAGGAGAATGATCCCGAGGACGCGAGTCCAGCAATTCTGCTAATGGAAAAGCGCGTTCTTGAACGCGGGACTCTACTCGCTCTGGCTCTGTGACTCCGGTTATCTCTGTATGTTCATTTTAGGCAACAGTAAAATGAAATATGTTATAAAACACCACTCTGCTTCTTTTCGATTTCATTTTAATACATTTTAAACATTCTAAAGCACACAAATGTGGTTCAGGCAACGCATAGCCTTGATTATATTCACTGCATGTATTTAACGTTATATTTATAACAAAACTAAATATAAAACAACCCTGCCTCTTTTCGTTATATTAAACATATTCCAGGCAATATGTAATGTATTCCATATCGCATTGGTACAAATGTTGCAATAAACAACATTACAAATGATCTTGCAATAAAATTTAAAAAAGGAAAAAATCTCTTTTGTTGAATTTCAGTTTTATCAATAATAGCCATTATAAAAGTATAAGTAAAAGGTACAAAAGATATACAGTAAAGCTTAAATAACATCAAGAAACAATTCAGTCAGTGAAATATACAAATTCAGCGCTCAAAGATATGAAACTTCACGTAGACTTCTGCCAAAAACTATTGGCCAGGGAACGAATTATAGTTTCACGAGACCAAAGATCACCTGTAAGGTTTATACAAGACGAACTATATATCATGTTCAACCACTACAGAGACGTGTCAGCCGAGTCAGCGGCAAACATCAGAACGGCTAGCCGAGGAAAGGCTGCTCCAGGCGGGGGACACGAGCGCGAGCGTCCGGTGATCGCTTGGAATGGATCTCAGTCAAATTATCATAAATCTATAAATGAACCACAGATTTGAGCTTTAAAAAACTACTTTCTCGCCTGAAATACTCTTAAAACTACATTTCGTGGCACAATAACAGTAGAATTTTATTTCAACTGTATGCTTCAAATGCCCTTGTAGCACGCGCGAGTGACGATCCTCTGTCCACCAATCACCGTTCTGCAGTGAGTCTAGCTCCACCTTTTAGTACCCTTTCACTGTGCTAGGTACCCCAACGGAAGGGTACCCAAAAAGTGGTACGGTACGGTTCGGCTTTTTGGTACCATTCACAAGTTTTGACAGTGGAAACGCAAATAATTGCGTACCGAACCGAACTGTACCGTACCGTACCACTCAGTGGAAACGAGCCATAAGAAGGCTATTGAAATAATGATCTGTTTGTTGGAGGTCTGTCATAATGAAAGTGAAGGTTGAAATGTATGGAAAATTGGTTTGGAAACTCTTAACTCTTATATTTTGCAATATTGTCACTAGTTGTATGGAAACTACACACTTTACCATGAATTTGATAGACTATGAGAGATGGAAAAATGGTCTGTTGAGGATTTCATAATGTCCAAGATTATGTCTAACTTGCTATAGATTTTTGTTCCCTTAAAAATTAATAGAAGATATCATTTCAATGTTGACTTTTTGATTAATGCAGAGTGGACTGCACTTTCACATGAAGCCTAGTGAGGCTAAAGGCCACAAAACATATTTAGCATATTTACCAAATCAGACTAAAGCTACGGTCAGTTACTGTTGTTCAGTGATTTTTCACGGTCGAAATCGAGTCAGTTCAATAGAAATCTGTGTATTTTCGGCAGAGGGATTTCCTCACACAGGTTTTTGATTGGGTTCAAGTTGGTTATGCAAATTTGCCTGTCTGACTCTGAACAAAAAAAAAATCGGCTTGGTTGACTTAACGGCTGAAGGGGTTGCAGAAGTAACGGCTGAAGGGTGTTGTTAGGCACGATGTGGAACGGAGTTACTTATTCACAGTACAGCACTTCCCTCGAGTACCTTATTGCTTTTAATAAACGGTTATCACACAATACAAATATTAAAGTAAAAAAAAATGTATTAGTGTAACTTTCATGAAGTAAAATCACTAAAAGCCTTCCTTCCGCTAGAAAAAAATAGTCCCTGATCATGAATAACAACAACGTTCCAATATGTAATATCAAAGTCCTTTTAGGCATATAAATAGTCTCTGGTAATATGCATGAAAGCTCAAATAAATACAAATAGAACCGTTGGGTGAATCGGTCATAGCCGTGTTTTAACATGAATAAAGCACAGCTATTGACCAATCAGAATCAAGGATTGGAACTAACCGTTTTATGAGCATCACTACGTTATTGATAATGGATTTTTTTTTTTTTGCCTGCCAGATTTTGCTGAAATTTCTCTGTTACTGAACCTTAACCAAGAAAGGGACTGGGGATGTGCAATTGATTCCTTTCAATTTGTGCTGTTTGTGAGGTCGTATAAGATTGGCTAGCATGAAAAGATTATAACAGATGCTAAGCTCATTGCTACATTAATTACATTACATTTCCATGGGTTTAAAGTTGACTTTATGATCTTTTCCATTCTCAGTGTCAAAGACATTCATGGATTTGGACTTTCTCCTCTGTTCTTTGTTGCTCTGTCTGACTCTTGCTCACAAACACATACACAAACATTCTCAAGGCGTTCTAGTGGGATAAATCAATGTCTCGGCGAGGAGTCAAAGAGCCCCATTAATTGAGCTTCTTTCAGTTTGATCTTCCTGTTTACCTACTGGCCCACTAATGCTCTGACCATAATAACTCAGACACGACGTGGGACGGTCGTGTGAAGAGATATATTATAGAACTACAGTACAGTCATGCTCACACTGTCTCAGATATATTTAAGGGTGAGTTCATAGTGTATTTTGGGAAGTACTGCTGACTCTCACAGACTGGAACGCTGGTGTCGGTAGTAACTTCAAACATGAAGGTTTCTGCTATAGTCTGTGTTTTTATTTCTCCTGTTGCTTACCCGTTTGCAAATGCGCAGGCGTTGATCTGAGCACTTGGCCAATTGAACATACTTCCATCCGTTTACTTAACTGTGTTGGGGGAATTTCCTGTTCGTTTCTGCCATCAGGAATGGTTCTGAGTTGATGAGAGGTGGTTGCTTTTATAAAGTCCAATTGCCTATTGGTAAAGTCAAAAAAAGATATTCTGCTCACTAGATATGGCTCAGGTGAGCAGGGACGTGCACAGACATTTTGAGGGGCAGGGGCTCAAGTGAAAAAAAGAGCACTTCTCATAATTTTTTTTTAAATTTATTTTACTTTTTTAAACAAAAACTATATATATTAACAACTCTAATATTTTTAAAAAATATTTAAAAAGTTAATTAATTTTATCTTCCTCACACTCATAGAAATATTTAAAAAGTTAATTAATTTTATCTTCCTCAAACTCATGTTTAATTTTCAAAAGATGTCTACAAAATAATCAGTTCACACAGAAATCATGGTCTCCTTAGTATTCATAGGTTTATAGAGCAGCAAAGGAAACCATGCCACAGTGTGTCAATCAAGTACATATTTGATATACACCTGATTGTGACATGGACTTCACATTTGAGGGAGAACTGTATCATCATCAAATAAAACCTTCAAAATCCACATTTCGAGTTTGTTTCTTTTTGCATCTGTAGATTTCTTCTAAATTCACCAATTTAGATTTCTAAACTTCAGGGGAAAGACTCTAGATGTAGCTATGTAAGTCGTTAACTTTAATAATAAAAATTTTAGGCCATACAAATTCATAAAAACGTCCGGATTTTCCATACAAGGCCATAAATTACATTTAGCCACGTCTTAAATTGATATCCTCATTCATTCATTATCACTAGCCTATACAATTTTTCGCGATAAAACGATATCAAGTTCGAGTCAAAATTGTCAATACTCGATATCAATATAGAGTTCGATAAACATTCGATAATGTTTATGTGGCAAAAGCACAACGAAACTCATTTAAAGCGCGCGCCTCACGGACTGTTTATCCGCTCGGCTCGAAGATCCAAACGGCAGCGCGAGCTCACTAGAGGTGACGCGTTTACTCTGATCGGCGCTTCAGAACTCCTGACCTGATATTTAGTTACACTATGCATTAAATATATTTGTTTGACAGGGAAACTGTGTGCAAATAGTAATATGTATTTTCTTAAAAATAAAATAAAAAAGCACCCCAGAAAAAAAGGGCACTTTCTCTCCAAGAATAAAAAGGGCAGGTGCTCAAGCCCCCTTTGATGTCTGTGTGCACGTGCCTGCAGGTGAGGGACCTGAGTCGTATCGTGACTGGAATATCTTGAAGGTTTTTTGAAGAACTTTTTTGAGTCTTAGGTCTGTGAGACTTTTTTGTTTGCTGGCAGAAATCATGAATCTGAATGCTTCGAAAAGTAGTACTTGGGATGCATGATTTAAGGAAAAATCTAATTGCAATTTATTAAAATTTTCTTCTAAGAATTATGGTTTGCGATTCAAAACAAAGCACCAGGGGCCTGTACCTTGATGATAGTTGAACAAACTCAAAACCAAACCAATCCAACAAGGCTTTGTTGGTACCATGATGCTGATCACCAACTTTCTCTGTCAACTCTGGCTTTGATCTTGAGTTTAGGTGCTTAGGTGTGACATCAGTAGTGAACAGCCAATCACATGCTGAGAAAGTGAAACTCATTCCAAACTTGTGAGAGAAGCAGCGCATTTCACTTATTAAATAAAATTATCAAAATATTCAGAATTAAACAAATTTACACCGCAAGAGGAAAATAGCTGGCTATGAAAGAGGACAACTAAAATAAAAAGTATTGGTACTGTATATTAGTGCTAGTAAAAGTTGTGAAGTTAGTTTATACAGTTGATAGAGGTATAGAGAGAATTGACCTTTTAAGCTCACATGTAGTCATTTTATTGCTTTATCTATTGATTCAAAATCGTTTTAATATTACCTTTATATATTTATTCATTTAAACTTTGTGTAATAATAATTGATGAACTAAAATTGTACATGTGTGATTGATTATGGGTATAATAATTACATAAATAATTTCTAAACATACAAATTTTATTATTCTAAATACGATTTTGTCTTTTAAAAACCATTTGCTATGTGGTGACCTTTAATTTGGAGTAGAAACAGGTGAAGTGACTTTATCGCATCAGACATGTGTTACTTTGCTCACTGCTGATTGGTCCAAGTTCGTTTTTCAAACTCTAATCTGGAACAAAACCTGCCCCGGACCAGGTAAAAGCCAGGGTTGCCACAAACTAAACTGAAATATATCGGGCTAGCCACCTAAACCGACTTCAAGTATATTCACAGTTCTGACTATAAAATAATAATACTTATTATTGTGTCTAAAATAAAACAAAATAAGAAATGTTATTATTGCAATATTTCACAATTTTATATTTTTTAATAACTTTTAATTTGTATATATTTTTTTTATTATCTAACTGCTCTGAGCGGCTCATGTGCGCATACACTCTAAAAAAAAAGGTTCTTCAGGGGTTCTTTGCGGTGGTCATGGTGCTATATAGCACCACTAAGCCCAGTTTGGTTCTTCAGCGGTTCTTCAGTGGTTCTCTGGGGTGGTTAACATGCTCTATGGCACCTCTTATGGTTCTAGGTAGCACCATATGAAAAGATAAGTGCTATATGGCACTTAAAGTGGTTCCCCTATGATTACAAGCCAATGAACCACTTTTAGTGCTATTTAGCACCATTTTTTTTAGAGTGTATAGTTGGCTATATTTATTAAATCAAATCGCAAGCCTTTGCAATCTAATAACCGTGCTAAGCCATATAATTGTTTTCAGGGTTTTTTTTTTTAAACTTACTCGTGGCCACATGATTGAGGAATCATTCATATCTGTAGTACAAAATACAAATGGTGTTGGATGAAATCTTTGCACAGGGCAGCAATTGATGGACCATATCTATATCAGAGATGCCCTGATACTGCAGTCAGGAAGACATTGGAGGGAGTTATGCACGAGGGATTGTGGGAAATAGTTGAGCAATCCTGTGTGATATTAAAGAGTTGAAATGCAGTTGTTTTTTCAGTAACTGACGGATGAAGCAGATGACAAAGCAAAGCAGACGAGGGAGAAATAGTTGCTTCGAGGAAGCCGCTTTGTGACGTTTGTGTACTTGAGACATGATGAGTTCCATCAAGACTTCTGGCTGGATCTGAAATTTTTTTTTAAAAAATGAAATGATTACCCTTCAAATTGTGAAAATTGAAAACGCGCCCAACGGAAACACTTCAATTTCTAAAACTCCCATATATTACAATAAAGTTTTTATGCTCTCATGAGGTTGTTTTTAGCCAATTCGAAACATTTTTTCGCATTTATAGGTCACCTGGCGTACGTAAAAGTTCTTTAAAGAAGGTGCGATATTTTTGGAAGATGACGACACCGAGTTCTTTATTAAATGAAAAGACTAAGGAATTACGAAAATACTGGATTCTAAACAACAAAGAAATGCCACAATTTATCAAGACATGATAGGAGGGAGAAACACTCCCAAGCTCCGAAGTATAAGAGGCTTTCCTTGCCATAAATGCTTGGATAACAAGCCTACGTCTCCTTCGAATCAAAATAATAACTGGTGTGGTGGCTGCGATATATGTAGTCCTACCAATTGGAATTGTATTTAATATCTAAAATTTACAATTTTACTAATGTGAATGTCATGTTGTACTGTTGACAGAATGATCTTTTGGTTTGTGACCATCAAGTTTGGAATACAAAGATGATAAACAAATGATATTGGTGTGAATTAAAGGGTTAGTTTCGCACCAAAATGAATAAAATTGTCATTCCAATCCAAACCCATTTGTTCATCTTTGAAACACATATGAAGATCTTTTAAATGAATTCTCAGATTTGTCTCTCTATTGACAGTCCATGCAACTACCACTTTGTCACTTCAAAAAGTTAATGAAGATATCGTAAAACTAAATCCATGTCAATTGAGCGTGTTTCTTCAGAAAATTTGGAATAAACCGATCACTTTATATGATGAAAAGATTGAATTTAGCTTAATTATTGAATCAAACTATTTCAGAAAAAGTGGTAGTTGCATAGCTGTCTATGGAGGGACATAAATCTCTCAGATTTGATTAAAAATAGCTTCATTTGTGTTTCAAAGATGAACAAAAGTCTTGAGACGTGAGGGTGAGTAAATGATTTGGTGAACTATCCCTTTAAAGGTTTTCATTTTATCTTACCATCAACATTATTAAATTAATTAAAATACACACCATTTTTGCAATGGATTTCCAGCAAAATAGCTACATTGTGGCATATAAAGTGATGTCAAATTAGATTTTGGTCATCGTAGGCTGATGCTTTCCCCATGTTGGGAGTTGCGATGAGTCATCCAGTGTGTTTTCTCTATATAAGATCTGACCTGAGCATTAACACTCAGTCCAAATGTACATTCTTTAATGAATGAGCTTTTTCTTCACAAACATCGACACACACACAAACAGTGACACTCAAGCTGCTCAACTCTCAAAGGCCTTAATGAAATTGTGTCTCCCTGCCTCCTGAATCTCAAGACTAATTTGATCAGAGAGGTATTTCATGAAAAGCCTTTTCATCCTTTCTGCAACATTCTCAAACACCAAAACACATCTGCTCACTGATTTCAGATCAGCTCAAGGTTAAGGTTTATGCTCAGGGTACATTACTGCATGTTTTCTATGTACGACGTTCTCAATATAATTCATAATCCCACGTTTATAATGAACTATGCGTTGTGGTTATTGTGTTATTACAAACATGTACGCAGGTGTTAAAGTTAACGTGGTAACACTACACTAGCTTATTTTTGTAGATGGTTTATAACACTGTCTGTTACTGATTAAAAAGTAATGTAAAAAAAATCGAATTGATACGGTTGCACAGATGTGTCCTCAGAGCCAGTCTTTCTCCAAAATATACACTCAACTGTTGTCAAGGCAACACTCCACGTACGTTGTGTCAAAATGCCGGTAGAACAGAGGGGCGAGTGAGCGAAGCTCATTATCATTTAAAGGCATTTTCACTGCTGAAAACCGCACAGCTTTTGACCAGGTAAAATTAGTGTTTTCTTACAATACTAATGAGAAATTTTAATTAAATTATATTACAAAGTTTTCATTTAGACCCTAAAGAATCATATTAACTTGTATAAAATGGCACCTTTAATATGTTTCAAGTTGATATAGATAGGCATGAGATTACAGTGATGGTTTTAGAAAATTCTGTCATTTACTCCCCCATTTGTCATTTAAACCTGTAGCTATGACTCTCCTCTGTGTTACACAAAAGAAGATATTTTAAAGAATGTTTCAGTGTCCTTATAATGAAAGTCAATGAGGCTAACTATTGTTTTGGACCCCACTGACTTTAATTATATGGTCAAAAACAAGTGAAACAATGTTCACTTTTTGGGTGAACTATCCTAAAGGGTGTTGTATGTTTCTCTGCACAACATGACATCACGACTTTTGCGTAAACATACACGCCACTTTCGAGTCAAGTGGCGTGTTATCTCTACGCATTTTGAGCTATCCGCGTGTATCCGCGTGTATGCGTGTATGTCTACGCCATTAACGTGCGCGTCATTCCGCGTGTCTGTACACGCGCGTCAAATGTCCAGTCATAAATTCCATTAACCCCAGTGACGGTTAAGTTTAGGGATATGGTTGAGGTAAGTCATATCTTTTTTTTCACTAGGATGGTAAGGGAACAGTCATAAATGCCATCAACCCCAGTGACGGTTAGGTTTAGGGACGGGGTTGAGGTAAGTCATATATTTATATAACGTTAAGTCAACGGCGTTCATAAACACGCTGAAAAGCGATTATGCGTCTTGATAGCACGCCAAAAATGGAAATACGAATTGGCGTGTCATACACACGCTACTTCATGAGATCAGTCTGCTCTGCAACACATTCTCACCCCAAGGCGTCACCTTTGACCATGCTTCAATATTTGACGTTTTAGGCGCCCTTTAGCGTCACTTACTTGACGCGATCCTACGGCGTCACCTAACTGACGCTAAAGGAAAGCGTCAGTTAGAGGACGCGGTTAGGTTTAGGTGTGGGGTGGGGGTAGGGTACACGCGATCCTGGGGCGTCATCTAACTGACGCGAAAGGACGCCTAAACCGTCAAATATTGAAGCATGGTCAAAATGCTCCCAAGGCGTCAGTTAGGTGACGCCTTGGGGGTGAGAATGGGCTGTTCTCTACTAAAGCATTAAAATGCTATAATATGTTTGCATATTTGAGGTAACACACTAAGTTCACAAACTCATTTCTCTGAAAAACTCTCATTTACTTTGAAATTTGCATTTCCAGGCTGGAATTTTTGTTTTGGTCTGTGATACTGCACGTTGCCAATTGTCCTCGTCCATTGGACTCGTTCCTGTTGCGTGTGCTCAAACTGGCAACCCGTGTGAGGTTTGAGCACACGCGACGTCTGAGGAGCAGGTGGCGAGAGTAACGACGATTTCCAATATTTTAAATTCGACTGCAGTACATGTTTGACCACTAGTTGTCATTCTTACATAGGCTACTGCACCTTTAAATATAGACCTTATTCACAGCAGCGCCATCTTTGATTTTTAATGGGAGCGAAAGCGAGGCTGTGAGGGGCAGTCATGCATGTCTTCAATGGGCTGTACCGTTGTTTAATGTGTTTTTGGATTGTTCTGCTCATGAAACACTGGAAAAATATCTTTCCAAGAAATTTCAGTTGACAAACTCCCGATAACTCCCAAGCTTTTTACAGAGGATGCCATTGGAAACACGGCAAGTCTATTCCCCACAGCCTCACTTTCATACCTGTCATGGCGCTGCTCTGAATAAGTAGAAATGTTTCTTGAGCAGCAAATCAGCATATTTGAATGATTTCTGAAGGATCATGTGACACTGAAGACTGGAGTAATGATGCTGACAATTGAGCTTTGCATCACAGGAATGTATTCTTTTAAAATATATTAAAATAGAAAATGGTTCTATTAAATTGTAATAATATTTCACAATATTAGTGTTTTTAACCACTGGAAAATATTGCTCAAAAAAATAAAGCTATCAGAAGATATTTGTATATTACTTTTAGGCTGGTTTCATGATGTTTATTTAGGTATTATGAGGGTTCATTCGATGGTTCAATCCATTCCCTAAACATTAATGAGAAGTAGTAATAGTGATTTTGCAAGCACACCGTGAATCTGTATTATGTCTTTTAGAGCAGTATAACAATAGGAACGAGAGGGGCCCAGACATGCCTCCTATCCTAGAGATGGTGTGTTTGTTTAGTGAAAAAAAGCAGATGACGATGATCTGGAAAGAAAAAGGGCACAAATTCCTGGAGATTTCAGGCCATGCTTTGAGGAAGCAGGCATTAGAAAACATGAGACACGTAAACGTGTTCGATTTAAAAAAAAAAAAAAGAGCCAGTTTGTGATGTTATAAAGCATGATGGGTGTTTTTCTGAAGGGGATGAAGGAATGTGAGGAGGCATGTGAGAGCAGGAGGTGCTCATAAAGGAAGGAGGAGGAGACCTGTAATGCTCGACTCCAGCAGCGTCCCACTGGAGTTCACATTCTCTCATGCTCACTTTAACAGTCATGTTCTCCCACCCAAACGCACATAAGCATCGAATTCAATTCAGTTCATAAGCAAATTCAACCGGGCACGTTTATGAATTTTTAAAGAGAGCAAGCAAGCCAAATGTTTCAAAGTAGAACGCTTCACACACACTCCAGAATATCACGGAAACATGCAGGTCACATTTCACCATAAAATGAATGGATAAAGTTTTACAGGCGAAAATAAACCCTAAAAATAATTCCTCCTTAATTCATTTTTCTGTAATGCATATATCTATTTGAAAATATAAATATTATAAAAAATATATATTTTTATATTTTTTATAAAAATATTTAAATAATTTGTATTAAAAAATGACTTATTAAGTAAATTGTGAAATATCCTTCCTTTACACTGATATTAATGAGAATTTATTTTGTTTAATTGCCATGAAAATAATGCCACAATGTACATTACTGTTCAAAAGTGACGGTAAAGACATTTCGGTGACAAACAAAACTTGTGTTTTTAAAATATATTCATATAGAAAATCGTTATTTAAAAATTGTTAACAATATTTTACAATATTACTGTTTTTGATCAAGTAAACTAAGCCTTATAGCATAAGATATTTCTTTCAAAAATCTTACCAACCTCAAACTTTTGAATGGAATTGGTAAAATATGCTATTTCCTCAATTAGCTTTTTTTTTTCTTGAGGAAAAATGTTAATATTTTTTAATGATTTTAGAGTGAAATATTACACAGGCATGTTCATGTCGGGTATAGTGAGATTTACCTAAGGAGGATACCACATCAGACAGACACACACACACTTGGCTGTGGGGAGATAACATCGGTTTCACACCCAAACAATCACTAAGTGGAAAAGCTGGAAGTGAAACACAAGGCCTTGACCTCTCCGACCTCTTCCTCTCCTCTCACCAATATCTCAAACGCCTCCGACATTTCTAATTAGATCGAAAACTCTCCTCCTAATGCCCATCGATTCTTCTTTTTTTCGCTCTATCTCATCTCTGAGACTCTCCTTCCCTTTGTCTTGTCCTGCTGTTGATGGGCTTTGTTTGTATTCCCTATATTTAACTCTCCCACACTCTTGTTCTTGATGGTGTTCAAGTCAACGGTCTTTATTTTTGTATCCCTTGAGTTAGTGAATTAGATCAATAACAACATGTATTAAAGTTCAGTGTGTGTGTGTTGTTTTGTAGCATTTGCTTTCTAATGATCAGATGCACAATTTTCACCTGCCTGGTGATAAAACGGGATCCGAGTCATATTTAGAGACTTGGTCACAGGACTCTTTGACATGGATAGTGCAAGATGGTTATGATTTATTATTGCATTAGGTTGTAAAATTTCAAGCCCATAAATACTTAAAGAGATAGTTCACTTTAAAATGAAAATTCTGTCATCATTTACTCACCCTCAAGTTGTTTCAAACCTGTATGCATTTCTTTCTTCTGCTGAACACAAAGGAAGACATTTTGAAGAATGTCAGTAACCAAAGAGTTAACTGGAGCCATTGACTTCCATGCTGTCTTTTAAAAGGAACTATCCCTTTAAGTTTTTCTGGGCTTGAAATTTGACTTCCATGAAAGTCAATGTGTTCAGCAGAAGAAAGAAATGATACAGGTTTGAAACAACTTGAGGGTGAGTAAATGATGGCAGAATTTTCATTTTAAAGTGAACTATCCCTTTAACTTAATCTTTCTTGGAAACAGAAACCGCGTCATACAAGGTTTACTGACCTCTGGATTAGTTTTATCTGTTTATGACTTTACACACACACACACACATACACATCACTGTCCCATCTGTATGGTTTGATCGTGTTTATGACTGTTTTATTTCTTTTTTGGAAGTAATTAGTCAATTAGCATTAAGTGCACACATATTTATATGTACAACTCTCAGCATGCAACCTACGCACAGCATCCCTAAAATTATATCAAAGTCATGCATAAAAATATCTAGATATCATTGCATCAACATAATACCAGAGCCGGACAGTAATGGAGTACATTTACTTGAGTACAGTACTTAAGTACAATTTTGAGGGATCTGTACTTTACTCGAGTATCATTTTTGGGGAGTACTCATGACTTTACTCAAGGACATTTGAGAGGGAAATATTGTACTCTTTACTCCAATACATTTCTATCCATAACTATGAGTATGAGTAACTACTTCTAAATCAATTTTCTGAATATTCAGAAATTTTCTTAAATGTTAAGTAAAGCAACATGGTAAAACTTGATTTTACTTTTAATTCCTTTTACATTCTCCAAGGTATTGACATTAACATTTTTCATAACTCCAAGTAGGACGTTTCTGTTCATAAATGTAAGCACTGTGGTAGTAGTAATGCAATATTTAGATAATGTACTCCTGTACTTTGATAGTTTTAGATAGTACTTTGGTACTTTTACTCAAGTAGACATCTGACTGTAGTACTTTTACTTGTACTTGAGTAAAATTTAGCAAGGGGTATCTGTACTTTTACTCAAGTAACAAAGCTGTGTACTCTGTCCGCCTTTGCATAATAACAACCCAAGTGTTGAGTTGGTATTGTTCGGACACACCTCTTAATTATTGAATTGAGGTGTTTCAATTAGACCCATTGTCACAAGTGTTTACAATCAAACACCTAGCCATGCAGTCTGCAATTTGCAAAAAAATGGTTGTTCAGAAGAGCTCAGTGAATTCAAGCATGCTACTGTAATAGGATGACACCTTTGCAGTAAGTCAGCTCAAAATGAAATTGAGTCACAGATGAAATTCACAAATTCCATCCCTGCAAGATATGCCACGGCCAACTGTAAGTGCTAGTATTTGAATGTGGAAGTATATAGGAACAGCAGAAACTCAGCCACGAAACATAAGACCACACAAAGTTACAGAGCGGCGTAAAAGTCGCCAACGCTCTGCTGATTCCATAGCTGAAGAGTTCCAAACTTTCACTGGCGTTATTGTCGGCACAAAAACTGTGCGCCGGGAGCTTCATGGAATGGGTTGGTTGGTTTGGTTTGGCAGATGGCAGGAGAGCATTACCTACCTGAATTATTTTGGGCTAACAGTAACGTTTGGACTAGTGGGGGTGGGATGATGGTACGGGGCTGTTTTTTACAGGTTAAAAAACAGACCCCATAATTCCAGTGAAGGGAATTCTTAATGTTTCCACATATACCAATACATTTTGGACAATGCTGTGCTTCCAACTAGGGATGTGCCAGAATCTGAATACCTTATTTATAAAGGTGTGGATAATGGCTTCAAAATTAACATCTAATTCTACTGAATAATAGGAAAAAACATTCGCCTGACACTGTTTGCTCGATATTATATATAATGTTATACATAAAACTCTTTTATTATGCGTAAATCACTACACAATGAGTGTGTGAAGTGAATGAGAATAAAATCTACAAATGAAAAGAGCGCTTATCAAATAGCTGCGTTGCCGTCTCTGTGCATCTCTCAAAAATCAAAGCTTGGCAAGAGTAATATCAACTAAACACATCATACACATTTTCTACTATTTGATATGTCTGTTTAAATGATTCAAACCTTGTACTATATGATACACGAATGAAATGAGCACAGCATGATCTCTAATCAAATAGCCTCATTTCTATCGCTGCGCGTCTGTCAAGAGTAATATAACTAAAGCTGGGCACACATTACAAGATATTCAAGGCAATTTTGGACCGATTTCTCCCCTTCTGTCAATCCAAGTCCCTATAATCATCATGATGGTTCTACAGATTATTTTAGCAAATTTTTCTGTGTTGTGAGGTGTATTAAAGGCATAGTTCACTTTGGAATTAATTTTTGATATGTTTTAGCTCACCTCAAGTGCATCCAAGATGTAGGTGTCTTTGTTTCCACAGTATTTTCAATTTTGATGTTTTTAGATCAAACCGTTTGTGTCTCAGTCATATAATGGAGGTCTATGGGGTCCACCTCAAAGAGCATGCACAAATTAAACCTGATTCACTCGTAAATGTAAGAATTCTCGTAAATGTAAATTCACACATTGATGGCCTAAGACACGAAACGAGCGGTTTGTGTGAGAAAACGAACAGTATTTATATCGTTTTTACCTTTTGTAACCACAGCCACGTCCAACTGATCTGAGGGCACGGGTGCTTTGTGGCTGTGGTTACAAGAGGTAAAAACGATATAAATAATGTTTGTTTTCTCACACAAACCGCTCGTTTCATGTCTTAGGCCATCAATGTTTACTAACATTTACGAGTCATTGAATCAGGCTTAATTTGGACTTCTCTGTGCATGCTCTTTGAGGTGGACCCCATAGACCTCCATTATATGACTGAGACACAAACGGTTTGACCTAAAAATATCAAAATTGAAAATACTGTGGAAACAAAGACACCTACATCTTGGATGCAATTGAGGCAAGCTAAAACATATCAAAAATTAATTTCAAGGTGACCTATCCCTTTAAGAGTGACTGAATCTGGTCGGAAGAATGTGTTTAACCATAACAAGAATATCGTTGTACATTGAGACATTATAGATTATTAAAAAGTCATTACTTTTACATATAATTGTTAGAAATTATTCCTATCAATATATATATTTTTTAATTCCTAGTAATCTATTAGTCTGCATTTACATTGCACGTATCTATTTTGACATTCCATATTTTTTTTTCATATGTTGGTATCACTGTCAATTGCAATTTCGAGAGCAAATCCTGCTTTTACATGAAAATGTCACTCACAAAACGTTACACTGTGTTATTGGCCTTTCCCCCATTTTATCAGCATGAAAAACAATACTTTTATTCAATGGTTTATTGCTTGGAAAGGGCAAAAGAGCACTCACTTTACTAGCTCTAAAAAGCTGTCACTCATCTCAGATCGCAAGCTTACAACCTATTAGATAAAAGGCCTTGGCTGCATCTGTGTGCGTTTGTAGTTCTCTTGGAGATTCCTGCTTTTACAGCTTGACTCTAGGCATTCAAATTCCACAGGTCTGCCTTGTGTGTATCCACACTAAACAACCTCTGCTGAAAGTGCCGTTCTGCCCACCAGTGTTCTGCTCGCAGTAAATGCACCACTTGTGTGTCTGAATGCTTCTTTTATAAATCATCGACATTACAATCAACGTTTTTTTCCCCCTTTCTGAAAGTGTTGCTGTGCTGTTTAGGTGTTCAAGTTGGTTGGTTAATACTTTGCATGAGGGGTTTGTTGAACTGAGTAACAGCAATGCTTCCAAGAGGAATCGTTAAGATTGTTTTCAAGATATAATAATCAAATTAGCTCATAATATTCACCTAATTGCATTCATTGGTTTAATAATTTAACTGCCGTTCAATTCTGGCGGACTGAAAGGGGTTTCCAAGGACACTGCTGGGTTTTTCCCAGCCGTAGACAGACGCTCTGACCTGTTGGTCCCAGAGGAAGAACTGTCATCAGACATCCATGGCTCCTCAGGCTGAGATGCTGCTTTGTAATTAGCCACTCTGAGGTTTGCTGTAATTATTGACTTAGACTCGTATCTTAACCCATTTCCTCTTCCTTTGGATGTCTCCTCTTCCGTCCCCATTCTCTTTGTTTCTTATTGTATTTGTAAATGTGTGTTCAGAATGCTGTACTATACTATTTTTGCAAAAGTGTTAAGCAGTAATGTGCAAAAATGCAAATTAACCATGTGTACACTTGCATAATTGCTCAAGTCATTTCTATTCGTAGATAGAACAGCATTTATTTGAAATGGAAATCTTTTGTTGCATAATAAATTACTTTACTGTCACTTTTGATCAGTTTAATGCATACTTGCTGAAAATCAAAATCTCATTGACCTAAACCTTTGAACACTGGTGTACACCACTTTTGGCTGCGTAGCTCACAGAGGAGACAAATTAGTAGACGTGACCTCAGGCCAAGTGACCTCTGACCCTTGCTATGCTGTTTCCTATGTAGGTCAGTCGTGGCAAAGGGTTTAACATCTGGAGTTCACATGCTCCACTGTCTGAATGCAGCAGCTTCTTGTGGATCGTACTTCCTGCCTTATAGCAACCAGCTCTTACCCCACACACGGAGTCCGTTAACCCTTTGACACAAGATGCCGCCACCTGTTAGCACTCTGTATTTGGGGATGTCACCTTAAAGGAGAACTCCGGTCAATTTTAATATTGAGCTAATTTTTTTGTACATTTGGAGTGCTGTCAGTACAGACAAAAACGAGAAAAATCTGTGTTGCCTACAACGTGTTATCCTCTTTTTAAAATTCGCACCGTGTTGACTTCAATGGGGCCAGTTCTAAACCTGCTTTTAGCCTTTTAACATCCTTGATTTGTCATTACAAAGTGCACAGCCATGTGAGTGGTGTTATTAGGAGTAACCACGGTCAATCTGACTGCAGTAGATGTGAAAGATATTACTAAAAATGATCCACAGTAGTCGATTGTCCAGTTTGCGGGTGCGATCATTGTTAACTAAATGATGTTCAACATCTGATTCGGATGATCTACCCATTTGAGCTGATATTCACAGAACACCACACAGCACCGTCATCGGCTGACAGTCAGAGTCTCCACTGTTGCTTAGTTACCAATGATCGCGTGCGCAAACTCGACAATCGACTACCGAGGACTAAAGTTTCTGTCAGCATCTGTGACGTCACGTGGGCAAGTACATTTGCATTTGACTGCCTCCAGAGCAAGACATCAAATAGTTACACATCATCACACTATAAGCCCCGCCCACTGGCATGCAGTTGCTTGGCTACACTGAATGTGAGTGTCGCCAAAAGCAAATAGAAGCCATTATAGTCACTGATGCTGTCTATACTGAATACAGTACACAGATGCTCGTTCAGTTTCTGACATAATCCTCATGTTTGAGTCTGTTGACAACGGGACAAATGCAAGAGTGAAAGAGCGTTCGCTTAGACGTGTCGTTTAAACAGGTCGTTTGCGTCTCTGTACCGATATCAGAACGATCCTAGCGTTGGACATAAGTGGATGGATTATTTTAATGTCGTCCCAGATCATTCATTGCCAATAGCGTTGTTTTTATATGTAAATGTTGGTATTTTTTATGTTTATATTTATATTATATTAAATATATTAAAAGGGTCATGATATAAGAAATCAAATTTGCCCTGATCTTTTGACAGATGCACGTTCAGTTTCTAACATAATTCATAATCCTGTTTGAGTCTGTTGACAACAGGACAGATACAAGAGTGAAATAACGCATCTATATGTTTGTTCAGAGTGTAAACGAGGCACATCGTAATAGAGAGTTTCATTTTCGACGAATGATGAAGCAGCCGTATTGGATCAGCTGCATCACAAACCGCAAGTAAATTATTTCAAAATGTATTGTCTGTAAATGACGGTTTTATATGGAAAATGTTTTCAAAACACGTACTCTCATGCAATAGAGAGTGGATGTCAATACCGTTTGTTTTTGGGGTGAAAAACGTCATACTATAGGTGAACTTCAAGGAACTAATTAAAATGATTTTTAAAAATCTGTTTCATGACCTTTAATGCAAACATATAATCATATTATTTATATATTTTCTTTTGCGTTCTAGTGTAAGTGGGTTTAACATTACATCCAAAGTCGTCTGGCAGTGTGTTGTGGAATTAAAGACGAAATGGAATGTTAATTGTCAATGAAAATTGCCAAAAGATATTAGTTTCAAAATTGTTCACACCAAATGTGACAACTTTCCATTGGAATCTAAGAAAAGTTTATGGTCCAGGAGTCTTATAATGCAGCTTTGTGACAAGAATTCATGCAGCATGGTGAATAGGCATTTAGGCAGACTATATATAATGATGAAGCAGTAACAGATGAATTTGTTGACTTAAATTTTTACAACAAAGGGGGTTTGTGCAGCAGAAAGAAGATGTGTTGTAACACCTTCTCTTCACAGATGTGTGTGTGGTTGTGCGTACGTGTCTGTCTGTCTGTGATCTGATGTGCATTTCCATTTATATATGCCACTTGTCTAGATATCGACAGGCTAAATGCGTCTCCTCTTCTTATAATTAACAGATTTACTGTTCGCAGAGAGATAGCTCTCGGGCGCTTTTATTTCAGAAAAATGGTATAGTTCATCAAAACGAACAAATGTCCTGATAGTTTGGCATGTGTCCTTGCTGTTCAAGGAGTGAGAAAAAGTTCTGTGGCATGTAGAAGGTTGTTCCAGTGTAGGGGATCTGGCAGACATCAGGCCTGGCTGTGTCTCGCTGTACTGGACCTCAAGGTCACCCTGTGAATGCTCTCACGAAACCCCAGGAGAAGTGTGATGGTGACTTTAAGGCAATGCAATTAGCACCAAGTGCACGTTATCCCTAGTATAAAGCTAGATGATTTTCATTTTCACAGCCCCTTCTCTTGACCACACACTCCTGGGATGTCGATCGTTCTGTTTTCTAGTTCTCTATGCTATGAAATGCATTGAAACCCTTCATGCATTGAGCATTTTTAAAAAACGCACTTGTCCTTCCCTTGTTTTATTTCATCCAAATAGATGATGCGCATTCAACTGATTAATAGGTATTTTGAAGCATTTTAGAGAATTCATTAGGGCTGGGTGAAAATACCGAGAAAAATAGCACAATATCATATCAGTCAATATGGATAATTCTCACGATAAGTGTCAAATCTTTATTTCTTTCAAGTTTGAAGGCAGATCTTTGCTCCAGAGGGAAAGAACTTGACAGTTATTGTGGTTTTATCATCAGACTTCTCTTATCAACGTGACAAACACTTGCGAAACAGGTGAACATTTCACAAATTAATGTTACATGTTTTGTCTCTTAGAAATGCACATTTCACAGTTGCTTGATGCAGATGTAAATTTGCATCAGTTTTTGAGTCACGGATCAGATCAGTATTTGTTATGAAAAACAGTAGCAAAAAGACATTTAGTGCTGTACAAATGCACAAGAATGGCAAAAACAAACAATTGTGTAATTATATTCCACTACTCCTTTACATTTACTGTCTACATTAAAAATATATTACAATTTGATATGAATATCTCACATTTGCAGTTTGTTTCCATTGTTACAGTTTGTGTTACTACAGTAAATTCATGGTAAATGTTTGTGATTTGTGGGTTGAAAAGCCTTCTAACTGTATCATTGTGACGTAATGTTTCTCTTGTTTTCCGCGAGTTGTGAGAATGTTAGTGTGCTTTAATTTGGATTTAAGCTGGTTTAAATCATGAGGCATATGATTTGTTCATATGGGAGAACTCAAAACGCTTTTCACTTCATCTGACAGCGCTGTTTAGTGGTTGTGTGATTGAGACGGACAGCGAGTAAATGCATTTCCCCCTGAGCCCACGCTGCATTGTTTTTTTTGAGCCGAGCTGATGAATGATCTGTGTTGCGTGTTTCAAATGAGTAGCTCTGTTTCGTTACACTTTTTGGTGCATTTGCCATTTAATGTGTCTCATAAGCAACAGAAATAGCAGCGCTTATCAGCAAATTGGTACTGGTGCCTGTGTTGGTTTGCAACAAGCGTTTGCAGTATTATTTGCATAGTGTATAAAGAGAATATCGAAGATTTAGCAAACTTTTGTTATAATTTTAAAGCTACACTGTGTGACTCTTAGTTTATTCTTAGCTAAAAACACTTAGTTCTTTCAAAAATATATGTGCTCATTAATGTATATTTACTTCGTTCAAGTAATAAAGTATTCTTGTGAGTGTATAATATGCCATTGAAAATACATACGGGTAAGGGGTTCTAATGTCGGTCGCCATGTTGCCCCTCCATCTTGAAAGTACATTAGCCAAAGAGGGACATACCCGTTAATTCAAGCTTCGCCTTTCGCGTTTACGTTTGAGTTAACACTCATGGACGAGGTTGAACTGGAAGCCCTGTTAATCTTGGACTACATTGGCCACTGTAGGAGTTAAAACGAAACAGAAACTAATATTCATTGGATGGTCATATACTTTTTGCAATAATTATTGTTAGCATTTTATCGCCCAGCACTAGCATGCGTAAATTAATGTAAATAAAGTCTTAAATCTTCTTCGAACTCTAATTGTGTAATTTTTCAGGCACTTTAGAGATAAAAGATAATTACAAACAGAATCTAGACAAAAAAATAAGGCTTCACATACTGTATGCACACTTGCTCTACTTCTCTGACAGCTTGTGGGACTTATGAAGACATTTCTGGGGGTTTTTTCTAGTACATTCTGAAAATTTCTAGGAAGTGAATGTGTCAGACTCAGTATACGCTGAAATGATTTTGACACTGGGACAGCCCTAGAAATGGTTAACTGCCTGGCCAGTGCATCTGCGAACAAGGAAGCTGATTGAGACGCTGCATCCCTATTCACATATATCTGCTGTGCCGTAAAAATATTTTTCACTGTCGATTGGAAAGTACGTACTTGTAACTAAGTACATAGGAAGAGAATTTGGCAGTATTTGGAATGTCATAAAAATGCATCTTGCATGAATCCATACTTGGGAAAAGAAATACCCAAAATTGTATTTCACTGAGGCACATATGGCATCGTTAAAAATGTGACTTTATAAAGAAATACTTAAAGGCTACAATTTATTGTGTTAATGTGTATATTAATATTAATATTAAAGTCCATTCCATAGGGAGTTATTCTCAATATCATTAATCACTGTTTCTGAACTCCCTGAAACTACGTTTCTGGAACAAACACGTCAAAATATCCCTCATAATTCCTATCCATGACATATGGAAAATAAAGAGTGTGAGGCCTGGTTGAGTTGCATTAGTAGAGTGTGCATTTGATATTGACTTTTTGTATAGTGAATTAGGATGCAGTGCAGATGTGCAGCAGATACTGGTGTCTTCAAAGAAGCCTTTACAGCAGCCATGAACTAGGATGAAGTGTTTGCCGGCCATTAGACCCTCGGAAAGTGAAAAGTGATGAGCAAGCATGTGTGACATACCACACAAAACCTCTTCCCCCATAAACTATGGCGCTATGTAAGCATCTCGCCCTGTTTTGATAGGACGCTGGGTCTGGGCCACAGAGGGGTCCTGTAGTTTGGTTTCCTTTGGAAGTATTTCTGCGGGGAGGGGGAGGTGCGGAAATTCCTGTCTTGCATAAAAGCAATGTCGCCGAGTACACATACGCACACGCACTAATCCCATAAACACAAACCGGCCCCCATAGGATAAGACCGAACCCGCTGTGACATTCCTCCAGCATTTTCAGGCACGCATGCGATGAGTTTAACTGATTTGAAATTGAAATCATGGGATGTAATAATGGGAAAAGGAATTGGAGTCAGTAGAGCGAAGAAAAACAAAACAGTAACTTGATGTTTTTTTTGTCAGCTTGACTCAGACTGTACTCATTTGTAATGCAGTGCAAAGACAATGGAAGTGAAGGGAGATGGATGCATTGCTCAAACCATCATCTGTCTGAAGGCCTCCTTCCCTCTGGCTCGGAAACCAATGCAGTCATACCAGGAAGAATGTTAAAAACACCTTCTCCACAGCCAACTCACAGTCTGATGTGTGAGAATGATGAATAACTCTTGCTGCTCAGAGAGTTTGAGCTTCGAAAATCACAACTGGGATCCTTGTGATCTTATGTTATGATTTAAATTCAGCATGAAACCAACACCGACCCTGTTTAGATTCTTTATTCATATTCTGATTGTGAATGTTATTCTGAAAAATTGGTCTAGGGTTTATTTGGAAATAATTTACACTTTTGCATTTACACTTTTGCAGAGTAAATTGATTAAATTTCACAAAAAAATACAACATAGATGGCAACTAACACGTTGAATTTAACATGATACAGCATACTGTAACTCAACTACACCACGGTTGCATGACTTAGGGCCTGCTCACATATCGTGTCTTTTGCGCGCTCAAATTCATTATTTCAAATGTAGGTGCGCGGTATGCGCGCTCATAATGGAAGCGTCGTGGTCCGACGCGTTCGTTTTTTCCAAGCGCGTATGCGCCGCATCGAGACAAAAACATCTCAACTTTTCAGAATGCCGCAAGCGCACTATAAGCGCACAGTAGGTGACGTGACAAGAACCAACCAGAGCACAACCGCCCTAGTGCTTTGGAAAAAGGAGAATGCGACGCGGCCAGCGTTTTCTACGCGTTTTTCGGCGCAACTTCAGTCTTTACTTAAAAACATTTCCCCTGAAAGCCGAGATGGTCCTCACTGCATAACACTAAATCCAGGGGGAGGAGTTGGATCCAGATATACCTAATCCTACCCATCTCCACCCCTGATCCCTACCCCCACCCCTAATCCGCCTATCTCCGCCAACTGATCCCTAACCCCACTCCTAATCCTACCCATCTCAGCCCCTTGATCCCTAATCCTACCCATCTCCGCCCTCTGATCCCTAACCCCACCCCTAATCCTACCCATCTCCGCCCCCTGATCCCTAACCCCACTCCTAATCCTACCCATCTCAGCCCCTTGATCCCTAACCCCACCCCTAATCCTACCCATCTCCGCCCCCTGATCCCTAACCCCACTCCTAATCCTACCCATCTCAGCCCCTTGATCCCTAACCCCACCCCAATCCTACCCATCTCCGCCACCTGATCCCTAACCCCACTCCTAATCCTACCCATCTCAGCCCCTTGATCCCTAATCCTACCCATCTCCGCCCCCTGATCCCTAACCCCACTCCTAATCCTACCCATCTCAGCCCCTTGATCCCTAACCCCACCCCTAATCCTACCCATCTCCGCCTTCTGATCCCTAACCCCACCCCTAATCCTACCCATCTCCGCCCTCTGATCCCTAACCCCACCCCTAATACTACCCATCTCCGCCCCTTGATCCCTAACCCCACTCCTAATCCTACCCATCTCAGCCCCTTGATCCCTAACCCCACCCCCAATCCTACCCATCTCCGCCCCCTGATCCCTAACCCCACCCCTAATACTACCCATCTCTGCCCCTTGATCCCTAACCCCACCCCCAATCCTACCCATCTCCGCCTCCTGATCCCTAACCCCACTCCTAATCCTACCCATCTCAGCCCCTTGATCCCTAACCCCACTCCTAATCCTACACATCTCTGCCCCCTGATCCCTAACTCCACCCCTAATCCTAGCCATCTCCGCCCCTTGATCCCTAACCCCACTCCTAATCCTACCCATTTCCGCCCTCTGATCTCAAAACCTCACCCCTAATCCTAACCATTTCCACCCCTTATATCTGGATCCAACTCCACCCCCTGGATCAAGTGTACTGCTATGAGGTGCTACTATGAAAGCCTGATTTCGAAAAGTTTGCAAGTGCGTGATTACAAACACAACAAGACTATTAAAGCAAAGTAGTGAATAGATGAGTTTACCTGTTCAGCGTGATGTTTATAATGTCTCCGACAACCTCTGTAGTTCCATTTAGCCACTTGTTAGCATCTGTTTTTTTAAAGACAAGTAAAATCTTTTAAAAAACCATCTCAAGACTGCTTTACTGATGTATTTAATTTTGTAGAATAAAACTTGTGTTAGCTTGTGTTAACCACAGACCTAAGCCTATTTCAATCATTTTGATCCAAGACAATGCAAGTGCTAAAATGCGAACTTGCGAACTACAAAAATACGTCATCAGTGCAGCATTCCATAGACTTCAAATATGTAAGCTATATGCGTGTGTATGTATATATATATATATATATGTATATATATATATATATATATATATATATATATATATATTAGGGCTGGGAAAAGATTAATCACGATTAATTGCATTATTTTGGATGCGATTAATCGCGATTAATCATTTCCCAGCCCTTTATATATATATATATATATATATATATATATATATATATATATATATACGCGTATATTATGTCTGATGCTCATTTTTAACTTATTTTTTTTATTAAGTAACAAGTACACGAGTTAGATTTGGGAATAAAATGCGAGTTGTGAGATGCCAATCGCTTCCGTGAGTCTGTCTGGCCTCTGCATGCAATAACTTCAGTTGTGTGCTATGGTCTGTGGATTGTTTGAATATAATGCATTTAATAAAATCTGGCAACTGGTCAACATTAGACAAACATATTGGTTGGATTATTAGGGGTCCGGGAAATCCCTTCGAGCTATCCTGGATGACATGAATAATTTTTTCCATTCAGTTAGGAATTTGCAGGCATATTTTCTCGTTTTATTCGCCATGGTCTCTTCTTTCTTCCTTTTCCCCTATTATTGTTCAGTCTGAAACGGCGCCCAGTGACGGATGGTTGTTATCTGGGTGGAAATCGGGAGAAATTCGGGAAAAAGGTCGGTCCGGGAGATTTTCGGGAGGGCGTTTGAAATTCGAGAGTCTCCCGGAAAAATCGGGAGGGTTGATGTGTGACATACACACATATATATAATATATGTAATAAGTATTCTATTCAGTTTGAAGGTCTTTAATTGTCTGTTTTTCTTTTTAATTACAGAACTTACAGCCAGAAGAAGGCCACTCTGGAGAGAGATTACGCACAGGTGAGACTGCGGTCTTCATCCATTGCAAACGCTCTTTTGGGATCCATCAAAACAATAGAAAGTCCATCGCCCAACCTGGTTTATTGCTAATTTATATGCATTTATTGAATAGGATTTCAAACCACATGAATGAGCTCAAAATGGATTTGTTGAAATAACATTTCGTTGATTTTAAAAAGCCTTTTACACTTGCTAAATATGATCAGATATGCACAAAAATCGGATTTGGACTCGACCGTCTGAATGAGGGTTTAAGCTTTAAAATGATTTCTGGCGTTTTGTTGGATGCCGAATTGTGACCAAGCATATTACCTTGCGGTTTAATTTTAGCTAGCTTGTTCCACAAACTCCATGATATAATGGAGGTTTACACACATGACAAAGGTCAAAGATTTGTTCCCAGATGATCAGCGCTTGAAATGATTACAGAGTTCAGCTCTTATTACTAGGTTTTAAGGTCATTTCATATTTCGCAAGCGCAGTTTTTACATTTAGAATGCATTTTGACATTAGACATGATTCTGGCAGATTTTATAGACAAGATAATGATTTTGTTTTTTTATTGCACCTGTGATATAGTGCTTGTCAAAAAGATGTGCACTCTGGTCTCTCCTAAAGTATATTCCACTTAAAGCTGAAGCATTTCCAGAATGTTTTATAGTTTAATGCAATATTCTTTTAAAGTAAACTAAAATAAAATCTTGAGGAAATGTGTCTGGTCTTGGTCGACCTCTAAATGTCCTGCTGTTTGAAGTATGCTCAGAGTTGGCTTTATCTGTGTGCACAAGTGTTAAAGTAATTTTATGCAGCATTCACGGCATAAAAGAACAGGGATGACATTTGTCGGATGGCACGCAAACGCTACGTCGAAAGAGGTGAATGGATGCACACTGATCCTGAGATTATATGCCACAGATTATTAACCGTTGGATTAGGAGCTCATATTTTGTGTGTTCATGCACACATGGTCTTGTGTGTGCATTTACACACATTATTTGGTGGTCCCAAGTAATGTGTGTTTTGATCTTGGCTCTATTTCAGAGTATTTAGTTCACAACAGCACTTAATGTGACAGTATTATAGTGCACATGATGTGACAGCTGTACAACCTGTAAGATTTGGCTTTAATCTTTGTACTGCGGTAAATGTATTTGCATGGCCGTCAAGTTCCAAATAAAAAGAGCTGTACATTGCTGTTAAGCATTTAATACGCTTATATCATCTTGCACACATTAATGCTATAAATGCAAATGGCACATAGTCATAAGGAAGAAGTGCAAACACACATGCACCAGATGTACGACACTGGGGCGAGTATTTGGGCTTTATGACGGTTTGGTAGATTTCAGAACTGCACAAAAGTAGCTCATCTGCTTGAGTGTTCTAGAAGATAAGGTTCATAGGGACTTGAACTTTGACCCCAAACATTCAGAAATGTTTGCATAACTTGCTTTGTGTGACTTGGCAGTTTTCATAATGGACTTTCATAACTGAGCTTTTCATATAACATCAGTTGTTGTCTAGTTAATGATTTTGCAGGCAGGTTTTTTGTGGTCTTGTAAATATTTAACTTGTATTGTATCGTATGACTCAGTAGTTTCATCGTTTCTAATGAATGACATTTCCCATAATCCACTGGGCGAATGACGAATCCTGAAAAATCATTGTAGGCTACATTTAAAGTAGTATGCCTAGACTATGTGCATTTTGGAAATAAGCGCCTCTTTTGAGCTTATGTTGTGTATGGAAACCTATTACATACTCAATATGGATGTTCTTAACACCAGTGGGGCTATCGATTTACACAAAATCCCATTATTGATCCTCATTTAAATGGACGATCAATTATAATTGGTAACACTTTATTTCGATAGTCCACTTTAGACATTCTACTAACTATAAGTAACTTTTCAACTACATGTCATCTAACTGTCATCAGAGTATTAGTAGACTGTCAGCTTAATATCTGCTAACACTTTATTTTGTTGGTCCCCCAACAGACATTCAACTGACTATAAGTAACTTGGCGACTACAAGTAAACTTATTCTCCTAACCCGAACCCTAACACCTACCTAACCATAACCTAACAGTCTACTGACAGTCTACTATAATATACTAATACTCTAATGAGAGTTAGTTGACATGTAGTTGAAAAGTTACTTATAATTTGTAGAACGTCTAAAGTGACTCGAAATAAAGTGTAACCAAATAATTAATTGTTAACCTTAAAGAGTACCTATTATGTCATTTAAAATGTTCCTAATATTGTTCTGGGAGTCCCCAACAACAGTTTTACAAGCATGCAATGACAAAAAACACTTTTGTTGTCTTATAATATGTATTTATTTTTGACCTAGTGTTGTGGTCAGGTGACCTAGTCAGTTGTGATTGGTATTCTCTGTGCAGAAAAACGGAACTCCTATTACCTTAAATGGGTTCTCAACTCCGGTCCTCGAGACCCACTGCTCTGCATATTGTGTATGTCTCTCTCATTTAACACACCTCAGATCCTCAGCTTGTTAGGATAGAGCCGGCTCGCGAATCCATACTTTATAGCGTTTAGGTTTGTGAAGCAATCATCTTCAAAATGACGTGAACACAGAACAAGGTTTGGGCTATACTTGTGTGGTATAGCAGTACTTGTATATATGAACTGCAGCCACTTAGTCTTCAAATACTCCTCACTTGGCAGGTTAAAAAAGTTCGCTTTTGCGTCGCACTTCAAAACACAGCGTCTCGTCGACATGATTGTTTTCCGAAGCCCAGATCTCGAAAAACGACAGAGTCCAAAAAGGTGCGGTGGGTCCAAACCTCCATGCTCTCAGACCTCCCTGGCCAGCCCAGGCAGGGTGGCCCGTCCTGGGCCAGTTTCAGATTTGCCCGCCACCCCTGGAGCTCCGGTTTTCCCTAGCGTCTCCGAGCGCAATAAGTGGGCGTTTCTTATTCAAATAACTTGTCAAGTTGACGTCAACCAGACAAAGGAAAAGCATCGTTCTTCGAACGATTCATATCAGCGACTCAGAGTCGACTCTTGTTTTTGAGAGACAATAACTTTGTATACGATGAACTTTCATGTTTAAAACTTTGCAGGATGTTTTCGTTCACTTAGATCTATGTTAAACACTACATGAAGGGCAATTTTCAAAAACCCAAAATAGGTACCCTTTAATATTGAAAGATATTGTCTGCTGCAATGGCGTTCAGCCACTCAAAACACCAGCTTCTTCAAGCAAATCATATTTTACCCTAAATAATAGGCTAGTAGGATTGTATGTGATTTATTTGGTAAAATGATCATAATGAACATGTAAGGAGAAATTTGTATGTAGGATTAATGCCTTGCACATCTCATCGCAAGACTCCATTGCTAATTCCAAAGCGTCATTTTAGAGCAAGCAACAGAGGCTTGAGACACAGATATGCAGACTGATGGAGAGAGATTGATAGATTGGTTAATGGTTAAGCATGTGTGGATTACCTAAGCCTGTGCATTTTACAACAGTGTTCGGCAGCAGCGCAACAATACAACGTCCATACTGAGAAATCTCATGTAGCTTTTCTGTTGCAAATGTATTTTTTTGATGAAGCCACAGGACGGCACTAACAACGTTTTTGTGCAATTGTATGTTTCCATGTGTGTGTCTGTATTGTATAAGTGTGTGCATTTATATGGGAAATACATGCGTCTAGGGCTTGACATTAACACTCGCAAAATGGGGTGGATTTCATCAGTGGCGTGTAACACAGTCCTCCTAGCCACTTTGGTGGGTTGAATTTTATATACATTTTTCAATTTTAGTCTTTTTAAAAAATACTATGAAATATGAAATAATAAACTAAATAAATGCAATGAAGTGTCAATTTTTCGATGCGTATCAATACTGAAATTTTTGAAACGCTTCCAATATTAATTTCCCACAGAATAGATACAAGACGCCAGCTGCTCTTTCTCTTGTTCATCTCTCCGACAACGAGTTACACACAAACCCAGATCTACTCACTCACTCACTCGTCTAATTTGCTCTGGATGAATATTGTTGTTGTTACAGAGCTTGAATTTCACCCTGGGATTGTGCGTGTTGTGCATAATTTTACTTAAAGGGACACTCCACTTTTTTTGGAAATAGGCTCATTTTACAACTCCCCTAGAGTTAAGCAGTTGAGTTTTACCGTTTTCGAATCCATTCAGCCGATTTTCTAATATTTTGAACTAGGGATGTCCCGATCCGATCAAGTGATCGGAAATCGGGCCCGATCACGTGGTTTCAGACTCGATCGGAATCGGATGTTACCTCCCGATCAGGACTCGGATACATGTATAAATATATTCTCAGTATTTTTAACACATCTATTTATGCGGTGGCACAGAGTGCCCCGGGTACACACTGAGTGCGTGGCGTGTCCGTTTTTATTTCGGCTCCCATGTAAACAGGTAAGAGCTTGCAGGCTGTCTGAATGACGCGCGTCTCAGGCGCGCTCGAGCAGTGAGGAAAACGCGCGCATGCTATAAATAGAACCGACGCCTATTTTTCACGCGACACGCAAGTTCAGTTAACTTGTTAGCCAGGCACAACGTGCAAGCATTCAGAAACATAGCTTCAGAACAGCGCAACCAAAATAACAGACGAACTTCCTCAACCCGCCCCCCTCTCCCCAGGCCAACCAGCAGCGTGCCCGGGGTTCCACATCGCTGATTGACAGCCACTGACAGTCGCTACAATATGTTATTTTGTACACGAATACATGATATTAATAAATTCAGTTTTGACGGTTGAATGTCTAGGTTTTGACATAGTTTCAGATAGAAATATAATTTGAAAATAAATAAATAATTATCAATTTTCAAATATTGCACCTGTCATACAGAACAAAATATTCTGTGGTCTATTTTGCTGTCAATACTGCTGACAGTGTCTTTATCAGTATATTTATGCTTAACATTATAAAGTTAATGACAACAACATTGCCATAGCAAACTAGCCGCAGGACATCACAGCCAAGATAGCACAAATGATCGCAATGAGTGCTAGGCCTATTTGTTTTTATATTAGACTTTTTTTTTATATTTACTGTTGCACTAAAGTCCAAAAGTGAAGAATTTATATTACCTGATTGTTCAAGCTACCTCACAGAAGTGATCTGTTTCTTGACAGAGTTGTCAAATGTTAAAATAAGGTGAATTAAATTAAATTTAAGGAAATCCTGGAATCTGGATCTGTTTTTTCGCTCTTCTTTATTCTAGTTGGTATATATTTTAGAAGTATCGGATCGGGACTCGGTATCGGCAGATACTCAAAATCAAATGACTCGGACTCGGACTCGAGGGCAAAAAAACCTGATCGGGACATCCCTATTTTGAACAATATCAGTAACCAGACAGTTTCTGGTCTCATTGACTTCCATAGTAGGAAAAAAATATACTATGGAAGTCAATGAGACCAGAAACTGTCTGGTTACTGATATTCTTCTAAATATCAAAAAAATCGGCTGAATGGATTTGAAAATGGTAAAACCTAACTGTTTAACTCTGGGGGAGTGGTAAAATGAGCCTATCTCCAAAAAATTGGAGTATCACTTTGCGAGCACAAAATCTGCAGGATTTTTTTTTGTTTGTTTTTTTGATAAACGTTAATAGTTTAGTAATAAAACGCATGTGTAATAGTACAATGGATCCTTGTGTCAGGTCTTAAAGTGACAACAGCAGATATTTCTGTTAAATGGTTCTGATATTGCCATGGTGATGTTGTCTGTTAGCCTGGATGCCAGCCCAAACCCCGCCCACAACATTTTTTTGGTCAGGAAGTTTGGTCCGGTTCGATCCATTGAGGAGTAATAATGATCAGTTCAGAAATCGTCGGGCCAATCAAATTGCAGGACGGGCTTTATACGATGATGATCTGCAGTTACGAAATCATCACTTTATCAAAGAGTGCTTGGGTTGAACTGGTTTCCCTCAAAGATGAAGCTGGAGAATTGAGATGTATAGATTCCGTGTCTGTTGTAAAAGAAATCGACAGTGCATTAATTTTAAAAGACGAACGGAGAACTGCAATCAATGCATTTGTCGATCCGAAAGATGTGTTTGTCGTCCTTCCTACGGGATTCGGAAAAAGTTTAATTTACTGTAAATCACTAGCTCCAATGGTCGCTAAGAAGAAGGGACGTAATGAAGGCCTTGTGGTCGTTTTGGTTTCTCCTTTATTCGTACTCATGGAGGACCAAGTAAAAGAAGCAACACTCAATATTTTACTACTACTTCCAGCCTGCGTACAGTTGAGTTCTGCTGACAACTATGCGTAGCTCAGCATTGCTCTGATTGGTTGTAGGTCTATCCAATTGAGTGCAGTTTTTTTTTAACTACTTTTTTTTCCTGGTTCGGTTAAGACACCCCTCATAATCAAAGCCCTATGGAGCAGTGTCAGACTCACATTCTGACTAGTCATGCTAGCTTTCAATCATATACTACCAAAACAAACTACAATCTGATGTTTTCCTAACCTGATTAGGTTTGATAGGCTAATTAATTGCCTTTTTCTTTGAACAGACCAGTTTTCATTTCAAATGACTGAAAGTAAGCTTGAGGTTCAGGCTCTTGAAGCGTTTCTCAAACTCAGTCCAGTCTTTTATACTTTATCGCACTTGGCATGCTGGCCTACTCATGGCTCACACATGAACTCGCCGCGCTGTGCAGCTGTCCACACAAATAAACATTGTTTTATTGCCCAGGCCCGCTGAACAGAGGAACACTTGTTTCTTAAAGAAGAGAGGGGAAGAGAGGGGGTGTGGCTTTCAAGCTGAAGTCAGTCTATCCTGTAGAGCTCAGGCAGCACTCGGAGTGACTCGACCACCATCACGACTGTGATAAGACATTCTGCATCACCGCTGGGAGAGAAACGTCCACACTGTAGACTAGAGGGACAGTGAGGAACCTGCGTGTGTGTGTGTGTGTGTGTTATCTTAACATTTATGCCTTTTCTTCTACCTGGAATTTTTAACATAAGCTCAAATTCAAATTTCACATTACAATTCTTGCATAAAGTAAAAGTATCGTTTTTTCAGAGGAAGAGATTTCTTTTTAATAATAATATGAAATGATGTCAATTTGGATTTGAGGTTGACCTTAAGAGGATTCAGATCATATTTGACTTTCAACGTTTCGCATAAAGAAATTAAAGCCTATTTTATTTAAAGATGGTTTGCAGTGTGACATTTTCATGACATTTAAAATATTTAACCTAGATTTTCATGTAATTAAATTCTGAAAATCATCCTGATTCCTATGCGGACACAATTATAATAACTTATAATAAATTGAATTAAAAGCACTACTGTGTGTACAATGGTGAAAACGTTAAACCTTTGACGAGTAGCCTATGATCGCAGCGGAACATTTAAATTTGCGTACAGTGCTGCCGAAAGAGAGCAGTTGTCATCTATACATGATGCAGCACATGTCTTTTCATTCACACAGTATCATTATTTCTGTACTGGGATACAAGTTTATAAATCGGATGTGAACAGCGAAGTCTATTGTCGATATCAAATTAGAGTAAATCACCTTTTCAAAGTATCTTGACACTTCAAATAAAGATTGTACCAATTACACTGTTACACCAGTAGGTGGCGACAAGTTACTTAAAAATGTATTTGTCATTGAATCATTCAATAGATTCATTCAAAAACACTGATTCATCCAGTAGTGAAGTATCATTGAATCATTCATTTAAAAAAAAAATGTATTTAAATTAATTAAATATATTTAAGTAGACTGTAGCAATTAACATTTTGTCAGAATCTAGTATATTACATGTTATTTTATTTAGTTTTATATGTGCGAGAATCGTGATCTGTTTAGTTATTAAAATCCAGAATCGTGCAGCTCTTATTTAAGCAATAAGGTACGAGAGGCTGTGCTGTACGGGGGTTTTTACACCTTAAAGTCCACATCAAGGTCCGAACCAAAGGTCATGTTTTGATACATTTTAAACATTAAGTAAGTTTTGTTTTAGCACTAAAGAACTTTACATGACAAACTCGCGTCCTGTCGTTATCATCTATGTGGGCTACATCTTGACATTGATTGGTTTGTAAACGGACGTGCGTCTAACTCTGACGTCAGCGTGTTGTCAATTTCGGCTGGTAACTTTGACTAGAATAATAATTAAAAAACCTTTGACAAGAATTAATGGACAGACGCATATCGTTACCACTATACTGTTATTACGGCATTAGTACGTGCAGCCCCAACTACTCGAGGCTAGTTCAAATTCGCCAAATGAACGTCCTCGTTGTGTGAAAATGTTATCGTCCCTGGCAGGAAAGGAAAAGACTGTAATGGTCTAAAATGTTTCCACACTAGAAACGAACCAAACCTTTGTTCAGTTTGATCCGGACCGAGACTACCTCTATTTGTCTGACCAAATTTTTTCTGTTTGGTCTGGACATTGGTCCTAGGTAGGTTTCCCACCTTTAATTTTGAATCGGATCAAACTGAAAAGTCAGAAAATCCGGACCAAGCGAAGTAGGTCATGCCTGCAACTCCTTCAGCCGTGAGTTAGTCACGATACAGTACTAGCCTCGAATACCTTCTTGCTTTTATAAAACGGTTACCACACAATACAAATATTAAAGCCGAAAAAAATTGTATCTATGCAAGTTTCATGAAGTAAAATCACTATAAGCCTTCCTTCCACTGGAAAAAATAGTCCCTGATTGTAAACAGCAACAGACGTTACATACATTATTTCGCCAATAGCTGGCGGCAAATGTCTTTATGAGTGAGTCAGTCAGTAGAGAAGACTTTTACATTGAAAGGACTCGAATTCGTGATCACTGAGAGGGAAGAGCAACTGACAGATGACTATAGGCACGGAAAACCCCTTAAAGGGGTGGTTGATGATGATATTACTTTTCTAAATTTAGTTAGTGTGTAGTGTTGCTGTTTGAGCATAAACAACATCTGCAAAGTTACAATGCTCTAAGTTCAAAGCAAAGGGAGATATTTTCTTTTTAAGAAATTAGCTTTTTAAGGACGGCTAATAAGGACTATACGAAATTATCAACAACCTCAACATTTACATAAACCCCACCCCTGGAAACCCGATTTATAGATTATCATGACAGAATATGCTAGTCAATGACTAGAAGATAGTTAACGCCACATCAGCTTCATAAATTCATCAACTAACCAATCAGAAATGTCCTGTGGCATTCTGCATGTTGTCACTTCTCGACTCTCTCCAGCTTTCTGACCCGGTTTGAACATAAAAGGCTAAACGTTTTTGAAATTTTCAATGCATGTCTGTGCGAGTTCAAGCTGTTGAAGCTCCGCCGTCTGTGTCGGGAGCAGCTGCTTGATCACAGCTATTGACCAATCAGAATCAGGGATTGGAACGAACCATTTTATAAATATAGTTTAACTACTAATAAATTGGAGTGAAGTCATTGTTATTGAATTGTCTTTGAAAAAGTCACAGTGCAACAAATCCTAATGGTCTTAAAAAAGGCATAGTATTTTCATTTGCATTTTCATTTCGCTTAGACAAAGTTTCAAATTTTATTAATCATTTAATCTAAATTAACATATTATTATCTTTTTTTAAAGATTTGGTTTTCTAGCTTCATTATGTTTTGTTTTAGCAGGGTTCAAGCGAAATGTTGTCGCTACATTTTCTCCTCTTCAAGTGTACTAAAGGTTGGAGCATTGCTTTGGCCTGGTTTGACTCTTTGGGCAGGCAGGGAGAATAAATGGATATTACTAGATATTTTTCTACTGGAGCGTATCTGGATAGCGCATAACAGATGGAGAAACTTACTCTGTCTTTCTTTCTGTTCTTCGGCTCTAATGAGTTGCCCGTGTGCTGCTGGCTCCTGATGCGGAGAAAAGACAGGATGACAGGATGAAGGGCGAGAGATTGGAAGAGGAGTGAGTGAAGGGGGGGGGGGGGGGGTGAGAGAGAGAGAGAGAGAGAGAGATTGACTTCACTCTGCCTGACATATCGCATGAACTTACAGCATGCTGCACAATACGTAAGACATGCCTGACACACATCTCCATATACATATGAAGAGTTCAGATGCAAAAGCCTCTAAGTGCCATTTGAAATTTTCCTCTAAAATGATCATTTTTATCAAGCTTGTATATTTAAGTTACCTATTAATTGTCATTTAAGTGAAATTACTGAACTTAAATATACAAGTTTGATAAAAAATGGCCATTTTAGAAGAAAATTTCAAATGGCATTTAGAGGTTTTTGCTTCTGAACTCTTCATATGAGCTCCGTACCTGATCTACAGCTGGCAAATGTTCTCATGTAACCGATATCATACTGATTAGTGTGTTTGGTTCAGTTTTACTTTGATTTGTACTGTAAAATTAAATAAATAAAAAATAGTTCTATATATATATATATATATATATATATATATATATATATATATATATATATATATATATATAATTAAAGAAATACTAAATAAAAAATAGTTCTTTATATATATATATATATATATATATATATATATTAATTATTTGTTTATTTTTAAATAGTAAATTTGTAATCAGCCAAAATGTGCAGCCCCAGAGACTAGCACAGCAAACTTGCAACTTAAATCACATTTTAAGGAACAATGTTTATTTTCCTCAAATTGTGCAGTCCTACAATATCTTATTATGAGCATTTCAGCACCATTTCATTGAAATCATAATAATCATATAACAATCATATGATAATCATAATTTGGTCTTTTCCTGATGATGTCATTTAGGCTACGCAGATTATTGGTTAATACTAACGTTCCGGAAAATTCCTTTTCTCTGTAAGGAAATTGACGCGTGATAACCAACCTCATTGGTTCTTGCGGAAGCTCAAACGTGCTGCATAACGCATGAGAAAGAACCTCATTGGTTCTCGCACGTCAAGCGAATATGCTTGAGCTTCCATTTAACTAACCTTAACTAACCATTTAAATTAAATTATGCTGTTCACAGTTCATGGGATTTGTGTTCGGTTTTCAAATACATCCGGAACCAGCGCCCTTTAAAAAGTGAGTGTGCACTGTTGAACTCTATAGCCAAGTTGGTTACATTATTTAGTAGCCTAGATGATGGATAATGCCAATGTATAATGATAATTTGTCAATGTTAACCAATAGCCACATAGTATTGTCTTCTCTATTTCTCCTTTCCCCCTTTCACAGTCTCACAGTTGCATTATTTCTTGGTTCTTCCCTTACATCTTCAGCACTTTCCCACAGATTTGGTTGCATTTGCACAACCTGTGCTGCCAATGTAATTAAATGGCTTCATTTGTGAGGACTTCCAGTGGGAATGTGAAATTCGGTCCATTTTTGGCATGTCCAGCAGGAGCAGACCAGGCTTTTGAACCTTTGGCATTTATAATATGAAGATCATAAGCCCCCTGTGTGTAGGCCGAACTCGTAACTAATTGTCAGTCACATGTGAGAGGAAGGTCGCAAAGAACTAAAATGTTGAGCATATCTTATCCCAGACTGTTTGTACCCAACATAACAATACCAGCTCCACTAGCATGGTGGCAGTGAGCTTTGTATGAACAAACTCAATATTAGACTTGCTTAGGCACCAACCACAAATCATTGAGGGTTGAAAAAACTTCTTGAGCGGTTTAGGGAGATTATTTGCATGCGCATATGTAAATATTGAGGGTAAATACAGGATTATAGTTGAGTCAGCAGGCATCAGATCCCACAGAGTTGGTTTGTCTCTGTGTGTGAATGCACTTGTGTGTTGACCTGTGAGATGGGCTCACTGGGAAAACATGCCTCTACATGCATTTTACTCCAAAAACGTAACTATACAATTTACTGCAGTTTCCAGCAGAGATGACCACGATAGTGGCTGTAAGACACCTAGTTTTATTCCTTTTCTTGCCCATTGATTACAGATGCAGATATTTAAAGGCTTTGTATTGATTGAGCATAAAATATGACTAAGGTTGGGAATCAAAAATATATTTTAATTCTGGAATTGGGTACTTAAGGTCAGGAATCTGATACATAATTCATATACAATTAACATTGCAATTTCTTTGTGCACACTTTGATGTGCAAGAATGAGAACTCAATTCGGTACTCGCATGCTGAACGGAAAGCCACCTCTCAGATTGTGTGTGAATACTGAATTGAGTTCTTTTACATCTTAAATACACCCAAACATATGTAAAAAATCCTCGTAAACACAGTCAGCTTTGTCTTAAAGGGGTACTCCACTTTTTTTGGAAATAGGCTCATTTTACCACTCCCCCAGAGGCAAACAGTTGAGTTTTAACATTTTCGAATCCATTCAGCCAATTTTCTGATATTTAGAAGAATATCAGTAACCAGACAGTTTCTGGCCTCATTGACTTCCATAGTATATTTTTTTTCCTACTATGGTCGTCAATGAGTCCGGAAACTGTCTGGTTACTGATATTCTTCTAAATATCAGAAAATCGGCTGAATACATTTGAAAACGGTAAAACCCAACTGTATAACTCTGGGGGAGTGGTAAAATGAGCCTATTTCAAAAAAAAGTGTAGTGTCCCTTTAAGTGAACGTAAACATCCGAGAAAGAAAACTTATGCGTGTCAGTGTATTGGATCCGTTTGTTACATTTGAATGTGACAGCAGCATAATAAATCTGTTGCTGTCCTTAATGTTAATCAAACAACAAAAGACATTTGTATTATTATTACTGTTATTATTATTATTACTAATAATAATTGTACATGCAGCTGCCACACACAAATCTAATTTAATTGCAATTACAATATTTATATATAATTTATTTTATTTTATTTATTATTATTTATTGCAAAACTGTGCAGCCCTTTTCTACGTCTCTATCCATGATATTGATCCATAACAAAAGGATGATTGGATGAGGGATGGATGTATGGATATCTGTCTATACAGATGCACAAACAATATCAAACTATACAAATAAAATAGTACTGAATTATGTGTGTTACACACAAGTGTTACAACTAACCCCCCTGTCTGTTACAATTAACCCCACATATGGGGTAAGTTGTAACATTTGCACTTCTGTCACTTTCAGTCCAACTGTAGAAAAATGGTAGGTCCTAGAAAAAAAACTTTAAGTGTTCATTTTTAGCAGAGATGTGAATGTTGCTTGTGTAAAAAAAAAAATCAATCTAACTTAATTAATTTAGCCAAAACCAAAATGCGTTAGGTTGTGCCCCGCTCTCCCCTATAGTATTTATTCATTTTTATTTCCTTCAGTTAGTACCCTACTTCAAATTAAACTAAACAAAAATGAAACAAAAACGTGTAATGCTTTAAAAGCTCACTACACTCTTTCTCTCTCTTCCCACCATCCCTCTTTTCCCCACGGACACATTGGGCTGTAATTAAAGGTTTTATTATTTCCCTCTTTTCACTTTAATCTAGTTATTCTCAGCATGATTGTGACACTCGTCTGTCAACTGTAATTATCGTGCCAATAATCACTCAGTGACACTCATCAGACACGTCAGATGCGGCTTTATCTCCATGTTCTGCTAACCACGGCGAGATTGCAAAAAACCAGCCACAGCCATTAGGAAATGCATCTTCGAGCACTGGAATGCATAGACTCAGACAGCCTTTTTCATCCTTCTCACCAGCTGAGACACAATCGGCCTGACGTCCGCAGTGCAGCTCTACCCCCTTTCACGTGCGCGCTCCTCCAATCCCCCTCGCTCTCGCGCGCTCCCCTTCCTGGGAAAGTCTCCGGGAAAGGTCTTGCATTTGCATAATCGTCTTTAGTGCCATTGTGGGCGGGCTCTCTGCGAGAGCGGCATCCGCCACTGGTCGGCTCGGCCACCTGTCCAGAACAAATCAAGCGACTCTTTGTGCAGCGGCCGGCCTCCTCCCTGCTCGCTCGCACATCCACATGCTAATGAATAAATTGATTAAATATGACTTAGATTGACAAAAGAGAGCCATTAGTCTTTTAATGAGAGCCCAAAGGGTGTATTTGTTATTTGCGTGAGCATCACGATACATTGCAATATATTATCCGTTTTATTTAAGTAGCCTACGGGTCATATCAATCGCGTTCTTCTTCTTTAAAACTCTAAAAAATTTGGTCATCTTGTACACAATTCATTGCCATTGTCCTTATTTACAAAAAAAAATCAGTTATTTTTTATAAATTGAAGTCTTCTGTTGAAGAAAATTCTCTTTCCATTGCATTATGTGGTTGCTAGGGTGCTCTGAGCGGTTGCTAGCTGGTTGCGAAATGTCCTCTTGACATTTTTTGTCTCTATATATGGCTTAGGTCTACAGGATTTTTTTTCTGTCCATTTTTGTCGTCCATCAGGTGAATAATTGCTTGGGGAAACTAATAGCATCCCTCTACTACAAGCTGCTCGTTTTGAGGCTGTTCTTATTTTTTAGCCTGTGTTTATACAGCAGAACTTCATGAATATGAAGCATGGTGTGTGAGAGAGAGAGTTACAGTCTGGCTCAGGGACAAACATATGTCAGAAGTCTGAAAACAGCCTGACAGCACATCCTTACAGGCCAGTGTTCACTGGAGACTGCATACGCGATCACACTGAGATGGTTTAAAGAGCTGACATGCTTGACAGGTACAGACAAACCTGGAGACAGTACAGTGTGGAGCCGATTACAGTGGGCTGTTTGGGCTGTTCACAGGTTATACCGACAGTAATTAAATCGCTGGATGTCACCAAGTTGCTGTGCTGTTAGACCAAATGTATCTGGGGGATCATGCGAGAATCCTGTGTCTGCACTTTCATTGAGATACTGCTTGTTAATATGTAAATTAATTCTCAAAAATTGATATCACATAATTCAACTGAATCTACACTATTATTCAAAATATTATTCATTTACTAAATGAATGCTTTATTCAGTTATGATGCATTAAATTGATCAAAAGTGTTAGTAAAGTCATTTAAAATGTTACAAAAGACTTTTATTTCAAATAAATGCTGCTCTTTTGAACTTTCTATTCATCAAAGAATCCTGAAAACAAATGTATCACACAGCACAATTTTTCAATATTGATATAAAATATTAATACAATAATGTCTAAGAAATTTTTTTTCAGTTACTGAGTTTCTCTAATCATTTTCTTCTTGTTCTATTCTCCAAGAAGAATCAAATGTTTTAAAATATCTCTACCGTTCAAAGGTTTGGGGTCAGAAAAATATTTTTTATAAGAAAAAATAAGATTAAGTTTTAATCAGTAATGATGCCTTAGCTGCTGTTGGTAACTTTTGTAAAAAAAAAAAAAAAATACATATTTGTTAAAACTATCATTATGTCCTGACAGTAGAATATGAGACGGATAATGTGTGAAAAAAAAAAACAATCTGCGCCCACAAGATCACATTTTGAGCGTGCAAAATGGCATTTCGTACACGCGTGAACTGAGTTTTGCGGAGAAATGTTCATCTCGCAGATAAGAAAATTTTTCAAAATTTCAAAAATCAATTTTGTATTTAAAATAAGCATTTGGATGTGCGCACACGTTCTCTTTGGCATGTGCAAGTTTCACTTTCTTGCTTCTCTCATACCAGCCCTGCCCGCTCTCTAAGGGCAGACGGTTTGCTTGGTCAACACAACCCAGCGTTACAATATGCCATAATTCCAGCCAATCAGAGATGGGGCTGCTAAATTCTGATTGGCTGGCTTGACAACCAATCACAAGACTCCCTGCATCACCGACAGCAGAAGAGGAAAAATACATGGTGGAAGACTTTTTTGAAGGGATACTCTGGGAGTAAAAAAAGTGGAGTATCCCTTTAATGGCTTGAAAACTTTAAATTCAAATGTCTACTACTTGACGACCACGCATAACTAGCTTATTTGTAATCAAAATCAAATCGTACTATTACTGTACATAATGACATGTCCCAGTGTTTCCTACACCTCAAGTGGTAGTTCTAACTTCTTTCTGAACTCCAAGTTATGTAATTAATAGGGCTGTCAGTTAAACGTATTATTAACAGCGTTAACACAAACCCATTTTAACAGCGTCAAATTTTTTTATCGTACGATTACCCGTCTTTTTGGCCTAGCAAACTTTGTCGTTTTTGTTCACATGCTTTTGCAACATGACGCGGCATGCGCAGCGCTGCGCTATGAAACCCATTAATTTCACTGGCTTGTGCCGCGAGAGGACGTTAAGTTGCTTCGTAGACCAAAGCGCAAGCGGATCTAGCTAGACCTGAAACAAAATAGGCACGCCGCACACAATCGTTTGGGCTTGCGAGCCGGCCAAATAGTTGGTTAACCTTACGTTTTGAGTGGATGACGAGCGCGAGATGCCGAAATGGATGCCAATAAGATTCTGAATTGAATGTTTACTTTTAAAAAGTTGCCAAATGTTTCAATTGACTGACCAAAGTGATCTGTGTGTTTTGTCGTTGTGAACTGAACTATCATCATCGCAGCACGTCCAGTCAAAAACCGCTTGATGATGGCCAAGCACACACACACACAGCAAATGCGAATTCTCCACCCCCTCGTCAGTATCAGGACCTCTTCAGTATTTCTTTCACTCTTTTATTGATGGACAGTGTTACATCGTGTGAGAGATTATTTGCTCCAAGTGAGAATTTTGGTGTGAATTTGAACACAGTATATGCTAATGTGGTTTTCAATAAAAAAAACATTTGCACAAAGCAAGCCGATCCACTTTTCCATGTTGATGAGCATTAAAATAATGGGACAAAAAGAAATCAAGAGACATTTAGAATAGATAAAAATTTGCGATTAATCACAAGTTAACTATGACATTAATGCGATTAATCACGATTAAATATTTTAATCGTTTGACAGCACTAGTAATTAACATTAGTGGAATATGATTTGTGACCGAGCTGTAAAAATACACACTTTTTTACACACTTAAGGGAAATACTCTTATTTATTTATTTCTGAAAACATGTAACATTTGAGACCCCAGCTTGGTCACGATCATATTCCACTAATGTTAATTACATAACTTGGAGTTCATGTGAGTCAACGTTTTCTCAAAACCCCCTACTGCAGCTTTAAATTGATCAAAAGTGACAGTAAAGGTATTCATAATGTTACATGATATTCTACAAAATAATGCTGTTCTTTTGAACTTTCTGTTCATCCCAGAATCCTAGAAAAGAAAGTATCATGGTTTCCATAAAAAAATATAATAACAAATGTTTCTTGACCACAAAATCGGCACAAGGATGATTTCTGAAGGATCATGTGACATTGAAGACTGGAGTAACGATGAACATTACTCCCTTGGTGAACAAATGAGATTTGGCCCTAATTACTTCTCAAAGGAAGAGATCTTGTTAAAATTCCCCACAGTTCTGCTTTCACTGTCTTATCAGATAATGAGATATGAGTTTTATTTGTTTTATTAATGCTCAGCTTTAGGAATGAGTATTATGGGAATGCGAAGTCATAAAGTTGCGGTAGCAAAATCAGCCGCTTTAATTCTATGGGTCAGAAAAGTTTACAAAACTGTATTTTTGGTATTATATAAACAGTGCATTAAAGGGTAAGTTCACCCAAAAATGAAAATTCACCTATAATTTACTCGCCCTCAAGCCATCCTGTATATGACTTTCTTCTTTTACCCGTACAAAATCGGAGTTATATTAAAAAATAGCTTGGCTCTTCCAAGCTTTATAATGGGAGTTAATGGTACCCTAGACTTTAAAGCCCCCAAAAAAAAGTGCATCCATCATAAAAGTAATCCATACGTCTCCAGGTGGTTGATACAGGCCTTTTTTTGGCTTTACCATTGATTCCCATTATTAAGCTTAGAAGAGCCAAGATATTTTTTGATTTAACTCCAATTGTGTTTTGGCTGAAAGAAGAAAGTCATATAAACCTGGGATGGCTTGAGAGTGAGTAAATTATGGGATCATTTTCATTTTTTGTTGAGCTAACCCGTTTACGTCAGCGGATTTCTGTCACAGGTAGACATCTCTTTCACTGTCATGTGTGACACAGCTTACATCAGCATCAGTAATTTTGCATAATCCTGCAGGCCCGGTCGACTGCAGCTGAACGCGACCGAGAGGCCAGTAAGGAGATTATGTCATGGTTTGGGTGAAGTGACTCCCGATGGGATCATCAATCACGGTTTGACAGAGCTAGATGGAAATAAGGAAAGTGACTAGTGTGATAGAGGGAGATGGATAGACAGACGGACCTCCTGTAGAGTGTGAGAGGACCGTGTGAACAAATACAAGGAATGTTGCAGTACTGTTTATTGGCATACCCAGCTGACGTGGTGTGTGTCTGCTTATGTTTGTGTATGTCTGGGCAGCAAAGCTGATAATAGCCCTTTTAAAATAGGCCGTAAAACCCATTAAGCATCAGCGCAATGGAGCCAGACGCTCTTCCAGGTACAGAGACATCAGGGAGACTTTAGGAAGTACCCTTTGGAGGTCACAGAGGCTGGTTGTGTATCATGTTGCACTAGGGCTGGGCGATAAAACGATAATGATAATTATCATGATATAATATTCCTAGATACAATTATAACAAGAGTTTGATAAATGTTCCATATAATGTTTATGCACCAAAAGCATTAGGAAACATCGCTACTCTTTTGAATTGCGCCACACGGACCATTTATCCTCTCGGATCAAACGGCAACACGGCGCAAGCTTACTAGAGCGTTTACTTGCTGATCGGTCTCAGTCACACAACCGCTGAACAGTAGCCTGGCAAGCCAGACCTAGGTTTGAGAACTCACAGTTGGCATACCTCAATCCGAGGGGCGGGATAAAAGGTTGTCTTTCAATATCCCTCTGCATGCCGATAGCACTAACCAACCAGAGCAACGAACGGCTGTGGCTGAGTGAGCTCCGAAAAACTCCGAACACATCTTTAAGCTACACTGTGTTACTCTTTTAGTTTATTCTTAGCTAAAAACACTTAGTTCTTTCAAAAATATATGTGCTCATTAATGTATATTTACTTCGTTCAAGTAATAAAGTATTCCCGTGAGTGTATAAAATGCCATTGAAAATACATACGGGTAAGGGGTTCTAATGTCGGTCGCCATGTTGCCCCTCCATCTTGAAAGTACATTAGCCAAAGAGGGACATACTCATTAATTCAAGCTTTGCCTTTCGCGTTTACGTTTGAGTTAACACTCATGGACGAGGTCGAACTGGAAGCCATGTTAATCTTGGACTACATTGGTCACCGTAGGAGTTAAAACAAAATCGAATTGAGAGGAACAGAAACTTATGGAAGCCCGTTTCCGCCACAGTTGAGTAAAAAAAATATAATTCTGTAAGTCATAATAATGAGAAACTTTCTCATAATTATGACTTAGTTTCTCATTATATTGAGAAAGTTTGTCATAATAATGACTTAACATCTCGTAATAATGAGAAACTTTCTCATAATTATGACTTAGTTTCTCATTATATTGAGAAAGTTTCTCATAATAATGACTTAACATCTCGTAATAATGAGAAACTTTCTCATAATTATGACTTAGTTTCTCATTATATTGAGAAAGTTTCTCATTATAATGAGATATTAAGTCATAATAATGAGAAAGTTTCTCATAATTATGACTTAACATCTCGTAATAATGACTTAACTTCTCGTAATAATGAGAAACTTTCTCATAATTATGACTTAACATCTCGTAATAATGACATAACTTCTCGTAATAATGAGAAACTTTATTTATTTATTTATTTAAAACTTTTCTCATTATTACGAGAAGTTAAGTCATTATTACGAGATGTTAAGTCATAATTATGAGAAAGTTTCTCATTATTACGAGATGTTAAGTCATAATTATGAGAAAGTTTCTCATTATTACGAGATGTTAAGTCATAATTATGAGAAATTTTCTCATTATTACGAGATGTTAAGTCATAATTATGAGAAAGTTTCTCATTATTACGAGATATAAAGTCATAATTATGAGAAAGTTTCTCATTATTACGAGAAGTTAAGTCATTATTACGAGATGTTAAGTCATAATTATGAGAAACTTTCTCATTATTATGACTTAATATCTCATTATAATGAGAAACTTTCTCAATATAATGAGAAACTAAGTCATAATTATGAGAAAGTTTCTCATTATTACGAGATGTTAAGTCATTATTATGAGAAACTTTCTCAATATAATGAGAAACTAAGTCATAATTATGAGAAAGTTTCTCATTATTATGACTTACAGAATTATATTTTTTTACTCAACTGTGGCGGAAACGGGCTTCCATAGAAACTAATATTCACTGGATGGTCATATACCTTTTCACCGCTAGATGGGGGTAAAAATCACACAGTGTTGCTTTAAACTTTTGCCATATCCGGTCGTCAAAACTCCGATCACATCTTAAGTGACGTTCTCTTAACTCCAAGTCCTCCAGAGTCACGGCCAAAGCCAAATCGAAAGACCGCTCTTCTCCAGCAGCATCTTGATTGTTTTCAAGTAGCAGGGAAGTCACCTATGGAAATCACGGCGCATAACCGTCACAACTCTGCCGTCATTGTGTTAAGTCTGTCCAACAACTCTATACACGATGTGATTGGCCTGACCAGAGTTGGATTTTTCCACTTCGAAAGCCAACGAAGAGTTGCTAGACCACACTGGCTGCAAAATAATTTTTGCTACCGCTAGGGTGCGTCTAGATTTCCAGGCTAACTGGACAGTGCTGTGAGATCCAATGAGAAGTGCTTGAATTCAGTGAAGAACTCTCATGTCTTGCTGATTTAAACTAGTTTAAAAAGCCAGATGACAAAACTGAATCCCGTTAGAAGGGTTTTCAATCAACAAAGCACCATCATTTACCATGGATTTACTGTAGTAACACTAACTGGCCGGCCCCTTGCCCCGACCCCTTGGCCCTACCCCTCCATTTTGCGCGTTCATGTCTAGGAGCAGGGTGTCCCGGTTCTTCTTGAGATCGAGGGGTAGGGCGAAGGGGTAGGGCAACATAGCCCTCGAAACAGAGGTTTTTCAGAGGCACACTCCAAATGGAAGGCTAATAGAAAAGTTCACTGAATGCATCGTAAATCACTGGCGAGATGGCTTCGTAAACGGTTAAACATTTAAATTTAGCCCCAGATGATTCTAACATGCTATTTATTTACTCTTATAATAACTCTATAGTCATTTAAAGTAAGAAATGGTATAATAAATTACTTTTCCGACCAGAAAAGACATACATTTCGAGGAAGGGATATTATAATCATCATGTTTATTCGAAGTTTATTCGATTTTCAGTTGTTGTCATGGAGAAATCCTGTAAAAGCTCTGTAATGGCAGAACCATTGCCAACGACTGATGATGTATCGGGTTCATAAAGGGTTGTTCCATTTCGTAGGGGAATATTTCAACCCCTTGGCCTTTGTAACTCTGTTTTAAGGGCCAAGGGGTACACTCGAAAACAAGGGGTAGGGCCAAGGGGTGAATTGGGATTCAGCCTAGGTTACTGTTTATCATAACAAATATCATTGAAATCATATAATTGCATTTCACCATAGTGAGGTGTTATATGCGCGGTTTTACCTCATAATCAAATGTGTGATTCTATGGGTGACGAATGGTTATTAAAAGTAGTCCTAACTCAGTCAGAATATTACAATTTCCCCTCAAGGCTGTTTAAATTTTCACAGATGTTACTGTTTTTGCTAATAAACAACATTTTCGATTGCATCCCAACTCAAGCTACTGTCAACTTAAGCTACTGTCAAATGTGCATTTTTATGAGATTAAAAAACGCATCATACTTTTAATATTGCAGCCTGCACTGCAGATGGATGAAGATACTCATCATCAAAGTCACGCCACACCAACGACCATCCATTAAAATGTGCGGAAACTAATGTGTTCTATTAAGATATTTCTTTTAGGTAAAAAGGGCAAAAAAAAAAAAGATTTTACTTTAACGTATGCATATTTTACTACTAGAATTTCAAATCGCAAGCGCCATTTTATCAGACAAACACAATTACAAGTATGCAACAAGAGGTCTGTGCGATCAAGCCGGACATTTTTACTTAGCAATATTGAGTTACCGTTTTAATACATGCTTACTTAAACTTTCAGTGTTTAGCTGAAGGTTAAATGTGCAGGTTGCCTCTGTTAGAGAAAGATGGGCGAGAAAAGTGCTGCTCCCATAGAGAAGCCGGCCAAGGTGGAGGGGGTTGAGGGGATCAGACTCGGGGTGCATGTTGTATTGTTTTTTGTTTTCTGGGGCAGGATGGGTTTAGAGCAGGTCATTCCAAGGCCAGATGTCTCTATCAGGTTCTTTACCTTGTTGTCCTCAGCCTTGCTGTTCAGAGACTCTCTCTCCTTCCATGGGAATTTTCATCACGTAGTGCAACACAACACGTGTTTTCGCCCCACCCGCTCTGTCCTACTGTATTAATCAGAATGACAAAGCGTAAAACGGCCACGATCGATTCTCACACTCCTTTGTGAGTGGCGCTGGCACACTTTAATAGTGTTTTAATGCACCATGTCTCCATTAAAACGCTGATAATGTGGCAGCGGCAGCCCCAAGGACAGATCGCTTCCAACAGGCTGGGTGTGATATTTATACATGCGGGAGCTCGCTGGAGGCTTCGGCTTAATGTGTGTGGTCTCCTGGATGTTTGCATTTCGTGTTCATTTGGATCCCTTTAGAGTTTGTGTGGAGGGACTCAATCCTAGCACCATTTCAGTTCCTACCAGAAAACCATTGCTGTTTTAGTGTGCATCAATTTTTTGGACTCCACCAGGTCCGTATCTCTCAGAGGGGTCATCAAATCATGGGCCAACAGGTCGGAGGTCAAGGGTGAAATGGAGACAAGAGGTTTGGTCAGACGAGAGACGGGAGGGTGAAAGCTAGACGAGATGAATTGGGTTTCACCACCCCCTGGTGTCTACGCATTTCTTGCCCCTTTGCAGCTTTTGCACTTGTTAAATTGTGGTCATGCATTTTAGTATTGTTAGTAGTAGTAGTATTATATAGCAGGAGATTTTTCGAAAAGTATTACATTTCAGTGTCAGTGACCCGAGCCATATCATGACTTGGGGATGCACTGTAAACATGTTTTCACATTACTTTAACTCGTCAAAAAAAGGGTTACAAAATTTGACTCCTTTTTTTTTAGTCATTTTAATGTCGTTTAAGTTGAAAAGACTTACATTTTTAAGGACAATCAACTTGGATGTTTAACACTAGAACTCCCAAGGCGGTCATTTTGACCGTTTTTGAATTTTACAGTTTAATAACTTTGTTAAAATAAAATCAATGTGGCTGTAGGACCCTGACTTTTCCTAAATATGTGTATATTTTATTCTGGCACTGTTATTTTATTACAATCACAAAACACAAAACAGTTGCGTCCTATTTCTACCTAGAATGGCCATGGCGGTCATTTTGACCGCACGCATTATAGATATCATAAGTCCGCTACATTTCCCGCGATCAACACGCACATATTGTAGAAGTGCACAAATGAGCAAGTTTCGCGTCCATAACGCAACTGGCAAGCGAATTTCGCTCCGACCACATGAAATCAAAAGCCCCTCAACTGGTGCGAGAGTCGGGCAGGCGGTCCGGGACAGAGATAAAAGAAGGCAGTGCCAAGTAAGGAGAAACTGCAAAAATTAAACCAAGGAGTCATGTGCCAAATGTCACAAAGTAGTGTGTGGGACTGAAGCTGCACGCGAAGCGGTGTTTTCCTATGTGTGTGTGTAAGCGTCAGTGAATGATGCGGGGTGTTTCCGCCGTTCAAATGAGCACATCTTTATTATCACCTATCGTAGGCTAACATTGTAGATCCATTTATTTTTAGATTTCACATTGATTGTATTTGTATAACCGGGCTGTACTGTATGAAGCTTTGACGTTTCCTAGATTTTTTGCATGTCTATTCACGTGGGGAGTGCGGTGAAAAAATATTTTTGACGCAAAACTTTCCTCCCTGGCAGCACCTGTCGGGGAAATATTTATTTTGTTTAGGCTTTATAATATGATATAATATTTTGCTTGTTTTAATGGCAATGGCATTATAACATGACAACGGGAATTATAAGCGTCATTGGAAAACTTAAAGAGAAAGGTTCAAATGCAGATATGACAAGACGAAAATGACGTTCAGTACAGCCAAATGAACGTCAAAGTTTGAACGGTCAGAATGACCGCTGTGGTCGTTGTAGTAGTTATGGAATTCCGGTAGTTCTAGTGTTAAGGCGGCAACTTTTTTTGACATTGTGGACACTTTTGACTTGGGCCAGTTAGAAACAAGCCTAGCAACTGCACAATAAGCTAACAACCAAACAAAACCCCCCTTTCAACTGCATAGCAACACCCTGGCAACAACTCACAACATCATGGTGGTGATTTTTGCGTACACCACTTACAAGTCAGATTTATTAATTTAGCACTTTCTACAAAACAGATTGTTTCAAAGCAGATTCACATAATATAATGGTGTTGTAAAATTCATCAATGATCAACTTTGATTTCAGCTGTAATGCAGCTCTACAGATATTCATAGCTGTCATTATTCAGCTCTATTTAGCTCTGTTGTTTTAATTCTGCTACAATTCGGTGTAAGATGTAAAATTCAATAAAAGAATATATACATTTTATTCAGCAAGAATGCATCCAAAGTGACAGTAAAGACATTGATGGTGATAATAAATAATACTTCTTGAGCAGAAAATCAGCATATGAATGATTTCTGAAGGATCATGTGACACTGAAGACTGGAAGAATGATGCTGAAAATTCAGCTTTGTATCTAAGCTTTGTATTTTAAATGCGTTAAAGTTGAAAACGGTTATTTTAAGTTACAAATTATACGTTGTATGATAGCTTCCTCTCTTCACTGTTCACCTTTATCTTAGTTCTCATTGACGAGACCCCTGACCACACCACACGTATGTCTGTATCTCTGTTGTCATCAACACAAGAGAGCAATAGGGAAAGTAGGAGATAACAGCTCGCTGTGTCTATCATTTCATGAGGAACATGAGAGGAACATGCAGCATATGGCAAGCATGGAGCCCCGGGGTACAAATTACCATCTTACCCTAAGCATTTTCCTTTCAGCAGCAATATAAAGCATATGTAGTGCATGAGAGGATAGTTTGGGATGTCAGGACACCATCCCATTAGGAGTGCTTTGAAGTGAATCAGCACACAGGGGAATGGTCTTGTTCGAGATTCAAAGCCTTGACATATTCAGACCTCTTATGTTTTAATGTCTCTCTGTCTCTCTACAACCCTGCAACAGGGTTGGGTGGAAAACTTGTTTAGTCTGTCAATTTATATCATCATAACATCATATATCATATAGTTATTTAGGAAATTCTGTGAGGAAAAAATTAACAAAAATTAAAAGTAGGTCTGAGAGTTGATGGACTCCTAATATCAGTGCAAAAACAGATTAAAAAAAGAGCAATGCTAGTTTTATTTGGGTCATATCAATACAACCAGTCCAGTGTTTTAGTTCAGTGTTGTTGTTTTTTTTGTTTTTTTGTTTTTTTCAAGTACATGTTAAAAAAAAATATTATTTGGTGTAAAAACTCTTATTTATTGCAGAGTTAAATCTGTTCAGAAAATGATTAACTTTTTTGCCACCCTTCGAAAGTTTTTTTAATAATTCTAAATTAATTACTTATTTTATTTTATAATTATTTATTATAATTAATTAAATTAATACTTTTTTAATCAGCAAGAAATAAGTAATAATTGATCAAAAGTGATCGTAAAAACATGTTGTTACAAAGTATTTCAAATAATGTTAAAAATAATCAGGCAGCACAATGTTTTCAACATTGATTGGTAATGATAATAAAGAAATTTTTCTTGAGGAAACATCAAATCAGCATATTATAATGATTTCTGAAGGATCATGTGACACTGAAAAATGGAGTAATCCTGAATATTCAGTTACACAGTTGTACTTTTACACTATGAGTCATTTAATGTCTCACCTGGATGCTTGCCGTTTTTTTAAGCAATTAAATTGTTTCATTTTCAAGGAAATGAATCCTGTATAAGAGGCTGATAAACTGTGGATGTTGTAATTCATGGGCTGATGCTGTGCTTCAATGGCTTGATTGTTTCATAGCCAAAAATACTTTTTTGTATATATATCAGACAGTCATAGTGAGTCAAATTATTAAACATGGATATTCTTGCTTAAATAGACACTACGGATGTAAACATATTTGACTGTTGCCTTCTTTGGTTTAAAACCTGCTTCTATAGTATTATTAACCAATAGTGCTGTGGCTTTTTTGATGATTTTTTTTCTTTATTTATTTATGTTTTTTCACTGTTATGTATCTGTCAAAAATGTCTAGGAAATATTTAACCCCAAAAAGTGAAGAAAAAAGAAAAAAAAAGTTTCGATTTTGCCTATAAATGTCATAATACAATTTGAATAATACATTTTATATATATAAAAGAATGTATACATAATGTTATTATTTATTTTACTTCCTTTTAATTATGCTCATTTAAATTCAAAATATTTTATTTCTAAATATAATGCATTCCATATGCATTCATTTTATGCTGATTTAAATGAAAAAAATATAATTGTATTGCTAAATAGTAGGCTACTGTATTCTAGTAATGGGAATCTAATGAGAATCATCATTAATGCTAATTACAAACAAATCTCAAAAGTTAACATTTAAGTGCATTACAGTAATGAGAATTTGGGGGGTAAGTTGTTCTTAATTGTCATGGAAATTATTGTTTCTTTATGCATAATTTCTTTTGGTTTTGTGGTGAAATGATTCAATGTTTTAGTTGTAAGCTATGTTCCGCCATTGCGTGATATCACCATGCTCTTGTTAAGGTATAGAGGTCATAGAGATTTTGGACAGCGTCCTAGTTGCATAAAAAGCGTTATATTGTCCAAACTGGTTCACTATTTTTTTTAAAAACGGAGCTTTATACAGTCCCAGAAGTCTGTCCAGTCGTTTAGAGTCAGTCAAACTTTACACGGCACATAAATCATTCTTTCACAGCTTTTAGCTGGGTGCCAAGCTGTGGCCCATCCCGCCCACTGGGCAGTGCCACGACAGAGCCAGCTGAAAGCCCGTTCACCCCTCAGTCCAGAACCGTGAAGAATTGAATGAACTCCCACTTCACTTAAAGATCGCAGGGACAGACCTGGATGATGCCAGAAAAGCTCACAGGGTGAAGCAGCCCTTCGGGTGCTTTATCAGAGCTCAAAGGCAGTTCAGTGCCCACTCAATGCCCCTATTGTGCCCCTGTGAGAGGACAGGCCAGGTCGGGCCGGTTCTGGAAACTGACCTTACAATAGAGGGACGCACAAAGAAAAGCCTGTGCAGACTGAAGCCTGAAAGCATTGGGCCAACGTTTGCTGCACAAACACCCACACAACAGCACAGACCTCCGGTAGAATGTGCCATCCCTGCCCAGAGGTCACGTGTGATTATTTAGTCCGTTGTGATTTGATTTGACTTTATTTTATTATAATATATATATATATATATATATATATATATATATATATATATATACTGTTATAGTTTTTATTAGTATTTTGTATTAGCTTATAGTCTTTTTAAATTTGATTCAGTTTTGGTAAAGGTTTTAATTTGTACTTTTTTTGCCATTTTTAAATATTACGGTTTAAGTTGAATTTATTTTTTATTTCAATATTAATTTTAGTTTAGTACCTCTTTTAGTTCACATTTATTTCTAAGTTAGTTAAGTTGCCAAGGCAATGTGTGTGTATACATCACAACATTTCAGCCGTATTGTTTCGGTGATAAAAGTCCTTTGGCCGAAAACCGAAAATGCCATTTTGGGCCATTTTCGCCTGAAAATTTTCGGTGGCCGAATATTCGGTGAAAGAGTATTCAGTCAGTGCAATAGAAACTGCTGAAGATAATTTCAACTAGATCTGTTTCAGTGTTTCTGTATATTTGTGTGAAACTTGCTGTCATGTTCTAGGTGATCCATCCATTGCAAACATATTTAGGCCAAAATACTTCAAAGAAATAGCGTTAGCAATGGTGTGTATCCTTGTGTGCATTATTAAAAATGACTTCAAGGACCCATTTCCATTTTTCTCTCTTTCTCTTGTTGTTTAAAGCAACACCAAGGAACTTTTCCTCTGCGGTCTCCCTACAGGTTGGAAGCGGAATTGTTTATTAAAGATGACATAAATAATTTAGCCTACCGCAGCTACATACTAGTCGAAACCCGAAGTTACATAGTGCAAGTAAAAGTGATACAGACCATAGCCTGCCGTAGCCTGACATATCATTTAACCTATTGTAAGTTGATGTACCATCACAAGGGTCTTAGAAATATAGTATGAAGGTTGAAAAACTACATAGTGTTACTTTAACAATTTCCCCACCATTGACGGAAATTTCTTACTTTCCGTTTTTTTCACTGTTATATGGTAGGGGCGCTTTTAAGCATCTTTTGAAAGAGTACAGAATCTCCTGCTCAAATCACATGCGAAGAAGATGCAGAAACAAGCGATATCTTACATAATCATATATATATATATATATATATATATATTAAAACTGCCTAATGTTACAGAATGAAATGTTGACCCGGTATTAGTTTCAGGACTGTGCAAGCATTGGTGTTGATGGACTCGATTTACTCCATCTATGTTTTGATCATCGTTCTGAATCCCATCCAAATGTTGTCTGACTAAAACTTGAATTTCTCAGCTTTTTGCTTAATTTTGCTTTATGAAACTTACACACATTCAATAAGAAAAAAAAAGAATGCATGAATCTAGAATAAAATGGCTTTTTTGTTTAAAAGCAGAAAGTCTATTCTTTCTTTTGACTTAGTCCATGTTCACATATTCACAACAAAATATTCTGAGAGTCATGACATTTTTGTGAAAATGTTCAAAAACACTGGCGGTTGCTGGCAACTTTTTTTTAAAACGCTGGTGGGGAAAGAGTTAATGTTCTAGTTTCACTGGTTAATTTAGCAATTGATGTCAAGAACATGAGTGCAGGAAGGAGACGTTTATCTCTCGTTCTTTCTCACTTTTTCGTTCTCTCACTTTGTTTGGTCTGTTGCGGATATCCTGCCGTCGGGTCGACTGCTCCAACCTGTGCCTGCAAACAGGAAGTGACTGTGTGTGCAGTGGTGGGAGCTTCCTGTTACGACTGGCCTGTTTGCCGCCACACCTATGATGACCAATTATGGTCTTTTTGACACAGTGGCCGTATTCATTAGTGTTCACTTACAAAAACTTCACTGTTAGTATTTCTCATACTTAGGCATTTGAACAAGCTGCAGGCATTAGGTGTGGTGAGTTGAGGAGAGGTGTGTGTGATCAGACGTTCAGTTTTTAACCTGTCAGTGTAAGTCTGATTTAAGTAGGCTACTGTTTTTTTTTTTTGTTTTTTTTTTTTGAATAAGTAGTTGTTAATACTTTAATTTAGGAAAAAGCAGTGTTGGCTTCGAGTCCACCTTATTCGAGTCTGAGTTGAGTCCGAGTCCAAGAGCAGAGTCCGAGTCCAACTAAATATTACTGTACTGTCATTAAAGACAATGTAGGTTATTTGTTCAGTTTTATTATGCTGGTTAACAGTCTCTTCATATCCGGATAGTATTCACTAAGTTATGTGGTCTAAATGTATTTATTTATCCTGTATATCTTGTCTGTGGAAGGTGTATAATTCAAGTTTTTATTGATTTGTTTTAACCATTTGGTTCCACATCTCATGCCTGCTGATCACTCTGTAAGTCCCCATTGTAATGGAAGTTGTGACTTGATTTCTGTATTGTGACATACTGTATTTCTGAGTTCAATAGCTTTTTAAATGTGAAAGACTATAGAGTCGGATTTGACTGTATCCACCGATATAAATTCAACCAGTAACCAGGTTACTTTGGTGAATGGGAACTGCGTATTGGGATCTGAAAAGACAGATCCGTTTTCTCTGCATTTGCGGGTGTGTGTTTTGTATGGGTTTTATATGACGGGTGTTTGGCTATAGGTCTTGATCAGGGTAGTTTCCATATTAAATTTTACATGGATGAAGATGAGGCTTTGACAGACCTAAAGTCCTTACAATCGCATGCAGTGTGTATAAAGGTCAAAGATCAAAATAACTTTTTTGTAAATAACGGTTTTGTAAAGATGTTTTGTCAGATGAGCCATTTATGAATTTTTTTAACGCGTTACATTTTTGGCAGTTTATTGTATGGATACGTTTCCAAATGGATGAATATTTTGTTAGTGCTCCACCCTGCATTAACCATATTACCACAGTAACAAGCTAAAGCATTAATCAGTATAGAAATAAAAGAAAAGGAATAAATATAATTTTTCACAGTGTGATGAGTCTCCCTGATGAGTCTGCCGGAAAATGTGTTTCGAGATCACCCAAAATGTCCGGGATTCGGCTTTTGTGTTCTACAGTCGCCATTCATTATGTTTACTGTGGCGAGCAGGACGAGGCTAGGGCCGCGAGAGAACGGCGCGAGGCCGGTGGCGTGATTACTGATGAGCGATACCTGTGAGACGCACCGGTCTCGTATCTCTCACGGAGGAGCGAGAATTTTCTTAGCAAAGTTCAAACGCACATCAACCGATCACTTGTTTAGCATTCATTTAAACACTACATTCATATTTACTAATCAGAATGAATTCAGTAAACAATGAATGGCGACTGCAGAACCCAAAAACTGAATCCTGGACATCGACGGTCGGAGATGTCTGGGGAAAAAAAGGATAGAGAGGTAGAGGTAACCCCTACTACTCAGCTTTGTCCACAGAACAAGAGCCTGTTAGCTTAGCTTCCAAAAAAGATGGCTGACACTATGTGTACATTCTGTGAGTGAGATCCCACTCTCTATGGGCGGGTTGAAAACATGCGGGACAGCCCCTACTACTGACTATAGTCTTTAGCTTGTGGCCAAAAGATTTTTGCGTCATCTGGGGATTTTTCCAGATAAAAAATACATAAATCAGTGGGATATGAGGGTGGAAAGCATGAAAATACTACAGGTTTTCTACTAATACAATGCTAATGCTAAATCCTGAAGTATCCCTTTAATGAGAAGACGAGCATATAGGAGTGCTGCAGCTTAGTGGATACTAACCTAAACTGATATTTACTAACTAGAACGTGGAAGTAATTGTACAAGTATTCCATTCAATTCTCTTTTACATCTTATTGCGCTTGAACAATTTAAAATCGCTTGAATGTTAAAACTGGCTAGACTTAAAAATACAACATGCAAATCATAGATTTTCATGATGACGCAGTACTGACGACACAATGAAAATGAAGACGCTCAACAACAGCCTGACGGTGGCCGACGGTTGACCATCGGCTTGGTGTGTCAGGTGCTTTAATAAAAATAAGCAATTGGTATATTAGATTTCTGGAAATGTCTGAAATGTCAACTTCAGGCTTGACTTCGTGGGTTTGGTCTGTGTTTTGTTTTGGCTGAGACGGGGTGTGTTGGGGAAGGCAATAATATTTTGTTTATTTATTTATTTTTTTTTCATTTGGTGGCTCCAGAGTCCCAAAAATTACATGTTTTAGCTTTAACATTTGCATGTTTCAGTCATAAAATAATCGAAACAAACAGGCAGGTTCATTAATGCAGTATTCCCTTACTGTATTATTATGTTCTGTTGTGACCGAATACAGCAAAACTTTGAGTTAGCTGGGCACACCTTATCAGAGCATTGATTCAAAGCAGTGGTCCACCTGATCTGGACCGGGGTGATTGTTCCAGTTGCCATGACAACCACTCCACCTTCTGTTTATGGAGATGAAGTGGTGTGTTTGCCTGTAATTTCCTAAGATCGACAGCGGAAGTCTTGAATTGACTTCTATGGCTTTAATATACATGACACACACCTGTAGACTGCCATTCATTTGGAAGCTGAATCTGAACACCTCTCTCCTGGATCTACAGGGAGCAGTTTGTGGCCTCATTTCTTAACAGATGCCTTTTTACCAACAAACACTGAAGTGGAGATAATGCATTAATGGCAACAAAAACAGTTTAACTGAAAAAGATTCATTCTTACATCTTTAACTGTGGCATTAGCAAGTGTTCTGTCAGGTTTCAGAGATTCTGGCCTTATTTGACGGGGACGTTTCTGAATCTTTGTGTTGGTTTGTCCGATTTGCCCGATTGAATGTTTAGACTGGGTCATTTCATTTTTCTTCATGTTTACATTAGTGGCTCCTGTTTCTTTCATGTGAAATTCTTATGGCTTTGCTTGGACTGTGTTTACTGCTGGCAGACCGCTGAGGCTCAGTTCTGAAGAAACCACAGTCGTGTTGTCGGTATTGTGTCAGTCTTTCTGGTTACCAGTCATTGTCCAGTAACCTGTACATATTGAAATTTGCAGGATTTCCATATCGAGGGCTTGGAGCCAGAGGGGCGTAAGTGGCATTTTGGGCGAATATGAGTTATTTATATCAAAATAAAGGTCTCGATGAGCTCTATCCAATGGTGCCAAAAATACCTATCTGAGATCCAACTGTATTAAATAAAGCAACAAAAAGGCGTATCTGACTTATTTGACTTTTTGTTTTTTTGAAAATGTTTTACAACATGTTCATTGTGTTAATATGCCATACATTTTTTACTTAAATAGTCATTTCATGTAAGTATATCTGTGGTTGCAATGCTTGTGGTTTAAGGTTAATAATACAGCTGATTGAAGCGTGGTCAAAATTTTGTTTTGTCTCTCCTGTAAAGTTTGTTAAAAGCCACTTACGCCCTTCTGGCTCCAAGTCCTCGATATGATGTTGTTATTCATATGTTTGTTGTAAGTTTAAAAGTGCTTTTTCATTTAAAATTCTGTTTAATATTCTGTTTTTTTTACTAAACTCAATGAAGAACGTGCTCATTTTGAATGAGTCGTTAAATCATTTTTTTGAGTTGTTCACAAATTAATCTAAATAAAAATTTATTTTTTTCGAAAAGATTGCAAAACTATTCTAAAGTCAGTCAAATAAAGCCAAAGAAATATTGGCTTTATTGGTAAATAAAATCAAATAAAGATTTTTACTGATGCTCAAGTGTATTTCGCAGCAATAATCATATGGAGTACAGTATATTGTTAATAGGAACTTTAAGCAACGGCAGCCGGAAGTAAACGGTTAATTGCCGTAGCTAAAGAGCGCAAAAGTCACTAAAGAGGACGGCAAAGGTGATAATTGAATCATCAGACTAAATAAAAACAAGAAAGTGATTTTAAAAAGTAAGAGAAAGGTTCATTTTTGGCACTTAAATGTGCTCTAAGCGATGTCGGGTGACTTCTTGTAGACGTTTAAAGTATTTTCAAACAAAACAGAGTCTAGATAGACCCTCTCTCCTAATCTGCACTGACCCCCAAACCCCGCCCCCAGGGCCTTCTTGTCAGTTATTGGCTGGAACAGTTTGTTATGTTTTGTGGGGTGGGTTTCTGCAGTTTGTTTTTGTTTGCAAGCAGCTAGCGGATAGTGAGAAGATGTTTGCTGAATGTGACAAAAAATGTTTGGGCCTAAAAAACGTGTGACATCGCTTAGAGCACCTTTAATGATACAGAAACGATTACAATGCCACATAACCTAAAATATAACATTAACTCTCTTAATCTGTCACGTAACGACTACGGCAAATCAGCTGTTCTCCCGTAATAGACGGTTACAGGAGAACATCGCAAAGTAGCAGTTAATGTGTCGCATGCGCAATAAAACGCCAGAATGTCGTTGATGTTCCACCTGAAGCCGTTTTTTAAGGGTACCTATTATGGCATTTAAAATGTTCCTAAAATTGTTCTGGGAGTCCCCAACAACAGTTTTACAAGCATGCAATGACAAAAAACACTTTTGTTGTCTTATAATATGCATTTATTTTTACCTAATTTGCTCACCGACTCCCATATGAATCGTTTAGCGAGTCCTTTTTCCAAAACCCGCCTTTGCGTGACGCTAATCTTCGGTGATTGGTCAGATGCCCTAGTCAGTTGTGATTGGTATTCTCTGTGCAGATATTGTCGAAAACGTAACTCTTATCACCTTAAATGGGTTCTCAACTCCAGTCCTCGCGACCCACTGCTCTGCATATTGTGTATGTCTCCCTTATTTAACACACTTCAGATCCTCAGCTCGTTAGGATAGAGCCAGCTCGCGAATCCATACTTTATAGCGTTTAGGTTTGTGAAGCAATCATCTTCAAAATGACGTGAACACAGAACAAGGTTTGGGCTATACTTGTGTGGTATAGCAGTACTTGTATATATGAACTGCAGCCACTTAGTCTTCAAATACTCCTCACTTGGCAGATGAAAAAAGTTCGCTTTTGCGTCGCACTTCAAAACACAGCGTCTCGTCGACATGATTGTTTTCCGGATTTCCCTGGCGTCTCCGAGCGCAATAAGTGGGCGTTTCTTATTCAAATAACTTGTCAAGTTGACGTCAACTAGACAAAGGAAAAGCATCGTTCTTCGAACGATTCATATCAGCGACTCAGAGTCGACTCTTACTTTTGAGAGACAATAACTTTGTATACGATGAACTTTCATGTTTAAAACTTTGCAGGATGTTTTCGTTCACTTAGATCTATGTTAAACACTACATGAAGGGCAATTTTCAAAAATCCATAATAGGTACCCTTTAAAGTCCCTATTATTTAACATATGGCCCAACCTTGGCCCAACCTTGTACACACTAAGACTTTTGTTTTAAGTTTTCTTTTTTTCTTTGACCTTTTTATATTCCGTCTTGTTTTCTTTGTGTGTATGTGTGTGCGTGTCCAGCGTTGAAAAACATGTCCAGTGATTATTCTAATATGCAGAGGGAGTCATGCAGAGGAAGGAAAATAAAAGGCGTCAGCCCAGCTGATCTGTAATGTCCTGTTGAGGGTCTGAAAGAGGCCAGTCTGTGCCACACCGCCGCCCTCAGCCGAAGAGAAGAGCCCCTTTCTCCTGCCTCATTCCCTGCTGCTTACACAAACACAAACACATGCCATGCTCTCATCCGCTCGCACTGTAGATGCTGTGTTCACAGCGAGCGGCTTTGAGTGCCGTTGTTTGCTATATGGGAATTGGGCAGGTGGGGATGGGCCGCTATGAAAGCCAGCGGCTAATCAGCCTCAAATAGAGGTGCACCTCTCCTCCTCCATTTACAATGGCGGAAGAGGGCCGGGGCTCTATAGTGAAAATATTAGGAAGTAGGGCCGCCTTGTCTCACCATATGTCAGGTGGCGTTTGTGCAGTTAGGGATGGAACTGTAATTTCGAGAGGCCTAGGCCTTTGACGTTCCCAAAGGAGCCCGTACGCACTCCCCGTTCTTCATGCCAACAGCAAACATATGTCACAGTCGTTGGAATTTGGGTTGCTTTGTAACATGTTGTGTGTTTGTGCTAGTGATAAATGGTGCTCGATGACAGGGTCATGAGAACACGCATATGGCCTGTTAATTGCTTTGTTTTCATGTTCGAAAACACAAAATATGCGAAGACATCAATGTTGCGTTCAAATCCACATGCTTTTATAACTGCATTACAGGCAAAGCATTTTTTAATTGTAAAACAGTAAGTAAGCATCCACATGTTCTTGTTTATTTCTGCTTGTCTTTGCAATTTAAGAATTAACATTAATTAGCTTAAAATTCATGAATGCTAACCCCACCACCCCCATCCACCCATTTATGTTATGAGGAATAGCAATGGAATTGTGCTGTAGCTTTAGAAACCAAGCAAATTCAACCGTTTTATGCTGTTTTTTGTTGGTTTTTTATGTTTTTCAGGCACTGCAGAAGTTGGCAAGTCAATATTTAAAGAGGGACTGGCCTGGGATCAAACCAGATGATCAGAGGACAGACTACAGGTGAGTGAAAAAATCATCTTTCACAAGTTTATGGTTAAAAAGAATTGTAATGTTTAATGGCTATCATTTTCCATGCTGGGTGCTTTACATTGATGGTTTGTTTCTTGAGTCTTACAACACTGCCATAACTAAGTTTTAAAGTAATCTAGTGAGTAATCTCAATGCAGAAAGTTTTCTGACTACAATAGAAATCTGAATTAAAGGGGACCTATTATGCCACTTTTTACAAGATGTGTCCCCAGAATGTGTCTGTGAAGCTTCACTATGTTGTAAATGTCCAAAACATGCTGTTTTTGTGCATGTGTCTTTAAATGCAAATCAGCTGTTGCTTCCCACCCCACTTTCCAGAAGAGGGCGGAGTTTTACACCTCATGCCTCCAATACTCTGCCAAAAACCAAAATATCTGACATTGACGCTCACGTGACATTGCAGTTCATCATCATGAAAGTTTTTGTTTGTATGCGATTTAAAGCCATATCAGTTTAAACTTCTGATATATGTTTTTTTTTTTTTGAGCGCACACATCCAAAGCACGCGCACAGAAAGCTTTATGTCAGACGGCACATCCCGTGAGTGTTAAAGTTCTCTTTAAGCAGTGGTGGGCCGTCAGGGCCAGCAAGGCCTTCTCTGCTGGCCTAAACATTATCAGAATCACTGACTTGCACTTTAATATATTTTTCCATGAATGAGTATTAAATTATTCCCAATAGTTCGTTATTTTAATATCATAGCTTTTCTCTTGGTTGCGCTGCTTCCAGTAGTGTGTTTTTATGTTAGAGCTTGTATCCTCCAATCATATTTCAGGCATCATGCGTTGCCGGGTAAATAAATCTGCCTGGAGGCCTTCAGAATCGACAGAGCGGGCGTCTGTAACTTAAATGAATGCCGTTGCTTTAACCAATCAGATAATCCGTCAGATTTAATCAGCCAATCAGATTTCGCTTTGACTGCAGCGGGGCCATCTAGCTGGCATTTGATAACGTCTGTATTTTCTCGTTCTTTGATTGGATGCTCAGAGCGCGTAACGTTAGAGCCATATCTGCATACTATTACTAGTATCTGCATCTGTAGCGAACTGCTTAATCTAAATATTCCTGTAGATGTAATAGTTTTTCAACCCATAAATTAATGTTTATTTCCCTCCTCGACTCTCAGCTGAAAAAAAATCCCTTATTCAGCCCGAGCTAAACGCAGATACGGAACTCTATTCGATCTCTCCGGGTAAAAACCATAGACTATTAAGTTATACCACGAATGGTTCTAAAGGCAAAAGTCCCGCTGATCGCATTCAAATCGTTTGTTCAAAACTCTGTGCGAGAGCATGGGGCAGCTGTAAACATCGTCATGTTTTGCGGTGACTGTGTGTGCTTCTGTCGAGCAGCCACTCTCAGCCATAAAGTGAATTAAAACTGCTAGAAATATGACGAGACAGACACGACATTGTTGGAACTGAAACGCAGATAGAACCTGCAGTCTTCTTGAGGAAAGAAATAAGGATGGATTTTGTGTAAAAATAATCTTGGTGAGTAATATGCTTATGATTTTCTTCTTAATTTTTCTTATAAATTTACGATCGAAAGTTATTTATTTATTTTTTCAAAAATGCATACTATTGTAACGTCTGAAAAGGGACTATTGTACGTTAACCCTTGAACGACAAGATAAGGGAGGCTCCGTTTCTGAATTTATAATCTGATTCGGAACGCTAGAACTACTGTACAAATGCACCAACCGAACTCACGCGCTCGTTTCTCGCGGCCTTTCCCGAACTCACCGCATTAATCCAATAAATGCCGGTGCAAAATAAAAACAACAATTATAGAGAGTCTTTGCGCTGATACACTATTGAAAGTTATTAATTCAGGTAGGACAGAAGGCCTAAGTGTGAAATGCACGGCCCGCCACTGTCTTTAAGGTTATGTCTAAAACACACAAAGTTCACATAAACGCAGTCGGTTATGTCTGTGAATGTGAACAGCAGGGAAAGAAATCGCATGTGTATATTAGATCTGTGTATTAAAGTGACTGCAGCTTAAAACCTAGAGTACAACCTACTGTTGTAAATGCTGTTATATGAATTAAACGACAAAAGAAAAACAGATAATCACTTACTGCTCTTGGTTGAATAAGTTTAGTAGCTTTAATAAGAATACAATTCTTGGTTGAATGCTGTTTTTAAATGCTCTGGTGAGGAGATAAACATGGCGGACTATGTACAGCCAAGTCATTTCACTTTACCGCCATCTTTGAAACGCCTCTGACACGCCTTCTACAAAATGGTTTGACAAGCTTACTATTAAATTTCATGTTTGAAATCACGAATGAAATCTGACAACTACCGTCTCAAAAAACTTTTTCTAAACGCTTGAATCATGACAGAAAACGTCATTTTTTTCAGGCTGGATAAAGCTCATGCGCAGTGGAAGCGCGCGTCCGACTGACTCCAGAGCGTCTAGCGGCAGCTGCAGTGATGCGATGACTTTACCAATTGGCGATTGGTTCTAATTTTAGAAGGCGGGACTCCGCCATATTGAGCGTTGCACTTTTGCCCATTAGTGTTGTCAAAAATATTGATACTGAAATATCTGAACGGTACCAATACTAATTTCCCGAAGTATCGATAGTAGCCATGCGGTCACTTTCACTTCTCTCCGAAGGCGCGTTGACAAACACCACACGTGATGCACTCGTCTCATTCGCAGGAAGGAAACACTGTAACTCTTCTCATTTTAATTTTTCTGAAACATTAACCAAGATGGCCTAGTGCTGTTGATATGAGTCTGTGTTGTCTCGTTTTTTCACCGTTTTCTTAAAGTTAACATAATCAGACTAAGGAATCTTAATATTGTAACTGTGGTCAAATGTAAATTAACTTGTGCCTTTTTAACTTTATTTTAAACTTTAACAAAAAATATTATTTAATTCTGCAATTTGCCTTCATTAGCGATTATCATCAATTTCATTACACAGATATTAATTAAACTAAACAGCTCGACAATGGCATCTCTGAATTCAATAATGACATGACTTTAACTGAAAATTGAATGTTTAATCCTATTATTATACATTACCGACACGCTACCCTTCAATTTGATACTGTTAAGTGATTTTTTTGTTAGCGTATAATTTTAATCTTTGATAACAATAGGTAAAAAAATTACAACAGATCATGTTAGCTCTGGTACAATTAAAAAATTATTAACAAATACAACTCAGGACATTTTTGTTCATGTAAAATTTAATTCCATTGTCATGTTATAGACTTGTTATATTTAGCTTTAAATAAAAAAAATGCCCCTTAATATTTTTTTTTCTCTGTGGTATCGAAAATGGTATCGAATATCGATATTTTTCTTGGTATCGTATCAAAGTTAGAAATTCTAGTATCGTGACAACATTATTGCCCATTCAAAACAATATTAGAGATGAGTTTTGTGTAATTCTGTAGTCTTTGGTACAGCTGGGGAGGAGCTAAGCTAATAAGGCAGATTCTGTCGCCAGTCATGGGCGGGGCCTGTTCTATTGTGATGTCACATTAGAGGACATTTCTGAATGGCTCATTTTGAAACGGTTTCATATTTATGGGGAAAATGGCAGAGTGGATGGATTTTTTCCACAATAGTGTGGTTGTGTACACACGCTACATAGGCTATACACATTTATTTTCAAAAACAATATTTTGCATAATAGGTCCCCTTTAAATTAAAAGGCTGCCACACTACAGTGACTATGGGCTCACAAGAAGATAAACAATGTATCCACAATGTAATTTTAAAATGTATGCAAAGCTTTCCCTTATTTAATACAGAGCTCTGTGATTTAATGCAACTTTTAGGATACTTGCCCTGATTATATTCATTGATTATGACTGTTCATCAGGTGCAACTGTTCAAATATTAGTCTGTGACTTTTGCTTACATGAGAGTATTGGTCCATAAATAGTGTTTACAATCAGTGAGCATGTTTTTCTTGCTGTAGGAATGTGTATGGAGTGTGGAGAGCTTATCTTGAAGGCACCGTGCAGGTGACCCAGTCTCGTCTCAACGTCTGCGAGAACTACAAGAACGAGATTTCGGACCCCGCCAAAACCGTACGGCTCTACAAAGAACAGCAGCTGAAAAAGGTACAAACCTCAATCCTCGGTCCTGTGGCCTGAACCGTCATGTGCTGTAATTCTCTAACGTCATTTCTCTCTGCTCTCCCGCGGTGGCCGCCCACAGTGCATTGAGCAGCTGGGTCGGATCCAGGCGGAGCTCCAGGATTCAGTGAAGGATCTGGCTAAGTCCAAAAAGAAATACTTTGAGTTGGAGCAGATGGCCCAGGCTGTGCGGGAAAAGGCTGACATTGAGTCCAAGTAAGCGCGTCTGGTATTGCAGGTGCAAATGGTCCCAGAGGTGTCCGGATCAGAAGCACACACTTCACATGTGCTTGTCCCATTAATTGAGTCCCATTAATTAAAGAATAACCACCAGGAGTGGACAATATTTGGGTTGAAACAATATACTGGTTGGAATTGGTGTACATTTAATACGATTTTGCAAAATGCTGCGTTGAAATTTTTTGAATGCATGATAAACCTTGACTTTAGACATTAAGATAATAGGACTTTTTTTAGCTTAAAGCTACACTGTGGTATTTTTACCCCCATCTAGCGGTGAAAAGGTATAAAACTGAAAAGGACCATCAGTGAATATAAGTTTCTGTTCCTCTCAATTCCGATTTCGTTTTAACTCCTACGGTGGCCAATGTAGTCCAAGACTAACATGGCTTCCAGTTCGACCTCGTCCATGAGTGTTAACTCAAACGTAAACGCGAAAGGCAAAGCTTGAATTAACGGGTATGTCCACCTTTGGCTAATGTACTTTCAAGATGGAGGGGCAACATGGCGACCGACATTAGAACCCCTTACCCGTATGTATTTTCTATGGCATATTATACACTCACGAGAATACTTTATTACTTGAACGAAGTAAATATACATTAATGAGCACATATATTTTTGAAAGAACTAAGTATTTTTAGCCAAGAATAAACTAAAAGAGTTACACAGTGTAGCTTTAAGGCCGTGTGTCCACCAAAGCGTTTTTCCACGCGCCTGGCGTATGTTTTCAATTGTTTCCAATGGGAGCGCCGCGTTTTTTAAACGCCATGAGCGTGACGAGGCGCTGAGCGTTTTTTTCACGCTGAAGCGCCGAGCGCCCGGCGTTTTTTACTGGTCGCCGAGAGTTGAAAAATGTTCAACTTCGTTCAAAAACTAAATGTTCAAAAACGCAGCGCTCATCACTGTCAGTTCTTGCCCAGCCGTCCAATCACAGTGGAGGAGGGGCGGGACTAAACCACACCGACGAACAGTCCCAAAGTTTAAACTGCTGCGGATATTCTGTATCATAGCAACGAAACGCCTCAACGGAAAAAACGCTGCGCTGCCAAAACGCTCTCAAGCGCCCAAAGCACGGCGTCTTCTGCAGAGCGTGTAGCATTTTCAGCTGGCAAAAAACGCTTTGGTGGACACACGGCCTAAGGGTACAGTTCACCCAAAAATGTAAACTCTGGCATCAATTACTCTCTCATGTCTTCCAAACTCATTTTCGTTTTCTGGGTGGAGACCTGAGACCTTTCTGTCCCTCCATTGAAAGTCTATTCCCCCAAAACTGTGATACTTCAGAACGTTCATAAAAATAACGTAAAATAAATCCATGTAAATCGAGCAGTTTAATCCAAAGGGATTAAACTGCTCGAAAAACTAAAAGAGTTAAAAGAGTTTAACTCTTTTAGTTTATTCTTAGCTAAAAACACTTAGTTCTTTCAAAAATATATGTGCTCATTAATGTATATTTACTTCGTTCAAGTAATAAAGTATTCTCGTGAGTGTATAATATGCCATTGAAAATACATACGGGTAAGGGGTTCTAATGTCGGTCGACATGTTGAAGCTCAAAAGTGCATAACAAGCTAGAATGAACCTTATTGGTTCTCATGCTTAAGCTTCCGTCACTAAATTAGAATGCTGTAAACAATGTTTATATGTGAAACGTATGTTTTTTATAAGCTTAAATTAAATCTGTTCATCATATGAAGCGATCTTGTCTGTTCAGAAGATAGAAGACGTAACTGCTCCATTCACATTTTTTTTTTTTACAATCTCTTAATTTATGTTTTGAACCATCAGAGTTTTGGGTGATTAAACTTTCAGTGTAGAGACAGAAAAAAATATCTTGATTTGTGTTCCGAGATTGAATGAAAGTCTTGTGGTTTTTGAATGACATTGGGATGAGTAGAATGATGACAGAATTCAAAGTTTTGGGTGAACTAACCCTTTAAATACTCATTTATGGATTTAGCAGACACTTTTACATTCAATGTATGCTTTATCACATGTATTCCTTGGGAATCAATGAACTTGCCATTGCTAGTGTTGTTCTCTGCTTGTTTAAGTTAAAGGGAATGTGATTTGCGTAACACTGCATATATTGGAATTGGAATTTAAAATTGAATTGCGCCGAGCAGTTTTCTACCTTTTTATAGAACCTGTTCAGCCCCGAATCAAAAACTTAAAATGTCCTCCGCATTAAAAGCGCCAAAGAATATAAAAGATGTGTCGCTGAGATGATATGCCTTCATTAAATATGAATTTCTTTGGCTGATACTTAAGCCCCCAGTTGGGAATACCCCGCTCTGTTCAAAGCAATTTATTAGCCCGATGCAGAATTTGTTAAACACACTCAACCATCTCTCTTCATCTTCAAGGGCCATTTGTACCCACGCTAAAATTGCCATTTCAAAGCCTCTGCCAAGACCGGATTAGACAGAGAGGCGAAAGACGAGTCCAGTGGCATGGAGTTGTGAGCTCGCTCAGTTCTTTTATTGATTTTGGCTATCGATGTTGCCCTGCTTGTTTCGCATGGCTGGCAGTAAAGCTGAATTAGAATCAGTTATTGTTCTCAGCGGCAGAAGGAAGATGGGAGAGAATCGGTCAAGTTCCTTAATTTTCATGCAGACTTGATGAATCAAAGTGTATCAGATTCCAGAGCAACTCCGATTTCTAATGAATGGGGCGCTGTGATGAGGAAGTTATCTTTTAATCCAGACATAAACGCAGAAAATTAGATGTTTCGAATTTCTTCAAACAAGTTTAATTGACTTTTCATAGATGGATAGTGCAATTTTGCCTGTCTTTTTTTTTTTTACACTTGAATTTGACCATAGTTGGTTATAAAAAAGCTACAGATTTTCATAATGTTATTCCAAACCCATGTTACTTTTTTTTTTTTAATTAGTTTTAAAGCATGTCATAGGGCCTCATTACACCAGTTCACTTCATGAGTTTGTGTTTTCTCTGATCGGATAGCTATCAGATCGTTAAATTAACCTGGTTTAAATGCCTTCCAAACTGTTTTCTACACTGATTTAAATCTGATCTCACTCAAACCCCTTCATGGGGTGGTTTAAGACACATTCAAAAAGAAACTGGAGAAAGTGTAAACGCATCTGCTTGTTGAAGCCACATGTAAATTTGACGACTCTCAAAGTGGCAATCAAAAAAAAAAAAATTTGGTGAGTAGCTGCGGCCTTGAAATTACCTGACGATAAATAAAATGAAGCTCAAATATGTTGCTTTCATTGATGTGAATTTATCGAGGAAATTGTAGATTGGATTTATGTTCGTGAAACCACATTTAGGTGGCCAAATGTAAATGGGGTAGTTTTAAGTAGTCTATTCGATCAGTAAAATATATATATATATATATATATATATATATATATTTTTTTTTAAATATAAATATATTTTAAAATATAAATACATAATTTATTTGCTGAAAGACTCACTTGTGCTTCCAAACTTTCAAGCTTGGTACATTAGGATGCCAAGTCCTGCAGTTTGATGTCAGTGCCACTAAATGGCTTTGGTTTTAAATCTGAATATGCAGAAACATGAATGATAGCTACAGTGGAGGTCAGTGTTTTATTTATAGTATTTATTAATATTTTGAATTTGCTTTTATTCATATATTTTTAGTTTTAATTTTAGTAATTTAGATATGTGATTTTGTTGCTTCCTAAGTTTGTTTTCTTTCTAATATTTTATTTTACTTCAATTTTATTTTAATTAGCAAATATGATAGTTTTGGTTTTTAAATTTTAGTTAGTTATAAAATGGTGGAGGGACGGATTTTCAGCTCATATCACATTAAATTTGGGTCTGTTTCTTATACAAAGCTGTCATATCACTTCATGAGATATAGATAGAATATAGTGCTCATTCACAACCTTATTGATGTTTTTATGATGTCCTTTTTCCTTTATGGAGCTGTCACTTTATAGTTGAGAGCAGTGTGTGGACACTGTTCAAAATATTCCCAGTTGTGTTCTTCAGAAAAAGTCAAATGGGTTTGGAATGACCTGAGAATGAATCAGTGATTAATTTTGGGGTGAACTGTACCTTTAAGATAGGAAGTTATGTCTGTGATGCTATAACCAGATTTCTGCCTTCCAAGATTTTTTTTTCTTCCTTCCTTTCACAGGTTGCTGGAGTGATCTACTCTAGTTTGATTTATTATGTCTGTTTCTTCCTCCGCACAAATCTGGGAAGGTTTTGATCCTGGCTTTCATTTATCCTGCTTGTTCCTTCCTTTGGGTCTGATATGTGTGTGATTTATAATACCTGCTCTGTGTTTTCGTAGGTCAAAGCTGGGCCTGTTCCAATCTAGGATAAGTTTACAGAAGGCCAGTGTAAAGGTAAACGCCACTGTCAGTCGTTTTTTTATTTATTTATTTATTTTTAAAGAAACATTTTGCTTCCGATCTAAAACCTGGTCTGCTCTTGTGTGTTTGGGTCTTCTGTCAGACACATTTTGATTGTGTTGGTGTGTTATTAAAGGATTAATGAATCCAAAAATGAACATTTTGTCATATTTGACTGGATTCTGAGCTTTTCCATACAATAAGAAGTAGAGGGTGATTTTACACTGATGTGCCAAAACATTATTAGTGAACAATCAGTTTTTTGTAGTCAGTGTGTTGGATCCACCAAAAAGACTTCGGCAAGGGTCAAATTCGAATTGTTATTGCCAAATGACACAGTATCTCTGAAATCGCAAGGCTTATGGGTTGCTCCTGGTCAGCAGGGGTGACTGGGAAACTACAGATAATGGTCCAGAGGAGTGACAAACCACAAAACAGTGAAGGGTTTGTGCGTCCAAGGCTCATTCATGCACAAGAGCAATGAAGGCTATCCCCTCTGGTGTGAACTGATGGTATATTGTGGCAAAAGTCACAGAATTTTTTATTGATGGTTATGGGAGAAATGTGTAATCGCATCACACATTGCTGCATAAGGAGCTGCGTAGACGCTGACAGGTCAGGGTGCCCATATGACCCTTGTTCACCATTGAAATAACCTAAAATGGGAACACAAGCATCTGGAAGAAGGTCGTTTGGTTCAATGAGTCCCATTTTCCTTGCATCATGTGGACAGCCATGTAAATCTGCATCGTTTATGGGGAAGTGATGGCACCTGGATGCACTGTGGGACTAGGACAGCATGGCGGAGGGTGTGAGATCATGCTCTGTGCAATGTTTTACTTTTGACATCCATATGATATGACAGTCCCAGAGATTCAATTCGACATCGCCACCTACCTAAACATCAATGCAAACCAGGTACACTCATTGATGACAATGGCACACTCTCAGCAGAATAATGCGAACTGCCACACTCCACAAAATGTTCAGGAAAGGTTTTAGGAACATGATTTGGAGATCAAGGTGTTGCCCTGGCCTACAATTTCCCCATATATCAATCGGTTTGAGCATCTGTGGGATGTGCTGGACCAATTCTGATCCATGGTGGCTCCACCTTGCAGCTTACAGGACTTAAATGATCTGCTGCTAATGTCTTGGTGCCAGAAACCTCAGCACACCTTCAGAGGGTCTTGTAAAGTCCAGGAAGGTGCTGTTTGGTGGCAGAGATAGTAGGGAGGTGGTCATAATATTTTGGCTCATTGGTGTACACTTTCCAAAAAGAACAAAAAAGGACTATAAAATCAATACATACAACTCATGCACTTTGTTTACTTTAAAGTCATAAATCTGTAAGTGGAAAAAAATCTGAAATTTGTTTTTAACTGATGGTGGTTCAGGTCAAATGATAGTATTGGAATGACATGAGAATGTAAATGACTGTCATTTCTGGATGAACTCTCTCTTTAAATGGATGTTGCAGAGTCTTGCACTTCTTGAAGTTTTGAACCTTGTGTGTGTGTTTCAGTTGAAAGCAAAGAGGAGCGATTGCAACTCCAAAGCGACCCATGCGAGGAACGAATATCTTCTCACACTGGCGGCGGCTAACGCACACCACGACCGCTACTACCAGACCGACCTGGTCAACTGCATCAAGGTGAGCACAGCAAAGTTGTGTTATTTTAGGATTATTAAATGCTATTTTAGTATTTATTATTATGGGTTTTTTTTCCAGATTTTTCTAATTTTCTGATTTTATTTATTATTTTTTTTTAATTTTGTTATGTGATTTTGGCATATTTATTTATTTTCCACTTCAGCTTTTTTTCTCACTTGTAGCAATTTTAATACTTGAACTTAAGTTTATTTCTTTTTTTAAGTTTTTCATCTAATGTTTATTATATTTTATTTTAAGTAACTGTTTAGCACAAAAGGAAATTTGCTTGGATAAAATCATCCTTTTGAGGTGGGACTACTTTTCTATGTGGATGAACATGTGGTTGTGCATTATTGGGTGGAGTTTTCTCCATGTCGACAGTGCGTAACTTAATTTGACTAAATATTAGAGTTTTGATTTTCATGATTTCAGTGTTATTGGTGGAGTATTGCACTTGTTTTGAGCGTTTTACAGGAGTCATGTCTGTCGGCATGAAACTTGTACAGTGGGCCAGACAGTGATGTAATCTATGTGCAGATCAAACTATGCACTTCCTGTGTAGATTTCCTCACAGGAAAAGCTCACTCACAGAGAGAAATATCTGCATGCTTTCTTTTCTTGCCCAGTATTGCTCATTTATAACTGCACAAGAGGCATCTAGTCACGAAATATTTTTGCGTACTTACATCCACATTATTTAAAAGTTTAAAAGTTCTGGTGGCGTAGTCAGTCTGTTTATGTTTTATAAGATCTCCTCAGGTATTTATAATAAGCCAGTTTGTGGTAGTTATCAGCCTTGTGTTTTGCATGTAAACACACTCACTGACTGAGGACAGCATTGTTGTTTCTCTCTTGTGCAGATGTTAAATGCATGTAATGTGTGATTACGCAATTGAATGTTTGGTGTTTGTGGTCCAGCATTATCTGGTTGTGTGTGTAATAGACAGAAGTTGGCTAGAACATCGAAGCACGTCTGGTATGTGTTCCGTTCTGCTTCATGCTCTCAGGGTCACAGCACAGCGCCTCTACGCTCATGGCACTTTAGCACAGCTTAGAGAACAAGAATGGTACTTTTTTATTATATTCTAACTTAAAAGTCAACATGAAATCGCATTTGCAACCCATTTTATTTCCAAATGAAAACTGTATAGTCCAGTCACAAACAATACTAGTGACTATCCTGAGCTGCAATGCCAAAGACAGCAGATGTAGAATATATATTCACCCTTTATTTAAATATGAAAATTTAATTTTTTTTTCCAAGATTTTGTATTCATATTACATAGTTTTTCTTGGAGTCTTCAATTGTTTTATTTGTTATAATGAAACGAAACATGGCAAATTGTGCGGACGTAATTTTTGGTCAAGCTGTCATACAAAGAAATTATGAACACGTGCAATAACGAGAGAATCATCAATATATAATAATAGCTGGTTATGTTGCAGTCAATGTATTAGTGTTGAATTCAAGACTGCCTAAATTGAGACCAAGACCAGGGGCCTGATGTATAAACGTTGCGTACGCACAAAATGGGCATAGAAATATGCGTACGCATTTTTCCACGCACATATCGGGATTTATAAAAAATAAACTTGGCATAAATAAGTGCGCACCGTAAGGATGCTCTTGACCGTGCGTACGCACTCTTTTAGAAGAGTCAAGAGTGTGTGTTTTGGCGACACCGATGTTGAGCTGGAGTTATGTGTCTTTTTGGTCACTATTAGACAGAGAATCTAAAGAAAATTATACATTTACAGAAATATAATTCAAATATAATTTCACAAATCTATCATCACTTGAAACAAACATCCATCCCTTCTTAAATGACCGCGCCACCACGCGCGTTGGGCCGTTTGGTGGAAATGACGCACATAGCCTATAATCTAACAGCAGGTGGAGTTAAACCGTAAATCTTCATTATGAGTCCAAATCATAAATACAGTGCATGTTAAAAATAACAGTTTAAATAAACAAAAGAATGATTTAAACTATGTTTTACTTCTGATATAAACATATGCCATTCTCATTAATGGAGTTAAACACTTAAACTACATGAAATCATTACTGAGAAGTTACAATATATATATATATATATATATATATATATATATATATATATATATTTTCAATACATAGAAATAGACCTATTTGTTATGGATGCAATGGTTTTGAACACTTTTCTTCTGGTATGCTGTGTTTTAATGTTTTAACTAGAGATAATTGCTAATCATGATAATAGCAGAACGTCTGAGAAAATTGTTTCGTGCAAATAAAGCACAACCATGTCTATCTGTTTCCATTAAAATATAAATCAATTCAAAATACTATTTGGCCAGTGGCAAAGATTGAGAAAATCTTTCTCTGAAATGTATTTAACACTATTTAACTTATTTATTCAAAAACAAGGCAAGGATATAGGCTACTAAAAAAATTATTTTTGTAATAATGTGACGGTACATCCGCATTTCATATTTTCCTAACGTCTTGTACCATTAAACTTGGTATCACGTGGATATATAATCATATGCAAATGTATGCAGATGAGGATATGCATAGTAAAACTAGGCGTTGTAATCTCCATATCTTCATATATATGGTTAATTTGGGGTGGAGATGCACGTGCGCACAATCTCCCGCTGACTGGGATTTATAAAGTGAATTTTGCGCAGGTTCTGGCGTACGAACGGTTTTATAAATCTGAAAACTTTTGTGCGTACGCAAATTCTGCCTTATGTGCGTACGCACACTTTAAGGATACAATCTACGCAAAGTTTTATACATGAGGCCCCAGACCATATAAGTACTTGTTTGCAATCAATATATTAATTTATATTAATTTTGGTGACATGTTTGTTTTTGTATAGCAAAAAAAATCCCATTTGAAATTTGTTGAAGTTATTCATTGCATTTGAAGCAGGAACTTTTACATCTTCTAGTCACATTAATTATATTAACAAAAAAATCAGACTATATATATATATATATATATATATTCCTTTATGTTATATTATTTTGGTCTGAATTTTAATACATTTTAATAAGACATTTTAATTAAAAAAAATAAAATATTTAGGATTTATATATACCACTACATCAATGTAGACAGATGGTGACATGGTGTTGTTAAGACTTTTACAAGCAGGTGTTAACAGGGCGATGCTAACCAGCCAGACCTTGACCCTTAGTGATATCAGCTGAAAAGGAAATGGAGGTGGAGTAGGTTATTAATTTTTGATGAAAGAGATGAAGATGATTGTTTTCTCTCCCTTTTGGAATATCGTGCACTGATGAATTGTGTACTCAGGAACATGTATTAGGACTGTAAATTAGGACATTTTGATTTCACGTTGACCTTATCAAACCTCATGCGCGGTCTGTGCCTGTATGCAAAAATATTTTTATCCAATTATTCAGTGCTTGAAATATTACAAGTGTTCGCCCCTGATCTTTTGCCATCCAGTCAGTGGATGTATGTGCCAGTATAAATCTATGCTTCATGTCCACAGACTGACAGCAGCTCCAGTCATGGCCTTATTTAGTGATGCGAACTCTCTTCAACATCCTTCTTAATCTTAGACCATTGGGAACAGATATCTTGGAGAATGTGCTAGCCAAGATGACCGCCACATCCCCAAAGATACACATCAACCTCTGGGCAAACATTTCTAAATCTGGCATCAGAGTATATGCTTGCTACATTAGAAATTAGGAGTTTTACGTTAAAAGTTTTAAAGAGAAGTTCGAGACCGTATTAATTGTAACTGGAACATTTTTCAGTATCATTGTGTTCTGTTGTTCAACACAGAACAACCAATCAGAGAATGATTTTATCTTAAAGGGATACTCCTTTTTTTTTGAAAATAGGCTCATTTTACTCAACTGTTTAACTCTGGGGGAGCCTATTTCCAAAAAAAGTTGAGTATCCCTTTAAGAACACAAAGGGAAATGGGTAACACTTTATTTTGATAGTCCACTTTAGACATTCTACTAACTATAAGTAACTTTTCAACTACATGTCAACTAACTGTCATTAGAGTATTAGTAGACTGTCTGCTTAATATCTGCTAACACTTTATTTTGTTGGTCCCCCAACAGACATTCAACTGACTATTAGTAACTTGGCGACTACAAGTAAACTTATTCTCCTAACCCAAAGCCTAACACCTTACTGTCTACTGACAGTCAACATACTAATACTTTAATGACAGTTAGTTGACATGTAGTTAAAAAATGTTACTTATAATTAGTAGAACATCTAAAGTGACTATCGAAATAAATAAAGTGTAACCGGGAACGGTCACCATAATAAAAGTCACTCTTATAAAATTCACACTTTTTCCAGCAACACCAATATAAGACACATTTATTCTTATATATTATTTTATCAGGTAGTATGGTTTATTAGCTTAACTGTTGACTATTTACAGCTGCCAAGCAGCTTGCATTTGCATTTATTAATTTAACAGATGCTTTTATCCAAAGAACGATTAGGCAACAGGTTTATTCTGGGATATTTTGGGGGGAAAATGTGTTTAGTGGGATGTTACTTTTACAATGTACATTTTTATTGATTAAGTTTAATTTTAGGGCATCACCAATGGTGTGAGGACCCTCTTAGAATTGCACCTTTTATTTTATTTTTTTTTATAGTTGGTTGGTTTATTCTTTTATTTTAACTATTATTATTGTATTCCACCTACTTGTACTTTTATCCAAAGCAATAGTTTGCATATATTGCCTACAGTTTGCATATATTGCCTCAGAAGTTTTATACCAGATTGATTTATCTATTGTTTAAAACATTCTCTCTCATTTCTGTTTATGATCTGACCAGACGAGCGTTTACTCTGCATATTTCCACTCGTACTGTACATCTCTATCAGCTTTGTCCTGTCACTGTGTTCAGAATCGAACTGATAGTCTCCTCCTGTTCTTACCGGAGGACATCATCTGTGTTCCACCCGCTTCATGTTTGACCCTGAGCGATATGAATGCAATCTGAGAGAATCTGGCTTAAATTATTGATAGATGGAGAGTCAGTGCTTCAGGCCCACCCGGCTGCCGAAAGACTGGCTCTTCATTTCCCATTGGCTGAGACGTAACCTTGGTTATGGTTAACATATTGTAGCTCTATATCTATATCTTGATTGTTAACAAGAGTAGTCTCATCTGTCACATTTCCAGACATATTATTTAATGTATATTCCATTGCTGACAGGTCAGATTTAAGGAATGCAAGTCTTCTGTTTTCCCATCTTCTTGTGCTTTTTTTAAGCTCTATGAACAGTATTTGTGGCATAATGTCAGTTACCACAGAAAATAATGTTGACTTGTTCCTTAGGGTTTATTTATTTATTTAAAAAGGAGAAATCACAATTATAGTAATGCACTTCCAATTAAAGTCTATGGGGCGTGCATTCAAGAGAAATTTGTTGTTGAAATTAGTCCTTTTTGAGGTCAGAATACTGTTGCTGATGCGATTTCTGTGCTTTACAGATACAGAATGTATTTTTGGTGTCCTTGCGCATATTAACTAGATTTACAAGGTCGTTCATTTAATAAAATTGAGAAAACTGAAACATTCCTTTTTGCTTGTGCTGAGTCTTGACACACAGACACAAACACACACACCAGCCACTTTTTGGTACACCTTGCTAGAACCGGGTTGCCTTAATCAGGGTTTCCGCGGGGTCTTAAAAAGTCTAAAAAAGTCTAAAATTTCAAAATCACAATTTAAGGCCTTAAAAAGTCTTAAATTTGCTGAAGTATTGTGTTCTAGGTCTTAAATCTTTTTAAATGGGTCTTAATTTTCCTACGTCCATGTAAATCTCATTGAAATGCTCCTGCAGCGCTTTGGAATGTTTTTTTTTTTATTTATATTACGTAGTTGTAGTTCTTAATTCGCTGTATTACGACTACAAAATAGACCAACATGCAACAGCCAATCAGTTTTGAGGTTTTGTGTTATTGGCAGGTATCTCAGATACCACAGACAGACATAAAACGGATTTTATCCAGCTATGGGGACGTGGAAGTTTAGCGATACTTGGTTTGAAATATCTGAATTTAGGATCCGATTTTGCTGATTTGGATTTTGCTTTTTGAGACTCATTACGCGTTTCCTTTGTATGTTTTTTTTTATCGTGATATAGGTCTTAAATTTCATTCATAATGGTCTTAAAAAGGTCTTAAAAAGTCTTAAATTTGACTTTGTGAAACCTGCAGAAACCCTGTTAATTCTTTGTGGCACAGATTCAACAACGTGTTGGAAATTCCTCTGAGATTTTGGTCCATATTGACATGATAGCATCACACAGTTGCTGCAGATTCATGATGCGATCCTAAAGGTGCTGTATTGGATTGAGATCTGGTGACTGTGGAGGCCATTTGAATATAGTCAACTCATTGTCATGTTCAAGAAACCAGTTTGAGATGATTTGAGCTGTTGTGTCATCCTGCTGGAAGTTGCAACCAGAAGATGAGAACACTATGGTCATAAACGGATAGTCAGCAATACTCAGGTATGCTGTGGTGTTTAAATGATGCGTAAATTGACCCAAAGTGTGCCAAAAAAATATCCCCCTCACCATTACACAACCAACAGCCTGAACCGTTGATGCAAGGCTGGGTGTATCCATGATTTCCTGCTATTTATTCCAAATTGTGACACACTCATCTGAATGGTTCAGCAGAAATTGATACTCGTTGGACCAGGCAATGGTTTTCCAGTCTTCTATAGTGTAATTTTGGTGAGCCCGTGCGAATTGTAGCCTCATTTTCCTGTTCTTATCTGACAGGAGTGTCACAGGAGTGTTGACCTGTTGCTGTAGTCCATCTGCTTCAAGGGAGAGATGCTCATCTGCAGAAAGTGTCTGGCCATTCATCTCTGACCTCTGTCTGTCATCAAAAAACTGCCTGGCTAACACCAGACCACGGATCATTGAGAATCATGAGGATCATGAGACGTGGTCTGGAAACCACATGTTCATTTTCTTGTATTTGAGGCGCGGTTTACGAATGCCCAGAGCCGTATTGTTGGGTGCTACGAATGTCTATCAAATGCGCCTTTACGCAGCTCATAGCCAATCAGGTCAATGATACCAGATGAAGTATGTAGAGCGACAGAAAATTAGACGAGGGAAAAGACGATGGGTCAGAGATTTAACGTAAAACTTCAAATAATAGCCGACTCCCAAATAGACGCCGGTGTCTTTTACATGTCTAGTGTGGCTGCAGGTTTGGGTTAATAAAAGCCGGTCTCAAATAGAGGCGGGGTCTGTTTTTTAGTTTTGGGTTATTAATCTTCTAAAACCGTGAGATCGTCCACTTTTTGGCGGCCGTCAATGCAAACGCCAAAGCCTATTTTGATCGGTGAGTGATGTAGTGAATGACTGCTGTGCTTGACAGGACGCACAACGAGCAGAGAGAGAGAGAGAGAGAGAGAGAGAGAGAGTGCCCCGTATCAAAACTTCACGTCCACCTCCAAGATGGATCCATAGATATAAACAAAATGCTTCGGTGTCACATAGACTTCGTCATCGTCTTGCCGCTCCCTCCCCGTTCTGTGATTGTTTCCCTATCTCAGGCGAAAATTTGGTTCATGGTGTCCAGGCTGCCTAGCAGGGTGAATAAAATCGTGCTGTGGCAAGGCATCATGGGTAAACCCAGGCTAGCCACTCACTGGATATTTTCTCTTTTTCAGACCATTCTCTGTAAATCCTAGAGATGGATCTGGATTAAAATCCCAGTACATCATCAGTTTTTAAAACGGTCAGACCAGCCCGTCTGGCACCAACAGCCATGCAACGTTCAAAAACACTTGAAGTCCCCCTGTGGTGAAAATGAATTCTTAAATATTATTTATTTGTTTGTGTGTTGTTTTTAATTTTTCTTAAGACATACCATGTGCAGATTCATAAGTCAATACCTCTCTATTTTCGTAGCATATTTTCGTAGCTCTATACCCGCTCATTTGCAGGGTCCGCTTCACACGCACGATTTGCCTCAGGTTTTACACAGGTTCCTGTCACAACCCAGCACCGAGAGCACTGGGACACATTCACGCTCACACTCTACAACAATTTGGCTTATCCAATCCACCTAACCTGCATGTCTTTGGACTGTGGGGGAAACCAGAGCAGACACAGGGAGAGCATTCAAACTCCACACAATAAAGCAATGAAGCGAGTGAATGATGTATATTAAGAAGTTATGAAGAACAATATGGCTTTCTCTACTGATGTTCTGAGTTATTCAATGCGTTTTTAATGATTGTTTGAAGGAAGCTGGGTAACACTTTATTTGAAGGGGTGTGCATAAGACTGTCATGACACTGTCATAAACATGACATAACACCTGTCATGAACATGAAGGAGTCTTTATGAATGTTTATGACTGTTGTCATTAAGTGTCATTCGGTAAATTATGACACTTTTAATGCAAAGTTGACGTTGTTTAAATCGTCTTTGTTATGACAACTTGACATTAACAAAGACAAAAAAATGTCTTGATTATGACAACTTGACATTAACTAAGAAATCATAACCTGTCAACCTGACATCTTCATAACTAGTCCAACGTGTTCCACTTTACTTGAGGTAAGGGGAAATGTTAATGACACTGTTTTTTGACAGCATTTGACAGCGTAATAACCCTTAATGACATCTTTATAACTAGTACAATGTGTTCCACTTTACTTGAGGAAAAGTAAAATATTCATGACAGAGTTATAATGGTGTCATGACGGCCAAAGTCAAAACCAACCACATATGACAGGGTAATGTAATGTTAACGCAAAGCTAAATAACTTCTTTAAGTTTGATAATTAGACCTGTTATGACATGTTTGTGACAGGTTATGATTTCTTGGTTAATGTCAAGTTGTCATAACAAAGACATTTTAAACAACGTCAACTTTGCATTAAAAGTGTCATAATTTACCGAATGACACTTAATGACAACAGTCATAAACATTCATAAAGACTCCTTCATGTTCATGACAGGTGTTATGTCATGTTTATGACAGTCTCATGTCAGTCTTATGCACACCCCTTCAAATAAAGTGTTACCGTCCGGGTAGGGACTCTGAGATGGAGAACGGGAACATGGTTTGTGTAACATTATTTAGCAACACATTATAAGCTGTTTGATGACATAGTCAAGCAAGAGACTAATCATATTAACTTCCGTGATGTGTCCGTTATGTTACATTCAAGCTATTTTAAGACGTGTTTTTTTTTTTCAAAGTAAAAAAACTTTTAAATATATAATTTTGGTGATCAAAGATACAATATTGACTGCTGGTGGTCTTCCCCATCTGATGCTTAGTTTGAACCTCAGCGGATCGTCTTGACCATAACTACACACACACACATATATATATATATATATATATATATATATATATATATATATATATATATATATATATATAGTCCTGATTTTGTCTTAAATGTTTAATGCTAAAAGCACAAAATCGGAAGAAAGAGAAGGGAAATTCTGCTTTCAAGATTGGCTGTGGGTTTTCCCCGCAGTGTTGTCATCGCTGTATTGTTTTGTACTTGTAAATGTGTGAGGAAAGAGGGGAGATATGCGTATGTTTTGCGTGTATTCTTAGCTCTTATTCCTGTTTTTGTGTGTGAACCAGCCGTCATCTACAAACACCATCAGCATTGTGTCTCACTTCTGCTTTGGGTATGTATAGAAAGATGACATTTACTGACCTCTAAGAAAATGTGGCACATATCTACAAACAACACCCCTGCTGAGAGCTTAACCGTCACCGTCCCACAGGTGGGACGCTTGCCATTATATTTTTAAAACAATATCTAAGAAAAGACCTTAAGTAATATTGACAAACTATATATCATTTGAAAGCTTACAATCTCTAGTTTCCATATTTGGTGACTTGATTTTCAAAATAATTTACACAGGAGCCGTAATTTATCAGTTTGCAACAAGATTATTTTCATACTCATAAAGCGTGTTCAGACCTTTATTTTGAAATAGCAATGAACATGAAAAACATGAAAAAAAGTTAGAAACCTCAGTTTGATTTCGTGCCAAGAGTTCAAAAGATTGTATCCATTCAATTATTTTAGAAAAAAAGGTCTGAAAATGTTTTAGATAATACGAAAAACATAATAAATTCACCATTTGTGTTATGGCAATAAGCTACAACACACATGCGCGTTCTTTGTATGTGATTCTTAGAGGTTGAATTCATTTTTCATTCAATTTTTGCCCAAACAAAATCTCACTGAAAGCTCATTTTTTGAGATATCAACCTAAAATTTGAAACACAACTTGTTCAGATATTTGGCTTTGATTTTTCTGCAGATTTAGAGTAGCCCAGGTTTTGAAAATATAGATTTTGTATAAAATATGAATAATTATTTTTTTACATTGTACATTTCCATAAACTCAAACTTCTATAACTTTTTTTCTGTTTCACTTTCTTAATTTATTTCACTTCGAGAAAAGTCTGCCAAATGTCTTCTTTAAAACGAGACCAATCTTACGTCAATATTCCAAAGCATTCTTGAATTACAACCATTTAAGTTTAAAATGAGCATCTCCATGTCTATTCAAAAAAAGGGGGGTGACAGTTAAGGGGTAGCACACCTAAAAATGAAAATTCTGTCATTGTTTTCTCCTTTTATAATTAACGATTAATGATCGTTATTGATAATTAAGGATTTAGTTACAGTATGTTGCTTATTTTCTTGACTTTAGACATCAAATTATAGACTTACTGTAAAATTATATAAAAATAACTTTTTGTGAATTTAATAGCCTCCATTCATAGCCAACAGATGTTTTGTGCTAAATGTGCACCACAGGTTCATATCGAGTCTTAGAGTGTGTGTGTGTGTGTGTGTGTTTGAGTGGTTCATTTATTCCCCGTAGGAAGCATTGGGTGCAAAGTGAAGCATTTATAATGCAGCAGAAGTGTTTGTTCAGCTGATGCTTGTGTTTGCTTTATGTCTTTCCCTGTGTTGTGCGTCTGTGTGTGTCTGTGCGTCCGTCCTGGTGTGCTCGTAACCACGGGCCACGTGAATTATAGTTTTTCACACGTAGAGCCACATTTGTTGTTGGAGACTTTGGGATTGCGCAGTCATGACAAAACCAGGAAGCTTAAGATGTCCCGCACCTTTGAAAGGATAGGAAATGAATCATTTCACATTAAGCCATGGTGGGCGGAGGTGGACGGGACCCTATCAGAAGGAAGCACGGCCTCTTTCTCTCCATCTCTCTCATGCTTCCTGACAGCGCCCGGTACCTGCCGTAACCCAGCGGACCCAGAGTATCACTTCCAGCTCACCCGCATCAAACAGTCGTACGAATCAAAGTGTGTTTTGGAAATGCATTCCATCCCAGTACTGGTGAACATGGACTGTGAGAGAGAAAGAGGGAGACGGAGGGGGAAAGCAGGGGTTTCGAGTTTTGTTTTTGCACGTTGAGGCCTTGGAATCTGAACTGGCTAACCTTTCCCAGCAGCTGCTGCTGTTTGAACAATCTACTCTGATCCAAGCGTCTCTCCGTCCAGAGAAAACAGGCGTCTGTTCTGAGCTTTGGCCACAAGGGGGCCGAGACAAGAGAGACGTCTGTCCTTCTATCTGTCTTTAACGCAGATGTGTTTGCAAATGCACCAGTTTCATCTTTCTGTCTGTCATTTGTCACTTCTTCAATCTGTTGTTTAATTCTGTCACTCTTTTTGTTGTTCTTTCTATCTGGTTTCGTCTACCGCTTTGTCTAAATTCATTCTATTGTTTTTTTTCTATTTTGGTCGTTCGTTCTATTTCATTCCATGTCATTATTTTATCGTGCTGTTCTATCTGTCTTCTATCATTTATAATTTTATTATTTAATTAGGGCTGTCACGATTAATCGCATCCAAAATAAAAGTTTGTGTTTCTATAATATATGTGGGTGCACTGTGTATAATTATTTTATATATATTAATACACACACATACTTGTATATATTTAAGAAATATTTTCATGTATATGCTGTATATATACATTTATATATAATATTTATTATAAATAAATATTTTATAAATATAAATAATATTATTTTCTTTAATATAAATATGTGTGTGTATATATATATATATATATACAAAATAATTATAAACAGTGCACCCACTTTTATTATGTAAACACAGACTTATTTTTATTCTTATTTTTTATGCGATTAATAGTTTGACACCCCTATATTTAATTCTGTCAGTTGTTTTGTGTCTTTATCTATCTCTTTCTATCATTCTTAATTCTTTTGTCATTCTTTCCATAGTTCTTTTTTCCTATTCCTTATTATCTGTCATTAATTCTATCATTCCTTCTCTCTGCCAGTGTATTTATCATTTTTGCATCATATTTAATTCATTATCTCTTTTTGTCTTTTTTTCTATTCTGTCTACCGTTCTGTTTTGTTGTACTTTCTGTTGTTCACTCTATCATTCTGTCTGTCCTTCTCATTTCTCTCTTTGGTTCCTCTGACCCTTTCTGAAAACACGAGATTTGTTATTCATTCAGTCCTTACACAGAGTGTGTGATCTCTCTCTTTCTCTGCCTGTGTGTGTCTCTCTTCAGGGTCTGGAGGGGAACGTATACGACCATGTGAAGGATTATCTGATATCCTTTTGTCGGACGGAGTTGGAAGCGTTTCAAGCCATCCACAGCACCTTCCAGTTCCTCCTGGAGAAGTCCAGTCGAGTGAGTCACACACACGCTCCCTCTCCTCTTACTTAGTTTCATCACTCTCTCAATTTCCCTCTTCATTCCCAGAAATAGATTCGCTCTGCCAGCTCCTCATTATCGGCTCCCCTATGAAGAAATCCCCTCGCACACACATCATTCCTCCACTCTGCTGACAAACACATCTGTCTGAGCACTATTTCACTAGCCAAGGGGGTCCAATTTTTACATACCACTATTGTGACGTGTGTGTGTGTGCGCGCGCGAGCGAGAGAAACAGAGTTAAGGATTTTTCCTTCAATGCTCTTAAAGGGACAGCTCACGCAAAAATAATCTTTCTGTCATCATGTCTTCTGCGGAACACAATAGAAGATATTTTGTTGAACATTCAGGTCTGAACACAATGAACCCCATTGACTTAAAATTCTTTTACGTTCCACAGAACAAAAGAGGGTGAACTCTCCGTTTAAAGGGACATTTTACCTGTCAAATACTCTTGCATAATGTTTGTTAAATAGTTTTGTTTTCATGTCTAGGTGATGCAGGACTTCAACCAGCAGCTGTTCCTGCAGGAGAACCCCGTGTTTCACAAAGCACAAGACTTCCAGTTCCAGCCCAGCGACAGCGATACAGTGAGTTTCATGCGTGCACCTAGACAAATCAACAACTCCTATATCACAAGTTCATTCATTTGAGTCAGTTCGTTTTATTTATTTATTTTAAATTTGAAAGAAATTAATTGTTTTATTCAGCAAGGATGCATTAAATTGATCAAAAGTGACAGTAAAGACATTTATAATGTTAAGGAAGATGTTTTTGTACTTTATATTCATGAAAGATTCACGTTTTTTCCACAGAAATATGAAGCAGTACAACTGTTTTGAACATTAGTGATACTACGAAATATTTCTTGAGCAGCAAATCGGCATATTAGAAAGATTTCTGAATGATGATGTGACACTGAGGACTGGAGTAATGATGCTGAAAATTCATCTTTGCGTCACAGGAATAAATTACATTTAAGATATATTCAAATTAGGGCTGTCAAAACGATTAATCGCATCCAAAATAAAAGTTTCTGTTTACATAATATATGTGGGGGCACTGTGTATAATTATTTTGTATATATATAAAAAAACACACATGCATGTGTATATTTAAGAAAAAAATATTATTTATATATAAAATATTTATATATAATATAAATTATATATAAATCTATATACAGAATATACATGGAAATATTTCTTAAATATATACAAGCATGTGTGTATTTATATATATATATATATATATATAATAATTATACACAGTGCCCCCACATATATTATGTAAACACAAACTTTTATTTTGGATGCGATTAATCGCGATTAATCGTTTTGACAGCCCTAATTCAAATAGAAAACAGTTATTTTAAATTGGATTAATATTTCAAAATATAACAGTACAGTTTTACAGTATTTTTGATCAAATAAATGCAGCTTTGGTGAGCAGAAGAGATCTCACAAACCCCAAACCTTTGAACAATAATGTATGTGTACAGGAAAATATGTTTTTCATTCATATAATCACTTTGGAACATGAATATCACTAATTCATCACTGAAACTGTCGCATGGCAGGGAAACCACCTGTGTTAGTTTCATTATTAAGCAAGACAACTCTCTCTCTCTCTCTCTCTCTCTCTCTCTCTCTCTCTCTCTCTCTCTCTCTCTCTCTCTCTCTCTCTCTCTCTCTCTCTCTCTCTCTCTCTCTCTCTCTCTCTCTCTCTCTCTCTCTCTCAATTCAATTGAGCTTTATTGGCATGACTGTGTAAAAATAGCACAATATTGCCAAAGCAATAGTAATAAACAAACATATATGTAGATAAATAAAAGTGAAAACAACAACAACAACAAAAAACATTTCCATATTATGCATAAATATATCACAATAAATAATAGTAAAGGATATATAAACTCTCTCTCTCTCTCTTCTCCCTCTCTTCTCCCTCTCTTGGTCTTATCTCTACTCCTATATTTAAAAGTTAAAATGGTCTTCAAACGTTTCAGATTTTATTCAGCGTTGACAGCGTCATCGACACATACCTCACAACCGTGCCGAAAAAGCTCACAAATTTCATCATCACCTTCTATTTTTAGCCTGGTTCATCTGAGAGTCTCTGGGAACAGAATTTCTTGTTCCTGTGATGATGAAGTAACATCCCGCTGATTAAACTCTCTTCTGTGTCTGCTCGAGCTTTAATCACGACTCATTTTGTGAACGTTCCTCTGGTTATGCTACAGTTCTGCTCGAGTAGGATTGATTTTTAGTTCCAACTCCTGGTAGCTATTTTTATTTCAACCATTCATTAAACTCTTTATCTGTCTGTATTCTTTTATAACTAACTTGATGACAATTTAACATGCTAATTTAGTTCAGTGCCCACTGATCCGTGCTGTAAATTGTGTAATAAAGAATGATCTTACTGCTCTTTAAGCTTGAAGGAACCTTCTGAATGGGAATCGTGCTTGTGCAAGTCTCTGATCAATCCGTCCCAGTCAAATAAAGTCCCAGTCTTTTTTTTTCAATTAAATGAAATAAAATATTTTGACTTCTAAAACCCTTTTTTAATCAATATTGTCTCTTGTTTTGGGACTTTTTTCAGTAAATGTTGATTAGTGAATTTTTCGCAAAGTGATTTGATTTTGTCATTTTAATTTTACTGTCCTAGAATTTCCTTGACTATTGAAATAAATCAATTTAATGAATTAACTATCCGTATTCACTATAATTTATGTACAGAATCTTTATTAAATTACAGTATTGGAACTAAAACCTTAGCAATGCTTAGTAACTGCATTTTCTCTTTATTACTTAACTATCAATAAGCTGAATCAAGTAAATTAAAAATTAATTAAAATAACACCCCAGAACTAACTTTAAGGTTGTATTACCAAAGCATCTCCTCTATCTCTCTCTCTCTCTCTCTCTCTCTCTCTCTCTCTCTCTCTCTCTCTCTCTCTCTCTCTCTCTCTCTCTCTCTCTCTCTCTTTATCTCTCTCTCTCTCTCTTTCTGTCTTCCTTACATCTTCTTAGTTCAGTAGTTAATAGATATCGTGTTTGTTTGCTTTTACATCTCAGCATTTCTCTGACTGCTTTGCTGTTTCTAACCTGTTGTAGTTTTCCTGTCCTCTAACAGTCTGTTTCTAACCCTTTCTTAACCCCACCGCGCACGTGTGTGATGTGTGGTTTGTGTGTGTGTGTGTGTGTGTGTGTGTGTGTGTGTGTGCGCCCCGTCTTTTCCTCCTCTCTGGCTCAGACTCTGAGTTCGGTGCAGCAGTTGGTGGACATTGAGCCATCGGCGGTCAGTGTGATGAGAATGACTCTGGCGCAGGTACCACACAGTCTGTTGGACTTGATTTCCCATCATGCATCAGTGTCCTGCAGCCATCAACCAGTTGTTGTTGTTGCTTGCATGTTGACATCAGCCTGTGCACCTGTGTGTTGGTTAAACTCATTGTGAGTGGACACATTTATAGGGAAAATTTCATCATTGAAAACAAGATTTTCTCTATTTCTTTTAAAGGTGAAGTGTGTTATTGTTTTTCAGCACCAAACAGAATTAATTTGAGTGGCTGAGTAGGTGTGAAAAACTATTGTTGGCTCAACCAATGGTTTTACTTCAGGGCGGAGATATCTGTTTGTTCAACCAATAGCAGAGTGTTTAAAACTCAGAGTGTTTAAAAAAAAAAAAATATATATATATACACACACACACACACACACACACACACACACACACACACACACACACACGTTTTAATGTTAGGGCTTTTCATTATTCACTATATAAAAAATATATATATATATGTGTGTGTGTGTGTTTAAAATACATACATATATTATATATATATGTATATATATTTTATATATATATATATATATATATATATATATATTAGGGCCGTCAAACGATAAATCGCGATTAATCGCATCTAAAATAAAAGTTTGTGTGTACATAATATATGTGGGTGCACTGTGTATAATTATTTTGTATATACATGAACACACACACGTGCATCTATATTTAAGAAAAAAATATTATTTATATATAAAATATTTATATTTATAAATAATATAAATTATGTGCGTGTGTGTGTGTTCTAAAGCACCTTTACAGAAATTAATTGTATGGATAAGTTAATAGTAATAAATATTACTAGTTATTTATACTTATATTATATCTGAAGTATTTATTGCATCCAGTTCCTGTTTTCTTGACTAATTAAACCCATAACTTTGGCATTGCTAGCGCTGTGATACAGTTTGAACTTCAGGATTCTAGGTTAATTTACACACTTCACCTTTGGAATAAGATGGATGTGCTATGCATCACTGGAACACTTGATTCTGATTGGTCAGTCTGTGTTTTTCTGTGCTCAGATATTTGTGGCTGTATGATTGTTGTCTCAGGCATCAGATTTCCTATACTATGCTAGTTTAAGTGTCTTGTGTCTCGGTTGACTATTTTCTTATATAACATTTAATTGAAATCCGTTTTACTAATTTATTATTTGTTTATTTGTGATTAGCAGGATAATAGTTTCAGTAACTTACCTTATCCACAAGTTTCCTACGCCCCATGAGGCCTTGCGTCAAAAGTGGCCGCGTCTTCCGGTTCGACGTAAACAAACCGCGACTTGACATGCTTGACACTCGTTCATTCAACAGTTGACGTTCATTCAAGTTATAGCGATCCAAACTAGCTAACGATGTGGAAACACAACCTCAACAAAATTAAAAATGAAATAACAGTACCTTTACCCTCCGCAGTAGTTGGTTGGGAGTATTATAATAACATTATTAATAATCAATACTCATCAAGGCATGGTGACAGACAGTTGTGCGAGCTGACAAACAATTAAAATAAAAAATACACACTTAGTCATTGTGGTTTGGAGTTTATTCAAAATTATAAATGAATGTGCCACTTGAATACATTAACTGGCACATTTGGTTTTCTGTCAACACAGGCTTTGATCCTGAGTTTAGGTGTAACATCAGTAGCGAACAGCCAATCACATGCTGAGAGAGTTTATAGAATATTAAGAATTTAAACAAATGTACACAGGAAGATTCGTCGTCTTTTGGGAGGTGATGGAAACTACAGTCGTTGGCAGGATCACTCTGACTTCGTTTTCGGCTCATGTTCAAAACAATCACGTTTAAGCCACTGAATTAGTTTAGTCCGGTTATACGTACAGCCGCGAACAGCACATGTTGTCCCTGAGCTCCGTAACGACGTCTCTCATAAATATTTGCGTCTTTAAATAATAAAATAATTCTCCGAAAAACAGCTAGCCTCTTCGCTAACTAACACACAAAATACCATTGGAATGCTACTTCCACCGCCTCACCGGAAGTTTCAACCACTTTATTTTTTTACAGGAGCGCCCCTCGGAAACTTCTGGATAGAAAAAATGTTTTACACTGTAACGCTGTATTTTGCTTGTCAAATCCTTAGAGCGTCAACTGTTTGACACGTCAATACTCTCAGACACCGTCGCTAGTATTGATCAACAGCGTAAACACACACACAGACACAATATTTTCCATCATACAGACGTGCAGAAAGCGTGAAAGATGCACGCATTCCATCACGCTCTCCCGGACAGCATCTGTGTGTGAGTTTGAAGCAGAGGCACATGGGATTGATTAGGCCTTTGCGAGCGGTTCTGATCCAGATGGAGCCCCTGCAGACTGTCACGTTTCCCAGCAGACTCGGGCAACCCAGCATGCCTCAAACACATACACCACATCTGCTTAGGGTCATGCCGAGAGAAAAAACAGGAAGACGTAAAAAAAAACAAAAAAAAACATCTCAACGGGAGAGTGATGTTTAGTTGCATTTTTTTTTCTCCCCCCTTTTAAGAAACCCTTTTGTCAGCCATGGCTAGTGTTGACATCAGATTGATGTGGCAGTATCGAGTGAAGATGCTCGTGTTAAAGTGCTCTGATTGAATTTAGATTGATCAGTGTGTTTCCGTCAAATATTCACAAATGCAAGGGTGCATCGTCAGCTATACTGCCAGATATGGTCAATATACGCAAGTCGTTCCTTATGATTCTAAACCAGCTGAAGCGTCGCAAACCATTGATGTTGTTTCTTATAGCAGGGGTAGAATAGACCATTTCAAAAGATGTAAACAACACTGGCCCAGAAGCACTTCCTGTTTCAGTTTTTTAACACTACATAAAAGCTGGGATAAAATACAACCAACAGAACATTTAAAATTGAATCAAAAAGTTAAACAAACATCTTTAAGAAGTTTTCTTTACATGTGAAATAAAGAAATCAGTTACAAACTGAAACAGGAAGTGCTTCTGGACCAGTGTTGTTTACATCTTTTGAAATGGTCTATATGACAGCTTTTTCAGAGATTGAGAAAGTTAGTACATTTGATGAAAGATTATGAAGACAATTATAATGTGCATGACCATTCAAAAGTAAAAACACCAAGTTTCTTTCTTAAAAAGAAACAAAAAACACCAAGGCTGCATTTACTTAATCAAAAATACTGTAAAAACTGGAAATAGTGTCAGATATTATTACAATTTAAAAGAACAGTTTTCTATTGTAATATATTTTTAAGTGTAATTTATTCATGTGATCAAAGCTAAATTTTCAGCATCATCACTCTAGTCTTCAGTCATCAGAAATTATTCTGATTTGCTCCTCAAGAAGCTTTTTTTTATTATTACGAATGTTTAAAATAGTTGCGCTGCTTAATAGTCTGTTGAAACCATAATTAATGTTTCGAGGATTATTAGATGAGTAGAACATTCATCATCACCTTCACTTTATTCAATAGAATAGCATTTATTTCAAAAAAATTAATGTTACACTTAAAAAAAGTCTTTATTGTGGCTTTGTGAAGTAAATGTGTCCTTGCTGAATTGACCCTTCGCAAAGACCCGTCCCCCTTAGTTAATGTCGCTATGACCGACAAGCTACGCCGCTCTCACGCCACACCATGTTCTCACGCAGTGAAAAGGAGACTGACAACATGCTGACAGACAGGACAGACCAGGCTATTTTTCGGTTACTTTTGATATTGAACACCTTTAAAAGTCTCACTTTTCAAATTTCGTCATTTTTTAAAAGAAATTAAAGCAATAAATACCGTTTTGTGGCTCTTTAATGTATCGTGACAGATCGCTGTAGAGCATCAGTTAAAGCTGTTCGTGATCCGATCATCTCTTCCTTCGAGGTCATTTATAGCATTAAATGAACAAGAATGAACATAAGAAGCTTCTATCTCTCCTGACTGCTTTGTCGGACAAAATGGCGGATGGCGAAGTATGATTGGTCAGATTACCTGTCAATCAAGCTCCACGCGAAGGGTCAATTGAAGTATTAATCTTACTGACCCCAAACCTTTGAAGAATAGAGAGCCTAAGTCCCTCCCTTTCCGGTCGCCCACCATGGGACCTTATTTCGGAAAAATATTGAATGGTAGTCAATGGCGAGAGACAACAAATATTTTGATCTCGTTTGAATTGTGCCCTGAATTACACATATGATGTTTGTCAATTTAAAAGATACATTTTAAAGTAAAGAAAGTCGCAGTTTGATGTAAAACCGTTGAGGTATAAGACTGTGAAAATACGTAATTACAAAGACTACAAACCCCAAAGGCGCACATTTTCTCCCAATGAATGAAGCTAACTTTACTGAGGCTGTCTGTCATTGTTTCTACAGTCATACGTTATAATCGTAACGTTACGCCGTCCTACCTGAGTGTTTTGTACCAGACTGCACGCACACGAGCAGCGGATCTCGTTTCTCTTCATGGGAGATGTAGTTCACAGAGCGATTTTCACATAAAACTAAATGTTACTCTTCTGTTGTATGACAAACTGCGACGTTTTTGAGTTTGAGAATCATCTTTTAAATTGACAAACATCATATGTGTAATTGAGGGCACAGTTCAGACGGAATAAAAAGATAAGTTGTCTCTCGCCATTGACTACCATTCATATTTTTTCCGAAATAAGGTCCCATGAGCCGGAAGCGAAGGGGCGGGACTTAGGCTCTCTATAGTGTACTCTTGATTCATTTTTGCAGTAAGACCAGAAACTTTTATCAAATCGAAAAGATTCCTGGTGATTTTAAGACTCTTCACACATCCTTTAAATGCATCCTCGGGTTATGTTGTGTTCAGGTGTTTAAACTCAGAAATAAACAGATGCTTTGGAGAGACTAGCAATTAGTGGACGACAGCTGGAAGGATGCTGTGATGAAGGAATAATAGACAGACTTGAAGTTTGAGAAGACTTGCTAAACAAGCAATTATGTTGCCTCTCCTATCCTTAGATTGAAGAATCAAGCATCTTTTTCTTGTGCTGGCATCTTCAGACCTTGCGTTTGTTCAAGTCTTTTCCCCTTAGTCGACTCATGTTGGTTCATTTGGATTTAAGTTGATTGATGGATCCATTGTGCTTCAGATCTGATATCAGAGATGGTGAAATGTCCTCAATATTGATCCTGGATCTGTTCTTTCTATTTGTAATTGTGAATGTAATGTGTTCACTATTTTACCACTCTGACCTCAAACCTGTGATTCAGACAGGTGTGTGTTGCTGTGTTAACCGTGTGTGTGTGTGTGTGTTTGTTTCAGAGTCGACAGCTGGAATCGGAGACGGGAACCACCGAAGAACACAGTCTCAACAAAGAGGCGAGGAAATGGGCCACACGTGTGGCCCGCGAACACAAAAACATCATCCATTACAAACGGGTAAGAGGCGCTGGATGCACATTCATACTCGAAAACAACATCTATTACAAAGCGCGCTCGCACACACACTTGAACATCCTCTGTAAGTGGCGAATCTTGTAAAAAATATGTTGCAAATTCAGTTGAGATGCAAACTAATAATTTAATCACTAATATCTGAACAATGCCCATGTCACATGAATCCACAAAATTAAAAGAATAAACACTTAACCTTTAGATCTCTTATTATTTTATTTTATGTTTATTAAAACTCAGTGAGTCCAGACCCAAAATTCTGGACTTTTTTTTTACATTTTAAGTATTTTATTATTATTATTATTATTATTATTAGATTTTAATGACTGCATATGCAGTATTTTTATCTAAACAACACAAAGTTATATTATAATTTTTGTACGTTTAATTATCATGGAATAAAAGCGGAAGAACAGGTGCTGGCACAAATGATTCTGTTGAATGCTGTTATTGTATCTTGTCTGATTGTTAGATTAGTGGCCGGAAATGTGATCTGAAGCCATGATTTTTTCATTCTTTTCGAGTTGGTTTCTTGCCAGTTGATTTGAGCTGATTAACGGTAATTTGTTTTTATGGCAGGCTCTAGAGGAATGTGAGACACTCGGGACTCCGCCCACGGAACAAAGCCGGATCGAGCTGGAATTCCGAATAGAGGAGGCCAAGGAGAACATCCGCAAAGCAGAGGTGATGTGTGCCGCATGTCTGTCACCAATTACTCACTTTTGTGACATTCTGAAACACGTACAGCGTTTATTCTTCCGAGTAACCCCAAAGGAGAAGGTTAGCAGGATGTTCACGCTACTTTAACACTACAGTAAGAGATTGTACATATCCTCGCACAAAGCTATCATATCACCTCAGAAGACTAACAGTGCGTGAGTTATATAGTTTACCATTTTGGGGGCTTGACGGCATCTGTCTCTGTTCACTTGTTCTGTAAACGTGATAATTTTGTGTAGTGCGTTTATTTGAGTAGCATTTCATTTGTATTTAGGAAAGGGTAGATCACAGAAAAAACAAGGCAGAAGTACTTAGTAATAATGTCCCTAATGTCTCCCGCTCTCCTTCTGTAATGAATGCATTTCCCTTTCCAGACAGAGATGCATTTTCTCTCTCTCTATTGATCTGTTCAGAGACAGGCTGTCAGTCTCTTTGTCTGATCAATATGTCTTCTCCTCTAAGACGTCCTGCCGTGTCCTTACACATGACTTCCAGCAGCCGTGGCGCCCTCTGCTGGCCCGGCCTGTGACCTCTCTTATATGTTAAAGCAATAGTTCACATAAAAATGATAATTGTGTCATGGTTTAATCCCCCTCATGTGGTTCTAAACCCAAATGACGACTATTTCTTGACAAAGAAATGTCTTTTCCATGAACTGTCAGCATACAATGACCTAGAGATGTCAAACAAAAAAAAGTCAATAAATGAACCACTAAATGAACATATAATCCTTTTCAACATCGCTCTCAAGTCTAATGCGCACAAGCATTCAAACTTGCCGTTTTATGATGCATCACATCAGGTTTGTCATGATTGACACCAAACAAATTGGTAGTTGCATGTCTTGTAACTGATACAATCCCACCAAATTTGTATATGTATAAATGCAAATCCCACATTAGTAAATGGGTGTAGAACAATGAGTGAGTAAATAATGAGAGATTTTACATTTTTGCGTGAGACTAACTCATGAAAGTGAGATTGTACTTTACTCGTTCGCTGAGAATGTATGTAGTAGATAAAACACCATCTTTGTTTTTCCTCTTGAGCAACTGAGAAAGCCAAATTAGCATTAGTTCTTTCAGACCATTAAATATTTAATAACTCCATTAAGAACTAATGGAAAAGTACCAACAACACAACAAGAAGAGTAAGGTATGAAACAGTTGAGTTTGGAAGTAGTAAGCTTTTATTTGGCACCAGGCAATGTGCCAGAGGAGTCTGTGTTTGCTCAACAACAAATATTAAAAGTATAATTGCACTTTAATTGTTTCCTTTGAAAATGTTTGTCCCCTCAGAGTTATATTGAAATGAAAGTCGTGCATAATATTCATACTCCGAAGCATCTTCCAAATGGTGTTTGTCGTCTGTAAATTGAAAGTGATGAGTCTTCAGAAAGTAAATTTGCATCTTTGTCTAATAATGAGAAAAGCTGAAGTGCAAGGACAGCTGTACGCTCCTCTGAGATCAGACGCCTCACCTGTCTAATGAGGAGAACTACCCTAGACATTGACTTCTGAGAGCTCAACGGCCTGTGTTTGGATATCGAGCGTCAGTCATGGGACGCTCACACTCCCAGCAGTTTTTAATGTATCTGTTTTTCTCGACACTGTTGTTTTCTAAATGCAGATTTGTATGTTTTCCAAGGCTACTTTCTCACAACTATAGTTTAATGATCAAACTGACACCCTTCACATTTCCAGGACCCAGAATTGCATTGTGAGAGTGAGTTTGGTAAACCTTGACTGAAATCATTGTTATTTTAGTATTGTTTTTATACTGTTATAATATTTACTATTGTAATTCATATTTTGAATTTACTTTTATTTTTATATTTTCAGTTTTTATTTTAGCTTAAGTTTTAGTAATTTGTTATTTGTCATTTTTTATTGTTTTTTTAATATTATATTAAGTAATTGTATTAACATTTTTTTTGTAATTTTAGTACTTCAACTTATTTTATTTCTGTTAGCTTTCTCATTTTAATAATAATTTATAAGTATTTATAATAAAAGTATTATATTACTGAAATTACTAATAAAGTGAAATAAAAATAAATAAATAAATAAATGTGTGTATATATATATTTTTTCACTTTATTGGTAATTTCATTACTTAAACATTAGCATAATTGTTTCATTTAGTTGCCAAAGCGAAATTTCACATTTTTTATATTTTGTTTTATTATTTTCATTTGTAAAATGTTTTTTAATAGCTAAAAATTCATTCATTGTAGCTGCTTGAATACTACAGTATGTAAGATATTGTATAAACAGGACAAAGTATCTATTTGATTATTAAATTAGCTTTTTTTAACATTATAATTAGAAAAAAGATTTAGTAATTTTATGTGCTTTTGTCATTTGTATTATTTTTTATATTCCTATTTAGCTGTTTTTGTGTTAGTTTTAGTCATTTTAGTACTTTATCTTAGCAGCGTTTCTAATTAAAAAAAAAAGTTGTAAGTTTTTCATCTTTATATTTAATGTTACATTTAATTTCAGATCATCTTCAATTCATCCTGGACTGAACTAAACCATGCTTAACTAACAAGTTGCTGCTTGAATATTAGAGTATACTTAAGCAGTTGTATAAATAGAACAATTTATATATCTTTTACTCTGTTTGTCTTTTTCAGACGATAAAGCTGAAAGCAGAGGCGCGTTTGGACCTTCTGCGGCAAGTGGGCGTTTCTGTGGATACGTGGTTGAAGAGCGCCATGAACCAGGTGATGGAAGAGCTGGAGAATGAGCGCTGGGCGACACTACCCACTCTCACTACCCATGATCTATCTATCTCGGTGAGAACCCCTTTTTATCTCAAATCAAAGTCCCTATGAAGTGGTTTGACATTCAGATTTCCTCACCTGTGTAATCAGTTCCAATCGGAAGTTAAAGGGAAACTCCACTTTTTTTTTGGAAATAGGCTCATTTTACAACTCCCTCAGAGTTAAATAGTTGAGTTTTACCATTTTCGAATCCATTCAGCCGATTTTCTGATATTTAGAAGAATATCAGCAACCAGACAGTTTCTGGTCTCATTGACTTCCATAGTTGGAAAAATATACTATGGAAGTCAATGAGACCAGAAACTGTCTGGTTACTGAAATTCTTCTAAATATCAGAAAATCTGCTCAATGGATTCGAAAATGGTAAAACTCGACTGTTTAACTCTGGGGGAGTGGTAAAATGAGCCTATTTCCAAAAAAAAGTGGAGTTTCCCTTTAAGGAATTTGTGGCGTTACAACATTCCTATAATGAATGACACCCCTGGTGCCCAGTAGTTAGTTCAACCTCCCTGACCCGATCCTTCCTGATTCTGTCAGCGTCATTATTCAGACCCTGCTATATAAACAGTTTAGCCCATACTTCACAGCATCTCCATCAGTCAGAGAGAAATAAAGTTGATGAATGCAGCAAAACCTCACCTACATTCCCTTGAACTCAGCAGATACAGACACACAGACCCTTTACACACGTGTTTGTTATCATTGCAAGAGAGAGAACAAATCGCTTCGAGACGCTAGAGGATATGACAGTGAGTTATGAGCACTTGGTAGAATAGTGTCGTTTATGCCAATTACACAGTCTAAACCAAAGCACATTTGAGCACATACTGTTTCATATTTTGGTGCACACTTTACATATATTCACATCCCCAACTTTAATTATTCACACACAGACTAGTGCACATTTCAGTAGACTATCTTCCTTCGAGATGGAGGAAGATCTTGCTGTGGTTTTTGCAATAATTGGCACATAATTGTAGAAATATGGATGAGACAGTGGTTGTAGAGACGTATACATATACTGTACAAACACACACACATATATATGTACAAATATGTTAAATATTTTATATAATAAATAAATAAGGACACTATTCCGAAAGCAAAACTTATACATAACCATAAACAAAGGCACTTCCTATAATAGCTCCTATTATTCATAAAAAAATATTCTTGATTGAAACATCTGTGTTAAAGTCCCCCTGTAGTCAATCATCCCTTAAAATCCATCTTTAATCACCAAAATGATGCATTTTTTTTTCCTGTGAAAATGTTTCTTTGTACCTTAAAATAGCTTTAATGTAACTCTAATTCCTTTAGTATTCACGGATACATGAATATGCTAATTAGGTCCGCCTTCCCTCACTCACGAGCGCACAAGAGCGACATGGGACATAATGCTGCTAAGGAAAATGAAAGGGAAATCAAACTTTTCATTTTGAAATATTACTAACAATATAAAAGTTATTCTTACATTATAAAAATCAGTTTTATCAGACTTCACAGCAACTTTTAGTTGGACATTTACACTGAAATTATAAACTATCAAACAGACGAGGCATGTAGTAGATTGTGTGCAATAGGCTTTTATGGAAGGTTTTGATCATGTTGATAATTTAGAGGCCTATCAAAATATGAGACGGTAGGCTATATAAGGTTAAGAGAACAGTGACCTCAGTGTTTTCTCACACTCGAGCGCTTCAGTCTAAATCTGTATTACCTCATCACAGGCTGTTTATGTCAGCCTTGGGTGTAGCCTAAATATCAGTCACCGCCCACCACATCACAGGTTACAGATTACAATGACCTCGTCTGGCCTCATGATTCAGACTCCCACTGAAAGTTCTCTTGACCTTCACTGAAGGATCCGTTTTCAACCTGAACCTATTGTAACCAGTTAAAACTAGTAATGTGAGATACAGTGAACAACTGAGGAGGTATGAGTGTCCAATGCCTGTGTCTCTTGTTGATTTTTCTGTTGCTACATTTTGTCTCTTGGGGGAAAATGTTCTCCTGATCCCCACCAGGCCAATGAGATTGGTGGGCGGTAACTAGGTGACTGACACACCTCTGGAACGCTGGTCTTTTGAGCAGTTGTTTGTTAACCCACAAAGAAAGCCTCAGGCAAACTTTTTTAGAGTTTATTGAATGATACTGAATCAACAAGCTAGCCGTGGTGTTTGTCAGAGTAGTGACGCGCATTGTCATGTTTCTGTAGACCACAGTGGATTTGGACCGAGAGGAAGGAGAAGAATTAGAAGAGAACATGGAGACGTACGACGACAGCAGCTCAAGTCCTTCAGGAACCCTGAGGAACTACCCGCTCACCTGCAAGGTGCTCTACTCGTACAAGGTAAAATCACACGTTTAACTGGGGCTTACCAATGTTATGAAAACTGTGGCGACCAGTGATTTTGTTAATGGAAATAAAGACAAAATAAAAATTTTAGATGAATTGAAACTTCTTGAATCATAAATATTTATGTATAATCAATATTTATAATGTATTATCATTTTATTTGAAATAAAATTTAATACATTGGTTTTAAATGGATACTTTTTTACCATGCATTTTACATCAAATTACAAACTAAAAACTTGCTTGGAAAAATTAATTAATTTCTAATTCTATAAAACTTTCTGTAAAAGCTCTTCTTTTTTAAAACTATCTTGTTTCACATTTTGCATTTTATTAAAATAAATAGGCTATAGAATGTAAAAATACCTTTATTTATTTAAAAACACATTAAACTGGGGCTTAGGAACTGTCTGAAATGTGTTATTTGTAACTAAAACAAACTTTTTTAATGGAAATATTGGGAATTAATGGAAATATATGGAAATTAAATGTAAATATTAAATGAAAAAAACTAAACTTAAAAAACTTAAATGAAAATGGTTCCTTGGCAAAATGTACTAAAGTACTGAAATGACTAAATCTTAAATAAAAGCTAAATAGAACCATTTCAAATAATAATAATATCAGTGACTGAAGCACATGACAAAATTACAAATGCAAAATATTGATACATTTTTAATAGTATTAATAGTACTAAAATAACATGTAATAAACCCCATCAAAGTCACATATGACATTGTTTAAAATACCTTGTTTACACATCATCTGAAAATCAAACTTTGAAGAAATGTCAGTCACTGCCATAAAATACATTTGAATTTCAATTGAATTTTGTTATAACAAACATGACACTGTTTATTATACTAACAACTAAAAGCTAGTCAATTTTCAAATATATTTAGAAACATTAGCTTAGCAATAACATGGCATCGCTGTTGTTAACATCTTTTCTCCTCAGGAGTTTACTTGCTCAGCAGCTTGGCTCATGAATATTAATTATGTTATTTAGGATTCACATAATAACGTGACGTCCTAACTGATCTGCTGAAAATGCTGACGTTGGACATTTACTCTGCACTTTACTGTCTTCCAGGATCCGTTCTCTTATTTGTAATCGTTGGGAAACTGCTAAAATGTCTGCTGTTGTCTGGAAAAATATTAACCCACACAGTAGGATTTGTATTGCTCAATTGTCTTTTCACCTCTCTCTTTCTCCCAGGCCTCTCAACCCGATGAACTAACGATCGATGAGCATGAGATGTTGGAGGTTATAGAAGACGGGGACATGGAGGACTGGGTGAAGGTGAACCAATTATTCCTTTGGTTATTTTAGCAGTTTAACACCACCTGCCGAAGTTTATTTGGTTACACTTTATTTCGATAGTCACTTCTATCGAAGTAACTACATGTCAACTATCTCTCATTAGAGTATTAGAAGACAATAGTAGACTGTCAGTAGACTGTTAGGTTATGGTTAGGTGTTAGGGTTTGGGTTAGAAGAATAAGTTTACTTGTAGTCGCCAAGTTACTTATAGTCAGTTGACTGTCTGTTGGGGGACCAACAAAATAAAGTGTTAGCAGATATTAAGTTGACAGTCTACTAATACTCTAATGACAGTTAGTTGACATGTAGTTGAAAAGTTACTTATAGTTAGTAGAATGTCTAAAGTGGACTATCGAAATAAAGTGTTACCGTTTATTTTTATCCCAAATCAATCAGACTACAATTCTAAAAGGTGTACAGAAGAAAATAGTGTTTATGTTTTAGACCTCAAGATTTCCACAGAATTCCACAACTGTTGTTCTACACCAGCATTTTGAATGACAGTTCTTTGACTTCTGTGGAAATATTTCTGCTGAGCTGGTGATGAGTGGGTGATGATTCCAGATTGATTATTGCATTTTTTGGTTTAGTATATTTTTTATAAATAATTTTATTCTTTTAGTTCTATATTTAAAGTCAATGAAACGCAACTAGCAAATTGTGGCGTATATCAGAGTATAATGGACTATCGAAAAAAAAATATGTAGGTTGCATTTACTTTTTACATTGAATCATTTAGCAGACACTTTTATCCAAAGTGACTTCAAAATAAGGAAAACAATAGAAGCAGTCAAACTAACAGTAGGGCAACAGTATGCAAGTCATGTGACAAGTCCCAGTTAGTCTAGCACAGTACAGTAAACAGATAAATAGATAGTTAGATGGATAGATAGAATAGAAATAGAATAGTAAGTGTTAGTAATGGTTCAAGTGTTGACGAAAAAGATGCGTCTTCAGTCGTTTTTTGAAAAGGTCGCCATTCACTTGCAAAGCACAAGCTATTGTAGGTCACGTAAGTCTGATCATGTAGTGACTGAGTTTAGGTTTGGGGTGCAGAGCCAGTGGTTGTTCTTTAGGCAAACATCCATGTATTGAATTTGATGCAAACTGCTATTGGCAGCCAGTGCAAATTGATGAAGAGAGGAGTGACGTGTGCTCTCTTCAGCTTATTAAAGGCCACAGTTGCTGCTGCATTCTGGATCGGTTGCAGAGGTTTGACAGTACATGCTGGAAGGCCTGCCAAGAAAGCATTAAAATAGCCCAGTCTGGATAGAACAAGAGCTTGGACAAGGTTGTTGGTTCCAAAATGAATGCATATTTGTAGTCAGTTGTGGTGGGATGGGTTTGGAGCATATGTCACCAGCGAAAAGTCTTGACATCTTCACTGGGAAATCCAGTTATGACATTTTGAATGTTAAAAAAAAATAGAAGAAAACTGCATGAATGGCATTTAAATATAAATGTAGGTTGAATTTTCATCCAATTTTTAACCGTTCCATATTTTTCACCCTAACATTTGCGTTCAAGTCTGCAGATTCTGTTTGGCCCCAGTCATAAATGACTTAATGCTTAATGATGTAAATGTTGGTTCCAGGCGCGAAATAAGTCCGGCCATGTGGGCTATGTTCCAGAGAAGTACCTGCAGTTCCCCACGTCCAACAGCGTGCTAAGCATGCTCCAGTCCCTCGCTGCTCTGGACGCACGTTCACACTCCTCCAGCAACTCCACCGAGCCTGAGCTGGCATCAGGCAGCTTCAATGGAGACAGCAGCAGTGAGTCAAACACACACACTGAGACTAGGGCTGTCAAACGATTAATCGCATCCAAAATAAAAGTTTGTTTTTACATAATATATGTGGGTGTACGGTGTATAATTATTTTGTGTGTGTGTATATATATATATATATATATATATATATATATATACACACATGCATGTATATGAAAAAAATAGTATTTATATATAAAATATTTATATTTATATATAATATAAATTATATATAAATCTATATACAGTATATACATGGAAATATTTCTTAAATATATACAAGCATGTGGATGTATTTTTATTTATATATTTATATATTAGGGCTGTCAAAACGATTAATCGCGATTAATCGCATCCAAAATATAAGTTTGCGTTTACATAATATATGTGGGGACACTGTGTATAATTATTTTAGATATATAAAAACACACACATGCTTGTATATATTTAAGAAATATTTTCATGTATATTCTGTATATGGATTTATATCTAATTTATATTATATATAAATATAAATATTTTATATAAAAATAATATTTTTTCTCTTAAACATACATGCATGTGTGTTTTTACACATATACAAAATAATTATATACAGCACCCACATATATTATGTAAACACAAACTTTTATTTTGGATCCGATTAATCGCGATTAATCGTTTTGACAGCCCTAATATATACAGTGTATATATATATATATATATATATATATATATATATATATATATATATATATACATATATATATTAGGGCTGTGCAAAAGTTAGTTGCGATTAATCGCATCCAAAATAAAAGTCTGTGTTTACATAATATATTTGTGTGTGCTGTATATAATTATTTTGTATATATAAATACCAATGCATGCATGTATATATTTAAGAATTATTTGTGCTTAAATTCTGTATATATATATATAAATACATAATCTATATTATATAAATATAAATATTTTATATATGAATAACACATTTTCTTAAATATATACATGCATGTGTGTGTATTTATATATACAAAATAATTATATACAGCACACACAAATATATTACATAAACACAGACTTTTATTTTGGATGCGATTAATCGCAATTAACTTTTGTACAGCCCTAATATATATATATATATATATATATATATATATATATATATATATATATATATATATATATACTGTATATACTGTATATATATATATATATATATATATATACACACACACAGTACACCCACATATATTATGTAAACACAAACTTTTATTTTGGATTAATCGTTTGACAGCCCTAACTGAGACAGATGAATGCTGATGATGTGAGTCACAATGCATCTGAATATTCATTCTGACCTTCATTGATAAAAATGTGTCAAAAGCATAATGTTTTGCTATGTGAACTTGGAAATATCATGGGATTTTAAAATTTTCAAGACTGAAAAGTTTAAAAATAGTCAACATACACAAGTGTTTGAGGTCAGTAAAAAATTAATTCATTCTTTTATTCATTAAGGAAGCTGTCATCAGATGTGACAGTAAAGACATATTAAAAAAGTCATCATGAAATAATGTATCACTGTTTCTACAAAAATATAAAGCAGCAACTGTTTTAACATCGATAATAATAAGTTTCTTGTGCAGCAAATCAGCATATTAAACTGATTTCTGAATGATCATGTGACACTGAAGACTGCAGTGATGATGCTAAAAATACAGCTTTGCATCACAGGAATAAAAGAGTTATTTTATATTGTAATAATTTTTCACTCTATTACTGTTTTTCCTGTATTTTTTTTATCAAATAAATGTGAGCAGAAGAGACAAAAACATTACAAATTTTACCACAGTTTTTTTTAATAGATACAGTCCCTGACTAGTGAGCTTGTGCCTTTAAGATGTATCCAACCTATTTACAATAACTCAAAAGAGCTTGCTATCTTCTCACCTATTAATAAGCCCTTTCTTTTCTTCTTTTTCTCTCCCAGTGAGTTTTGTGAAGGCCATGTACGACTACGAGGGTCAGACGGATGACGAGTTGTCATTCCCAGAGGGAGCCATCATCCGCATCCTCAACAAGGACAACCAGGAGGACGACGGCTTCTGGGAGGGAGAGTTTAACGGTCGAGTGGGCGTCTTTCCGTCAGTGCTGGTGGAGGACCTGACAGCCTCAGAAAACGGAGACACTCACTGGGGAACAGACACACAGGTAAGACATCCGAAACTCACTCTGACCAGTAAATGACCATGAGACTTGTCGTGTGTTTCTGAGGGGGTTTGAAGTCTGAGTCCTGCCCTTGATTACAGGCATGGACACTTCCTTCCTGTAATCAATGCCATCCGGGGTCGTGCCAGATCAAAGCCTTTCTTATTATCCTAATCATGTGAATACAGTCAGAACAAAACTATACTTTAATGTGGATAATATAGCATTATATAATTCATTACACAATTCTCTGGAATACTTGATTCTGAAAAGTCAATCGCAGAATTTTGTTTTTGTATAAGGATGTTAAGCTATTTTGCTAATTTTTATGTCTAAGATAATCATAAATGTGTGTTCTTTGACAATTAAATACCTCTTTATGAGTTTTATATAATTTATTAAAACTGTACACTACCAGTCCATTCAAAAGACTGGCTCTGTAAGTTCTTTACATTTTTAAAAGTCTCTTCTGCCCACCAAGGCTGCATTTATTTGATCAAAAATACAGTAAAAATGCCAATATTGTGAAATATCATTACAGTTTAAAATAACTATTTTCTATTGTAAAATGTAATTTATTCCTGTGATGCAAAATTGTATTTTCAGCATCATTACTCCAGACATGATCCTTCATAAATCATTCTAACCTGCTGATTTGCTTCTCAAGAAACACTTCTTATTATTATCGATTTATTTATTTATTTATTTATTTTTTTTTTTTAAGTTGTGCTGCTTCTATTTATTTTTTGGAAATAAACTGTGATGCATTTTTTTTCAGGATTTTTTGATGAATAGAAAGTTCAGAAGAACGCCATTTATTTTAAAATAGAAATCTTTTCTGACATAATAAATGACTTTACTGTCGCTTTTGCTCGATTTAATGCATCCTTGCTGAATAAAAGTATTAATTAAAAAAATAACCGTACTCAAACTTTTGAATGGTAGTTTATATTAACAAAATCTGACATGAAAGGTTTGTATACGCTAGCTTAGCATTGTAACATGTGATGTCCTCCCCAGGTGTCCCCGTGCCAAAGGCTTCATTCATCACTTCCTCCTCTGCCGCTGTACGACCAGCCGCCCTGCAGTCCGTACACGAGCCCGGAGACCAGCAGTGCTCCCTCACTGCCCCGCTCACCGTCTGTCAACGGGGAACACAAACTGCCCATCCTGCAGAAAGCCGCTGTTCATAGTAAGACACTAGTCGCCCCAGCTACTGTCGTCAGGAAACCTCTTGTGTGTTATATTCATGTCTGTCAAGATTTTCATTTGAGAATGTTTTACATTTGGTTTAGATCACAATTCCAGCTTAAGTCCAGAGAGCCCTGGCTTCTCTCAGCCGTTGAGACTCACTCCAGATGGATCCGGACCTGGAAAACTCAGACCTGTATGTGAACCAATCTGTTTTTGGCTGTTTTATGAACATCCATATTACATTTTAGAACCGTTATGTGTAAGATTGTGCAGTTTCTTACATTTAGAAAAATATAGTTTCAAAAAGCTAGATTGCAAATTGATTGCTCACTTTGTTTTCAGATCACTTGAGCTTTGAAGTCCAGAGAAATATATAATTTTATAAATATAATGTATTTTTTTTTAAATTGTATAGTTTTAAAGATTTTTGTTTGTGAATCTCATTAAACCTGACAATAACATTGTTAGACCATATTTTGTCCCCCAAATATAACAAATTATATTTATCATCAATAAAATTAAAGGAATATATATTTCCACATTAAATATCCATATTAATGTAGAAACAACATAAAGACATTTTTTTTAAATATTTGTTTAACACCTTACCGGTCCCCCCCCCCCCCCCCCCCCCCCCCTTTTTGAGAATGGGGGTTTAAATGCACTATTCAAACTTAAATGGTTGTAATTCAAGAATTCCTTGGAATATATATATAACCAAGTTTGGTCTTGTTTTAAAGAAAACACTCAGTAGAAGTGAAAACCGTTCAAAAAAATGAAAGTATGGAAGTTATGGAAGTTTAAATTCATAATAAATCAAATATACTGTACTATATATTTTTTATTTTATATAAAATATATATTTTACAAAATGTTTTTTACTCTAAAATTACTATTAAGTCAAAGACATAAATCTATCCAAGTTGTGTTCCAAATTTGAAGTTGATATCACAAAAATTGAAGTTCTCATGAGATTTTGTTTAGGCGTAGTACCAAAAATAGCCACCGGGAGCTATTGAATTCCATTGAATTTAGTTTTATACATTCTGCCTTCACAAATTAATACATTTCGGTCCAAATATCAAATTTGTCACAAAATTTGGAACCTTGAGACTCATACCTTTCTGACAATATGTGTTTTGTCAAGATTAGAAAAGGTTTTGATCATAAATCATGAAATATAATGATGCCCAAAAGGGGAGGAGCCTGATAAAATAAGTACCATTTCTATGGTAACGCAATGTTCAATTATAAAATGGTTTTCACAGGATGAATTCTGAGTTTATAAGCTTTCAAATGATACCTAATTCATGATAATGGTAACAGTGTTACCTTTATGTGTGTGTGTATATATATATATATATATATATATATAATTTTTAGAGAATAATATTATACTATTTTTTTTTATTGAAAAATACTAAATTATATTTTTTATTATGTACTTTTAGCATAAAAACAGAAGTTTTAATGATTAAAAGTTGGTGCTTCGACTTTTTGTGACAAAGGTCAGACCTGTTATGATGCAGATTTTTTTGAGGTGCACTCTTGTCATAAATTCATCAATTACTCTTCCTACATAATTTGTAACAAAAAACAGGGGTAGAATATCTATTTAGAAGTCTTAGACCTTTCCAACAATATATAATTTGTCATAATTAGATTAGGATTTAATAGTGACAGTTAAGGGGTTGATGACATTTTTTTATTAAGTACCATGAATGAAGGCCCAGAATCACATATTCCAATAATGCTACTGATGTCTCTATTAAATAACTCTTTTCTCAGTATCTAAGGATGAAATGAGTAATTATAGCCAATCAGTGTTACAGTCTAAATGAAATCCATATTTTTTAACATTTCGGTGAACCCGTTATAGTAAATGACAAAAATGTATTCATATTATAGCATATATATACATATATAATTTATTTTTCCCAATTTTTTTATGACCTACACATTTTATGAGCTAGCTGTTCTGTCTTAATCTGGTTTATTTTGTGTTTCTTTAGGTTCGGGCGGCACCACCTCCTCCAAAGCAGCACGCTCGCAGACAGGTGGAGAAAACCGAAGAAGTGGAGATCACACTGGTGTAGAGCGCCGCCCTAGTGGACTGACAACAAACCCCATCTGACCTCGGACCACTCCCACTCCTTATGGAAGGGGCGGGGTGTGCGCTAACCTGCCCTGTGAGCATCCTTAAACCCAGAGTGGGCGGAGAACAGCGTCTCAAAGACATCGCCACTTTTTTTCAGAAAAACAAACACCTCTTTTGGCGTCACGGACTGTTTGGTGCCTTAAACCGCTTTCATGCCAAACTCTAATCCTTGTATTCGTAATTGCTTTATTGTGCAATGGGAACTCGTTTAAAACTTGGTTAATCCACTCAATGCCAGTAAATGATTAGGTTTGCATCTAAAAACACAGAAAGGAATCAAATACAGGGGTTTAGCGGGTGCTAAAAGAGGCTTCACTTGCACATCCATCTCTTCAGCGGGCTTTTGAAGAGCCGAACATGCAATACAAGGAATTATGGGAGGATACAAGAGGCCTTGCGAAAGGGGTCGGCCACGAACAGTCCTACTATTTACGCATTTCATATGTAATAGCACAGTACATTACTGTCATCATAGGAATGTTATATTCGCGTTAAACTTCACAGATCATATGGACTTCAAGGAGAAAGGGAACTGTACATAAAAGGCTACGAGGAAGAAAACAATGCGGAAGAGGAGAATGAGGAGGACGAGGGTTAAAAAGAGAGGAAGGCTGGTTACTTTGCTCTTTTTCCCCCCATCGGTTTAGCTTGCTCTTCTGTCTTGTGTTGATCTGAAAAAGTACTAACTACATAGCTATATCATTTTTTTCTCAACTTTTCATTATGAAGACCAGTGTTTGTATGTAGTACTAATATTTAGTCCTCAAAAAATATGCGCAAGACCGATCTAAAGATGTCGTGGTGTCTCTGAGCGTGTTTCTGCAACGTTGGCCTCCGCATCGCCGTCTGTTCAGTCGGAACGTAATCATGGAAATATACAGATCAATATACAAGTATCAGTTAAAGTGCTTTTCCAGCCTAACGCGTTTCTTATTCTCATGCCGTCGGCACAGCAGAGTTCCGGACGGGATACGTGTTTTGTTTTTCTTTTATCGAGTGTCATGGCAGTGTTTGAGATTGTGATGAATTTTCTTCAGATGTGATGATGGGATAGATTCCCTCCAACAAGCACAGAAAAGGTGGACGGAAAGATGGATAATCATGGAGATGTTTTGTTTTAATTACTGCCGACGAAAGCGAACCTATTACAGTGTCCTAAGTGCATTTCCTCCGTACAAGGGGCAGCTATGTTCTTATTTTATTTAATTTGCAGTCGGAGAAACATTTGATCTTAAATGAGGAATGCCTGTTGTCATTTATTATTTCACAGTATCTTCATGCATATCTTGATGTGTCCCAGCACTTTTTCTGGAATTTCAGTGCTTTGACCCCTTCGTTTTATCATCTTTTTTAATGTCTTTGCGTCCCAGCTGCCTCTTTTCGACGATAAAGCTGCCCAGCGTCGTGTTATTGATCTCGTGAGAGTGACTGATTGTAGTTTTCCCATAATGTTTGAAAGAGAACAGAGTTATTATGTTGATTCCATAATATAAATAGTGGAAAGAAATTAAAAAAAGAAAAAGATCCATTTTGTGAAATGGTACCATAGTTCTGTTAAGCAAGAACAGGGTCGTAACGAAAAGAACGTGCGTGAGAGTGAGACGTGGGAGGAAACGTTTGTTTAGTAGCCTTTTTTTAATCAGAGAGGAAGATGTTTGAGTATCTTCCCTTTGTTTCTATTTTCCTCGGTCACAACCTATTTTCTTGTTGATCTCGTTGAGATCTTTTGAATGTTATCGAACTTGTTTTGAAGTTTATGGTTAGAGGTTAAAGCCCATTGTGTCAAAAACCGTTCTCACCTATGAAATGAACGCAAAATTTTTGATATTTTAATTTCCATTTTTTTAAATCGCGCTCCCAGTTCTCTTGGCCAGGTTCAACTCTTTGGAGCTTCTTCAATAGCATTAGCTGAATATTCTAGTTGTTTTTATTTCTAAAGTGATTTTATTTGCATTTATTAAAATTTGAAGATGATTCCGAGCTGCTAAACAAACAAAAAAACAGATGGAATAACAACAATTGACTGTTGCTGCAGTGACAATATCAGAGAACAGGTGAAAAATATTCTTTCTGCATATTAGCTGTAAAATTATTTGTATTTATTGTGTACAAATGTTAAATAAAAAATTGGGGAAAGTGCTTCTGCTTTGGTTTTTTATGGATGTGTCTCCATGTTAATGCATTAACTTTAGTAACACATCTTTTTATTTCTTTCATTTATAAATTGCATTTGTTTTATGTTTATTTCATAGAAAATAGTGAAATCACACAAATCAGATTTTTCATGTTATCTACATGTAGGTTAATATTCAGTCCCTTATTGTAGTTAAAGGTGTTGCAAAAAAGCAAACATACAATAAATAAAAAAAATAACACGGCATATATTACATTTGTAAGTGGATGAGGAAAATTTGAACTAGGATAATCACCTCTCGCCCTATTCTCTATGAATATGAGTTTTTGGTAACGCTTTACATTAAAGGAGTAGTTCAAACTTTTGCTGATAATTTACTCACCCAATGTCATTCTTTTTTCAATTGAAAAGAAATTAAGGTTTTTGATGAAAACTTTACAGGATTTTTCTCCATATAAAGGACTTCAATGGGAACCAAACGGTTCAAGGTCCAAAAGACTGTTTCAGACAGTGCAAACTGCAAACTGTTCAAAGGGCTTTAAACAATTTCAGACGATGAATAAGGGTCTGATCAAGCGAAACGATCGTTCATTTAATTAATAAATAACAAAGTTTAAGTTTCATAAGCTCAAATGGTCGCCTTGCTGTGTTCTGTGATGTGCGTTCGTGACTCTCCTGTTCGAACTCGTTTATCAAAATGAACAAATCTATTTTCATGTCATTTGGTTCATTTAACGAACGAAATGAACGAGTTGACTCTGGAAAAGAAGTTCAAATAGGAGAGTCACGAACGCTCATCACAGTTAACATTAACAATTAACAATACTTCTACAGCATTTATTGATCTTAGTTCATTCAAATTTCTAAATTTAGCAAGACAAGGTCTCATTTGTTAACTGATCAATGTATCTGTATTTATTATATCTGTGTTATGTTAGTTAATATATTCAGTTGTTCATTGTTTGTTCACTCTAAAAAATGCTGGGTTGTTTAAACCCAATTTTGGGTAAAATATGGACAAACCCAGCCCATTGGGTTAAAAATGTAATTTAAAAATGTAACCAAATGGCTGGGTTTGTCCATATTTTACCCAAAATTGAGTTAGAACAACCCAGCATTTTTTTTTTTTTAGAGTTTTCGTGTTATTCACAGTACTTTAACTAATGTTAACAAATGTTAACAAAATACAACTTTTGATTTCAATAATGTATTAGTAAATGTTGAAATAAACATTAATAAATGCTGTAGGAGTAATTATCCTACAGCATTTATTAATGTTTATTTCAACATTTACTAATACACACTGTAAAAAAAAAATATTTTCAAGATTTGTTATCACAACATATTTTATTTTGTCAAATCAACTTAAATAATTTATTTAGTTGAGATAACTTATTATTTTGAGTTTCTCATGATTAAATCAATCTCCTTCATTGTATTAACTCCAGTAAATTTTAAGGCAACCAGGTTACTTACTTTTTTAAACCAACATTTTTTTTTTTTTTTTTTTTTTTTACAGTTTAATGAAATCTTAATGTAAAGTGTTACTACATTTTCAAGGCCAAATGTTGTATCTGTTAAAATTAGTCAATGCACCATAAACGTGAACAATTTTATTGGCTAACATTTAACAAAGGTAACTAAATGGTGTAAACATATTTCTCATTGTTAGTTAATGCATTAAAAGGTTTTAAAAAATGTATGTTTTCACAAGTTGTTTAAAATCTAGAGTGTGTTTTTGTTGGATGATATCAGCCTAGTTTATCAAATCATGCTGCTTGTCTGTCAGTTCTCTAAAGAGTGGGCGGTTCTCCTACAGTTTCATGTATAACAGAGACATGTTTCCTGCTGGGAAATGAGATCCCAGGCAAAACATGCAGTCACCCTCCTCGCCTCCATCCACAGGCTAATGAGTGTGGATTTTTCACATATTTCTAGAAGAACAAAATGCTTCAGCATGTTCATTTTAATTCTGCCACATGGAATGAATAAGAATCTCTCACTCTGAAGAAACTCGGATGGCTTGTGTTCAAGTTTATTTGTGCTCCAACCCTGAAGGTATGTATCACAGTTTGTATTAGTCAAATAAATCTTAAATTATTAGATAAGTTTGAATGAAAAAATGTTTCAATTGCAGTTATTCATTTACTTGGTTATTTTACAAATGTCCTTGAAAGGAATAAAAGCCAGTTGTAACACCACTAATATAGTTAATAAATTGTGTTGCAGAATCTGTGGTTGAGAGGAGGTTACTAAGGCAGAGAGTTTTTCCCAGACTGAGAGAATATTGTCGAAGCACACATGGAGTTGAGTTCAGAGTGAGCAAACATTCGTCATTCTCTTTCCTGTTTTCTGTCAATTGACCAGTTTGGAAACAATTCTAAAGAACAGTTGTGTTGCTTCTCTTCCAGTTGACAGTAACAAATGATTTTTACCACTAGCTCAATTGTGTTTAAATCCATAAACATGAATAAATAATGTGTTTTCTTTCATTGGAAGCATTTACCAGCACTCCTACTGTCTCACTAGTAGCTAAACATCATGTATTTTTAATTATGCAAATGACAAAAGACTGGCTGGAATTGTATTTAACTTCTCTTGTTAACACTATTTCTATGCTGCTCTTTAAAAGCATGTCAATAGACGATTTACTGTGTAAACACTGTGGTTGTCATGGCTATAGTTCGGGATAATAGGCTGCTAACACAAAGTCTTTTTCCGATCATTTGATCGTAGATTAATAACTGTCTATGGATCCAACCTCTCTACAGGTTATTGACCCGTATGAAGCAGCAGATTCCCAAAACTGGCCTGCAGAAAAGGAACGACTGCAGATACTGGAGGACTGCAGGAAGAATTCTCTAGGCCCTTTCTTTGTGGTAATATACTTTTGATTCAGTACAGCATGATTTAAGATTGGGGAGATCTGTACCTAATATACAGTGCTGTTACCATGGTTAGTTTCTCACACCATTTTTTTGTTTGTTAACTTAAAAAAAAGTAAGTTACCTGGTTGCCTTCAAATGTTGAGTTCATTGAAATTTAAAAATTGTAAAACTTATAAAATCTTGAGGTAATACAATGAAGGAGATTGGTTTAATCCACAGAAACTCAAAATATTATGAACCACGTTAATTATCTACACTGTAAAAAATTATTTTTTGGTGAAGTAAATACTAGTGAAAAAACCCAATGTAATTTACTTGAAAAAGTTAGTTCAGGCAAGAATTAAAAAAAAACTAAGTAAATTCCATATCAGTACTTAATTCAAGCGAGTAGAAATGAAAGTGTAAATATCAGCTCGATAAAATTAAGTAAAAATTACTCAACTTTTCTGATACTGGGGTTCCCATCATGCACTGGACCTTGAATAATTAATGAGGCTCATTTTTCACTGGTTTCCAGTTGTATTTATACTGTTTTATCATTGACTTTGTCCTCAGTATTAGTAAATTGACATTTTGTGACATTTCGAGTAAATTTTTTGCACAAAATGACACATTCAAACACAAAAACGACCCATCAAATGTTACCGCCATTGTGTGTTGTCTACCAAGTATTGAGGTGTTTGCATTCACATGCGGCTTAATGTCTGACATGATGTATATATAAATTACTTAGATGATCTAAGTATGCACATACTATAAATGACTATTGAAATTGAAGATTATTGTTTTAGTGAAATGTGATACAAAGGCAAAGGAAATCGATATTAATCAACTTTTTACTAGCCGAGTTAAAATTACTTATTTTTTTGTAAAGTTTACTTAATTCCATATTCCAAGTAAATTTAACTTAAATATTTCTAATTAAAGCTACTGATAAATATGTTTAGGTTTTTACTTGGCAAATCTTTGTAAATTTACTAGCATTTTCAGAGTGAGATAGTTTAGCAAGGTTTTTCCAAGTAAATCCTACTCCAAATTTTTTACAGTGTAGGTTGATTTGACAATGAAATAAGTGATAACATTTTTTTTTACAGTGTAGGTGCTTAACAATAGAGCATCTCTTTTTGTAGAGGTTGTTAATAAATGTATGAAAATGTACATGTAGGCCTCAATCAGGTCATGGGGTCTATACGACCCCAATCGACTTTTACTTAATAATAAAAAAGGTTCCCTTCATCTCAGTGGAATAAGATTATTATTTCTTATATCTATAGGCCCTACACACACAAAAAAAAAAAACTGGGCTTGATTCGGTTGTTCTGAAGGTATGTAAAAAATGTTTACACTTCTGGTCTTCGGGGTCAATATGACCCCACATTGAAATGAATGGGAAATGTGAAAAACCCAAAATATATTTTCTTCATGTGTCAAAAAAAATATTTCATATGTAAGCCTATGGTGTAGTTGAGAAATTGTGTGGTATATGGATACAAAAGTACTTTATATCTCCTAAAACACAGCATTAATGAATAGGTGAGAAGTAAACAAAAAAATTATATATTATTTTTATGATTCAAAATGTTTATTTTTTGTACAATTACTCAATCAATTGTTGGGGTCGTATAGTCCCCGAAGCCCAGAAGTGTAAACAGGAAACAAAGACCATTTGAAGGTTAAGTTAAGTGATATTTGTGAGGTGGGAAATACTATTTCTACCATCTCTCTGGAGGAATAAATCGTACCAATTTTTTGTTTCTCGTCTCAGGGGTTTGTGGGTGAACAATATGGAGATGCAAGTTTACCTGAGCAGATAGAAGCCTCAGAGTTCCAGTGTGTTCTTCAGGTGTGCCAACGCATGGGCCTCAAGACCGAAATACTGGAGAGATGCTACCAGAGAGATGAGAATGCCATTCCTCCTTCGTTTTGTATGCTCAATCCGACAGGAAATTTTGATCAACCTGGTGTCCAGGCAAGTAATGTTTTTGCATGATTGGTGCACAGCACCAGATAATTTAGCTAAACTCCTTAATATTTTATCATCAGCGAGATAATCCAAGTGAAGAGAACAACTGGTGCAAAGTACTTCCAGAGGTGAGGAGAATCCTTCATGATGTTGTGAACCAGTGTGTTCAGGAGGGGACTATGACACATGACGAAGCTCAGAAATATCTCCGGTCGGGTAAGTCAGTGTCTGTTTAATTGCACATAACTACTACATAAGTCAAAAGTGTCTCATTTGTGTTTATCTTTAAACCAGCTCTTGAAAATGACATCCGCTATGCCTACGAAAACCGTTCCATTGAAGATATCCCAAGATGTATTTGCTATGTTCATAAAATAACTACGCCACTGAAACCAAATGGAGTGCTTCCAGAGCAACAAACCCAGTTGCACCGACTGTCCCAGCTCCGAGATCACTTCCTGCCGAGTTTGGTCGCCTCCCACAAAGCCTTGGTGTACTGCACCACCACAAAGTGCAATCGTTTTCAAGGTTACACTGCTGAGAAGAGGCTCAACTTTGCTGTTGGTCTGAGTGAGCAGCTACATACCGATCTCAAGAGACTCATTGACGGTGCTGTCTCAAAGGAAAGGGCTGTTACAGTTGATGATTCTGGCCAGAAAAGCCTGTGCCACATATTTTCCTCTCTGTACAGAATTGAACGGGCAGAAGTCGAACATGTTAAATCCTACCTAAGGGGAAAAAATACAATGTTCCCTTTCATACTCAACGGTGGACCATGCTCAGGCAAAACTGTACTTCTGGCTCACTGTGCAAGTCAGGTATCTCACAGAAAATATTTTGTAACCTCTCAATTTGATAAATAAGAAATCATTTGAGATTGTACTTGTTTAGTAATATACAGGAGTCAACATTTGAAGTGGATCAAAAAAGGTTCAAATCGAAGTTTCCCTAAGACAGGAATTGTTCAAAATTCATGTATATCTTTGATGGAAGGTTTTGATCCACTTCAAATGTTATCTATTATGAATATGACACTCATGAGGCCTTTTGTGTTTGCAGGCATCCTTGTGGTTGAAGGACCTAGATCCTGAGATTATTGTGTACTTTATAGATGCCAACAACTCCCTGAGACAGCTTCTCAAAGATTTTTGTGAAAGGGTTGATTCAAGTAGTACCTCTGTCAACAACATCTTTCAACTAAGAGAAAACTTTAAAAGGCTCCTGACCTCAAGATCACCATCCAAGAATCCTCTGGTGCTCATCATAGATGGTCTTGACCAGCTGCCAAAGATGGATGTACAACTTGACTTGACATTCCTTCCCGAATCACTACCTTCAAATGTAAAGCTTCTCATTTCATTTACTGCAAACAGGCCTGCCATCATTGCTACCCTGAAGACGTTTTACCCAGATTCAACCCTGTTCTACGAGTTGCAACCAGTAGAGAGTAAAAGCTGCAGCCAGCTGCTGACAACACGTCTTCAGGAGTCCAACAGGAAGATCACCTCAGGCCAACAGATGTATGTGAATCAGGCTTTTAAAAAATGCTCTGTCCTGCTATACGTGGAACTCCTTCATAGACAGGCAATCCACTGGAACTCGGGGTTTGAGATTACGGAGAACACTCTGGTCCAAGAGGTCCATAATAACATTGTCCTGATGTTTGATCATCTGGAGAGGAAGCATGGGAAAACATTTGTCTCCAAAGTTTTAAGCTATCTTACCATGGCCAGGTATGGCATAACTGCAGTTGAGTTGACGGATGTTCTTTCTTGTGATAATGAAGTTCTTGCGTCTTTTCTTCCACCCGGCGACGATGTACCACTCATTTTGAGGATCCCTGAAGTTTCTGTGGAAAGTCTTCTCTCAGACCTGAAAGGGTTTCTGGTGCTGAGGAACATTTTGGGTACCCAAACTCTTTTCTGGGTCAGCAGACACTTCCCCTTGGTCATATGTAAAAGGTACCTGTGTTTAGAAGAAACATGTCAGAAGATCAATCATGTGCTGTCCGATTATTTCAGTGGCAGTTGGGCAAATGCCACAGCAAAGCCTTTAATCAACAAAGGCATGGAAATCCCAACCTCTTCAGATGTCCCACAGAATATTTACATTGACAGACAAGTGCCAAGTCAGCCTTGGATCTTTTCTCCTCCTTCCTATAGCTCTACTGCAGTGAGTCAATCAACAAGAACATATCCCAATTTGAGAAAACTCTACAGACTCTCTTTCCATTTGTTGAAAAGTGGAAGAATTGAGGAACTTGGAAACCAAATGATTTCTCAAGAATACCTCCAGGCAATGTTGCAAGCAGCACTGTCTGATGAACTGTTTCTGTGGCTTGAGAGGACATCTCAGTTAGTTCTTCCCAGGGAACTTCAGCTCCTCCACATCATCTTGAGATCTTCAGCATGTCTACTGAGGAACAAACCAGCCTATCTCCCAACTGTGCTGCAAGCCAAACTCCTTCCTTTTCTGACTGTTTATCCTTCATTGGAGGAATGTGTTGATTCAGCAAGGTCTAAAGGTATGATCCCCCAAAATGAAGTGTATACTGTGTTGCCTCCAATTCCTTCAGTCCCTTATACCCACTGCACACTACAAGAGTCAACAGCTTCCCTGATCATGCAGTCAGCTGGATCTCAAGGTGGTACTGTGGTGGCTGTACTGGAAAATGGTGCTGCTTGGGTTTGTAATGGAGGTATATTTGAAGGCTTCAAATTGACCAAATCCTTGAATTTGCAGTTCAGAAGTGTCAGTAGTTCTGAAAACATATTCCTTCTCAGCACCCATTGCGGTAAACTTTTCCTGTTGGATGCAGGTGTTAATGCAGAGCCTAAAGAAATTCAATCCCAACACCGAGAAAACAGGGAAAACGCCATTCTTGGGGGTGTGTTGGTGTCCTCTGACAAAATATTTGTGTGGTGGAGAGGACAAAACATTGTTAGTGTATTTGTTAAAAGGGAGGAACATACACAACTACGCTGCGCTTATGAGATAACCTGTGTGTCATGTTCTGAGGACGCAGGCATCGTTTACTGTGGACAGAATGAAAGTTCTGTGACGATATTTGATTGGCCCAATGGCAAGCTTCTAGCCACCTTCACTTGTCCAAAAGATATACCAATCATTGAGATGATTCACTCTGAGGGTGATGGGATGATTACATGTGTAGATCAAGCAGGAAATGTATTTGCTTGGAATCTTGAGATTATAACAGAACCAGTTCTGATTGGTGAGATCCATTGCACAACCAAGGATCAGGTTTTAAACACAGACCACGGCGGAGACAACATTCTCCTAATATGTAAAAGGCAACAAATACAACTTATTGACATAGATAATATTAATGTACTTGATCACTTCAATCCCCCGAGAGGAAAAACATTTAAGCAAGCCATAAAGGATGAAGATTCACGATTCATCTTTGCTTTATTGTGCAATTGCTCATTTCTTCTAGTCTGGAAGTGCTCCTCCGGACAATGTGTGTTGAGTCTGGACACTGCTAACTGTCAAGCTAGTAAACTTCTGAAATGTGGAGCCACTTACTTGGCAGCAATAACAAGTGTAGGTGTTCTTATTTGGGACATGGATCTCATTACAGCTTCAGCATTGGGCCCAAAATCTGGAAAGAGGGTGAAGATTGTGGCTGTCGGATCTAATGGTGAAAGCTGTTACACAGCAGATGGCTCAGAACTTGTGTGGAAGTGGGCAATTTCAAGCGGCAAAGTAGAAGCCCGCTTCCTTCACCAAGGTTATGTGGAGTCTATGTCCGTCTCTGGAGATGGCAACTACCTTGTGAGTATTGCAACAGGAGACATACATGTCTGGGACACCAAAAGTGGGGAAAATATTCACAGAATCTCTGGTAGTGAAGCATACAAGGTTTTAATAACTCCCAAGGGCAACTGTGGAGTTACCCTTTCAGAGACGAGTCCATCAAGGGTATGGAAGTTGCAGAGTGGACACATGACTTGCAGCATTCATCATAATCTCAGAAATGCCGCAATTTCACCAGAAAGCACCTTCCTTTTAGGTCTTAAGAGTGGGAATCTCTTGGCTGTCAGCCTCTGGTCTGGTAATGTTAGCAAATGCTTCTCGTGCAGTTCAGATGTTGTTGCTTTCCAATCTCTGCGTGGCCGTCCAGATTATGTGATTGTGGCTTCAGCTTCAGGCACTTTGTACTCCTGGAGGTTAACAGAGGATACTATTTGTCATCAATTCAAGTTGCCAGACTCTTCCTTGTGTCAACCTGAGATTTTTAGCCTATCATCAGATGGGGGGTATGCCATCCTTTCTATATCTGAATCCACTATAAACATCTTAGACTTCTCCAACAGTAAACTCTGCTCTTTGAGAACCGAAGGACCAGTTCAGCAACCATTTGTCACTGTACGTGTTTCTGGTCAATATGTGGTCTATACATGTTTCTCATCTCTGGTGTGCCACAATATATCCTGTGATCTCCATGAAAAACCGATGCTTGTAGTCATACGTCTGACTGATGGGGAGACCGTAGGTAGGTTCTATTTGTGCAAGAACCCCTCTACTTTCACTGTGTCAGAGGATTTGTTTGTGTATGTAGGGTATGAGGACGGTTCTGTTGGGGTCTATGCTGTTATTGACGCCAAGATGGGTAAAGGCTGGAAGAAGGATGGTCAAAGCCCAACACTTTTGTCTCCATTGGATGAGCAATTGATTTGTTCGCCTCTGGTCAGTCCTAACCTTACTTGGGTTAAATTGCCACTGGAATTCTTTTAAATAGTTCCAGTGTGAACAATTCTGCTTTTGGCACTCAGGTCCAAAAAGAAGGTATATATGTACAAATGTAGTTTTACAGTATGTCATATGGTTTTGACATGAAGATAAATATATATTCACAATTTTCCATAATGCCAAGACTGCGTTTGTGATATGTGATGTGATGTCTTGTTTATTAGGGGTGTAACGATACTCTCATGTCACGATTCGATACATATCACAATCCTGAACTCACGATACGATATTATTGCGATACTCCAAGACTTATGGTTTAAGATTAAAATGCTAAATTTGATATTATATTGTTGGTGTAAATGAAGAGGCTTGGACTTGGTGCTGGAAACCCAATGCACAGGATATAGAGACAACAGAACAATATTTTTGATTCTTGAAGCTGAAAATACAAAATTATTTTAGACAAAAATGCTTTCAGTTGTATTTAAAATAATGTATGTCCCATTTTACTGTCAACATGACATTTGGCACTATCAGGATCCACAAATATTCCCCCATTGCATTATTATACATTATATTCAACATTATATATAGTAGTTTAATGTAGTACTGAGAAACTCTGTGAACTTGAATATTTTTCCTCGCATAGTCATTTTTATTTTGGGTGACTTAAACAATACATTTTCTCACTATCCACGATTCACATTGTTGCATTTTTTGTATTGTGTTATATTGTGACACGATATATAGTTACACCCCTAATGTTTATCAAACAAAATATATGTTAATTCATCTCACATAAGTCTGGATTCAAGAAGAAAAATTGGGTGTGAAAATGTATACATAGCCAGTTTCTGAAAAATAACTAATGATTTAAGGCTTACAGAATATTGCAATATACCATTTTCTGTACTTTCGTTTGACTTATCTATGATATATATCTTGTATTGTTGATTGAAGCTGTCAAATAGGTAAAAGCTGTTTCATTTTATTAATATTAATAATAATGTGACATTGTGGTTCAACTTACAAAAGACAATGAAATAATAATAAAGAAAAGGTTACATTTAATTGTTATATTGACGTGTTTTTATTGAAGTGCAGAAATAACTTTATTTAAACACTATTTTACATTATTAAACAATATTTTAATATTGTTAAAATATTACATATACCCCCCCCCCCCCCCCCAAACACATTTATTTAATTTATTACTATGTATGCTAATGAGGGGGGGGGGGGGGGGGGGGGCATGTTTTACCTCAGACATAATAGAGCTCAGTCAGAGAGGCAGTGCTGAAGCTTTGAGTCCACAGTGACACTGTGGTGTGACCAAACACTACGCAAGAGGTTTGTGGATGTGACTACAGATCGTCACAGGAAATAAATGACTTGAGATGGGCAATTTGGCCAAAATCTTATTTCACGGTTTATGATGTCCATTCATTTTATTTAGCTATTCAACATAGGTCTACTCTTTATTCTGGGCTGTGACATACACACGTATCTGGCAGCCAGTGCAGCTCTCTCTCTCTCTCTCTCTCTCTCTCTCTCTCTCTCTCTCTCTCTCTCTCTACTCACAATATACATTAGCCTATTAAATGAGTCATTACAACTGTTTGATCCGGAAAATAATAGAAGGACGGCAATTACATGTCGCAGGTCTAAATTTTGAACATTTTTATGCGTTGAGATTACCGCGTGTAACGTAAGGACTACAATTCCCATCACCACATTTATTCATACGGAAGTAATCGTTTGCCATAAGTCCACTTCCGCTCCTTTGCCAATTCCTTTTCCTGTCTGCGGCCTCTGACAAGATGGCGGTGCAAATCTCGAAGAAGAGAAAGGTTGGTACGAATTTCACCGCAAAAATATGTAATTAAAGTACATGGGTGCGAAATAAGAGTTGTACATTATTACTATGGTGCTTAATTATAATTAAAAAGGATCAGATGAGGATTTTAAAAGGCCGTATATGTGGATTGAGCCGGATGATGTCGGGACTGAAACTGATGGGAAACATGGCAGATAAACGCAACACTGCGTTCAGGCTACTTTCATATTTTTTGCGGTGCAAACATGAGTATTACAATATAAAAATGACCTTTAGCGTTTTAAATGTAATCGGAAGCTTTTGTTAGTATGACTGCAAGAACTTGACAATTTTCAGGTGTGGATTAAGTTATATGTAGAGATAAAAAATGTCAGCAGTTGTACATAAAACAAAATTATTTCTAGTGTTGAACAGCGTTTGATTTGTTTTTACCTTTGTTTAACATTTGTCATGGGTTTTAATACTACTAAACAATGCAAGTAATATTTGTTGTGTATGATCATATAAGACCGTCACTTTTCTGCAGTTTTATTTATGCTTTAGGTGTATATTAATGTTAATCATTAATGTTTATCTCTCAGTTTGTGTCAGATGGCATCTTCAAAGCTGAACTGAATGAGTTCCTGACCCGAGAGCTCGCCGAGGATGGTTACTCCGGTGTGGAGGTCCGTGTCACGCCAACAAGAACAGAAATCATCATTCTAGCCACCAGGTGTGGGCTATATACACTTGCTTAGTTTAGTTCAATGACCACATGTGTATAAAATCATTAATAATGTAGTTCTAACATCCACTTGTCATTTTAGGACCCAGAATGTCCTGGGAGAGAAAGGCCGCCGCATTCGTGAACTGACAGCTGTCGTTCAGAAACGATTTGGGTTCCCCGAGGGCAGTGTGGAGGTAAGATAAGTGAAGTTATAAAAGGGTCCAAAACTAGTTTGGGATGGGTAGTTCTGATGAATTGGGTCTTGTTATATTTTAGATGTACGCTGAGAAAATCCTAGTGCACATGCACACTTGCTGATTGAATTCCCTTCAGTGATGATACGATGACGAGTCGGAAAAGGGCCCGTTCTGTCTTTGAGGATTCTGGGTCAGGTTCACGTTCTGTGCGTCTGATTTCAGGTCCTCAAAGCAGCGAGTCCAATCGCTTGAAGACATATGAGGCATTTGTCTGAGAAGGGTGGATGGATGGAAAGCAGGCACTGTGTTTCTTTCCACGTCCTGTGTTTATATTTCTTTATCACATTTGTTGTCTTCAGGGTGTGCTGCGTTAAAATGAGTTGAAGCAGTGCTATAACAGTACAGTACTGAGTAAAAAGAATTGTAATTAAGTTAATATTTCAAACCTATTCATGGGTACTAAGTTTTAACTTCTCAATTCTTTAGTGTATTGTGGTGCATACTTTTCTATGGGTCAGTGGAATTATTTTAAAAATGAGAAAACCCCCCAAAACTGATTAAATTGAGTAGATACAGTATGTCAGTACAACACTATGTGTAGAAACGTAATGTAATTTCATTGAAACTGAATATTTTAGACTTAACTAATATCTTGTAAATTGGATCTTAATGAAAAACATTTACATTTTAATGGTGGCAGAACCTCACAAGCATGAAAATGTTTGGGGTCCATGGCATCTGATTTAATCCTGCAATATCAGGTTATTACGTAGTTGTAACTGACCTGTTTCATTGGCTGGTTTTGACGTATTGGGTCTTGTTTCATTGTAGCTATACGCTGAGAAGGTCGCCACCCGGGGTCTCTGCGCCATCGCTCAGGCAGAGTCTCTGCGCTACAAGCTGCTCGGAGGTCTGGCTGTCCGTAGGTAAGCTCGCCATGCACATTTACCAACTGCAATTCCCTTCAGTGATGATACGATGACGAGTCGGAAAGGGCCCGTTCTGTCTTTGAGGATTCTGGGTCAGGTTCACGTTCTGTGCGTCTGACTTCAGGTCCTCAAAGCAGCGAGTCCAATCGCTTGAAGACATATGAGGCATTTGTCTGAGAAGGATGGATAGAAAGCAGGCATCTTGTGTTTTAATTGGATTCCGGATTATTTTTCCTTTCATATCCTCTGTTTATTTATTTCCATATGTTTGTTGTCCTCAGGGCCTGTTACGGAGTGCTGCGCTTCATCATGGAGAGTGGGGCCAAGGGTTGTGAGGTGGTCGTCTCTGGTAAACTGAGAGGTCAGAGAGCCAAATCCATGAAGTTTGTGGATGGCTTGATGATCCACAGTGGAGACCCCGTTAACTACTACGTTGACACTGCCGTCCGCCACGTCCTGCTCAGACAGGGTGAGGAAGATGAATTGATGGCTCTCTTGAAGCTTTGTTTTTGCCAAATCTTTAGCAAGGCTTTTTAATGGGAAGTTTACTTCCTAGCACACCATGCGCTCTTGCCGACTGCAATTCCCTTCAGTGATGATACGATGACGAGTCGGAAAAGGGCCCGTTCTGTCTTTGAGGATTCTGGGTCAGGTTCACGTTCTGTGCGTCTGTCTTCAGGTCCTCAAAGCAGCGAGTCCAATCGCTTGAAGACATATGAGGCATTTGTCTGAGAAGGGTGGATGGATGGAAACCAGGCAATGTGTTTTAATTGGACTCCAGATTATTTTTTCTTTCCCCGTCCTTTGTTTATATTTCTTAATCACATTTGTTGTCCTCAGGGTGTGCTGCGTTAAAATGAGTAAAAGCAGTGCTATAACAGTACAGTACGGAGTTAAAAAAATGCAATGGAACTAAATGGAAACAATTTATCCATAGAATGTTTCAGAGTTTTACCTTCTCAAATCTTTTGCAAATTGCGGTGCTTTTTATTTTTTCTAGGGGTCAGTGTGATTTTAAAAATTACGTATAAAATACACTTTTAAATGAACTTATTGTAAATATTTGGGTCTAGAAACATTTACACTTTAGAGTGGTAGAACCTCACAAGCAGTAACATATTTGGGGTCTATTGCAATCAGGTGGTTTAGTTGCAACCCCTGTTTCAATTCTATTGCATTGAGAGCTTGTGATTCAAATCAGCAAGTCTGAGCTGATGCACATCTCTGTTAAGTACTTGGACATTAATGTGCAAAGCTTTTGCTGTTTTAACTGTGGTTTTGCATGGAACCACTAATGTCTTGCATATTAAGTAACTAATCATTGTTCTAAATTGACTCAAAACCAAATTATCTTCCCTTCAGTGATGTAATGAACCAGAATTGCATTGTTTTGCACGTTTTCAGAGCAGTGACGATTTAAAGGCGTTAGTCTGAGAAGGTTCTGAATGCTTTGATGCTTATGGTAAAGAGCAAATGGGTTGGTGGTATACAAATCGTTCTTCTGGTCAAAGTTTTAAATATCTTTCTAAATTTGTATGTTCATGTAGGTGTGCTTGGAATCAAGGTGAAAATCATGCTTCCTTGGGATCCCAGTGGCAAGATCGGCCCCAAGAAGCCCCTGCCTGACCACGTCAGTATCGTGGAGCCCAAAGATGAGGTCCTCCCCACAACCCCAGTGTCCGAACAGAAGGGGGCAGGGGCCAAAGCCGAGGCCCCAGTCATGCCACCAGGAACCCCAGTGCCGACTGCATAAAGGGGTAAGACACTAAAACTCCAGTCAAATGGCCTCATCGTACCCTTCAGTGATGATTCGATGACGAGTCGGATTGAGGCCGCCCTCTGAGGATTCTGAGTCAAGCTCACGTTCTGTGCGTCTGACTTCAGGTCCTCAGAGATCGTGTGTCTTCTTAGATTGAAGATTTTGAGGCATTTGTCTGAGAAGGGTTTTTTCTTGTTTGACTACTTGTATTTGATATGCTTTTTTTATTATTATTCTAACGAGGTTTGTCTCTTCCAGGTTGACTGATCATTGATGGAAGGCCTATACTTTTCTGTAAAATAAAATGAAATAAATGGGGAACTGTTGTCTGTTTTTATTTGATTTAAATGAGTGCTGTTGTTTCAAATCAGTTACGAATGGTTCCAGTACTTCTGTTATATTAGCTCTACATTTTCACTGGCCGATGGGGTCCCAGAATGTAAATACCCACTCGTAAGGCATGTTATCCATAAAAGGGTGTACCATGCATGTTAGTGATAGGAATTTCTTTTCTTTGCTGCATTTACTGGTTTTATATACATGTAGGTGTTTCATATGAAGGCATCCAGAATGTTTTTAACACACTGGTATGCTTGCGTGTTAATCTCTACACACTTAGATCTTTATTTTTAAGATTAAAGGCTACTGGTTTTCTTTTACTATTAGTTCTTGAACCTCAGGTTATGGCTCAAAACATTTGGGGATTTAATTTGTAACCTGAGTAGATGTGCTGTAAAGATGCTGTATTTGGTGTTACGTACTACAAAAGCATTAACCATGGTACTTTTGTTCGTGGACTAAACTATTTGAGATTTTTTTTTAAAAGAGAAGAGGAAAGTAGTTGCCTGTCTATTCATGAAGAAAGCAGTTCAAGCAGTGCAAGTCTGCTGTACCTGTGTGTGTGTGTCATGGGTGGATCTTATAAAGTTACACACGTACACCTGATTTACACAGCTTGAGCTGTTGCTGACTGTTTGAGCTCGAGCTTTAACTGAAGACAATGAGTTTACCGGACTATAAATCTTCTGGAAAACAGTCCTCAGCACCTGTGCAGTCGGTAAGACATTAAACATTTACATTTAAAATGAATTGTCTCAATGTAACGTTTTCAGCGTCCTATTTCATGTAACAGCTGTTCTGTGTCCCGGCTATACTTTCGGTCTCCTTATGTGTAATTTTGTGAAATTCATTTAATTTTGACACGTTATAACGTTGTCTCTGTCTGAGTGCTATTAAAGTTCACGGAATATTTTCTCAGCACTAAGTTACCTGTAATACTAGCAAATACACTCGAGTTGTGCGTACATGGTACACAAAACTCAGCGTAACAAGAAAGTAGTTATTTCTCAACAGTATTGTATGCTTAAGGCGGAAGCTGGGTAAAAGATTAAACACCGTCTGTCTTTTGCATGAACTTTGCATTTTATTTTGATTACAAAGTTTCCTTTGTCTACCAAAAAACTTAGAGTAATAAACTGGTTTTTGTTTTGTTTTTCAAAGCAATGAGCATGTAACATTTTATGCTGCTGCATCCTTCAACTTGTTCACTTTTCTATTTTTTTTCTTTTTGACATTACTAAAATAGTTTAGGCTACGTGGTGTTATTTTTATATATTTATGACGAACTCTCACACTTCCATGTTGTTTTTAGCATGTTATGTCAATATGAAAATCTCCTACTTTTAGTATTTTTGTAATATTTAGGCACATTACAAATCTGATTAAAATGAATATTGTGAGGTTTCCCCCCTTTTTCTAATTACCAATTATTCAGGGAGATTCACTGAAGTAAATTGATGCTTTGCTTGTTCCCTCAAAACTTATTTAATTATCTATTATTAGTATTTAATTATGCCATATGTCATTTCACCATAGAGAGGTTAGTTAAAGACTGGTAAATCTTTCATGCCATCAAAAGTTTAAAACAAACTACTTTATAACCTGTTGAGCTCATATCAAAGCAATTATGACCTTATGCTTGTTTTCTCTGTCCACAGAAATCCCAAGTTGTGCAGCTGAATATTGGAGGTCATGTCTTCAGCACATCCCTGGGGACCATCCGGAAATTCCCAAACTCCACACTGGCAGACCTGTTTAATGGATCCACCAAACGGATGGACCCTGAGGGTCGTTACTTCATAGACCGTGATGGGACTTATTTTGCATACATCCTTGAGTACCTTAGAGCAGAGAAAGTTCCTACTGATCACTTGCAGGAAGTGCACAAGGAGGCGCTTTACTATGACATCAAACCTCTGGTCAAAGCCATTGAGGAGACACCTCAGTTCTTTGGAGAGACGGTGGGAAGACAGCAGTTTTTGTCCCGTGTGCCGAATTACCGTGAAAACCTGGAGGTGATTGTCCGGGTGGCCAGAGCGGAGGCCATCGCCTCACGCTACTCCAACGTAATCGTGTGTGTTGTGAGGACAGAAGATGATTTAGCCAAATACAATGATGCTATTGATAGTCTCGGCACCCCAAAAGAGTCCGTGGTGAGCTTTGGTCCGTGGAAAGCTCCAGCATCAGTGGATGACCTGTTGGATTGTGTCAAAACGGACATAGAGGCCAAAGGATATAAAGTAAAGATACACCCACACAGCACAGACAAAGGGTTTCTCTTCAAGAGCTACAACTTCTTCTATAAATTGGTTTTCACCTGGTGGTAAAGAGTGTGAGGCTCAACATTTTAGGCCTTTCATGACATGGAAATAGGGCTATACAAAATGAAAGAATGTTTTAGATATGATTAACTTATCACACAAATCTTTAGCAGACCCATATGACAGACAGCTGCTAATGTATATTGAAGATCTTATTTGTCAGTGTCTGTTCAACCCTTGTTTAATATTGACTCAAGTCATATCCTATGCTATCCTGGCCTTTGGCTGAAAATAGCTTCTGCATGGACATCTCTTGCCATGTTTCACAGACAGGTCTTAGATTAAGGCAGGATTAGGTTAGGGTTAGGAAGTTTAAGTAGCTTTTTAGGTTAGAAAGTTTAATTATTTGACCACCCCTGTACAAATTAAAACATCTTTGATCACCATAATGACATTTAAACATTTTCTCATGGGGAAAAAATAAAATCTTCATGCCTTAAAATAGCTTGAATGTAACTACACACCCTTACCTCATTTATTTAGTTCTATGAATGCAAGTTAGCCCCGCCTCCACTCACTCACACCAGCTCAGACGATCACACTTTAATGTGAATGGTTACAGGGTAGTTTGCGAGGTCAGAAACACCTGTGATTTCAAACAGCATTTTTGAGACTGTCTTTAGTTCACTGCAGTTACAGAGAAATTACTCAGCAAAGGTGTTGACTTATAGATTTGCACATGGTTTGTCTTAAAGCATATTAAAACACATATTAGAAAAACATTAGTGGTGTGCAGCTTGAGACTGACAATGACACTGACATATTCAGGGTATATACAGTTTTCCTTAAGTTAAATTTACTACTTTTTAATACCTTTTTTACTACCTTCAGAATTTTTTTTAAAACCATCACGACACTGAATTAAGTGTTAATCAGCAGCAACCTTTCTATTATTTACACAGATTTTGACATTTATAACATTAAAAAATGGCAAAAGATCTGCTGCGTGACAGGATTTAATAGGGGAAACTGCGAAAATGCGACTAAAATGAAAATTTTATCAATTTAAACTAAATGTTGGATTCAATATAGTGTTCCTTACAACTTACTAAAGATCCAGTGATCCATGGATATTGACATGCAATATCGTGTTGCCTGACATTTGTGTTTGCCTGATTTCGACACCGGGGGAAAAAAAGCAATATAGACCTAAACATAAAGCAAATTTGCCTGTGAACGCTTTATGTAAATACAATAGGTAGGTCTAAATCCGGGTGATCACTTGTTCACAGATGATGTCGATCGACCATTGAATATGGCATCAGCATCAAACATAGACAGAGACGAAAGATCTTTGATTGTGCCCAGATAAGCTAAAGCCCATATTTAAATGGACTATCGCAAACACAGAATAGGACACCTGATAGTCTGAAAAAAATAATACCTAATTTTAAAAAAATAATACCTCTCAGACTACATTTAACACTTTTAATGGCCTTAAATTTGACAATTTTGATTTATCACTTTTTAATACTTTATAAAACCCCGCGGACACCCTGATATTTTAAGATATACCAGTGCAAATTTCCTTTAGTTAAAACAGCTCATGAGTTAAAACATGAGTTTTAGTCTAGGGCTTACATTTTAAAGGAATATTCTGGTTCAATACAAGCTCATTTTTATTAGCAGCATTTATGGCATGCTGTGGATTCAAACAGAATGTTATTTTGAAGTGTATGTGTGCAGAAATGCACTTAAAATAGAAGTCTTTGGGTAAAACATACAATTCATGCTGTTTATTTTAAGTCTTAAGTCCAAGTGTTTGGCACATCTGTGAACTGTGCCATTTTATAACTTTTAACATTTACCTTTTTGCATATAGCTTTTTAATCAACTCTTGCATTCCATGTGTACAATGTACATTCCATGTGTACAATTGTGTACAATGTTTAGTCCACAAAAGGTCCCCTTGTCTTCGTATACCGATATGTATATATAAAATGTCTGTTTTAACTAGTGTATTTGTCTTAAATCTGTTCCATTTTTTCACTGCTACTCTTGGGAAGAACCCTTTCCTTGTGGAGATCATTAAAAAAGTGCAAAATAACATTCGGAAAAAGCAGAATGCCTGCTGTCTTATTACTTCATTTGTAAAAAGTTGCGAAAGAAAAGCTGAATGATTTCTACGAGACCTTAGTGGGTTCATGTTCATGGGGAGATGTTGTGCCACCCTTTTAACTTTTAAATTTGTATAATAGAGCTGTTGTTTTAGTTCAAAATGTTTGAAAATAAATGTAATTACTCAAAATGTGTTCTTTTGACTTATATTCGTCTAATATTTACAGATTTCTATACTATCTAGTTCATTATTCTCTGTTGTTATTATAGCCTCTTATGTTACGTTAAACTTTTTAAAAACAGATAGGCCTAGGCCTATTTGAATCTTTAATGAGTCTCCATATGAAGTTTTGGAACATGATCAAGAAAAAAAATATAATGAATATGTACATTTTACTTCATTAAAAATCAGAATATGTCTAATATGATGGCATTAAATAATATATTATGCATGAGGCATTAAACACATTTAAAGCCATCGATACCAGAACTGTCCTAGTGTGATTTTTGAAGACTTCCGTCCATGTGGCGTCGCTGTTTCACCGCAAGGTTCTGACGTAACTGAACTGCGCGTGCGCGAAGAAGTGCAGGAGCGGATAACAAACACAGCTATGGCAGCTCATCTGAAAAAACGAGTTTATGAGGAATTCTCTAAAGTTTCTCAGGTGAACATGTAAATCATATATATTGATCATACACTATCATGAAATATGTGTTGGTTACAGAATATAATTATATACGAAAGATATTAGAATAAATGCAAAACACAAGTACTTAGCCTTTAGCATTAGTGAGTATTCGTTATTATAATGACAACGGAACGGCATTTATTCATGTTATTTGGGTGTGATTGTTTTATTCAAATGTCAGCTTGAACACTTTTATACAATTTTATATGCACATATCTTTTTCTCGTTCCACTGTAACTTCCCACTCAACATTTCCCTCCCTGTCAATTTTTATCTTAATATTTGTCTTGTGTGTAATTGGTGTTGATGCCGCAAATAATAAATAAATAAATAACAGAATGAATGTGCAAATCCTCCATGGTTGTGAGAATACCAGGACTGAAATATTAAACTAAAATAACAAGTTATATTATTATTTTTCTCAGTTTTATATCAGGGCTTTTTAAATGAGTTAGGTGACAATAAGGTTTCAATGTTAACATTAGTTAATGTATCAACTAACATTAACTATCTATGAGCAATACATATGTTACTGGATTTGTTAATCTGTGTTAATGTTAGTTAATAGAAATACAGTTGTTCATGTTACTATTAATGTTAACTTTTGATTTTGAATAATATATTAGTAAATGTTGAAGTTAACAAAGTTAGTGTCAACTAATGTAGTTAAATAATTTTATCTAATGAAACCTTATTGTGTAGCCTATGTGTCATGTGTTACCACGGATGAGATTATGTTTTATCTTGTTGTTTTCGTCTCTTTGCAGCAGGTGTCTTTAGAGGAGGTTCCTACGAAGAAGCTTCGACTGACCAAACCCAGTAAATCCGCCGCTCTTCACATTGACCTGTGTAAAGCCAGCAGCCCCACAGACGCTCTGCAGTACCTGCTGAGTTTTTCACGAAAACCCGTGGAGGCCGAGAGTGTGGAGGGGGTCGTGCGCATTCTGCTCGAGCATTATTACAAGGTGTCAGAAACAGAAGCTTCATGAAATATCCTAATACACATTCCTTGAGACTGACATAAAATATTTACCTCCCTCGCTTTAAAAAAATATGCACTTTTGCATTTCAGTTTATATGTTTGGAATAAAAAGTAAGATTATTTATTACTTTTATTAACTGTGTCTTTTTATGTATATGCGGTGATGTGGTCTACAGGAGTCCGATAACTCTGTCAGGCTGAAGATCGCCTCTCTGCTGGGTTTATTATCAAAAACGCAGGGCTTCACTCCAGACTGCATAGTAGACGATGCTATTAACATTCTCAACAATGAAAGTAAGTATAAAATCATGAGGCTTTGTTAAAAAATTAATTTGACACTTAATATAAATGTCTGAATGAGTTGCACCTAATTAAATGTAATATACATTGTCATATAAATAAATATAAGGATTGCTGGGCAGAGCTAGTATTGTTAACTAAAACTAAATATTAAAGCGAAATAATAAATAAAGCTAAAATAAAATATAAATATTAGTTAAAAAAAAATCTAAATTAGAACAAAAAATTGTAATGTTGCGTTGATGATAAACTGAAATAATTTGATGAATAAAATGATTAACTGAAAATAATTCAAATTAAAACTGAAATTAAATTAAAAGTTAAAACTATATATATATATATATATATAATTTTTTTTCATGATAGTTTTAGTTTATATATATATATATATATATATATATATATATATATATATATAATTCAGTATCTGAATAAAATTACATTAAAAAAGCTGGGGACCGCATTTTTGAAACGTTTAAGTTTTCCAGTTAAAGCAGCTATTTCTGACGCATATAAAATGCATTATTAAAAATAATCAAATATATTATATTTTGTTGTGTTTGATTAGGCCAACAGAGAGAAAAAAAAACTTACATTTAAATCCTGAATATAATACAATGTGGTGTGAATATACTTCTCTAGTCAGCATATTGTGTGTAAATGGGATTTTTCTAATAATTTCATCTGTTTTAGAGTCTCATCAGGTTCTGGCGCAGCTGCTGGATACGCTACTAATCATTGGTACTCAACTCCCAGATAAAACCGCTGTCATTCAGAGACTTATAGATGTGGCCTGCAAGGTGACTCCAATAACTTAGATTTCATACTTTCTTATAATACTGCAGTATTTCATACTGTAATTCATACTGATATCAGTAGCTTTTATATGATTCTGAATTATTATTATTTTTAATATTTTATGTTCATGCCATATTTTTCCTCAGCATCTCTCAAGCACTTATTTTGGGGTGAGGAATAAGTGTCTCCAGCTCTTGGGCTGCCTGGGGACGGTTGATATGCCTCTCAGTAAAGAGACTGATGCGGGACCTGGAGCACAAATGTCACCCGTACGGGATGTACAGAGTTTGATCAGCGACTATTTTCAGGACCAGGACCCTCGAGTCCGCACCGCTGCCATCAAAGCCATGGTACATGAGCTCTGTAGAATAATGTGGTGTTAAAACAGCATTTATTGCCACTTTAAATGACTTGTTTTTCTTTCTCCCATCAGTTGCAGCTACATGAAAGAGAGATGAAAATTCAACAGATTATTTATAACCAGGTAAAGACTAACAATAATAATCTGACACTACCATTTAAAGGAGTAGTTCACTTTAAAAAAAAAACTTTTGCTAGTAATTAACACACCCCCATGTCATCCAAGATGTCCATGTCATTCTTTCTTCAGTCGAAAAGAAATTAAGGTTTTTGATGAAAACATTCCAGGATTTTTCTCCATATAATGGACTTCAATGGGAACCAAACGGTTCAAGATCCAAAAGACACTTTCTGTGCAAACTGCGAACTTTTCAAGGGGCTTTAAACAATTTCAGACGATGAATAAGGGTCTTATCAAGCGAAACGGTCGCTCATTTAAAAAAACAAAAACAAAGTTTAAGTTTTATAAGCTCAAATGGTCGCCTTGCTCTGTTCTGTGACACACGTTTGTGACTCTCCTGTTCGAACTCGTTCATCAAAATGAACAAATCTTTTTTCGTGTCATTTGGTTCATTCAACAAACGAAATGAACGAGTTGACTCGAGAAAAGATTTGTTCATTTTGTTTCGCTTGATAAGACTTGATAAGATTTGTCGCCTGAAATCGTTTAGAGCCCTTTGAAAAGTTCGCAGTTTGCACAGAAAGTGTCTTTTGGACCTTGAACCGTTTGGTTCCCATTGAAGTCCATTATATGGAGAAAAATCCTGGAATGTTTTCATCAAAAACCTCAATTTCTTTTTGACTGAAGAAAGAATGTCATGGACATCTTGGATGACATGGGGGTGAGTAAATTATCAGCAAAAGTTTTTTTTAAAAGTGAACTACTCCTTTAAGTTTAGGGTTGGTAAGATTTTTGGTGTTTCTGATCAAATAAAAGGCTGCATTTATTTGATCAAAAAATACAGTAAGACTTGTTGTTATCATTTAAAATAAGAATTTTCTATTAAAAAATAGAGTGTATTCCTGTGATGCAAAGCTGAATTTCCTGCATCATTACTCCAGTCTTCAGTGTCAAATGATTCTTCAAAAATTCTAAAATGCTGATTTGCTGCTCAAGAAATGTATTATTTTCATTGCAGAAAAAAGTTATTCGGCTCTATATTTTTATGGAAACCTTGACACATTTTTTCTCAGGATTCTCTATTAATAGAAAGTTCAAAAGAAGAGCATTTAATTGAAATAAAAATGCTTTGTAACATTATAGTTCAATGTAATGCATCCCTGCTGAATAAAAGTATTCATTTCTGTAAAAAAAAAAAAAAGTCATACTGACCCCAAACCTTTGAACTATGTTTTAAATCTTTCGTTCTACTGAGCATGAGGTTACAAAAGTAATCTCCACTAACTAACTTGTGAATGTCTCATTTCTTGGACAGGCCTGTAAGCTCTTGAGTGATGATTATGAGCAGGTTCGTTCAGCAGCGGTACAAATGGTTTGGGTTCTGAGCCAGCTTTATCCTGAGAGGTACAGCGTCTGTTTTTACGAGCTTTTCTGTGTTTTGGATGCCATTATATGTGTTTACTTTTGTACTTGCATAATGTACTTGCTCATTATATAATTATTTTACATTTTTAACACAAAACTTACGGACTGCAGCTTTAAGCATGCACTTTTTAATGATATATTTTTTTATTTATCCAAAAAGTATAGGGAGATGCGAACATTGCAAAATGTGTTACTTAATCACATGACATAACGCATATTTTCCACTTATAATAAATGGACATATTTTTATTATTTGTCTTACACATTTCCTTTAAAAAAACAACCCAAGCTAAACTAACAAACAAGCCAGCAACCGAAAACCCAACATTCCCAATTCCCAACATTCAGAAGATTCCCCAAGCCTAATAGTATTTGTTGCTAAACAAAATCTGGTTATGTAGGGTTACATCATACTACATATCCAAACTCTTCATTCTAGTGTAAAAATTAGAATAGAATATAATAAATGTTGATGAATTTCTCCACCACAAATTATAATGTGGTATGTCCATCCAGTCTTTAACTGTAAGTAATGCTGACAGCAGCCATCACTTTAATTTATCATTTCAATTGAAGAAATTCAAGAATGAAGCCTTTTAAAATGGATTTGAACACTGATCTGTCTTCTGCATTAACAGTATCGTTCCCATCCCCTCCTCCAATGAGGAGATCCGACTGGTGGACGACTCCTTCGGGAAGATCTGTCACATGGTCAGCGATGGCTCATGGGTAGTCAGAGTGCAAGCTGCCAAACTGCTGGTGAGTTATGAGTGTGATTATAGCATATCCTCACAGCCACATGATTAATTATCAGTTTTCCATCAAACTGTTCCACTCTCTCTCTCTCTCAGGGCTCAATGCACCAAGTCAGCCCTCATTTTCTGGAGCAGACTTTGGACAAGAAGCTGATGTCAGATCTCAGGGTATTTGCACTACAAATGACAGGAAAAAAATGCAAAAAACAGACATTAAAGGAATATTTAAAAGATGGTGTTCTCGTTGTATTTCAGAGGAAACGTACTGCTCATGAGCGAGCAAAAGAGCTGTACACTTCTGGAGAGTTCTCGTCTGGACGGCGATGGGCCGACGACGCTCCCAAAGAGAAAGTCGACACTACCGGTGTAAACCTCATCGACTCTGGAGCCTGTGGGGCGTTTGTTCACGGCCTGGAAGACGAGATGTACGGTATGTATTTCAAAACACAGCCATTTAGCACTTAAGATTTGTACCAGAGCCTGTTTATTAATTTGGTATCGTTTTTCACAGAGGTGCGTATCGCTGCTGTGGAGGCGCTCTGTTCCCTCGCCCAGTCATCATCCAGCTTTGCTGAAAAATGTCTTGACTTCCTGGTGGACATGTTTAATGATGAAATCGAGGAGGTGCGGCTTCAGTCCATCCATGTGTTACGGCAGATCTCGACTCACATTACCCTCAGAGAAGACCAGCTGGATACTGTCCTCGCAGTACTGGAGGTGCTTAAAAAATCAAGAAAAATGAAACTGATATCACAATATGACTTAGCGCCATTATCAGATCACAAAGGCTGCGTTTGGATAATTTTATTCATTAAATAAATATATGCGCTGCATGTTTCAGAAGTGTGTTTCTGAAACTGTCTTTCAATGTTGTCAATGTTTCGGAGTGGCTCGGATCGTAGAAAAATGAGTTTAGGTCGCTTATAACCATACGTGCATTTGAGAATGCAACACGCGCCGATCATCATCTCACGTAACGAGCAGCAATTTATTTTTATTTTTTTTAATTTTACATTGAAATATCATAATAGTAATGTTTCTTTTGTTTATTGTTTTTATTTAATAATAATATAAATAATTTATAATTTTATATTATTCTATAATAAGTATTTTATTATCAAATTTTAATATAATCACACTTTTGGCCTTTTGTGCAGCCCTACAAACAACAACACAACAAACTTTTTTTTCGCATTTTTTCGTTTTGTTTAGAAAAGTCACTATTAAATTTTCCCACAAAATGTGCAGACCTAATATAGTGCCGATGTGATGACGTCACTTTGTAGGACAACTCGGAAGCTAGCGGGGCATTGGTTCCCTCGATCGAAAAGCAATGCATTTTCCTCATAGACATAAGATCCGTGTTTAACAAAGAGTTGTGACCCTTACACGTTTTGTCTGTCAAGATCTCCAAAATTTATACATTTTGAAGCCTATATAAAGTTTTTTTTAAAAACACAAGCAGACACAATAAAGTTTAAAAAAAAAAACACTAGCAGGTTATAACTGTGTGTTCTATGTCAGATTTAGCGGCTTTGTCCACCACAGACCTTATTTCAGACGATTTAGCAAAAACCCATTCAAAAATCCCATAGACTTTAGAGCGAGGGAACCGGTAGTGCTAAAATGCTAACTCACTTCTGCGTTTTGGCCTACAGAGTGACGTCGTAACTTCGGCACTCTATATCATGCAAATTAACGGACCATTCATTGCAGGACTCATCGCGGGACATTCGCGAGGCCCTGCATGAGTTGCTGTGTTACACTAACGTGTCCACTAAAGAGTGCATCCAGCTGGCCCTCCTGGAACTCCTGAAGAACCTCACCAAGTACCCAACCGACCGCAACTCAGTCTGGAAGTGAGTTCCAGCGACTGTTCATGTCTGTTCCTCACTGGCATTCGGTCCCATTCTCTGACTTCTTTATTTCTTTCCTCCTTTAATCCAGATGTTTGAAGTTTCTCGGTGCTCGACACCCAACCCTAGTGCTGCCGATTGTCCCTGAGCTGCTGAGCACACATCCGTATTTCGACACTCCAGAACCAGACATGGACGACCCTGCTTGTATCCTGCACATCTGACATGACAACGTCAATCCATATCACTATTTACCTATGTATTTACATTTAGACTTTGGTTTTGTCTTAAAAGTGATGAATAATACACATATGTAGTTTGAATTGAATCCTAAAACATAGAAATGAATGTGAATCTGAATATTAAGGCTTAAACGCATTTCCAGACAACTGATTTTGTTTTTATTTGCCGTTCACATGGTCAAATAGGTCAAATAATTGAACTAAGCTGGATCATTTCTGCTGCCTGTTTGTTCAGAGATGTTTCTGTTAAAATTTTCCTAAACCTGGTTTGTTCAGACATTGCTGTTTTAGTTCTGGTCTTCAACGCCGCCCAGACCTGTCCCACCATGCCAGCGCTGTTCTCAGATCACACGTTTCGGCACTACGCCTACCTGCGTGACAGCTTGTCCCACCTGGTACCGCACCTCCGAGTGAGAAACCTGCCTGCAGACTTTCGTTTTATTTAAATATAATATACACTACTGTTCACAAATTTTGGGGTCAGTAAGATTTTAATATATATATATTTATTTTATATAGATTTATTCTGCAAAGATGCATTAAATGGATCAAAATGGACAGTAAACACATTAATGGTGCAAACTATTTCTGTTTGCAATAAATGCTGTTCTTTTGGACTTTCTATCAAGGAATCCTAAAAAAACTGAAGCAGCACAACTGTTTTCAACACTGATAATAATAATAAATGTTTCTTGAGCTGCAAATCTGAAAATTAGTATGATTTTGTGACAGTATTGGGATTAAATTCAGCATTACCATCACAGGAATAAATTGCATTTGAAAATATATTCAAATACAAAACAGTTATTTTCAATTTTAATACTATTTCATAGTATTGCTGTATTTTTGATCAAATAAATGCTGCACTAGTGAGCATTAGAGAATTTAAAAAAGCTTACTAAAACATACCGACCCCAAACTTTTGTGTATGCTATTTTAGTGCTGTAATAAAAGCATATTCAAACTCTTTAAATACTGTTTTATCATTGTGTGATTCATCATTCATTTCTTTTTTTTAACTTCCATATCTTTGGTGTATGTATTCTCTCTCAGTTGCCAGGCAGAAAGCAGACTGCTAGTCTGGAGGCGTCTGGTGTGGGTTCAGGCAGTCTGGTTTCGGCACAGAACTTCCTTCAGGACAGTCTCATTCGGGTCAGCGCGCTTCAGAACCTGGAAACACCTGGTGCTCAGGATCTGCTGGAGTTTACCATCAGGTTCAAACCTTTAATAAACTACACCTACATTATTTTGAAGGGTCTCTTCATAAGCTGTTTGTGAAGATGATTTTTAATTTCACATACAGAGATCTGCAGAGGTTGGGGGAGCTGCAGACTGAGTTGGCCGGTTCTGCAGATTTCTGTGCCACATATTTGCGCTGCCAACTACTGCTTACCAAGGTGAATACAAATATACTGCACTAATATTTTATTCAACAAGGCTGCATTAAATTGTTCAGAAGTGACAGTAAAACCTTTTTTACTAAGGATTCTTTTTCAAATAAATCTGTCTTTGATGAACTTTCGGTTCATCAAAGAATCCTGAAAAAAATGTATCATAGTTTCCACAAAAATATGAAGCAGCACAACTGATTTCAACATTGTTGCTTGAGCATCTCAGCATATTAGAATGATTTCTGAAGGATCATGTGACACTGAAGACTGGAGTAATGATGCTGAAAATGCACAGAAAAAATGTAATTTTGATCAAACTTTGACCAGATTTTTTATTTACTTTAGTTTTCAGCCTTGATGAGCATTAAAGGAGTAGTTGACTTTTAAAAAAACTTTTGCTGATAATTTACTCACCCCCGTGTCATCCAAGATGTCCATGTCATTCTTTCTTCAGTCGAAAACAAATTAAGGTTTTTGACGAAAACATTCCTGGATTTTTCTCCATATAATGGACTTCAATGGTAACCAAACGGTTCAAGGTCCAAAAGACTGTTTCAGTACAAACTGCAAACTGTTCAAAGGGCTTTAAACGATTCCAGACGATGAATAAGGGTCTTATCAAGCGAAACGATCGCTCATTAAAAAAAAAAAATAACAAAGTTTAAGTTTTATAAGCTCAAATGGTCGCCTTGCTTTGTTCTGTAATGCACGTTCGTGACTCTCCTGTTCGAACTTGTTTATCAAAATTAACAAATCTTTTTTAGTGCCATTTGGTTCATTCAACGAATGAAATGAACGAATTGACTCGGGAAAACATTTGTTCATTTTGAATTATCTGCAAAAGTTTTTCTTTTAAAAGTGAACTACTCCTTTAAAGACTTTTAAAAAAAAAATCTTACTGACCCCAAACTTTTGTACTATTCAACTGTATTGTATTTTTTTTTTCAACCCCAGGCACTTCAGGAGAAGTTATGGACCATGGCTGTTCCTCTCTGTCTTAAACAGAACGCCAAAGTTTCAACAGCCGCTCGACAGGTACATCCTACCTTAGTTCATTTAATCCACAGCCAACCCGCCAAACTTTTGACTACTTATGTATCATTTTTATCGTTTTGTGATGTGTGACAGATCTTGGATGAGACCTATAAGCTGGAGTTCTTGTACAGTGGTCTGGAGACGCAGCAAATTGCAACAATTCACAACGTGCGACTGCAGGCGAAAGCGTTACAGCTCATCCTGACAGCACGATCCAAACGAGGGTCAGCAGCTTACTTATAAACTTTCTAAAGCAATAAAATCTCAAAGATTTGAAACTGATTATCTTTACTCTTCTGAATAACAGGGTTGATCGTGTTCTTGGCAGTTGTGAGAAGTTCCTGCAGGATGTGGAGTCATTTCAAAGGTAAAAACACTTCATGTTAAAGGGATAGTTGACGCTAAAATGAAAATTCTGTCATCATTTACTCACCCTCAAGTTGTTGGGTGAGTAAATGATGACAGAATTTTCATTTTTGAGTGAACTATCCCTTTAAAGCAAGCAAACACTTCACAACTGTTCGCTGGATTTTGTTGTCTTAAGCCCGGAACACACCAAGCCGACCCCAACGAACTAGCCCTGATGAAAGCCGACTGTGTTGTCGCCTCTCGTCCGCTTTCGTCGAGGTAAAAAGCTGCACTTGAACACACCTAGAGAACTACAGGCGACTGTCAGCTAGAATATGCGTTCTGCGCTTGCGTTTAATGAGCCAACTGTCTATTTCTTCTGATATATTAGTCTATATTCATCATTCAAAAAGGAAAACCGACGCTGCCGGCTGCAGATACACATGATAACGTAACCAAAGCAGCACGTGCTTATCGTTTTGAATATCAATCCTGCTGAACACTTTCTTTATTCCACTCTGCTCATGTTAATTTTGAAATATTCGCCAAGAAACACTCAGGTAAGAAGACGTAACATAAGAACAGCCTTCTATCTTTACCGTTTTGACTTCTTTGCTTGCTGTTTTGCTTTTATTCACGTGCACTGACTGTTTCACTAAGCTGAACAGCCAATCAGAGTTCTCTCTTGCCCCAACGGCCTGACGCCGATTCAACATGTCGAATCGGGTGAAACAAAGCCGACGAGGATTATTTTCAGCCGACGGCACGGAACCGTGCGTATCACACCGAGGAAACTTAGTTGGCCAACGCTCAAAATCTGCCAGACGGCCGACCGTCGGCTTGGTGTGTTACGGGCTATAGACAGATTTCCAGGGTCTGTGACATAGAGAGCCTAAGTCCCGCCCCTCCGCTTCCGGCTCATGGGACCTTATTTCGGAAAAAAATATGAATGGTAGTCAATGGCGAGAGACAACTTATCTTTTTATTCCGTCTGAACTGTGCCCTGAATTACACATATGATGTTTGTCAATTTAAAAGACAATTCTGAAAGTCAAAAACGTCGCAGTTTGTCATACAACAGAAGAGTAATATTTAGTTTTATGTGAAAATCGGTCTGTGAACTACATCTCCCGGGAGGCGAAACGAGATCCGCTGCTCGTGTGTGTGCAGTCTGGTACAAAACACTCAGGCAGGACGGCGTAACGTTACGATTATACCGTAAGACTGTAGAAACAATGACAGACAGCTTCAGTAAAGTTAGCTTCATTCATTGAGAGAAAATGTGCGCCTTTGGGGTTTGTAGTCTTTGTAATTACATATTTTCACAGTCTTATACCTCAACGATTTTACATCAAACTGCGACTTTCTTTACTTTAAAATGTATCTTTTAAATTGACAAACATCATATGTGTAATTCAGGGCACAATTCAAACGAGATCAAAATATTTGTTGTCTCTCGCCATTGACTACCATTCAATATTTTTCCGAAATAAGGTCCCATGGTGGTCGACCGGAAGGGGAGGGACTTAGGCTCTCTATACCCCTGGATCACGGATACTGCGATATTGTCAAACCTGTTTGATATTATTGCCATGTGGTGTGGTCCTGTAGTGTGTGCAATGCAACGACTAGCTAGAACTAATCCAGCCAATCGAAGTGCAGATGGTATAAACGGAGAAATCTCGTTTGCATGGATTTCTGGCGTGAATTTATGTGAACGTTTTTTCGCTGTAGGTCTGGATGGCTTCTTGACCAAATGTCATGTAGTTTGTGCACCTCATCAGCATTGTGTTCTGTAGTATGTGCACTGTTATGACAAGACAACGACAGATGACAAGAAACCTTGTGTAGTGAGAGCACCACAGCAATTCAGCTAGTCTTACAGTCCTGTAATGTGAGCTTGCCCTTTCTTAAAGGAGAACTCCGGCGAACAATGAACCTTTGGTCTAATAAAACATTGGTGCCTCGTCAATCGTTCTCTGAGGTTTGTTTTCATGATAATCGAATGTAAAGAGTTTTATCTCTCAAAACTGTTTAGCGTATAATGCTAGTACTGGGGGCATTGACCAACTAAAATGAAATCGCTAGTTTAAACCACTAACAAGGCTCAAAATAGCCCCGCGCTAACACAGTAAGATAACAAGGCTCCATACATGCAAAACGAAGCATTGACAACTTTTGTAAGTGTACAGACCGTTTAATAAGAACATAAGTTATAAAGACCGTTTACTTCGTGTATACATTCAGAAGCCATCTTAGGAAATAGTCTCGATAAGTCGATCCCCGAACGTCGTGCTGAGTGAGCTGAACTGTATGAAGTTCAACGAACTTCTGAACTGTATGAATGGCGTTCGGGGATCGACTTATCGAGACTATTTCCTAAGATAGCTTGTGTATGTCTACACGAAGTAAACGGAAGTAAACGGTCTTTATAACTTATGTTCTTATTAAACGGTCTGTACACTTACAAAAGTTGTCAATGCTTCGTTTTGCATGTATGGAGTCTTGTTATGTTACTGCGTTAGCGCGGGGCTATTTTGAGCCTTGTTAGTGGTTTAAACTAGCGATTTCATTTTAGTTGGTCAATGCCCCCAGTACTAGCATTATACGCTAAACAGTTTTGAGAGATAAAACTCTTTACATTCGATTATCATGAAAACAAACCTCAGAGAACGATTGACGAGGCACCAATGTTTTATTAGACCAAAGGTTCATTGTTCGCCGGAGTTGTCCTTTAAAGATACTGTGTTATAAATGTATCAAATCTCAATCTATAGACCATTTTGCAAGATGTAAACAACACTGGTCCAGAAACACTTCCTGTTTCAGTTTGTAACTGTTTTCTTTATCTCACATGTAAAGAAAAATCTTAAAGATGTTTGTTTAACTTTTTGATTAAGTTTTATATGTTCTGTTGGTTGTATTTTATCCCAGCTTTTATGTAGTGTTAAAAAAACTGTAACAGGAAGTGCTTCTGGACCAGTTTTGTTTACATCTTGCAAAATGGTCTATATGTGCACATGTGAAGAATTACTGAATATTCTTGTCTTTGCATTCTCAGGCTCTTCATGACAGAGTTGCCCCATTTCCAGGACAGTTTTGTTGAGAAACTCCTGGAGTTGATGCCCAGGCTGACGGCCTGCAAACCTCATGATCTGGTTAAAATCTTTCAGACCACACTGCGGCAAAGCAGATTCATCCATCTCAAACTACCTGAGCAGGTACGCTGATTCAAGATACACGCTTGTTTGTTCCCAAACGCGTGTTATCCCTTTTTTTTCCATTTATTTTGGTTTGTTTAGATCCACAGGGCATCAGCAACAATTATCGAGCCGACTGGAGAATCAGACAACGCTTTGAGATTCACCTCTGGTCTGGTGGTGGCGTTAGATATAGACGCTACTCTTGAACATGTACAAGACCCACAGACCACAGTCAAAGTGCAGGTTAGATGCTTCAACTTCATTTCTTTTCAGTTTAATCACATATAAGCAAAGAAAAACTGACTCTGTTTTCATAAAAAAGGAAAAAGGACCTCACATTTCAGCATCTGAATGTAAATCCCACCCTACGCATTCCTGTTGCTCAAACAGTAGCTATCAATGCCAAAGTCATGGGTTTGAACTGATAAAAGTTTTACCTGAATGCATTGCATAAAAGCGTTTGCCCGTTGCATAAATGTCAACTCTTCCATTGTTTCCAGCATAAAATTACTTTGCTTCAATTTGTGTAAAAAAAAAAACAATTCGTCCTCTCACAGGTGCTGTATCCAGATGGACAGTCTCACATAATCCACCCCAAACCTGGAGATTTCAGGACGCCAGGACCCGGACGTGTGCGACTGATCACGCAGGTTTATCTCTCTCATTCTGCCTGGACAGGTTGGTATCATTTCTGAAATGTGTCTTTTTCTGCTGATACATGCACATCAAGACATCAGTTAAGTCAAGTATCATTATGCTGAAGCTATTCTTTGTGTTTAGTCCTTGTATAAAATAATCATGCAAACACAAAGACAAATCCTTCTCTGCTGGTAGTGAACAGCATGAACCCTTCACAGCTCCACAGATATAAATAGAACTGCATCTAGTCCAACAAGGCAGCATATTGCTCGTGTTATTTTATATCTGTGAGTGTGACCAGAAGAATACTGAGCACTGCAGCTGAGGCTGAATGCAGTTCTGCTTTCATAGTGTCTATAGTGGTGAACGGAAATGTCCCCATTTGCCCCAGTAGGAAAGATAAAAATCCACAATATAGTTTCTATGACTTCCAAAAAGTAAAACATTTTTGAGATAGATTAATGTCACATTTCAGTCTCTTAGCCATTGGTAATAGAAACACTCATGCAGCAGCTGAAAATCATGCTTTCTTACATTTTCAATTTTCTTTAGTGTCTAAAAAAGCCTCAACTGTAGTTTTCTTCTGGGAACGAGCAATTCACAATATCTTTGTTTAAATAATTCCAGCTAAAGCAATAAGCATAAAACGGGGCAGGCCTGGTTGCGTTGCGTTAATAGCGTGTTGAAACTAGCGGTTATGACAAGGGACATGACATTTCCAAAACTTGCTCAAAGCGGTTGACCAATCACAACACACGGGTCCAGCTGACCAATAAGAGAGCATTGCTTTTTAGAAGGAAGGGCTTTATAGAGACCGGAATAATAGACCTCTAAGAGACCACAAAAACAAAACTCTGACAAAGGGCTAGGGCTGTGAAACGATTAATCACATCCAAAATAAAAGTTTGTATTTACATAATATATGTGTGTGTAGTGTATATAATTATTTTGTATATATAAATGCACACATACACATGTATATATTTAAGAAAAATGTGTTATTAATATATCAAATATTTATATTTATGTATAATATTAATTTTGTATAAATAAATATAAAGTACATACATGCAAATATTTCTTAAATATATATATGCATGTGTATGTATTTATATATACAAAATAATTATACAGACTACACACACATATATACTATGTAAACACAAACTTTTATTTTGGATGCGATTAATCGTTTCACAGCCCTAAAAGGGCATAAAAGTTCTTCTTCAACCATTTTCTGTAATTTAATACCAAGGTATCAAAACACAAACTATAGTGTTATAAATGTACATGAAACTATACAAAATTAAAGGGGTGGTTTACTCCTCTTTTTTTTTGCATGATTGTGTTTATGGGGTGCAATATAACATGTATTCGTGGTTTTTCTTTTTTAAAAAGTCTTATTGTTCATAAACTTCACCTTTATCGTCAGCCGCGCTCTCCTCTGTCCCCTGAACGAGCGGTTTACTTCCTGATTCTATGAAAACACTCCCTCAGAAACACGGGTGTGTTGTGATTGGCTAAACTGTCGCTCACGTTGTCCGGAAGGTTAACGCCTATTACCTTACGGGGAAACGCCAGCTCCGGTCCAGATGTAAATAATGGTGTCGAACTGCAGTATCTGTATGAGGCAGAATCAGACCGAGAAAGCCGCGATGAAGCGAGTCAAACAGAACCACACCACACACGGCTCTTACTAAACGTTTCTGAATGATAATTTGCCATATTTTTTTTAACCATATACACGTTTGTTTTACACAATAGCATCTGACTGGCAACGATAGCAACTGACTGGCTACTAATGTTAAGCACAAACAGCGGTGGCAAGTTTACGTTCTTGATCAAATCGAAAATAACGTCATAAAGCATATATACATGAAAAATACGTTTACAACATATTTAGTACTTATAGAAAATTCAGGTCCATAATGTTTGTACGCGTTTGTCATAGACACAAAATACTAGCATAACTAGTAGCCTAGTGGCTATAAAGCCAGCGCTGGCATTTTGAAAAAATAAAACATAAATAAAACACAGGCTAACGTTACGTCTGGAATTATACATGCAAATACATTTAAAACGATTAAGTCTTAGCCTACTTACAGGTTGTGGTCCAACAACTGCTGCCTCTGGTTTTAAAGTTGGATCTGCTTCATGGTTTATTAACAGTTTCTTGCTGCATTGAACTCGTGGAGATTCTGGAAGCTGTCTTCCGTAAAATGCGCAGCACAGAGAGCTAGATTACGATCGTCACTTTCAGGAATATAATCAAACATAAATTGTATCCATTGTTGATGAAGTATAGCATCCGTGGGAAGCTTGAAACACAGAAGACCTGACAGCTGCGTGAACACAACTCACTCGACGTGCTGCAGAAATATGCACATGCCATTTCCTGCATATTCTGAAGGGAGTGGTTGATGCAAATGTGCGGGTTAGTGACGTACCATAACCCGTTGTAGTCCCAATCGAGTCTTTTTTGTAGGCGTTTACACTTCCTGGTTTTTAAAAGACGATATCTCTGCTTACATTGAACTTTCAGCGCTGCAACTTTGCAGATACTGTTCATGCACCATCAGCAACATTACACACTATTTAAAATCAAAAAAGTGAACCTGGAATCAACCACACCTTTAAAACAAACTTTTTATGATGTTAATAACTGGAAAATAATTCACAAGGTCCACTGTACACAACTCATCAGTGCATGTTATTCCAAAGGGCGAAAGTGTTATTTATGACCTTTGTTTTATGCTTACTAACAAATTGCAGAAAGACATTACAATTAAAATTTTTTGTTAAATACTGTAGAATTTTAATGTCTGTATATATATATATAAAATACTAGGATCATTCGTTACTATCCCAGTCTTTTTTTCCAAGAGTACATTCACATTGTAAAGTAGAATGTAATCTGAAGTGCATCTCATGTCTGTGTGTGTTTTTACTCTCAGAGCCCTGTCAGATTGAAGTGCGGTTGCTTCTGGCCTACAGCACCAGCAGCTGTAAACTATATGTCTCTAAACCTGCGTGGAATGAGAGTATAGATGGTCTCCCCACCAGCGAGAGCTCAATTGAGGGCACAATCCACCTCAGCAAACCCGTTAAAGTTTTCATTATGCCAAAACCAGCTCGTCGCTGACCCCTGTGTGTGTGTGTGTGTGTGTGTGTGTGTGTGTGTGTGTGTGCGTGAAATTATCACAAAATCAAATGTTTTCACAATTATGTTTAATATTAAATAAATCGTTTTTTGTTCATTTGTATCACTGGTGTGTGTGATAATGAGGTATTTTCATGAAATAACATTTTCACCAAAAGTAAGGAAAATAAATTCCTCCAATAGCCCAGAGAGCAAATTATAAAGCATCTATTAAGTAAACAATGTTAATTTGAAGTGTAAGGCACTTGATAACACAGCATTAAATGAATTAGCTGGTTGTGTTAATGATGTCATCAGCAGGTGGAGTGGAAGACCCCGCCCACTTTAGCACCCTGTCCCGCCAGTGCGTTATATTCTTTAACAGCCTGCTCGGTCTGGAACACCCTGACGTCGACACCCTGCTTCTTCGCGTAATCTACAGTGGAGGGAGGCACCTGAAACATTAAAGATAAAAAGATTTGCATTTTTAAGGATTGAAATATTCAGATTATGGACAGTGTTGATCATGGAAATCACAATCCTACCTGTAGAGCTTCACTCATCCCTCTCCCTATGACCAGCGTCTGCACCCCTTTCCTCATGACCTCTTCCAGATCAGCTGGCTGGACACCGGGATAATGCTGGCAGGATCATAGATGTGCTTAGTAAGACACATCTCAAATAAATAACATTTAAGTCCAACTGGTTAAAATAGAAGATAATATGGATATATTGAACATTTCTGGTCACTAGTTCACATATATCTACTTGTGTTATTTCATAGAATCCAATGAAATGCAAGTTGCTTTGGTTAAAAGCATCTGCCAAATGCATAAATGTAAATATTATAAAAGTACAATGCACACTAAACAGATTTTACAAAACATACATAGCTGTTTTTATGAAAATATACAATTTTAAGATAATGTAATTCTGTCATGACAATGAATATAAAGCAATGTTAATGTTGTGGCGTAATAGATCTTCTACACTGAGTACCAAGACTTGCTACTGCTACTACATTGCTGTGAACATGTAAGACATGCTGCTGCACATGTGACATACACGATTTAACTCAGTAGCAGATCTATACAGGTGGAGCTGAGGAAGGGGAGGGTTTCTGAAAGCGCTGCAGACTGTGAATGGGAAACAATCGCCAAGTATTTAAATGTTTGAGCAGCAAGCTCAGTGGCCGCTGATGCAAAAGCAACCAATCAGCTGTGCTGTGTATAATGATATGATTGCTACCAATAAGTTCAAGACTTATCAGTCTGCACTGCACCATTCAGAGTTTCATGCCAGAACTATGTAATAAAGATGGGGAGATTTTAGTGTGATCTGGTGTTTAACTTACATCTGTGCCGGTTTCACGCCAGTCCCAGGCACGGCTGCCACCAGGCCACACTTTACAGTCTTTATAGGATGCAGAGCATCCTTTAACCTTCATGTGGCCCCAGGATAAGGAAGCAATCTCTGGAGAAGACATGCTCAGCTTTCCTGTAACAGAGTGGAAGACAAATCAGATGTAATTATTAGTCTTTTTCTTGACTTTTTACATTGTATTATACTATATTACTATAGTTTAATATCATGTTTGTTTTTGTACCATATAAGTTCCTAAAGTGTCAATGTAAAATCATTGGTATATCAATGTTAATCATTCAGAACCATAGTATTACCATCTTTGTACAGGATGTCACTCTAATAAACCCTGACTGTTTTTTTTAAACACTTAATTAACTTACAAAAAACTATTTAACGTACATACGATCGATCTTAACCTAGCTTATAACACTTGAACATGCATGCATGTCATATAAAACCTGCTTTCTCTAACGAGTGGTTTTTATTCAGGCAACTAATAATTTTTATTACAAAAACAACTTTATACACGTACAACTCATGCACTATAAATATTTTTCATTATATAATCTTGCCTCTGCCTGCAATCCAATCTCGCTTGTGTTGTGCTTTTCTTCGTGTGACGGCAGGCCACACCCACCACGTACGTTACCGAACAGCGTACGCTTCAGTCCTTTACGTTGATTAGCTGCCGTTCAGTGACGTAGCAAAAGCTGGAGTCAGTCAGTCAACGGCATGGTCCACATCCTCTCAGCAGTTTCTAAGATTGGATAAATGAGAATATTAATATTCAAAATTAATATATTAATTGGATAATATATTAAATAATTTAATTTAAAGGAATAAATAAAATAATTTTTAAAATACTATATATATATATATATATATATATATATATATATAATTATTATTATTAATTGTTCATTATAATAATATTCATAATAATATTTTAATAAACACAAGCACGACAATTTATGATAGAAGAGTGTCAGTGAAACAAGACATGTTAAAGCAGCACTTATTATGAATATATATTTTCTGTTCTATTTTTTTTTTCATTTACATTTAAATATTAACTTTACATATTAATTTATTTAACTATTCATTCCGGTCATGAATAAACACAAACACGACTATTAGCATAGTGTACGTGGAAAAAAAAGTGTGGCGTCATCTTCATCACAATAACAATAACACTTTATATGTTATTGTTATGAAAACGATGACGACGATGATGGTAGCATTGTGGTGATCCACACACACACACACACACACACACACACACGCACACATACACTAGATGCCCCTCTGGATGATGCTCTGGGTGGGTGTCGCGGTGTATTGTGGGCAGTTTTTGGGTCTAAGCAGAGCATAGCTCGTCATCTCCAGGAAAGATGGCTGCTCCGGGCACCACAGCAGCTCTTCCTCCAGCGCTCAGTCCCGGGTTTGCGGTGGTCTGCTCTTTTTTGGAGCGCTACGGGCCTGTTCTGGATCTGCCCGAGCTGACGTTCCCTCAACTGGAGCGATACTTACAAGATACATCAGCGGGTGAGCTGCGGGAGAGGCTGGGTTTGTGTTTATTTGGACAGGCTCCTCATCTTTGCCCATCAGGGGTTTGATCACTTAAAGTTTGGCTTGTTGTACCTTCGTAGTCTTTGTTTGGATGGGAATCGTGTCCCCGATGCTTCAGATGGACTGTGGCAAAGTGTTTTTAAAGCAGTCATGTGTGGTTTTTCCACCCTTTCCCACGGAAAAATCAAATTTAAAGATTGATATCAGTGTATGATTGCCGTCAGAGTGACCATACGCACTGCTAAAGGTGTTATCATGCTGTCGGTGACCATTAAATACAGAGACACTCCAGTATAGTACGATAAATTGGTCTTATATAAATTTACGTTCAGATTATAAACAACGATGTGACTGTACCTGCACACTGCACATGCGCAGGCCGCTGTCAAACTTCCTATGCTAACTGTAATAATAGAATCGCTGCACAGATTTGTTTACGTCCAGTCCACTTTAAATACTGTATAAATTGTGTACTCTTAGGTTTCTTATAACAATAGCTGAATGTGAGCTGCACAGCACTAATGTTGTCATTTAGGAGAATTGCTGTTGTAAACGTCACTGCATAATTATGTTTTCGCTCTGACATTGCTGATAGCTGATTGGATAAATCGATGATATAGTAAAGAGAGAGATGTGTTTCTAATGGATTTATATTAAACAATAAATAAAAGGTAATGAGCAATATGAAAAACAAGTGCATGGGACAGGAAAACAGTTGCTATTATTATATAATATTTGTTGAAAGTTAGCGCAAGCATGGTTTTCATGTCTCAAAAAAGAGGTTTTAATGTGAAGTTTTAAATGTTATAATAATTTAAATACCACTGAAAATTAATCACAATATTTTTTTGTACAATTTAGTTCCTCGGCCATTGATTGAGCTCCATGTCAAACTACTGCGGAAGATTGGCAAAACAGTCACACCAGACAGATGGGAGAAGTATCTTGTAAAGGTAAGTGTTCTAGTTTTAATTCATATGCCGTGAAAATGGAAATATCCATGCAAATCTGTCTGTTCGTTTAAATCATTTTTGATGCAGGTGTGCCAGGAATTTAACAGCACCTGGGCATGGGAAATGGAAAGAAAAAGCTACCTAGAAATGACAGTTGAGTGTAAGACCGGCATTTTAAAGGTCAGTATTTCCCAGGGGACTTATTTTCTATACATCAATAATAGTTTGACTTTTTTTGATGGAGATATCATTTTATGAAGTATTGCTTCTTATGTAACGTGTCAAGAACATGTCCAGGTCATATTTTACCCCCAAATAAAGTGTGTAAAGTGTGCCTTGAATTTGAATTTTTTTGAATATTTTCTTTGAATAATATCTTGAATATTTTTTTTAAATGAGTTTCACCTTTATTCTTTATTTCATTAACAGTACTTGTGTGAGTGCCAATTTGATGACAATCTCAAGTTTAAGACATTAATCAACGAGGAAGACCCAGACAAGATGCGTCTACAACCCATCGGTAGAGACAAGGAAGGTCTTCTGTACTGGTTCCAGTTAGATCAAGAACAGAATATACGTGTTTATTCTGAAGAACAGGATGATTTAGATGGATCCTCCTGGAAATGCATTGCGAAGTAAGCAGTTTGTGGAGAAACTACCAGAAATGGTTTATTTAAATGATAATAAGCAAAAGAAACATTTCACATCAAGTGTCAAGTTATGAGAACATAAAATCTTAAGTTAAAGAACACTAACAGCACACTCAATTTTGAACATTGTGTTTCCTCAGAATGCTTTTTCTAGAAGTATCATAGTTATACCTCCTTTTATGAAGTTTATCAAGGAATAAGAAATGCATTTTACTTTAAACAGGAATAGGAATGATCTTGCTGACACACTAGAACAGCTTAAAGCCAAGATTGACACACCCGTGACTGACCAAGAGACACAAGGCTGTCCCACCAGCCCAAATATGGAGGCAGAAGGTGTTAAAGGTAAAATTCATTGGAAAATCATTCCCATTTAGGGCTTTGAGCACCACAGACATTGAGAGGAACATGTCTGCTTCAATATCCAGACTAGTATTCAACTACTGTGGGGTTTACTGTATTGTTTTGTATTCAAGGTGAGGCTGACGCTGAGAACTTGAGAAACCCTGTATCGGGACAAGGGGACTTTTCCAATACCGCCTTCAATTCCAGTGAAATTGGGTTACTACCTAAAGACATTAAAAAAGAAACACCAATGGATCCTGTTAAACCAGAACAAGAGGAGAAAGTTGTTGAAATTTCCAAGCCTAAACTGGTCATCGACAATAGGGTTAGTACGATCAAAACTCTTGTCAAAGAAGAACAAAAAGATGGTCCCAAACCATGGAATGCCATTTCTGTCGTCATGCCTCCTGCCTCCGTCAAACAAGAACCGGCAAAGAAATCTGAGATGCAAGATGACAAGAAAGATATGATGTTTGGGAATGTGGCTAGAACTGTAAAGAGCGACCAACAGGCTAAAATACCGCTGAAGAAGAGGGAGTTGAAAAGGAGTGGAGGATATGATGTCAGCAATCACTACAGCAACGTCAATCACAGCAACAACAACCTTAACAGCAATGGCAGCATCAGCACAGGAGGAATCATCGTTCGCAATCCTGCCGTCTTGCCATTGAAGGAGCAGCAAATCAAAAGAGAAAACCCAACTGATGAGGAGAAAGGACCAGCGGCCATCATCCCTGTCCCGCAAAAGCTACTTGGGAAGCATTCAACTGTTGATCTTTACCATACGGTATCACAAGAACAATACGTAGGTGTTGGAGTCATCAAAGGTCCCATTGAGAGAAAGAGGCCTTTGAATGAAAACGATAATTCTTCAAATGGTCATCATGGGAATATGAATGTCTTGAAGACTGAAGTTGGAGGCACAGATAGCGCAAGACAGTCTGTACTTGTTGGGAAATCCATGGTTAAAGCAGACAATGGTCCTCATCCATGCATTGTCCTTGAGGATCTGGTGTCAAAAGATGCTTGCAAAAAGAGCCCAGATGTGGAAGCAAAAGTATCAAACCTTGTTGAGGAGTCGCCAATGACTGAAGAGTTGCAAAAGACTTCAATTGAGGAAAAGGTTGACAAAATTGACAATGAAGAAGAACTGAAAAACAGCAAGACTTTGTCAGCCAGAGAAAAAACTGATGTTGAGGACGACAGCAAAGACAAACGTCTGAAAAGCCCAAGAAAGAGAAGGTCACAAAAAGCCAAGTCCAAGCTCCAAGCGAAAGAAGACAGCCAAAACACTGAGCTCTTATCCAGCATTGGTGAGGATTTGGTGAAGGATGCGGAAGACAGTGAAAAAACTGGACACAACGATAATGAAGAGGTATCGTCGGAGCTTCAGAAGGAGGGGATTCGCCTGAAAATCAAGATCCCGCTTCATAGGCGGACGCCTGAACTCCAGCACAAGGACATCGAAGAGTTGGAAACCAGCAATCGGAGATCCCTACGGAGATCTGCCAGGATCTGCAAGCCTAGCCCCAAAGTGGCAGATTGTCGAGATAAGAAGCAAGATGGGAAACTTAAGGCCTCCTCAGAAGCACAAGATGAAGAGGAACGCATTGTAGATGAAGAGGTGAATGTGGATCCCAAGGAGTTGCACAAAAAAGTGGACATGGAAGGACAGCCTAAGTCTTTGAAGGTAGTCCAAAAGCTTTTTATATCTAGTCCAACAAATTGCACAGAAAGCTTTTATTTATGCAAATGTTGTTCTCTTTTAGGCCAAACGGCGACACAGGCGTACTCGTTGGTCGAAAATTCGTACGAAAAATAGCAAACTCAAAGGTGCTGCGGATCGGGAGGAGGAAGTGGCCGATGAAGACGCCGCAAACAACGAAGACACCAAATCAGAGAGAAAAGACCACAAGAGTGAGAGTGAATCAGACCAATCCAATGAGATTCAACCTGAAGATGCTTGTAAACACTGTGGGCTCGCTAACCACCCAGAACTAGTGAGTTCTCTTTTATCAATTCAGGCTACCACTTTAGAATTGAAAATAGATTATGCTTTAATCCCTCAATAAGGAAATTTGACTTGATGTACTGTGTACAACCACAGTATCAAATGACAGCAACACGAGTGGTGCTTGCTTATGTAAAACTCAGTATTCGAGCGGTTCTATGTGATTACTTGTTACTTTGGTTACTTACTAATCAAAATTAAAAGAGATTGGGTGCTTCTCTTCATTGCAAGTCACCTAGTTTTGTTATTGTTAAAGGGTTAGTTCACCCAAAAATGAAAATTCTGTCCGTATTTATGCCGGGTTCAGATTACACGATTTTTTTTTGTCTGTTACGATAGTCACTATGTCAGATTATGCGATTTTGGCTCCTAAAAAATCTTGTAGTGTTGTGGACAAGACACATGTCAGACTACACGTTACTTCCTGACCAGTCATCGCATGCCGTGTTTAACGGCGTAGCGAGTGACTTCCTGGATTGCTCGGCATTGCCTTTTCAGTGTGAGAAATACACAGTGTGGCGTGTAAATGTGTGAAAAGGTTGAACTACGTGTGTCTCACGGCCATTGCGTGAGACTTGAGAACCCTGCTCGAAGAGGACAGTATGGGCTGTCAATCCTCCAAAGAGAACTTGAGGTAAAATATTGTTTTCTTACATATTTTTACTTCTAGTTTTAACGTTAGCACCATCGTGTCTTTTTTTTTTTTTTGAAAGTTGTATACAGAAAAGCTTGTGCTCCTATTGGTCAACCTCATACATGTGACAGAGCCCTCGTGGACGACCGTTAAAAAATTAAACATGCTAGTCTTACATGCTAAACATGCTAGTCTTTGTGTCGTGATGTCGTGAAGCATCGCAGACGCGACGTAGGTTGTTGCCCACTATGACACACTATACGAGATGATATGATTGAATCTTGCATCCCGACGCCCGTTGTCGTTTACGAATCCCCACGACACCCTACGTCAAGCGGATCGTGCCAAAATCGGGCTAAAATCCTGTAATCTGAACCAGGCATTACTCACCCTTATGTTGTTCCAAACCTCTATATGTTTATTTGTTCTGCTGAACACAAAGGAAGATATTTGGAAGAATGTTTTAATCAAACAGATCTCAATCCCCATTGACTATTGTACTGACAGAATTTTCATTTTTGGGTGAACTAACCCTTTAAAGAGTAACTAAACCCTAAACCAACTTTTTGTAGTTAATGATCTGTAAGAATGGATCTTTATTAATACCAGTCATTGATTCTAGTAACTTTTTTGACATTTGTGTATAAAGTGTTTAATTTCTACGATATATGGTGTAAAAACGTCTTAGTGCTGCCCTCTTCAGGTTAAACGGTGGCTACTGCAGTTGAATTTTCCTATTGGATGTTAGCGGTTCTTCGTGACGTACGCAGGTTTCAGCTCACCACGCTCTTGGCACGAGCTACGCCCTTGGCAGTATAAAAACAGCTTGTTTTGTCAAAACCACTGTAGCGAGTCAGGAGTTGGAATTGCAAGTATTGAAAACGATCAGGATAGAGTGTTTTAGCATCTATTTTGTCCCCTCTATCTGCGCTGGGGTCTGCCCACTTTTTCAGCATTTTTCAAATATTGCCAGTGGGTGGAGTCAGTCTCTGACCAGGGGTTTAGTTACCCTTTAACTAAAACTATATTAAAATTACTAACACTTGAACTAGAATTAAAATGTAAACTGAAAATTAAAAAATAAAAACGAATTTAAATATTAAAAAAATGTTTTATTATCTGTATGGTGAAAAACTTGCCAAATTGCCTAAGCAAAAAAAGACAATACAGGATGTGCTTTCAGTAAAATGTTTTAAAAAAATCCAACACATACAGTACGTTTATTCAGGCAACAATTGATGCACAAATGGGTTTCTAAAATGATTTAAGCTAGAGGATGAGATTGTCTGTCAAATGGCAAAAGATTAGAAGAAACAAAGGTAGCACTTTATTGTACTGTCTTCCCCATGTACATACTATGTACTTATTATAGTAAATGTAATAACTCGGTACTATAACCCCGAACTAACCCCTTAAACTAACCTTAACCATGAAGTTACCTTATATTACCTAGTACTTTCTTAGGCACTATTTATTTATTTACTATTCTAATAGAACATAATTTCACGTTTCTCTCTTGTGTATTTTTGTCCCAGATCCTTCTTTGTGACATGTGTGACAGTGGGTATCACACGGCCTGTCTGAGACCTCCTCTAATGATCATTCCTGATGGAGAATGGTTCTGCCCTCCTTGCCAGCATGTAAGGGCTTAAATCACTGTGTTAATGCCTTGTGTGTGTGTGTGTGTGTGTGTGAGCTATATTAATCAAGTATATATTCTTGTCATTTACAGAAGCTTCTCTGTCAGAGACTGGAAGAACAGCTTCTGAATCTGGACACTGCATTGAAGAAGAAAGAGAGAGCTGAACGAAGGTATAAATCCACACGCACACCTTATAAATGGTCTCACCAGCTTATCATCATCATTACTATGAATCATCATGGATGATGAATATGCTCATGTGAGTCTGATTTTGAGATTTTTCTTGTTTTCTCTCTTTCAGACGTGAGCGATTAGTGTATGTGGGCATAAGCGTGGAGAACATTATACCCAATCCAGTAAGTATGCAGCTCATATTATATTATATTATATTATATTATATTATATTATATTTATTATATTATATATTATATTATATTTCCATACAGTATTGTACCATATGCCATACTATAGCAAATTATGCTAAAGTAGGCTGTGCTGTATCTAAATTAATATAAGATATATAAATTACACAAATTAATAAAATGGGATTACCTTTATTTGGTTTTAAATTTGCACTTCTTCATCATGGCAGGACGGTGATGAAGAAGATCCCATGACAGAGAAAAAAAAGGATGCCAAGAAAAGTAAGGGTCTGGGGAGGCGATCGACTAGGATGAAGAAATCCATCAGTTATAGGTAATCAATATTTCTGGTAGCACTTTACAATAAGTCTCCATTTGATAAAATTAGTGAACTAACTAACAATGAGAAGTCATTTTAAAGCATTTTTTAATCTTGTCCTATGTTGTTTTGATTTTGTTTTTGGTCTACCAGAATAGGTTTTCATGCTTGAATGTTCAAAAAGTACTTTGTTACACCTCTCTCGGAGTTCAGAAACAGTGATTACTGATATAGAGAATAACTCCCTTGGGATATACTTAGTTCTGTTTTAACTTTGCAGACCTTTTTCAAGCTGAAACTGCAACATTTCACACTTAAAAAAAGTTGAACATGTATAAAAGCATAATAGGACACCTTTAATGTTAATTTTGACAGTTGCTAATACATTATTAAAATCAAACGTTGTATTTGTTAATATTATTTAACCTTCAAGTGGTCTTTGTTTCCTGTTTACACTTCTGGGCTTCGGAGTCTATATGACTACAACAATTGATTGAGTAATTGTACAAAAAATATACATTTTTAATCATACAAATAATATATCATTTTTTGTTTACTTCTCACCTATTCATTAATGCTGTGTTTTTGGAGATATAAAGTACTTTTGTATCCATATACCACACAATTCCTCAACTACACCATTAGCTTGCATATGAATTTTTTTTTTTTTTTTTTTTTTTTATCATACATTGCATTTATGCTCTATTACGTCAGCTGTTGATTTAGATTTATGCCGGATTTTTTTTTTTTTTTTTGACAAAAGAAGAAAATATATTTAGTTTTTTTTTTTCACATTTCCCATTCTTTTCAATGTGGGATTATATTGACCCCGAAGACCAGAAGTGTTTGTTTTTTTACATACCTTCAAAACAACTGAAACAAGCCCAGTTTTTTTGTGTGTGTGTATAGATAGATAATGTATGAAAAGTCACAAAATCTTATTCCACTTATTTATTGGACCTGAGCTAACATGAACAATTAATTATTTATTTATATTTATTTATTAACTAACTTTAACAAAGATTAAGAAATCTATAGCAAATGTATTGCCTATTGTTAATTAATTTAACAATTAATTTTAATTTGTTTATCAGTTAATGCATTAACTAATGGGACCTTAATGTAAAGTTTTAAAATATTTCTTGTAGACTCTAAGAGAAGATATAAGTCTAACTAATTCTTGATTTTTTTACTACTAACCACCAGATTCGATGATTTTGATGAAGCCATTGATGAAGCAATAGAGGAAGACCTTCAAGATTCAGAAGGAGGAGGTTGGTCGTTTGAGATATTGTTTCATACTTTATAATATGTGTTTCTATGCATGTTAAATTCACTGCTGGTGTTCTCCAGGTGCTGGTCAAGGTAAACCTGTAGTGACTGTCACGAGTCAGCAGCGGAGCACGGTGACCCGAGCGAGTCAACGGCATGTGAAACCTCTCGCGCCGCGAAAGAAGCGTCGGCGACTCAATGACCTGGACAGTGACAGTACGGTGGACGAGGAGGAAAGCGAGGATGAGTTTCAGCTTAGTGATAGGTGTGTTTAAAATATACGAATATTAGTTCAAATTTGGGATTTTGGGGTTCAAATCGGGTGGATTTTTTTTTTCCAGTTCTTCAAAATATAATGGGTAATTAAATATCTTCTATGGGTGAATCTCACAAAATCTGTAAAGCTGGTTATATTTTATCGCAAAATAAAAAGAAAAAGACTATTTTTTTCTATAAATGACCATTATTTTTTTGTTTTTGACAATAAAGCACACTTTCCCCTTAAATTCTAATTAGTTTTATGCAAAGCTGTGCACATCATGGTTGTGTTGTACTGCTTAATTTAAATCAATGTCACTTTTGTCATTGTCACTCATAACAGTATTTTGTGCTCTAAACTAAACTGACTACTACATCTATTGAGATTCACCATGAGAATCACTGTGAGAAATAATGAGGATGAGAATTACAAAACAACAACAAAAAAGCCATGAAAGAATTTGTGGAAAATATGCTTAATACTTACTTAATACTTATATATATATATATATATATATATATATATATATATATATATATATATATATATATAAAATTGTATTTGTCCTACAAATTGTTTGAAATTGAGGTTAGATGGTTAGTTTAAATGTTTTTGAAAGAGGTTTCAACCTAGGCTGCATGTATTTCATCAATTTCAATATTACTAATATTAATAATATTCTATTTCATCATTTTGAATATTACAATTTAACTTAACTGCTAGCCTGCTATGAACACGTTGACTTTTTGGGACTTTAGCTTATTCACCATCCCAGGGTTTCCGTTGTCCGGTAATTAACGAAAATTGGCCGGGATTTTTTTTTTTTCTTTTTTTTTTGCCGTCAGACAAAATTATATCTCTCTGGTCAAATTGTCTGATTAAAATGGCCTAATAATCCCACCCCCCTAACACAATCTGAATTTGAGTATAAGCCTAAAATGTATAAAGCAAAAATACACCGACCAATCAGAAGGATTATTATTATTTGCTATTTTACGAGCAATTGAGTCTGCGGACACCGCTCCTCTTATCGATGCCATAAGCCTGTGACGTGATGCCCTCGCTCTTATGACTGAGCTCCGTGGCTATGGATGATTGCATTTCTCCACAGACTATTTAATTGTTGTGATTTGTATCACTCCGCCCAAGCAGAAGTGCTTCGCCTTCTGAGAATATAGTTCCCAGTATGTATACAGTTAAAAGATGGCTGTGTTTCATATAACCTTGTTATTTGTACACGCTGTGACTTTACAAATCACAACATATAAATAGGAAAATGTTGGTGTTATTTTGTCACTTATTGGGAGCAGTACGCTAGCTGGAGCCATTTACTTCCAGTCTTTGTGCTAAGCTAGGCTAGCAGTACAGCACACACAGAGATGAGAAGAACTTATCTAACTCCCAAAAAGTCGGCGTGTTCCTTTAAGAAACATTTCTCATCAATATCAATGTTGAAAACAGTTGTATTGGCAAATAGGCATTTTTGTGGAAACAGTTTTGCGTTTTTATTTTCAGAAATTCAATAGATTGGCATGTACTGTATATAGATTTTCATGCTATATGGATTTCCACATAAAACTGGGTCAGAATCAGCATTAATATATATGCTTTTGTAATGCTAGCCTGGAGGAGGAGGAATTCGTAGTTTCGGGAGAGGGTGCGTCTGATGGTGATGCGGGGAGCGAATGGGGCAGTGGTGACAGTGGCGCTGAGAATCAACCAGCCTCCAGGAGAACAGGAAGAACCACACTCACCCAGAGAAGCAGGAGGAGCAAACGCAGACCTCCCGCTCGACGAAGAGGCTCCTCAGAGGAGGAGCTGTTAGACTCTGAGGAAGAGGAGGAGGAAGAGGAAATGGGTCTGTATTAAAAGAATTACATATATGCTTCATTTCAAAGCTGTTTCACATGTACAGCTACTGTATCTTCTAAGGCAGAATCCTTAATTAACTTAAATTAAATCCACACTTTGAAATGGTCTTCGCACCCAGCAACTTTCATATGACAGCATATTTTTGGTGTTTTTGTTTTTGGAGGTAGGATGTCTAGGTATGCTGTTCAATAAGTTTTTGTAGAGAGTCCTATTACTTACAGTTTTTCCTTATGTGTTCATTTGGCAGAAACAGAAGGCTCTAATGAGTTCAGCGACAGCGACGTGGATGTCAACAGAAGGCGTCCGCGACGGAGTCAGAACTCTCAGGTCAACTACTACGAGACGTCAGAGTCTGAGGGATCACGGAAGGTGTCCGATCAGAAACACCCCACTCTTCCTCACCGTCGACGACTGTCCAGCTCCAACAGTGAAGGTGAGCACCACCACACTCCTATTTTCACATTTGTTAATATATGTCATCACCTGTGATCCTTGGGGGTCAAAACAGGCCCAAGACAATAAGCTTAACATTTTTTTTGAATGATTTTTTGTTTCAATAATATTTATTCTTGCATATTTCATCATACTAGAAAATATTTACCTCTAAATTATGCACCATTTATTTCTAAATAAAATAATATATATATATATATATGGCTGTATATTCCCTAATTTTTGTCAAAAATTGCTCTGTATATTTGTATCTGCCATTCAGTGCTATTGCTGGTCATTTTTGACCTTGAAGATCAAAATTTAGATTTTCCTTTGTGTGTACATTTTTTTAAAGATTCAAAACAGCATTTTTTATTCTTAAATTACCAAAGACAACCAGAGGGTAGCCTTATATAAATATCAAAAATCTTTAATATATTTATTAAGATTTTTGTGGCCCTTTTTTGTATAAGTACTAGTGCCTAAACCCACAGTGGTTTGTTTATAACCACAAAATATGGCAAAATATGGCACAATTCCACCTCCTGAACACACACAGTTTTTTTTTACTCAATTCTACAATGTTAAGTGGATGAAAAAAAAACTCCTTAATCTTGTATTTGGGTCAAAAATGGGCACCCATAGAAATGAATGGGAAAAACTGTAATTTAGAGCATTCTAAAATAAGCCAAAAAAAAGACACCAGGTGACAGCAAAGTCACTTCATCTTTAGCTTTTAGCTCTAAGAACTTATTGGAATGATATTTTAATGTAGTTAAAAAAATAAAAATAATAAAACATAAAAATAAGCATAATTTACATAGAAAATATGGGACTTTTTGAAGTAAATAAATTCACAAAAAAAACACCATAAATAGATAGACAAAACTTTATCGAAGACAGTGATATAACATTTATAATAAATAAAAATTAGGATCACACCTGAGTCCTCTGTGCCCACATTTGTCCATAATTACAGGATTAAGGGCTATAAAGTGAATACGGTTTGAGGGCTACAACCCTCCGTTTTGCTATTTACATCTGTTTATTTTGCCACATCATCACACTAAATAATTACTGTTAGCTATAATGTTAATTTGCAACTAGAAATGTAAATTGATTTCGTCTCATCCTATATTTCTAGAGTCCACGCTTTCTAAAGACTTTGAGCCAAAGGAATCAGTCAAGAGACCAGAAAGAGGACGGAAGTGCAGGTCGACTAGGGAAGTCTCCAAACCTAGGCACAAACTAATAAAACGGACTCAGCAGAAAAGCTCCAGTGAAGATGAAGAGGAGGACAGAGGAGAGACAGAGGACTCTGAGGAGGATGAGCAGCCCCTCCGCAAAAGGTCGAACCGCATAGAAACAGACGAAGACGAGGAGGAGGAGGAAGAGGAAAACAAACGTGGAAATGTCAGATGGAGGCACACGACCAGAAACACTGCGGACCCCAGAGGTCCTGGCCGGCACAACGGCTTGGTCCCGCTGAGGACCGCAGCTCAGGATGACGATGAGGATGAGGACGAGGAAGAGTTCACTGGCGTCACGGACCTTGTTAACTTTGTTTTCGACAGTGAACAGTTGTCATGATGTGCTCTGTAGGTAAAAAAATGCATTTATTTTCTCATAGCCTTTCGACTGAGAGTCACCTGTCACGGGAATGTCCCGCATCAGCCACCGTAGTTTTTGGGTGTAGTGGACCAAAAATGAAGCTTCCAGAGGAATGCCGTATTTGTCCGTTTCAGATGTTTGAATCCACTCCGTACATCCGCATGTATCATCCTTCCCAGATTAGAACAGGGTCTCCTTAATACTACAGTAACCATTCCTCAGAGTAAAAGCACTTTGTCATTAACGGCCAGTACAGTTTTGTTTGTATAAAGCGGCTTTGTCGTCCTCCAGAGACACTGGATGGCGTGCATTTGAAGCTTACGTGTTCTGTTAGTTTTAGACTGGAGTTTTAGAGGTTTACATTCTCTGTATTAATGTTTTATTCTTTGTTGTACATGGAAACGTTGTACATTATGCCGAACTTTGCCTAAATGCTTTCATCCAATTAAAGGCGTAAAGGGATAGTTTACCCAAAAAAGATAATCCTGACATCATATGCTCACCCTCTTGTCATTGCAAAACCACATGACTTTCTGTGGAGCACAAGAAAAGATTTTCTCTTTTGTTTTATGGAAACGAGTAGCACGAACTTCGGGGTGAGAATGATGGCAGAATTGTTCATTTTGGGTGAAATTAAACTAGTTAGTAGACCAGCAAAAAAGGACGAAACACATTGGATGATGATCGTAATCTGTCATTTCGATTAATTTTTTATTTTAATTTAAAAAGACTAATATACTCTACTAAAATAACATTGTATGTAATGTTAAAAACAATATTATTTAATTATTTTAAAAAAATTTCTGCACTTTGAAAGCTGTTGCTGAAATTTTAGGACATTTATGGAGACATTCAGTCACTTTTAAGTCCCTGTCTGAGCTTTATGTGTCAACTGAATGCACTTGTCGACCAAGCACCTTTGATGGTGGGAGTGGGACCGCATTGTTCGACACCGCAGTCTGGATCGCTCTTTCCATAGAGTTGTTTTTAAAGGTTTCTTTGACTCCAAGCCGGTGTCTTTTATGCTGGATTGTTTGAATTAGAACACTATGGAAGTCATTCCAACACAAATCCACCCCATTACAGAATAAATCCAAAAACAACGATAACAACAAAAGCCACAAGCACTAGAATAATTATGGTCCTTGCTTTCATTTAAAGAATGTGTTTTTGAGCCTTGTACTACTGGAATTCATTTTCCTTCTCAGTTTATTTTACTCTTTCTTCACAGATGTACGTCTCCATATTTCAAAAAAAAAAAAAAAAAAAAAAATATTCACAAAACAAAAATAAACTTAATGTTGCTGTTAATGTCCCTGGCTTGAAATTTGTGTGTTTTAAGTACCTTCAATGGATCATTCAAGACACAAGAAGCATTTACTTGTATGGCTAGTTGAAATTTAGGGCTATTTCATTTTCAATATTAACATTTTAGGTTAAAATGTGTGTACTGTATAAGGGAAAGTACACAAATGTAGTCATATGTTTGATATTGAGAATACAAATGTCACATGAGGTCATGAAAAACTGCATACAATAATAATAAAATACTTAAACTGTTTATTTGTCAACTACCTAAATGCAAACAATAAATGAATCTATTTAACTTATGAAGTGTACACAAAGGATTAACCAAATATGCAGATTAGCTACTACTGTTTGTGTTTACTGTGTTGACTGTCCTCCGATCCTGAGTGGGCGCTAGGGTTTTGCGTATCAAACCATAGAGTATCAAATGCACGCGCTCTTTTGCGTCATAAAGCGGCGCGAATGTCGCTGATGAATGGAAATAAATATTGGTAGAATGGATTATGCTCTTACAATGGGCTGTACTTAGTGGCCCGGACGTCATCAGTCATTAGTCAGTATTTCAAGTGTGAACTTATTTACACCGGTGCTGACGTTGCAAACGAATAGTGGTATCATAAGATAGTTGTTACTTTTCTCCGCGTTTTGAGGAGTGAACCATTGACTAATATATTTCTACAGAGATTGCGCTTGTGAATATTGGTATGTTTGTTGTATACTTATCTTTGTAATTAATATATTTGAAATAATTGCACTTATATTACTGTACAAAGATCTCAAATAAGACAAAAAACGTATTTAGACGTCAATGCAAGTCAATGGAGAATCCTTCTTTTTGTGCCACCCCGCGCCCCCTACAGGAATGTCCGTGTGTCCCACAGGAAACAGTTATTAGAGAGACAGTCGTCGCACAATGAGTGAGAACTACATAAGTGACGCATGACAGTGAATCTTTGAACTATAAAACCCATTTGAAAGTTTTTCGCCACGCAAACCGGTCGCATTTTACTTGTGCATATTAATGAATTTAAAAGAGAAAGCTTGGTAACGCGTGCATGAGAGTGACTGTTGTTTTTGCAGTGCTTTGTGACTGTGTATTGTCTCACTAGAGCATCAGTGTTAGTGTAGCAACTATTCAGCATCTTCACGGTGATTTAATTCATCAGAATGGTAGTGTTGAAGAGTTTACCTCCTCCCAGCGAGGGCGTGCGGCTCCAGCAAGCCGAAACAACCGCGGTTCTGGACGGGAAAAGACTGGGATCGGGAACTCTGTTTGTGGCTGAAGCGTGAGTGTCTGTGCACGTTTTAACTAACTTAAAACACTGTTGTGTACACGTGGTATGCGTGTTCTACGTCAGGTGACACCTGTGGACACATGTAGTCATTTATTTATGCATAAACTCCAAGAATAAACATATCATGCCTAGCAAGGGTCGTAGACACCTTACGAAAAGTATTTTAGTAGAACAATGGCACAGATAGCATCAGCTGGTGTTTCTTTCCATCTTTAATTTGTTTTATGTTTATGTTATTTAGTATTTGATTATGATGAGCATCCCCATATTACACTCATGATGTTTTGGGGACCTATGTTTACTAATGCCGCTGTTATGTGCCTTTGCAGGCATCTGTCCTGGTTTGATGGTTCAGGCATGGGTTTCTGTCTTGAATACCCTTCCATCAGTCTGCATGCAATCTCACGGGATCTTAGCTCCTTTCCGGAAGAGCACCTGTATGTGATGGTTAATGCAAAACTGGACGGTGAGACGTCATTTTCCAAATGCCACACAAAATAGAGATGCACTACTTCAGACATTTTGGCCAGTGGCTCTTTTCTGAGTCTGAGTTCTGAAATTCTGTGTCTTCCAGATGAAGGTGATGGCGAGCAGCAGGATAAAGCTCCAGATGATGCGTTAGAGGATGATGAGGAGAGTGATAGCGACAGTGAAGACTCACAAACCATCACAGAGATCCGCTTTGTGCCTAGTGATAAAGCCGCATGTGAGTGTGTGGAACGAACAATGATGAGTTCAGTGTGAGCATCACTCCTGTAGAGAGTAACAGCGTACTTGTGTGTGTGTGTGTGTGTGTGTGTGTGCAGTGGAGCCCATGTTCTCCACCATGTGTGAATGTCAGGCCCTGCACCCGGACCCCGAGGACGCTGACACTGATGATGATGATTATGAGGGAGAGGAGTATGACGTAGAGGAGGCGGGTGAGTGTCATTTGGACCCATGCATCATCTAGTCCAGTGGTTCTGAACCTTTTTGACTCCAAGGTCACCTGTTGTCCATGGCAATATTCAAAGGTTTCTCATATAGGCAAAGATATTTCGGCTATTTAAGCTGCGGTCACACTTTAGATTAGGGTCCAATTCTCACTATTAACTTTGCCTTTGCTTCAATAACCTCCTAAGGATTGCTTATCTATAGTTAGTAAGGTAGTTGTTAAGTTTAGGAAAATGGTAGTATCATATAGTATTAAGGCATGTTGAATGTGGCCTTGCAGAATAAGGCATTAATATGTGTTAAATAATATTAATGTGCTTTATAAGTGTTAAAGAGAAATGGACTAAACTAAAGAACTAAAGTGATACCAAAGCTACTGTGACTGACTGACTTTTTTCCCCCACAAACCAGAGTTGCAATGTATTAAAGTAAATGGAATAAACTATTTATAATTAAAATAACTAAATTCCTTATTCTAGAATAATAAAATAACATTTATAAATAAATAAAATTCAAATAATTAAATAAATTAACTAATTTTAAAATAATGATCTTTAATGGTAATTTCTCAGCATATTTCTACATGATATGATATAGCTTGAAATAACTAGAAAAAATGTCTTCATTATAATAAATATTTTATCAATTACTATGACTTTTCAAGGTCTAAAAATAAAAATAAATATATAAAGTGTGTCCAGGGATTCCAAGACAGTGAGAACCCTTGTTTTAAAAGAATGTAATTTGGATTTTTTTTTAAATGTATTATTGATTTTAGAAATGTGATGTCAGCTTAAACCTGGAATTTTTGGCTGATTTGGCTTCTTTTAAATAATTTTGAAGTTTTTCATGGAAGTTTGGTGTCTCTTCTGAAGCTTTCACACACATTGTTTCAATGTATTGTTCCTCTTACACGCTTTTCTCTTTAGAGCAAGAGCAGGGTCATGGAGACGTTCCCACATTTTACACCTATGAAGAGGGCTTGTCTCACCTGACGTCAGAGGGTCAGGCCACACTGGACAGACTGGAAGGGATGCTGGCACAGTCAGTCGCACAGCAGTACAACATGGCCGGGGTCAGAACCGATGAGCCTTCGACTGCATTTGAAGGTTTGTGTGTGTTGAAACTCATTATGCATATGATTTATTTCAGTAGAGATGGTTTATCTGTCCAAGAGAGGGCAGTAGGGCTGTCAAACGATTAATCGCGATTAATCGCATCCAAAATAAAAGTTTGTTTACATATTATATGTGGGTGCACTGTATATATATATATATATATATATATATATATATATATATATATACATATATATATATATATGAAGAGTTCAGATGCAAAAGCCTCTAAGTGCCATTTGAAATTTTCTTCTAAAATGATCATTTTTATCAAGCTTGTATATTTAAGTTCAATAATTTCACTTAAGTTGCAATGAGGATTACATATTAATTGTCATTTAAGTGAAATTAATGAACTTGAATATATGAGCTTGATAAAAATGATCATTTTCGAAGAAAATTTCAAATGGCACTTAGAGGCTTTTGCATCTTAACTCTTCATATATATATATATATATATATATAAACACACATGCATGTATATTTAAGAAAAAAATATTATTTATATATGAAAAATTTGTATTTACATATAAATTATATATAAATCTATAAACAGTATATACTTGAAAATATTTCTTAAATATATACAAGCATGTGTGTGTATTTATGTATATAAAATAATTATACACAGTGCACCCACTTATATTATGTAAACACAAACTTTTATTTTGGATGCGATTAATCGCGATTAATCGTTTGACAGCCCTAGAGGCAGTTTTGTGTATTATCTCACAAAGATGCAGTGAAGTAACTGTAGTTTACAATAGACGTTAATGAAGGTTAGATGACATATTGAATTTATCACGGATGAAAAGGAGGGTGTAATGAAGGAATAGACTTATTCTTTACAATAGCACTTATAAAGCTGTAGATCATATAATTTTTACATCTTGCAACTTTTAAAACTGATTAATGGAGTTTCATCGGCTAAACAATTGGTATGCTATTAAACAACAGAACAATCCATTGAACTCACTGTGATCCCTCGTAGCATCGTTTTCATTCCTGTCAAAACTTAAATATAGTGCTACCCCAGGGTAGACTGAGATCTATATTAAATAATATAATATTCAAATATATTATTAAGATAATGGTAACATTTTACAAAAGGTCTCAAAACAGTTTACATGTATTTTTTACAGCATTTAAATCTTTGATAATGTAAGTTAATAAAAAATAAAACATTTTTCTTGTAAGTTAACAGATACAACCTTTGATTTTAAAAATGTATAAGTAAATGTTGAAATTTAATATCAATGAAGAAGATTATTAAAAACTGTAGAAGTATTGTTCATTGTTAGTTCATGTTTAAGGTGCAGCCTTTCTGTTGTTGAAAGTGGATTAGACAGAGCACCACAACACTCTTGTAGCCAATCAGCAGTAGGGGGCGTGTCCACTCATTGTGGGGGAGGAGCGAGGGGCTGTGTCCGAAATCGCATACTATGTGAGTAGATAGTATATTTAAATAAGAACGTACTCCACGTTAAAAAAAGTACGTTCTTTATAGTATGAGTCTGTGTAGTTTGAGTTCGCCATGTTGTTGTTGCGTGACATGCGCTGTCACAACAGTGCGAAAATTGAAAGAGCAAAAAAAAAAGTCAGTGACTGCACCAATTTCGCGCTGTTTTTAGTTCTACTTTCTGTTTTCATCTGCGTTTTTACGTCGTCCTAGCTGACAATCAAGAGGAGGCATCAGTCAGCTGCTCGCAGATCACGCCTTTTGTGGAATTTATCAAATATAAAACACACACACAACCCTAGGAACAATGACAGATGTTGATTTTTGGCAAGGAAAAAACCATTTATTTGCTTGTGATATTACCATCGATAAATAAACATGAATGAATCAATAGAGATACGCATGCGTGTCTGTATTTATCTCCTAACGTAACAGCTGCATCTCCGGTTTCCGCCATTTTCAAATATAACGACAACAACTCCTCTCCTGTGGCATCATGGGATAGTGTAAAGAGACACAAAATCGATCCAAATGCAGCGTTCGATTCGTGGTGAAGGTTTCATGCGTGTTCCGCCTTTCCCATGTAAAGTGATTTTTAATTAAATGAAACACATTTAATCTTATGTATTAACTCGTTTCATCTGACTCCATAAAGTGAAAAAATATTTTATCAATGATATCTGTGAATCATTAAATACACGTTAATGTTTGACTATTCCTTTTAACTCTAATGAAAATAAAGTCAAAGTCTGTTAGAATAATCAAATGTAATTTATTATGTCAGGTAAATGTATACAATTCCACAAGATAATCAATGCAAACCATCAAATGTTTCTAGAACAAAGAACTTCACCCAACATATTAACTACATGAATGCTGAGCCTTGAAGACAAAGCATCATGGGCTTATCTGATACAGAAAAATACATCCCCGTTGCATTTCCTTATATAGCCAGACCTTACCTGATATTTAAATCATTGGGTTACAATGGAAAGTTACTGTATTCCCCCAACAAACTTACTGGGGGTGGAAGTTTTTGACCATCTGCAGTGGAAATTAGCATTTACACCTTTGGAGTGACTAGAAACCACATTCCTTTGTGGGCCAGTTATTCCTAAAATTCGTAAAAACCTTATTACCTTTTCTTTTACTTCTTGGGAAATGAGACATTATTACCAGTCATCCTGAGAGCTTCAAAATGATACTAAACAGTCCTTAAAAATTATCACATTCACATTAAAACCATCTATATTCCTGTGTGAGTTTTCAGTGTTACTGACTGAGAGAGAGAGATGTAGATAAGATGCTCAGAGGAAGGGGGTAGGGGGTCAAATGTTAATTTGCCATTGTCTTTAGAGGCCACTGGTCAGATATTTTCTCTTTAACCAGTTTTCCAGCCTTACAATAGTAAAGTGTCCATCGTATACGCACTTCAGAATCTCGCCGGAAGTAGTAGGTCATCCGGGTACTTTTTGCCTATTGTTTTTCGAATTCTACGATTTCGGACATACGACTCTGCTCGCGTACTGTTTCACATACTATATCGTAGCGAAGTATTTGATTTCGGACGCAGCTAAGGAGATTATGGAAGGGGCACTTGTCTGAATTATAAAATCATTGGTTACCCGTAAGCCAATCACATAACGTTATCACTTCTCTCTCCAACTTAAACATCACCTCCATTCAGAATGTTTAACAAATATTAAAAACACCAAACATATAAATTACATCAAAAGCTTGATTTTTCACCACAGGAGGACATACAGTATATATATATATATATATATATATATATATATGAACACATTGCATGTAAAACTGTGGTAACTTGGTCATTGAAAACACAAATAAAAGAATGTATGAAAGTTTGAGAGAGCTTTTCACACTGTTTGATGGACATCCCAGGTGAATTTACTTGATTGTAAAAGTTATTTATGGGAAAAAAATCATTATGCACATGAGCAGCCACAAAATGGCAGTAACAGAGAAAAGTCATGCAACTTCACACCTCACATAGTCCTAAAAGAGTCACATTTAGTATGTTTTATATGTATGAAGGTTTTATTCAGTGAATCTTGTCTTGGTGCGTGTGTACATATGATTTTATTTTAGCCAGTCGAGGAAGAGTGGGAATTCAAGCATTCTTGGAGCCAGAGTCTGTTTAGCTGATGGGGCTGTGTCTGTAATGAGCAGGATTTCCTGAAAGCTAATGGACATGTAATGTGTAAAGCCCAGCGGAGCAGTTCAGGGCAGGATGCTCATAATTTAATACGGTGCTTAAACTTGTTTTTTTCTTTTTTCTGCATCCAGATGGAATGGAAGTCGACTCGAGCTCAATCGCTGGACAGTTTGATGACGCCGACGTGGATCACTGGTAAATATATACCTAATCCATGGAATTGTCTAAGTACATTTCCAGTCCTGGTTAATATGTATTAAAGGGGGGGTTTACTCCTCTTTTTCTTTGCATAATTGTGTTTATGGGGTGCAATACAACATGTATTCGTGTTTTTTCTTTTTTTAAAAGTCTTATTTTTCATAAACTTCACCTTTATTGTCAGCCGCGCTCTCCTCTGTCCCCTGAACGAGCGGTTTACTTCCTGATTCTATGAAAACACTCCCTCAGAAACACGTCGTGGGCTCAGATTGGTTCGTTTGGGCGGGTGTGTTGTGATTGGCTAAACTGTCGCTCACGTTGTCCGGAAGGTTAACGCCTATTACCTTACGGGGAAACGCCAGCTCCGGTCCAGATGTAAATAATGGTGTCGAACTGCAGTATCAGTGAGGCAGAATCAGACCGAGAAAGCCGCGATGAAGCGAGTCAAACAGAACCACACCACACACGGCTCTTACTAAACGTTTCTGAATGATAATTTGCCATATTTTTTTAACCATATACACGTTTGTTTTACACAATAGCATCTGACTGGCAACGATAGCAACTGACAGCCTACTAATGTTATAGCCTACTCAAACAGCGTTGGCAAGTTTACATTCTTGATCAAATCGAAAATAACGTCATAAAGCATATACACATGAAAAATATGTTTAAAACATTAGTACTTATACAAAATTCAGGTCCATAATGTTTGTACGCGTTTGTCATAGACACAAAATACTAGCATAACTAGTAGCCTAGTGGCTATAAAGCCAGCGCTGGCATTTTGAAAAAATAAAACATAAATAAAACACAGGCTAACGTTACGTCTGGAATTATACATGCAAATACATTTAAAACGATGAAGTCTTAGCCTACTTACAGGTTGTGGTCCAACAACTGCTGCCTCTGGTTTTAAAGTTGGATCAGCTTCATTGTTTATTAACAGTTTCTTGCTGCATTGAACTCGTGGAGATTCTGGAAGCTGTCTTCCGTAAAATGCGCAGCACAGAGAGCTAGATTACGATCGTCACTTTCAGGAACATAATCAAACATAAATTGTATCCATTGTTGATGAAGTATAGCATCCGTGGGAAGCTTGAAACACAGAAGACCTGACAGCTGCGTGAACACAACTCACTCGACGTGCTGCAGAAATATGCACATGCCATTTCCTGCATATTCCGAAGGGAGTGGTTCATGCAAATGTGCGGGTTAGTGACGTACCATAACCCGTTGTAGTCCCAATCGAGTCGTTTTTGTAGGCGTTTACACTTCCTGGTTTTTAAAAGACGATATCTCTGCTTACATTGAACTTTTAACGCTGCAACTTTGCAGATACTGTTCATGCACCATCAGCAACATTACACACTATTTAAAATCAAAAAAGTGAAACTGGAATCAACCCCCCTTTAATCTATTGGATTATGTTTTTTCAAGTTTTTTTTTTAAGTTTTAGTAATTTTTAGGGCTATCAAACGATTAATCGCGATTAATCGCATTCAAAATAAGTTACATTTACAATTTAAAAAATGAATTGTGTGTGCAAAAGATAATTAATTTAAAAATGTATATTATATCATTATTTACACCTTTGTCATTCCAAAGCTGTATGATACTTATCCGAATTCTTATCTTATAATGCCATTGGGTGGATCCATGTTGAAACTCATGCATGACTCAATCTGTTGACAGATGGACTGTCTCTGTATTGCCGATTAAAGCACTTCTGTGGGGCATGCTGGGATACTGGATGAGCCCATCTCTCAAAGCTCTTATAGTATTTTTGTCTCTCCTCGCTTGAGTTTAATGGGCTGTTTTACACCACGACTGTAAATTTACCCTCAGCCACAGCTTTGTGTAGATCCCACTAATGTATCTTGTAGGTTTCCCTGAAGACTATGTTGATGTGTTTGTTAGAGATTTCAATAAATACAGTTGTTTTTGTACCAAAGCCTAATTTAGTTCCCATACTTGGTGTTTTTCTCTTTGAAATATCTTCAATCAGGCATTCTTCATATAATTTGTTGTAGCGTTAAAGTATGCTAAAAATACTCAATAGCTCGTTTTGGGCTGATCTCAGTTTGTACTAGGCAGATGTTTGAGACATTCCTGTCTAATCATTTCCTATGTGTTTCCTCACAGGAGATACAATAATTTTTGGTGAGTCAATTTATCTATTATTATTTGAGATGACTGCCCATATAGGCACAAAAAATCGTTAGTTGTTGAAATGATTAACATTTACAAATAACAAATAGTTGTGAAATAGATTTGTAAAAAAAAAAAATACACTTCAAATGAATACCAAATGTATAACCTTTAAGTGGTTATGTGAAGTGCTTGAAGTGTCGAGTTAAATCATTTTTTCACAACATTTGCAAATGTGTAAAATATACGAATCAAAGTTTGATGAGATTTGCTAGCTTTTTATTTACATTAAATAACGATATGTTAATTACATATTCTTTAATAAGCTTATTTAAACATTAACAAGCAAGTAAAATAAACAAAGACGGGGAAAAGACCCCCACACCAGATACAATAGAGTGAAGTTATCCATATTTCATATGGGCCCAAACATATTTCAATTATTAAAAAGATACCTAAGGACGGGGGCCCCAGAATTTACCTATTTTTTTAGAAGCATCAACTTAAGAAAAAATGAATTCTTTCGAGCTTGAGGACATTAACCAAGAACATCCAAAATCAAACTCAAAAACTGGACTGATATCATCTCCAAAAACGTTCGAGTACCAAAGAAAAATATTCTTCCAAAACTCCGAAATCTCTGGGCAAAACCAAAAATTATCAGGATGCGTCCTATCAGAGTCTTGCATCTATCGCATAACAGGGAAACTGAATGTGAATTTGTACAAGTGATTAAAAGGTGGTTCATGTCTAAACCAGTGGTTCTCAAACCTGTAGGACCAGCAACACTGCACGTTTTCTTGATTGATTTATTGTGACAATGAGCTCATGAGTTGAATCAAGTGTGTTTGATTATGGAGATAAAGAAAACATGCAGTGTTGGTGGTCCTCCAGGACAGGTTTGAGAACCACTGGTTTAAACCAACGTGATGGTTTGGTTTAGGGGCGGGGTCAGGGGTAGGTCTTTCGTACGAAATCATACGAATTGGGCACCTCGTTAAATGATGTACAGATCAAGCCATGGCTAAAACTTGCACAAGTTGCATCTCAGATTTTTTTTTATTTTTTTTTTTTATACAAAGTACCCACATTTATTTTCTACAACAGCCACCAATAGAATGTAGAACATAGAATGCCAGTGCTGGGTTGGACACAGCTCCGGTGAGACGCCCAAATTTACAAAACACATTAGCTTCCTGAACACAGTTACACAGCAATTAACAGCATATGAATGTTACTGAAATGTCACTAAACAAGATCTGCGTGCTTTAAAACTAATTATAAATAGACTTCATTAGAAAGAATGATTTGCATTTATGTTTTGTTTTGGTTTTGCTTTCAAACAGTTTGCTCTGTTCCCTCTGTTCATAATTAGTTCATGGTTACTCATTCACTCTCTTGTTGCTGTTTAATCATTGATTATTAGATTCTGTTCAAGCTCAAGGACACTTTACAATAACAGTAATGAACAAACTGTCAGTTCAAACAATATAAATTGACAGTAGACGTTTGCCCAGACATGAGCGATTGCAGTTGCATATTGCATTTCAGTCGAATACAAACAAACATGAATTATATAATCAAAAAGGTATGACGTTTTAAAATAAGTTGAGAAATGTAACTTTTTTTTAAGAAGTTATACAAGATTCAAAGCATTGTAAGTCAGTTTAATGTAATTTAAGTTGAAATAACTTAAAACTACAAAGTATTTTTTTACATATCCCATGTGTTTTAAATAATTTTGGATTATGAAATTAACATATTCTGTTTTTAATGCTGATCAAATCGCACAATGATGTATAAGTATGTTTCCATTACTCAAATAAGGTGGAATTTGACAGCACATTAAAGTCCATCATGTCAACAATCTAAACGTCTTGCTTATCTTAAATTCTAACGTCTTTTATTGCTTTGGTAGCTAGTAAAACAAAATGTACATCTGAGTTCAAAGGTCTGCCTGTTTGACCTCTCGGGTTAAATAACCACAGATCCATGTGTTTTCATGTAACATTTAATAAAACAAACAAACAAACAAACAAACAAAAAAAACAGACTAATAGATAGGTTTTAGTACTGCTTCATTTAATTTCTTGTAACATACCATATTTTACAGTCTTCATTTGCTTGTAGGCGTCTGGTCTGGTTCACCCTGGTTATTTTACCCAGGAAGGCACTGCAAAACTGTGCTTAAGATTACTTTAACTGTAACATTTACCTGTTACGAGGTAAGAATCATCACTAGTAGAACAAAACACAGAATAGTGTCCCAACAGCACTGTTAGACTACTTCCCATGTGTCTTATTTCTTATTCCAGGAATGTTTATTTGTTAAGATTAGAGTTTGTAATGGTGCACACTATGTGCTGTAATCCTGCAGCTGTGTCATTACATAATCACTGTGCTTCATGAATTTGCATGTTATCATTAAAAAAATACATTTAAGACATTTTGAAAGCAATGATGTCAGTAAAACCCTTCTAAAGGGTTGAAACCATTAAGGTCCATCCAGATGCATTATTACTTTAAGATGAGCTGGACAATTACAGTGTCCTGTATATTCACAGTATGTAACTACATATGGAGTAATTACTATTTATATTTTATAAAACCTTAAGTCTTAATTCATCTTGTTCTTCTTGGGTCCATTAGAGTTCGGGTGCTTTGGAATTGTGCTTTTTCCTGACATGGCTGGGATCACTTTGTCAAAAAGAAGCAGAGAGCCTGTCATACCTGTAATGACAACAAAAAGAGTGGAAAACCAGCATGGGCCTCTGAATATACACAGAGAACTGTACATTATTTGCTGTTAATAACAAATTCACTATAATAGTGAACATCGATGGGCTGTATGTTAGATATGTATGTTGAAGGTTTGGTTTGTGAGTATATACACATTTAGAAAGTATTCTGCTGCAGTTTTAGAGTATCATGCAAATGTTTTTATTCTGGCACTAAAGACATTTAGTCACACTTTACAATAAGCTCCATTAGTTAAAGCTGCAGTCCGTAGCTTTTTTGAGGGTTTAAAATGATCCATATGGAAGCCCGTTTCCGCCACAGTTGAGTAAAAAAATATAATTCTGTAAGTCATAATAATGAGAAACTTTCTCATAATTATGACTTAGTTTCTCATTATATTGAGAAAGTTTCTCATAATAATGACTTAACATCTCGTAATAATGAGAAACTTTCTCATAATTATGACTTAGTTTCTCATTATATTGAGAAAGTTTCTCATTATAATGAGATATTAAGTCATAATAATGAGAAACTTTCTCATAATTATGACTTAGTTTCTCATTATATTGAGAAAGTTTCTCATAATAATGACTTAACATCTCGTAATAATAGGAAACTTTCTCATAATTATGACTTAGTTTCTCATTATATTGAGAAAGTTTCTCATTATAATGAGATATTAAGTCATAATAATGAGAAAGTTTCTCATAATTATGACTTAACATCTCGTAATAATGACTTAACTTCTCGTAATAATGAGAAAGTTTCTCATAATTATGACTTAACATCTCGTAATAATGACATAACTTCTCGTAATAATGAGAAACTTTATTTATTTATTTATTTAAAACTTTTCTCATTATTACGAGAAGTTAAGTCATTATTACGAGATGTTAAGTCATAATTATGAGAAAGTTTCTCATTATTACGAGATGTTAAGTCATAATTATGAGAAAGTTTCTCATTATTACGAGATGTTAAGTCATAATTATGAGAAAGTTTCTCATTATTACGAGATATTAAGTCATAATTATGAGAAAGTTTCTCATTATTACGAGAAGTTAAGTCATTATTACGAGATGTTAAGTCATAATTATGAGAAACTTTCTCATTATTATGACTTAATATCTCATTATAATGAGAAACTTTCTCAATATAATGAGAAACTAAGTCATAATTATGAGAAAGTTTCTCATTATTATGACTTACAGAATTATATTTTTTTACTCAACTGTGGCGGAAACGGGCTTCCATAGATCCAAAATACATATTTGAGAAAATACATAACCAGCCAGTGTTCAAAACTATCTGCTTGCCTTAGCTCGGTACACTTTAATTATAGCAAATACACAATTTGATCAGTTGATCTCACAACAATATGAAAATGATTTTTTTTTATGGATCTAGCCTTTAACCTCTTGACACCATTCCACAGATGGGATGCTTGTCATTATATTTTTAAAACAATAATATCTAAGAAAAGATCTTAAACGTACAATATGCAATTTTTTTGGCCACCAGGGGTCACTCGTTTAAAATAATAACAAAAGATGTACTTTGATGACGTCAGGAAAGAGCGTGGGCTCATGGGAGTTGTTGTCGCTGTCAATGACAACCAGCTCAGCTCATGACATGACATCATCGTTTCACAAAATATACGGATACGGCATCTCTCTGTAGATTTAGCTTGTCAAGAAGCTTTAAATGCAACCCCAATGTTTACCCGTGTCATGCTTTTTCTCCTGTCCCAAACCCTTCTCGGGTCATATCTTTCACCCGTACGTTTGAGCTTTACTGAGCTGTAGCAGCAGAAGGTGCAGGCAAAGCGTAATCGTGGTTCATAACTATAATACAGACGAATATAATTATTTATATTACGCTCCTTCAATGAATGACCTATTTTAGAACATTTTTCATATATAGGGCACACCGGATTAAAAAGCACATAAGATACTGCAGTCAAACGTTTGACTGGGTTTGCGTTATGCATCCACTATGTGCTAAAGGCTAAAGGGAATGTAGTGAGAGCGTGCCGCCGCAGGTGAGGCGTTTATTTAGTAAGCATGAGCGCAGCCTGACTCAAATGAGTATTCAATGTGCGCGGCTCGCTAACAGCAACAGTTGGCTGTTTTGAATGAGACGACTCGATTACTGTGAACGGGGAGCGCTATATGCGCGAGCAGCACTGGGGACAGTGCGTCTGAGTGAGCGCTCGTGAGCGGGCACGTGATTTACACGCATAAAAATACGTGTTACTTTTTTTTCTTCGTCATTTTCATTGCTTTATTGGCGGTAGTCCAGTGTTCCCCTTTGTGTTTGGTGGTTTCGCCGGGTTCCGCAAAGAAGTTATAGAAAATAGAGGAGTCAAAGGTTATATGACGCCATAGACAGGCGATGAAACGGAAATAAAGAAAATGGCCCGTGTCTTCGAATTAAACTATAAATTTCTCCGTATTTGAAAGTTGGTGGAAACTGTCGGGATAATGTAAGTACACATCTAATAGAAATATATAACATAGATACAGTTATTTTTGCTATTTTTAAAGCAGAAAAAGTACATATTGTTGCTTTAAGTAACTATACATCATTTGAAAGCTTACAATCTCTAGTTTCCATATTTGGTGACTGATTTTCAAAATAAATTACAGAGGAGCCATAATTTATCAATTTGCAACAAGAATATTTTCATGCTCCTAAGGCGTGTTCAGACCTTTATTTTGAAATAGTGATGAACATGAAAAATCATGGGGAAAAAAGGTAGAAACCTCAATTTGTTTTCATGCGAAGAGTTCAAGAGATAGATTGCATCCATTCAATTATGTTAGAAAAAAATGTTTTGAATATAAAGAAAAAATAATAAATTCACCATTTGTGATGTGGCAGCGAGCTATAATGCACATGCGTGTTCTTTGTATGTGTCTTAGACGTTGAATTCATATTAAAATCTGCCAAACTTCCCATACTACTTCTAAATAGGATCTCTACTTCATAAATTGTATGAAAATTCTGGAAATAATGGTTCTGATCACTCAAAACACATATGGAAATGGAGCCTTATATGGGCAGTAATGGAGTTGTGCCCTAGTGAAAAAGTGTGGTACTGCGCCCAAACAAAATCTCACTGAAAGCTCATTTTTTTGAGATATCAGCCTAAAATTTTAAACACAGCTTGTTCAGATTTTTTGCTTTGATTTTCTGCAGGTTTTGAAAATATATATTTTATATAAAATATGAATAATTATTTATGAGTCAGTTAACAGGTTAAAAAGTAATGTTGTAATTATGCTCACCTAATATTGGTCCCATCCAGTAAACAAAGCCGTACTCTGCAAAAGTGTTTCCAGGACAGGGGAACTGAATTGAGAATGCCAGTGCTGGGTTGAACACAGCTCCGGTGAGACGTCCACCTTTACAAAACACATTAGCTTCCTGAACACAGTTGCACGGAAATTAACAGCATATGAATGTTACTGAAATGTCACTAAACACGATCTGCGTGCTTTTAAGAACAGACAGACAGACAGACAGACAGACAGACAGACAGACAGACAGACAGACAGACAGACAGACAGACAGACAGACAGACAGACAGACAGACAGACAGACAGACAGACAGACAGATAGATAGATAGATAGATAGATAGATAGATAGATAGATAGATAGATAGATAGATAGATAGATAGATAGGAATATGGAATATGGAATGAGAGAAAGATGACTTTGATTTGACAATAAAAACACTTGCAGTATTGTGGTTGTCCTGAATAATTATTATATTTGAACCATAGTACCACTGGGAAATTTCGGATTAATAGTGCACACACCCGCATAGACTAAAGTGGTGATGACGGCAGCTATTGCATGAACCCGATATTTCTCCTCCACTTTGTCCAGGTTGGACACCGCAGAGTGTATCACAAACGCGCAGCTCAGCTCCACCGCGGCGGCCTGTAGCAGAGGGGCATTAATGGGGTTGTTCGTGCATTTAAAGTCCTTCAGTGTGTGCAGTTCATGTAGGTCTGATAGCGCCAGTGACCAAATGCGAGGCATCACTAGCCGTGCCACCACAGCCGCGAGCAGCTGGCATGAGATCTGTGCCAAAACGCGTCTGCGCGTTAGAGTCCCGCGGAAGAGCTGCTCCAGAGAGCCGGTGGGGTTGCAGATCGCACCGTGGAAAGAAAGCACATGGATCACCGTGATGATATACGTGAGGGTCAGTCCGATCTGCGGCTCCAGTCTGCCCACTTCCGCCAGCAGCTTTAACTCGTGCGTGCACGCGCACAACTGCAAAGTGGAAATAAACTCCAGCACATAGATGATCCAGTTACGATTTGGGAATAGATATGAAGCTGTCCTTCTCGCCACCTCGCTAAAAACTACAATTCCCACCAGTAAGGCCAGAGAGACGGTGAGATAGGCCATCTCTGTCAGCACCGTTCGGCCTCGCTACGAAAAATCCTGTAAAACTTTAATCCTGTCAGGCAACTTTAGTATCGGAACGGGTCCGCCTTTGCGCCATTTACCCCGCCTACAATTCAATCTGTGCAGTTACTATGGCAAAAGACTTGATTTATGAATATTAAATAGTTGCTTCCGGGAGTGCTCAACCTCGTTCATATTAATGATCCAACCTTTATCGTAACCATAGACAGCTGTGTCCCAATGTGAAGGCTGCATCCTCCGATCGTAACAGCAGCATTCGGATTTCGTCAGCTGACTAGAGCTTACGTCAGAACGTCTTGTTACGTAAATAATGCACGACTCAATCCTCTACAGTAGGATTTTAAAAGAACATCGTCCAGTGTTGCCGGAGGTTTACATTTATCTGCAAGATAAATAAATTGACCAGAAATAGCAAATATAGACTCCCCATATCACTGTATGCCCTTTTTAATCTCACAGAATATTATACTACTGAGACGGGCAGTTTTACTTAAAGGGATAGGCCCTACTCCATTTTTTTTAATTATTATTATTATTATTTTGAAATATGCTCATTTTACAACTCGCTCAAAGTTAAACAGTTTTACCGTTTTCGAATCAATTCAGCAGATTTTCTGATATTTAGAAGAATATCAGTAACCAGACAGTTTGGTCTCATTGACCATGTCATTTACTACTATTTTCTCACCAGACAGTTTCTATGGTAGTCAATGAGACCAGAAACTGGTTACTGATATTCTTCTAAATATCAGAAAATCGGCTGAATGGATTCAAAAACTGTAAAACCCAACTGTTTAACTGGTGGAGTGGTGAAATGAGCTATTTCCAAAAAAAGTGGAGTATCCCTTTAAGCTTATTTATTTACCGCCATCTAATGGCGTACTAATGTAACTTTCACTGAAGTCCATAACCATGTCCATAACACGACTCTTTCTCTTTCGCCGTAATATTTATTGAAAAACAATATTTAAATTAACAAAAATAGCCATTATAAAAGACAAAAGGAAATAAACCCAAGCAAACATTTTAGTCAAACAGATTGTAAAATTTTGTTATTTTATTTACATTTGAGGTCTAAATAAGTACACAAAAAACTCTTAAAATTAAATTTAGTAACACAATAACAGTAATGTTTTTTTTTTTTAAATGCAATGACAGTCTGCAAAGGAACTGTTGTATTAAATATAAACTGTAATATAACATAATGTAAAATAAATGTTTAAGTAATACAATGTAGGCCAAATATAAATAAATATATAATCAGGCATTTTAGATTTAAAAAGATTTAAATAGATTTTTAAAAATACCAAACTAATGTGTGACTAATAATGTAAATTAACCCAGGTAGCAAACAGACGTTGGGCCAACGTCAATTTTGGTTGGTTACGTTGGCCCAACCTACACGACAGAAATACAACTTTGGGCCAACGTTGTTGGTATGATCAGATGCGATAGCCCGACCTATCTGACAGATACAACGTTGGGCCAACGACTTTAAACCACGTTAACCGTGTTCTCTTACGAGAGGTTCTCTCGTATTGCGTAAGCTAGCTTACGCTACGGGAAAGATTCATCTTTGCTGAGAAGTTGAAGCCAAAAAATTATTCCATAATTTTGTAATCATTGTCAACGCAGTCTCTCTGTAGTCGAGCTTGAGGGGGCTAGCTAGCAGCTCATTGGATCGCTCAGAGAGAAAGCATGAGCCTATGGCAGAGCGGCGCTGAACCCGCGTCCAATGAGCGGAGGCCGCTCGCTTATTACCTCAGAGCCCGCCGAAAGGGGCGTGGCTTGAGTGTATATAAGCGCCTGCCAGGCTCAGTTACACTGATTCTTTCATGGTTCAGCGAGCTACACGCATCTGCTGACCTGAGAAAAGAAGAAGCCGTCGCCGTCGAAAGGACATCTTCTAGCGAGCTCCGGAGACTGGAGAAGCCGGCCGCCTGCCACCTTCAGCCGCCCAGCAAGCTAGCGTCATCCGACGACGTATCCTTTACATTATTCCTAAAAGAGCTCGAGCGTCCTTTTCAGGATGTCTCGCTTTTCCTGTGGCTCCTGCCACTCACTGCTCGAGGACGGAGATCGCCATCCCATCTGCGCGCTCTGTCTCGGGCTTGAACACGCAGAGCTCGCCCTCGCCAACGGAGGATGCGACCACTGCGAAGACCTGCCGCTGTCTTCCCTGCGGGCTCGACTGCAGGCGGTCAGATCTGCTCCCACGCCGCTTCTGACTTCGCCGCGGAAGAAGAAACGCCGCGCCCAGAGGCCGCCGGAGCCCACCGCGGATCTTTGTGTGCCGCTGTCGCCGCCCACCGACCGCTCTCCCTCTCCGCCGCCAGACGTCCCGTTGCCGCCGAGTGGCCGCTCCATCGCCTCCGACGACGCCGCGGAAGAGAAGGACGACGGTTCACCACACGCGTCCGATAGTGACTGGTCGTCTATCAGCTCCTCAGCTAGAGAGTCTGCGGGGACCCGCGCCGGTATTGAAGAGGAATTGATGCGCCTCCTCTCACAGGCTGTTGATCGCCTGGGACTCGAGTGGTCGCCTCCGCCGGAGCAACCACCGAACCGCATGGACGGAAAATTCCTCCACTGACGCTCGACCCCCATCTCCAGCCGGGCGGCCCCCTTTCTGCCGGAGCTTCACGCTGAACTCACCAAGTCGTGGAATGCTCCCCTCTCGGCTCGCAACCGCTCTGATGTTTCCGCCTCGCTGCGCTCGGTGGACGGAGCCGCCGAGAAGGGCTACACAGCCATGCCGCCCGTGGAGGATTTGGTCGCCGCTCATTTATGCCCGCCCTCTGCTAGATGGTGCTCTTCCCCCGCGCTCCCTTCTAAAGCGTGCAGAGCGACTTCGACCTTCCATGCCCGCGCTTATGCCGCCGCCGGCCAGGCCGCTTCAGCGCTGCATTCCATGTCGGTCCTCCAAATCCTTCAGTCTGACATCCTGTGTGAGCTGGCGAGGAGCGGGCGGAATTCCTCCGCCTTCACGGACCTGAGAGGCGCTACGGATCTCTCCCTTCGCACCACCAAGGCCGCCGCTCAAGCACTGGGAAAATGTATGGCCTCACTCTGCGTTGCTGAGAGACACTTGTGGCTCAAGCTCGCCGACATGGGTGACTCGGAACGGACCGTTTTTCTCAACGCTCCTATCTCTCCCTCTGGCCTCTTCGGATCTGCCGTCACGGGCATCGTTGACCGCTTCTCAGAGGTTCAGAAAGCCACCCAGGCCATGAACTTGTTTCTGCCTCGCCGCGCTAGCTCGTCCTCAGGCCGTTTTCACGAACCTCCTGCCAAGAACCCACCTCAGCGCCCACCCCAGCAGGCTCACCAATCCCAGCATAGACAGGGCGGACGCCCTCGCCCGCGCTCTCGCTCTGACAGCCGCCGCAGACAGCCGCCTCCAAGGGGACCCCGGCCCAAGTTCACGCTGAAGCCTGATCAGCCGAAGTCTGCCTAGCACTGCTGGGAAAAAGAAGACGGCTTCTTCCCGCCGCGGCCGGACCGCCGTCAAAACATCTCCCTCTGCAAGTCCCCGACACTTCGCTGACTTCAGTAGTGTTTCCCGCCTTAAACAAGCCGGTGCTTCGACCCGCTTATGTGCGAAAAAAGGCCGTTTTCACGGCTACCCAGAGAGTTCACAGAAAGAGCATAAAAGCCTCTTGTGTAATAAAAGTGCCCACAGACATGTGTTCACTCACACCCACAGGCAACATAAGCCCCCCAGAGCCCACTCACTGGAAGCAGGCTATGCCCGCTCCGCTATCAGAGTTCCCAAGCACGCCCACGAGTCCATGCGCGTGTCCCCGCTCTGCTCGCTCTGCCTCAGGGCTCACAAGCTCCTCTCTGAGTGTAGGTCCCATTGCTACTCTCAGTATAAGCGCGCCCGCACCCTGTGCCCAGCCCGCTATATTCAGCAATCAGGACAGCGCTACCATTCAGCCGCTAGCCGTATGCTTCAAAGCGTGGGAAGCCATCCCCGGCATTTCCCCGTGGGTGCTAAGCATCATAAAGAACGGCTATCTGTTACAGTTTCGCCGCCGCCCGCCCCGCTCTCGCGCTCGGCTCGAATCCACTATCAGTCCGGCGGCTATGAGCACGCTCCGCTCAGAAATAGCGAAGCTGCTACAAAAGGGCGCGATAGAGAGAGTCCCTCCGTCTATGACAGAGTCGGGGTTTTACGGCCGTTATTTTCTTGTTCCAAAGAAAGACGGCGGCCTCAGACCAATATTAGACCTCAGGCTTTTGAACAGAGCGCTCATGAGGAGACCGTTCAGAATGCTTACAGTCAAGAAACTCCTCGCGCACGTGCGCCAGGGGGACTGGTTCATCTCTCTCGACCTGAAAGACACCTATTTTCAGATCCAGATAAATCCCCGTCACAGGCCATTCTTACGCTTCGCCTTCGACGGTCAGATTTACCAATACGCCGTTCTTCCGTTCGGCCTATCCTTAGCACCCCGTACCTTCACGAAGTGCATGGATGCAGCGCTAGCCCCTATGCGCAGCCAGGGGATGCGCATTTTAAACTATCTGGACGACTGGCTGATTCTAGCACGATCCCAGACGGAGCTTCTGTCTCATCGCGCTATGCTGCTCAACCATCTGAAATCGCTGGGCCTCTCTGTCAACTGGACAAAGAGCTCTCTTCTACCCAGTCAATCTATTTCCTTCCTAGGAATAGAGCTGGACTCGATTTCCATGACGGCTCGCTTATCCACACAGCGCGCGCGCAGTGTACAGCGAGTAGCCGCCTCCTTTCAGATGGGCACCTCCGTGCCGCTGAAAACCTTTCAGAGGATGCTGGGCTATATGGCCTCAGCCTCAGCGGTGCTTCAGCTGGGTCTTCTTCACATGCGCCCTCTCCAATTCTGGTTAAAGAGCCGTGTATCCCACCGCGCGTGGACCACGGGCCGCCAGCCGATCAGGGTTACTCAGGCTTGCATCGCTGCTCTGCAGCCATGGGCTGCAACCGACTGGTATCAGAGGGGCGTTACTATGGGAACCTTTTCTCGCCGAAAGGTGATCTCGACGGATGCATCCAACACGGGTTGGGGCGCTGTCTGCGAGGGTTCACCGGCCGCGGGCCAATGGACGAGTCAGGAGAGTTCCCTGCATATAAACTGTCTGGAAATGATCGCGGTCGAGAACGCGCTGTTGCACTTCCTCCCGCTCATTCACGGTCACCACGTCTTGATCCGCTCGGACAACATGGCCGTGGTGTCTTACATCAACCGTCAGGGTGGGGTCAGATCCAAAACCTTTTTCTCCTGATGCACCGTATTCTCAGCTGGTCCCAGGAGCACCTGCTTTCGCTCAGAGCGACGCACGTACCGGGCCACCTGAACGTCGGCCCAGACATTCTGTCCAGGAGCCCCCTCCCCGCCGGGGAGTGGTCCCTGCACTCACTATCAGTCCAATCGCTGTGGCGCCTATTCGGCAGAGCGGAGATAGATCTCTTTGCTTCAGAAGAGAACACCCACTGCCCGAGATTTTTCTCAAGGAGCGAGGACGCACTAGCCCAGGTCTGGCCCCGCCGTCCCCTCTACGCTTTCCCTCCGATCTCTCTGCTACCCCAGGTCATCCAGAGAATCAGGGAAAATCGCCACTCGGTGCTCCTCATAGCCCCGCGTTGGGAGAATCAGAGTTGGTATCCGGAGCTCACGCAGCTATCACAGACAGCCCCGTGGCCCATTCCAATCAGATCAGACCTCCTCTCTCAGGCTCGCGGCACGATCTGGCATCCTCACCCGGAGCGCTGGGTGCTTCATGCATGGGTGACCTACGATTACCCGTTGATCTGCCAGAAGGAGTTCTGAACACGATCAAACACGCTAGAGCGGAGTCTACCAGGAAGCTCTATGCTGCTAAATGGTCTGTGTTCTCAAAATGGTGCACTGACAGAAATATAGATCCTCGGTCTTACGAGGTCTCATCTCTGCTAGTTTTCCTTCAGGAAATGCTGGACAAGGGCAGGTCCCCGTCCACTCTCAAGGTCTATGTGGCAGCGGTCGCAGCGTTCGCGGAACCTCGACGCGCTCAGTCACTGGGCAAAGATGACCTGATCATCCGCTTCCTCAGAGGAGCCAGAAGGATGAATCCCCCTCGCCCCCCGTCGGTTCCGGTTTGGGATCTTTCATTAGTCCTCGAGGCTTTGAAAACTCCTCCGTTTGAACCCCTCGAGTCTGTGGACCTAAAATACCTCTCGCTAAAAACTTTTTCCTGATCGCCCTGGCATCAGTTAAGTGAGTGGGGGACATTCACGCGCTCTCTTCTAGCGCGACGTGTCTCGAGTTTGGACCTAATGACTCTATCGTCAGGCTCAAACCCAGACATGGCTACGTTCCAAAAGCGATTGGTACCCCGTTCAGAGCTCAGGTTATCTCTCTGTCAGCCCTGCTAACAACCGATTCTGAGCAAGACGCTAATCTCCTTTGCCCGGTCCGGGCTCTGAGAGTGTATACCACACGCGCTGCCGAGTTCAGACGCTCCGAGCAGTTATTCGTGTCTTTTGGCGGCCGCACCAAGGGTCTGGCCGCCTCTAAGCAGACGTTGTCTAGATGGATTGTGGACGCTATCGCCTCCGCCTACGCATCCAAAGACCTGCCTTGCCCCTTGGGCGTCAGGGCTCATTCCACCAGAGGCATGGCCTCATCGTGGGCATGGTCCTGCGGAATTTCGATTCACGACATCTGTGTGGCTGCGGGATGGTCCTCCCCATCCACCTTTGTCAGATTCTATAATTTGTAAGTTCCCGCCCTTCAGGCTAAACTTTTGGCGGTCTAACAATGTCTGCCTCCTCTTGAAGCTGCCTACGGAGTTTTTTCACACCGGCTCGCCCCTTGTGCTCTCCGTATGGTTAGATTTATATTACTGTAACGGCCCGCTCTGCCGGCCTTCCCATTCTCAGTCCACACTCTTATGTTCCGGGTTCCCCCCCTGGAATGCTTGTGGATACTCAGCGCGCACGGCGTTGACCAGGCGTTCCCGTAGCGTAAGCTAGCTTACGCAATACGAGAGAACCTCTCGTAAGAGAACGAATCGGTTACCTAACGTAACCTCGGTTCTCTCTAGATGAGGGAACGAGTATTGCGTTCCCGGCCGTGCTGCGCCTTTAGCGTTTCGCTTCACGCTGTAAGAATAAGTGTAACTGAGCCTGGCAGGCGCTTATATACACTCAAGCCACGCCCCTTTCGGCGGGCTCTGAGGTAATAAGCGAGCGGCCTCCGCTCATTGGACGCGGGTTCAGCGCCGCTCTGCCATAGGCTCATGCTTTCTCTCTGAGCGATCCAATGAGCTGCTAGCTAGCCCGCTCAAGCTCGACTACAGAGAGACTGCGTTGACAATGATTACAAAATTATGGAATAATTTTTTGGCTTCAACTTCTCAGCAAAGATGAATCTTTCCCGTAGCGTAAGCTAGCTTACGCAATACTCGTTCCCTCATCTAGAGAGAACCGAGGTTACGTTAGGTAACCGATTCGTTAACCATAACCTTTTAAATACTCGACCTAGTTCCATTGCTTTTTTTTTTTTTTTTTAGTTCCATTGCTTAGCAACGGGAAGAAACCCCGTATCACGACAAGACGTGAAATAATCACGTTGGTCCACTTTTGAAAACGTGAAGATGTCACGGTTTACTTTAAACTCAAAACCATAAATAGGGCTATACTGCCCTCTTGTGTCAATTTTCTATATTTATTTTTCCAATAAATAAAAACCAAACCCGCAATAAAACCATTTTCAATACACTCTTGCATAGAATCAGTAGCTCAGTTGATAAAGCGTTGGGCTTTAATCAAGAACGCTTGAGATCAAAACTCATTCTTGCTTACGTAAAATTTTTGTGATTATATCAAACTAAGTGGCCAAAACAACATTCAACCCGGTATCACGACAAGACAATCACATTGGTCCACTTTTGAAAACTTGTAGATGTCACGGTTTAAACCACCTCAAACGTGAAACTTACACTTAAACTGAAACTTACCATCACGACCTAATGGTTTTCATTAAACCGAGAAAAAATGGAATTTTGTTTTATTGACGATCACTGAGAAATGGTCTATTATTTAAAATGCAAAAAACATTTATTATTTTCAAGGTGAAAAGGATTCATTTGCCTCGATCCACGGCAAAAAAAAAAAAACGTCTAAATGTCACATTTTTAATGAAGCAGCTGTCCACTTTGGAAAATGTGTAGATGTCACGGTTTAACCCCCTCAAACGTGAAACTTACACGTTTGCGTTAACACGCTCCATTGGGGAGATATCCAAATGTTTATTCGCCTCTGCCATACCTATTGGTTTTCGTTAAACCGAGAAAAATGGAATTTTGTTTTATTTACGATCACTGAGAAATGTTCTATTATTTAAAATGCAAAAAAGAAAAACATTTATTATTTTCAAGGTAAATAGGATTCATTTGCCTGGATCCACACCGAAGAAAACCTGAGTGCAAAAATGGAGGCTGCTGAGATATGGAAACTCAAAATTTCTACCAGAAAAAAAAAATGACAGTGTTACCCCTTATGTTTTTTTTTGTGCGAAAAATTAAGTTTCACCAATCTTCTCGAAACTCTGGATTCTGATAGAGGGCCATGAGACTTAGACCTGAGTGCAAAAATGGAGGCTCTAGACCCTTCCAGAGCTGAGATATGGAAACTCAAAATTTCGACGAGAAAAAAAAAAAAACGACAGTGTTACCCCTTATGGTTTTTTTTGGGCGAAAAATTAAGTTTCACCAATCTTCTCGAAACTCTGGATTCTGATAGAGGGCCCTGAGACTTAGACCTGAGTGCAAAAACGGAGGCTCAAGCCTTCCAGAGCTGAGATATGGAAACTCAAAATTTCGACCAGAAAAAAAACAACAGTGTTACCCCTTATGTTTGTTTTTTTTTTGGGCGAAAAATTAAGTTTCACCAATCTTCTCGAAACTCTGGATTCTGATAGAGGGCCATGAAACTTAGATCTGAGTGCAAAAATGGAGGCTCTAGACCCTTCCAGAGCTGAGATATGGAAACTCAAAATTTCGACCAGAAAAAAAAAACGACAGTGTTACCCCTTATGTTTTTTTTTGGGTGAAAAATTAAGTTTCACCAATCTTCTCGAAACTCTGGATTCTGAGAGAGGGCCATGAGACGTAGACCTGAGTGCAAAAATGGAGGCTCTAGACCCTTCCAGAGCTGAGATATGGAAACTCAAAATTTCGACCAAAAAAAAAAAAAAAAAAACGGCAGTGTTACCCCTTATGTTTTTTTTTTTGGGCGAAAAATTAAGTTTCACCAATCTTCTCGAAACTCTGGATTCTGATAGAGGGCCATGAGACTTAGACCTGAGTGCAAAAATGGAGGCTCTAGACCCTTCCAGAGCTGAGATATGGAATCTCAAAATTTCAAACAGAAAAAAAAAATGATAGTGTTACCCCTTATTTTTTTTGGGGCGAAAAATTAAGTTTAACCAATCTTCTCGAAACTCTGGATTCTGATAGAGGTTCATGAGACTTAGGCCCGAGTGCAAAAATGGAGGCTCTAGACCCTTCCAGAGCTGAGATATGGAAACTCAAAATTTCGACCAGAAAAAAAAAATTGACAGTGTTACCCCTTATGGTTTTTTTTTTTGGGCGAAAAATTAAGTTTCACCAATCTTCTCGAAACTCTGGATTCTGATAGAGGGCCATGAGACTTAGACCTGAGTGCAAAAATGGAGGCTCTAGACCCTTCCAGAGCTGAGATATGGAAACTCAAAATTTTGACCAGAAAAAAAATTGACAGTGTTACCCCTTATGTTTTTTGTTGTTTTTTTTTTGGGCGAAAAATTAAGTTTCACCAATCTTCTCGAACCTCTGGATTCTGATAGAGGGCCATGAGACTTAGACCTGAGTTTAAAAATGGAGGCTCTAGACCTTTCCAGAGCTGAGATATGGAAACTCCAAATTTCGACCAGAAAAAAAAAGAAAAGAAAAACGAGTGTGTTACCCCTTATGGTTTTTTTTGGGGCAAAAAATTAAGTTTCACCAATCTTCTTGAAACTCTGGATTCTGATAGAGGGCCATGAGACTTAGACCTGAGTGACAAAATGGAGGCTCTAGACCCTTCCAGAGCTGATATATGGAAACTCAAAATTTCGACCAGAAAAAAAAAAACAAAAAACGAGTGTGTTACCCCTTATGTTTTTTTTTTTTTTTTTTTTTTTTTTTTTTTTGGGGGGGGGGGGGGGGGGGAGAAGGGGGGGGGAATTAAGAATCCAGAGTTTTGAGAAGATTGGAGAAACTTAATTTTTCACCCCCCGAAAAAAAAAACATAAGGGGTAACACTGTCATTTTTTTCTGGTCAAAATTTTGAGTTTCAATTTCTCAGCTCTGGAAGGGTCTAGAGCCTCAATTTTTGTACCCAGGTCCATGTCTCGTGGCCCTCTATCAGAATCCAGAGTTTTGAGAAGATTGGAGAAACTTAATTTTTCACCCCCCGAAAAAAAAAATAAGGGGTAACACTGTAATTTTTTTTCTGGTCAAAATTTTGAGTTTCAATATCTCAGGTCTGGAAGGGTCTAGAGCCTCAATTTTTGCACCCAGGTCCATGTCTCGTGGCCCTCTATCAGAATCCAGAGTTTTGAGAAGATTGGAGAAACTTAATTTTTCACCGCCCGAAAAAAAACATAAGGGGTAACACTGTCATTTTTTTTCTTCTGGTCAAAATTTTGATTTTCAATATCTCAGCTCTGGAAGGGTCTAGAGCCTCAATTTTTGCACCCAGGTCCATGTCTCGTGGCCCTCTATCAGAATCCAGAGTTTTGAGAAGATTGGAGAAACTTAATTTTTCACCCTCCGAAAAAAACATAAGGGGTAACACTGTCATTTTTTTCTGGTCAAAATTTTGAGTTTCAATATCTCAGCTCTGGAAGGGTCTAGAGCCTAAATTTTTGCACCCAGGTCCATGTATCGTGGCCCTCTATCAGAATCCAGAGTTTTGAGAAGATTGGAGAAACTTAATTTTTCACCCCCCGAAAAAAACATAAGGGGTAACACTGTCATTTTTTTTCTGGTCAAAATTTTGAGTTTCAATATCTCAGCTCTGGAAGGGTCTAGAGCCTCAATTTTTACACCCAGGTCCATGTCTCGTGGCCCTCCATCAGAATCCAGAGTTTTGAGAAGATTGGAGAAAGTAAATTTTTCACCCCCCGAAAAAAAACATAAGGGTTAACACTGTAATTTTTTTTCTGGTCAAAATTTTGAGTTTCAATATCTCAGCTCTGGAAGGGTCTAGAGCCTCAATTTTTGCACCCAGGTCCATGTATCTTGGCCCTCTATCAGAATCCAGAGTTTTGAGAAGATTGGAGAAACTTAATTTTTCACCCCCCCAAAAAAAACATAAGGGGTAACACTGTCATTTTTTTTTTCTGGTAAAAATTTTGAGTTTCAATTTCTCAGCTCTGGAAGGGTCTAGAGCCTCAATTTTTGTACCCAGGTCCATGTCTCGTGGCCCTCTATTAGAATCCAGAGTTTTGAGAAGATTGGAGAAACTTAATTTTTCACCCCCCGAAAAAAAACATAAGGGGTAACACTGTCATTTTTTTTCTGGTCAAAATTTTGAGTTTCAATATCTCAACTCTGGAAGGGTCTAGAGCCTCAATTTTTGCACCCAGGTCCATGTATCGTGGCCCTCTATCAGAATCCAGAGTTTTGAGAAGATTGGAGAAACTTAATTTTTCACCCCCCGAAAAAAAAATTAGGGGTAACACTGTCATTTTTTTTTTCTGGTCAAAATTTTGAGTTTCAATATCTCAGCTCTGGAAGGGTCTAGAGCCTAAATTTTTGCACCCAGGTCCATGTATCGTGGCCCTCTATCAGAATCCAGAGTTTTGAGAAGATTGGAGAAACTTAATTTTTCACCCCCCGAAAAAAAACATAAGGGGTAACACTGTCATTTTTTTTTCTGGTCAAAATTTTGAGTTTCAATATCTCAGCTCTGGAAGGGTCTAGAGCCTCAATTTTTACACCCAGGTCCATGTCTCGTGGCCCTCTATCAGAATCCAGAGTTTTGAGAAGATTGGAGAAAGTAAATTTTTCACCCCCCGAAAAAAAACATAAGGGTTAACACTGTCATTTTTTTTCTGGTCAAAATTTTGAGTTTCAATATCTCAGCTCTGGAAGGGTCTAGAGCCTCAATTTTTGCACCCAGGTCCATGTATCTTGGCCCTCTATCAGAATCCAGAGTTTTGAGAAGATTGGAGAAACTTAATTTTTCACCCCCCAAAAAAAAACATAAGGGGTAACACTGTCATTTTTTTTCTGGTAAAAATTTTGAGTTTCAATATCTCAGCTCTGGAAGGGTCTAGAGCCTCAATTTTTGCACCCAGGTCCATGTCTCGTGGCCCACTAACAGAATCCAGAGTTTTGAGAAGATTGGAGAAACTTAATTTTTCACCCCCTGAAAAAAAACACATAAGCAACATGACATCATGACTTTTGCGTAAACATACACGCCACTTTCGAGTCAAGTGGCGTATTATTTCTACGCATTTTGAGCTATCCGCGTGTATGCGTGTATGTCTACGCCATTAACGTCCGCATCCTTCCGCGTGTCAGAACACGCGCGTCAAATGTCCAGTCATAAATGCCATTAACCCCAGTGACGGTTAAGTTTAGGGATAGGGTTGAGGTAAGTCATATCTTTTTTTTCCCTAGGATGGTAAGGGAACAGTCATAAATGCCATTAACCCCAGTGACGGTTAGATTTAGGGACGGGGTTGAGGTAAGTCCTATATTTATATAACGTTAAGTCAACGGCGTTCATAAAAACGCTGAAAAGCGATTATGCGTCTTGATAGCACGCCAAAAATGCAAATACGAATTGGCGTGTCTTACACACGCTACTTCATGAGATCAGTCTGACATAAGGGGTAACACTGTCATTTTTTTTCTGGTCAAAATTTTGAGTTTCAATATCTCAGCTCTGGAAGGGTCTAGAGCCTCAATTTTTGCACCTAGTTCAATGTCTCTTGGCCCTCTATCAGAATCCAGAGTTTTGAGAAGATTGGAGAAACTTAATATTTCACCCCCCGAAAAAAAAAACATAAGGGGTAAAACTGTCATTTTTTTCTGGTCAAAATTTTGAGTTTCAATATCTCATCTCTGGAAGGGTCTAGAGCCTCAATTTTTGCACCCAGGTCCATGTATCATGGCCCTCTATCAGAATTCAGAGTTTTGAGAACATTGGAGAAACTTAATTTTTCACCCCCCGAAAAAAAAACATAAGGGGTAACACTGTCATTTTTTTTTTCTGGTCAAAATTTTGAGTTTCAATATTTCAGCTCTGGAAGGGTCTAGAGCCTCAATTTTTGCACCCAGGTCCATGTCTTGTGGCCCTCTATCAGAATCCAGAGTTTTGAGAAGATTGGAGAAACTTAATTTTTCACCCCCCGAAAAAAAAACATAAGGGGTAACACTGTCATTTTTTTTTTCTGGTCAAAATTTTGAGTTTCAATATCTCATCTCTGGAAGGGTCTAGAGCCTCAATTTTTGCACCCAGGTCCATGTATCATGGCCCTCTATCAGAATTCAGAGTTTTGAGAACATTGGAGAAACTTAATTTTTCACCCCCCCCCAAAAAAAAAACCATTAGGGGTAACACTGTCATTTTTTTTTCTGGTCAAAATTTTGAGTTTCAAAATCTCAGCTCTGGAAGGGTCTAGAGCCTCAATTTTTGCACCCAGGTCCGTGTATCGTGGCCCTCTATCAGAATCCAGAGTTTTGAGAAGATTGGAGAAACTTAATTTTTCACCCCCCGAAAAAAAACATAAGGGGTAACACTGTCATTTTTTTTTCTGGTCAAAATTTTGAGTTTCAATATCTCAGCTCTGGAAGGGTCTAGACCCTCAATTTTTGCACCCAGGTCCATATATCATGGCCCTCTATCAGAATCCAGAGTTTTGAGAAGATTGGAGAAACTTAATTTTTCACCCCCCGAAAAAAAACATAAGGGGTAACACTGTCATTTTTTTTTCTGGTCAAAATTTTGAGTTTCAATATCTCAGCTCTGGAAGGGTCTAGAGCCTCAATTTTTGCACCCAGGTCCATATATCATGGCCCTCTATCAGAATCCAGAGTTTTGAGAAGATTGGAGAAACTTAATTTTTCACCCCCCGAAAAAAAACATAAGGGGTAACACTGTCATTTTTTTTTCTGGTCAAAATTTTGAGTTTCAATATCTCAGCTCTGGAAGGGTCTAGAGCCTCAATTTTTGCACCCAGGTCAATGTCTCTTGGCCCTCTATCAGAATCCAGAGTTTTGAGAAGATTGGAGAAACTTAATTTTTCACCCCCCGAAAAAAAACATAAGGGGTAACACTGTCATTTTTTTTTCTGGTCAAATTTTGAGTTTCAATATCTCAGCTCTGGAAGGGTCTAGAGCCTCAATTTTTGCACCCAGGTCAATGTATCGTTGCCCTCTATCAGAATCCAGAGTTTTGAGAAGATTGGAGAAACTTAATTTTTCACTGTTACGGCCTCAGCCTTATGGGTGTTGCCTATGTATCTCCGTGTATATGTTTGTCGTGTGTTCTAATTATTGTTTCTTCTTAAGTGTAGGCTCCTCCCCTGCGCACCTGTGGTTCGTTGCTCTGATGGCTCGTGCTGAGCATATAAGCGGCGTGTGCAGGAGGGTGAGACACGCAGCGGTGGACCCCGTGCGCGTCATGATCATCTAAACAGCCGATCAACTCAAGACCGTGTTCTTTGTATTGTGCCACTATTTTGTTCTATTTTGGTAGTGTTTGGTATGTCTAGTATGTCTAGTGTAGAATAATTGTGAGTTTTCTGTGGGAAGAGTGAGAACATGAGAGAGGTGTGATTGTGCAGTCATTTATTAGTCTAAATAAATGTTTTAAACTGCTCTTTGCTTTGCGTCTCCTTTTTATGTTATTGAACCCTTACGAAACGAGCATTTTTTAACAACAGGGTTCGTAACATTCACCCCCCGAAAAAAAACATAAGGGGTAACACTGTCATTTTTTTTTTCTGGTCAAAGTTTTGAGTTTCAATATCTCAGCTCTGGAAGGGTCTAGAGCCTCAATTTGTGCACCCAGGTCCATGTCTCGTGGCCCTCTATCAGAATCCAGAGTTTTGAGAAGATTGGAGAAACTTAATTCCCCCCCCCCCCCCCCCCCCCCCCCAAAAAAAAACATAAGGGGTAACACTGTCATTTTTTTTCTGGTAAAAATTTTGAGTTTCAATATCTCAGCTCTGGAAGGGTCTAGAGCCTCAATTTTTGCACCCAGGTCCATGTATCGTGGCCCTCTATCAGAATCCAGAGTTTTGAGAAGATTGGAGAAACTTAATTTTTCACCCCCCGAAAAAAAAACTAAGGGGTAACACTGTCATTTTTTTTTCTGGTCAAAATTTTGAGTTTCAATATCTCAGCTCTGGAAGGGTCTAGAGCCTCAATTTTTGCACCCAGGTCCATGTATCGTGGCCCTCTATCAGAATCCAGAGTTTTGAGAAGATTGGAGAAACTTAATTTTTCACCCCCCGAAAAAAAAAACATAAGGGGTAACACTGTCATTTTTTTTTTTTTGGTCAAAATTTTGAGTTTCAAAATCTCAGCTCTGGAAGGGTCTAGAGCCTCAATTTTTGCACCCAGGTCCATGTCTCGTGGCCATCTATCAGAATCCAGAGTTTTGAGAAGATTGGAGAAACTTAATTTTTCACCCCCCGAAAAAAAACATAAGGGGTAACACTGTCATTTTTTTTTTCTGGTCAAAATTTTGAGTTTCAATATCTCAGCTCTGGAAGGGTCTAGAGCCTCAATTTTTGCACCCAGGTCCATGTATTGTGGCCCTCTATCAGAATCCAGAGTTTTGAGAAGATTGGAGAAACTTAATTTTTCACCCCCCGAAAAAAAACATAAGGGGTAACACTGTCATTTTTTTTTCTGGTCAAAATTTTGAGTTTCAATATCTCAGCTCTGGAAGGGTCTAGAGCCTCAATTTTTGCACCCAGGTCCATGTCTCGTGGCCCTCTATCAGAATCCAGAGTTTTGAGAAGATTGGAGAAACTTAATTTTTCACCCCCCGAAAAAAAACATAAGGGGTAACACTGTCATTTTTTTTTCTGGTCAAAATTTTGAGTTTCAATATCTCAGCTCTGGAAGGGTCTAGAGCCTCAATTTTTGCACCCAGGTCCATGTATCGTGGCCCTCTATCAGAATCCAGAGTTTTGAGAAGATTGGAGAAACTTAATTTTTCACCCCCCGAAAAAAAACATAAGGGGTAACACTGTCATTTTTTTTTTCCTGGTCAAAATTTTGAGTTTCAAAATCTCAGCTCTGGAAGGGTCTAGAGCCTCAATTTTTGCACCCAGGTCCATGTCTCGTGGAACCTCTATCAGAATCCAGAGTTTTGAGAAGATTGGAGAAACTTAATTTTTCACCCCCCTCGAAAAAAAGCATAAGGGGTAACACTGTCATTTTTTTTTTTTTCTGGTCAAAATTTTGAGTTTCAATATCTCAGCTCTGGAAGGGTCTAGAGCCTCAATTTTTGCACCCAGGTCAATGTATCGTTGCCCTCTATCAGAATCCATAGTTTTGAGAAGATTGGAGAAACTTAATTTTTCACTGTTACGGCCTCAGCCTTATGGGTGTTGCCTATGTATCTCCGTGTATATGTTTGTCGTGTGTTCTAATTATTGTTTCTTCTTAAGTGTAGGCTCCTCCCCTGCGCACCTGTGGTTCGTTGCTCTGATGGCTCGTGCTGAGCATATAAGCGGCGTGTGCAGGAGGGTGAGACACGCAGCGGTGGACCCCGTGCGCGTCATGATCATCTAAACAGCCGATCAACTCAAGACCGTGTTCTTTGTATTGTGCCACTATTTTGTTCTATTTTGGTAGTGTTTGGTATGTCTAGTATGTCTAGTGTAGAATAATTGTGAGTTTTCTGTGGGAAGAGTGAGAACATGAGAGAGGTGTGATTGTGCAGTCATTTATTAGTCTAAATAAATGTTTTAAACTGCTCTTTGCTTTGCGTCTCCTTTTTATGTTATTGAACCCTTACGAAACGAGCATTTTTTAACAACAGGGTTCGTAACATTCACCCCCCGAAAAAAAACATAAGGGGTAACACTGTCATTTTTTTTTCTGGTCAAAGTTTTGAGTTTCAATATCTCAGCTCTGGAAGGGTCTAGAGCCTCAATTTTTGCACCCAGGTCCATGTCTCGTGGCCCTCTATCAGAATCCAGAGTTTTGAGAAGATTGGAGAAACTTAATTTTTCACCCCCCGAAAAAAAAACATAAGGGGTAACACTGTCATTTTTTTTTTCTGGTCAAAATTTTGAGTTTCAATATCTCAGCTCTGGAAGGGTCTAGAGCCTCAATTTTTTGCACCCAGGTCCATGTATCGTGGCCCTCTATCAGAATCCAGAGTTTTGAGAAGATTGGAGAAACTTAATTTTTCACCCCCCCCCCCAAAAAAAAAACATAAGGGGTAACACTGTCATTTTTTTTCTGGTAAAAATTTTGAGTTTCAATATCTCAGCTCTGGAAGGGTCTAGAGCCTCAATTTTTGCACCCAGGTCCATGTATCGTGGCCCTCTATCAGAATCCAGAGTTTTGAGAAGATTGGAGAAACTTAATTTTTCACCTCCCGAAAAAAAAACGTAAGGGGTAACACTGTCATTTTTTTTTTCCTGGTCAAAATTTTGAGTTTCAAAATCTCAGCTCGGGAAGGGTCTAGAGCCTCAATTTTTGCACCCAGGTCCATATATCATGGCCCTCTATCAGAATCCAGAGTTTTGAGAAGATTGGAGAAACTTAATTTTTCACCCCCCGAAAAAAAGCATAAGGGGTAACACTGTCATTTTTTTTTTTCTGGTCAAAATTTTGAGTTTCAATATCTCAGCTCTGGAAGGGTCTAGAGCCTCAATTTTTGCACCCAGGTCCATATATCATGGCCCTCTATCAGAATCCAGAGTTTTGAGAAGATTGGAGAAACTTAATTTTTCACCCCCCGAAAAAAACATAAGGGGTAACACTGTCATTTTTTTTTTCTGGTCAAAATTTTGAGTTTCAATATCTCAGCTCTGGAAGGGTCTAGAGCCTCAATCTTTGCACCCAGGTCCATGTATCGTGGCCCTCTATCAGAATCCAGAGTTTTGAGAAGATTGGAGAAACTTAATTTTTCACCCCCCGAAAAAAAACATAAGGGGTAACACTGTCATTTTTTTTTTCCTGGTCAAAATTTTGAGTTTCAAAATCTCAGCTCTGGAAGGGTCTAGAGCCTCAATTTTTGCACCCAGGTCCATGTCTCGTGGCCCTCTATCAGAATCCAGAGTTTTGAGAAGATTGGAGAAACTTAATTTTTCACCCCCCGAAAAAAAACATAAGGGGTAACACTGTCATTTTTTTTTCTGGTCAAAATTTTGAGTTTCAATATCTCAGCTCTGGAAGGGTCTAGAGCCTCAATTTTTGCACCCAGGTCCATGTATCGTGGCCCTCTATCAGAATCCAGAGTTTTGAGAAGATTGGAGAAACTTATTTTTTCACCCCCCGAAAAAAAACATAAGGGGTAACACTGTCATTTTTTTTTTCTGGTCAAAGTTTTGAGTTTCAATATCTCAGCTCTGGAAGGGTCTAGAGCCTCAATTTTTGCACCCAGGTCCATGTCTCGTGGCCCTCTATCAGAATCCAGAGTTTTGAGAAGATTGGAGAAACTTAATTTTTCACCCCCCGAAAAAAAACATAAGGGGTAACACTGTCATTTTTTTTCTGGTCAAAATTTTGAGTTTCAATATCTCAGCTCTGGAAGGGTCTAGAGCCTCAATTTTTGCACCCAGGTCCATGTCTCGAGGCCCTCTATCAGAATCCAGAGTTTTGAGAAGATTGTGGGTGCAAAAATTGACGCTCTAGACCCTTCCAGAGCTGAGATTTTGAAACTCAAAATTTTGACCAGAAAAAAAAAATGACAGTGTTACCCCTTATGTTTTTTTTCGGGGGGTGAAAAATTAAGTTTCTCCAATCTTCTCAAAACTCTGGATTCTGATAGAGGGCCTCGAGACATGGACCTGGGTGCAAAAATTGAGGCTCTAGACCCTTCCAGAGCTGAGATATTGAAACTCAAAATTTTGACCAGAAAAAAAAATGACAGTGTTACCCCTTATGTTTTTTTGGGGGGGGTGAAAAATTAAGTTTCTCCAATCTTCTCAAAACTCTGGATTCTGATAGAGGGCCACGAGACATGGACCTGGGTGCAAAAATTGAGGCTCTAGACCCTTCCAGAGCTGAGATATTGAAACTCAAAACTTTGACCAGAAAAAAAAAGGACAGTGTTACCCCTTATGTTTTTTTTCGGGGGGTGAAAAATTAAGTTTCTCCAATCTTCTCAAAACTCTGGATTCTGATAGAGGGCCACGATACATGGACCTGGGTGCAAAAATTGAGGCTCTAGACCCTTCCAGAGCTGAGATATTGAAACTCAAAATTTTGACCAGAAAAAAAAATGACAGTGTTACCCCTTATGTTTTTTTTTCGGGGGGTGAAAAATTAAGTTTCTCCAATCTTCTCAAAACTCTGGATTCTGATAGAGGGCCACGAGACATGGACCTGGGTGCAAAAATTGAGGCTCTAGACCCTTCCAGAGCTGAGATTTTGAAACTCAAAATTTTGACCAGGAAAAAAAAAATGACAGTGTTACCCCTTATGTTTTTTTTCGGGGGGTGAAAAATTAAGTTTCTCCAATCTTCTCAAAACTCTGGATTCTGATAGAGGGCCATGATATATGGACCTGGGTGCAAAAATTGAGGCTCTAGACCCTTCCAGAGCTGAGATATTGAAACTCAAAATTTTGACCAGAAAAAAAAAAATGACAGTGTTACCCCATATGTTTTTTTTCGGGGGGTGAAAAATTAAGTTTCTCCAATCTTCTCAAAACTCTGGATTCTGATAGAGGGCCACAAGACATGGACCTGGGTGCAAAAATTGAGGCTCTAGACCCTTCCAGAGCTGAGATATTGAAACTCAAAATTTTGACCAGATAAAAAAAATGACAGTGTTACCCCTTATGTTTTTTTTTCGGGGGGTGAAAATTAAGTTTCTCCAATCATCTCAAAACTCTGGATTCTGATAGAGGGCCACGAGACATGGACCTGGGTGCAAAAATTGAGGCTCTAGACCCTTCCAGAGCTGAGATTTTGAAACTCAAAATTTTGACCAGGAAAAAAAAAATGACAGTGTTACCCCTTATGTTTTTTTTCGGGGGGTGAAAAATTAAGTTTCTCCAATCTTCTCAAAACTCTGGATTCTGATAGAGGGCCACGATACATGGACCTGGGTGCAAAAATTGAGGCTCTAGACCCTTCCAGAGCTGAGATATTGAAACTCAAAATTTTGACCAGAAAAAAAAAAATGACAGTGTTACCCCTTATGTTTTTTTTCGGGGGGTGAAAAATTAAGTTTCTCCAATCTTCTCAAAACTCTGGATTCTGATAGAGGGCCATGATATATGGACCTGGGTGCAAAAATTGAGGGTCTAGACCCTTCCAGAGCTGAGATATTGAAACTCAAAATTTTGACCAGAAAAAAAATGACAGTGTTACCCCTTATGTTTTTTTTCGGGGGGTGAAAAATTAAGTTTCTCCAATCGTCTCAAAACTCTGGATTCTGATAGAGGGCCACGAGACATGGACCTGGGTGCAAAAATTGAGGCTCTAGACCCTTCCAGAGCTGAGATATTGAAACTCAAAATTTTGACCAGAAAAAAAAAATGACAGTGTTACCCCTTATGTTTTTTTTTCGGGGGGTGAAAAATTAAGTTTCTCCAATCTTCTCAAAACTCTGGATTCTGATAGAGGGCCACGATACATGGACCTGGGTGCAAAAATTGAGGCTCTAGACCCTTCCAGAGCTGAGATATTGAAACTCAAAATTTTGACCAGAAAAAAAATGACAGTGTTACCCCTTATGTTTTTTTTTTTTCGGGGGGTGAAAAATTAAGTTTCTCCAATCTTCTCAAAACTCTGGATTCTGATAGAGGGCCACGAGACATGGACCTGGGTGCAAAAATTGAGGCTCTAGACCCTTCCAGAGCTGAGGTTTTGAAACTCAAAATTTTGACCAGGAAAAAAAAAATGACAGTGTTACCCCTTGTTTTTTTTTCGGGGGGTGAAAAATTAAGTTTCTCCAATCTTCTCAAAACTCTGGATTCTGATAGAGGGCCACGATACATGGACCTGGGTGCAAAAATTGAGGCTCTAGACCCTTCCAGAGCTGAGATATTGAAACTCAAAATTTTGACCAGAAAAAAAAATGACAGTGTTACCCCTTATGTTTTTTTTCGAGGGGTGAAAAATTAAGTTTCTCCAATCTTCTCAAAACTCTGAATTCTGATAGAGGGCCATGATATATGGACCTGGGTGCAAAAAATTGAGGCTCTAGACCCTTCCAGAGCTGAGATATTGAAACTCAAAATTTTGACCAGAAAAAAAAATGACAGTGTTACCCCTTATGTTTTTTTTCGGGGGGTGAAAAATTAAGTTTCTCCAATCTTCTCAAAACTCTGGATTCTGATAGAGGGCCTCGAGACATGGACCTGGGTGCAAAAATTGAGGCTCTAGACCCTTCCAGAGCTGAGATATTGAAACTCAAAATTTTGACCAGAAAAAAAAATGACAGTGTTACCCCTTATGTTTTTTTTGGGGGGGTGAAAAATTAAGTTTCTCCAATCTTCTCAAAACTCTGGATTCTGATAGAGGGCCACGAGACACGGACCTGGGTGCAAAAATTGAGGCTCTAGACCCTTCCAGAGCTGAGATATTGAAACTCAAAACTTTGACCAGAAAAAAAAGGACAGTGTTACCCCTTATGTTTTTTTTCGGGGGGTGAAAAATTAAGTTTCTCCAATCTTCTCAAAACTCTGGATTCTGATAGAGGGCCACGATACATGGACCTGGGTGCAAAAATTGAGGCTCTAGACCCTTCCAGAGCTGAGATATTGAAACTCAAAATTTTGACCAGAAAAAAAAAATGACAGTGTTACCCCTTATGTTTTTTTTTTTTTCGGGGGGTGAAAAATTAAGTTTCTCCAATCTTCTCAAAACTCTGGATTCTGATAGAGGGCCACGAGACATGGACCTGGGTGCAAAAATTGAGGCTCTAGACCCTTCCAGAGCTGAGATATTGAAACTCAAAATTTTGACCAGAAAAAAAAAATGACAGTGTTACCCCTTATGTTTTTTTTCGGGGGGTGAAAAATTAAGTTTCTCCAATCTTCTCAAAACTCTGGATTCTGATAGAGGGCCACGAGACATGGACCTGGGTGCAAAAATTGAGGCTCTAGACCCTTCCAGAGCTGAGATTTTGAAACTCAAAATTTTGACCAGGAAAAAAAAAATGACAGTGTTACCCCTTATGTTTTTTTCGGGGGCTGAAAAATTAAGTTTCTCCAATCTTCTCAAAACTCTGGATTCTGATAGAGGGCCACGAGACATGGACCTGGGTGCAAAAATTGAGGCTCTAGACCCTTCCAGAGCTGAGATATTGAAACTCAAAATTTTGACCAGAAAAAAAAATGACAGTGTTACCCCTTATGTTTTTTTTTGTCGGGGGGTGAAAAATTAAGTTTCTCCAATCTTCTCGAAACTCTGGATTCTGATAGAGGGCCACGATACATGGACCTGGGTGCAAACATTGAGGCTCTAGACCCTTCCAGAGCTGAGATATTGAAACTCAAAATTTTGACCAGAAAAAAAAATGACAGTGTTACCCCTTATGTTTTTTTTTCGGGGGGTGAAAAATTAAGTTTCTCCAATCTTCTCAAAACTCTGGATTCTGATAGAGGGCCACGAGGCATGGACCTTGGTGCAAAAATTGAGGCTCTAGACCCTTCCAAAGCTGAGATATTGAAACTCTAAATTTTGACCAGAGAAAAACAATGACAGTGTTACCCCTTATGTTTTTTTCGGGGGGTGAAAAATTAAGTTTCTCCAATCTTCTCAAAACTCTGGATTCTGATAGAGGGCCATGAGGCATGGACCTGGGTGCAAAAATTGAGGCTCTAGACCCTTCCAAAGCTGAGATATTGAAACTCAAAATTTTGACCAGAAAAAAAAAATGACAGTGTTACCCCTTATGTTTTTTTTCGGGGGGTGAAAAATTAAGTTTCTCCAATCTTCTCAAAACTCTGGATTCTGATAGAGGGCCACGATACATGGACCTGGGTGCAAAAATTGAGGCTCTAGACCCTTCCAGAGCTGAGATATTGAAACTCAAAATTTTGACCAGAAAAAAAAAATGACAGTGTTACCCCTTATGTTTTTTTTTTCGGGGGGTGAAAAATTAAGTTTCTCCAATCTTCTCAAAACTCTGGATTCTGATAGAGGGCCACGAGACATGGACCTGGGTGCAAAAATTGAGGCTCTAGACGCTTCCAGAGCTGAGATATTGAAACTCGAAATTTTGACCAGAAAAAAAAATGACAGTGTTACCCCTTATGTTTTTTTTCGGGGGCTGAAAAATTAAGTTTCTCCAATCTTCTCAAAACTCTGGATTCTGATAGAGGGCCACGAGACATGGACCTGGGTGCAAAAATTGAGGCTCTAGACCCTTCCAGAGCTGAGATATTGAAACTCAAAATTTTGACCAGAAAAAAAAATGACAGTGTTACCCCTTATGTTTTTTTTTTCGGGGGGTGAAAAATTAAGTTTCTCCAATCTTCTCGAAGCTCTGGATTCTGATAGAGGGCCACGATACATGGACCTGGGTGCAAACATTGAGGCTCTAGACCCTTCCAGAGCTGAGATATTGAAACTCAAAATTTTGACCAGAAAAAAAAAATGACAGTGTTACCCCTTATGTTTTTTTTCGGGGGCTGAAAAATTAAGTTTCTCCAATCTTCTCAAAACTCTGGATTCTGATAGAGGGCCACGAGACATGGACCTGGGTGCAAAAATTGAGGCTCTAGACCCTTCCAGAGCTGAGATATTGAAACTCAAAATTTTGACCAGAAAAAAAAAATGACAGTGTTACCCCTTATGTTTTTTTTTTCGGGGGGTGAAAAATTAAGTTTCTCCAATCTTCTCGAAACTCTGGATTCTGATAGAGGGCCACGATACATGGACCTGGGTGCAAACATTGAGGCTCTAGACCCTTCCAGAGCTGAGATATTGAAACTCAAAATTTTGACCAGAAAAAAAATGACAGTCTTACCCCTTATGTTTTTTTTCGGGGGGTGAAAAATTAAGTTTCTCCAATCTTCTCAAAACTCTGGATTCTGATAGAGGGCCACGAGGCATGGACCTGGGTGCAAAAATTAAGGCTCTAGACCCTTCCAAAGCTGAGATATTGAAACTCTAAATTTTGACCAGAAAAAAACAATGACAGTGTTACCCCTTATGTTTTTTTTCGGGGGGTGAAAAATTAATTTTCTCCAATCTTCTCAAAACTCTGGATTCTGATAGAGGGCCACGAGACATGGACCTGGGTGCAAAAATTGAGGCTCTAGACCCTTCCAGAGCTGAGATATTGAAACTCAAAATTTTGACCAGAAAAAAAATGACAGTGTTACCCCTTATGTTTTTTTCGGGGGGTGAAAAATTAAGTTTCTCCAATCTTCTCAAAACTCTGGATTCTGATAGAGGGCCATGAGGCATGGACCTGGGTGCAAAAATTGAGGCTCTAGACCCTTCCAGAGCTGAGATATTAAAACTCGAAATTTTGACCAGAAAAAAAAAATGACGGTGTTACCCCTTATGTTTTTTTCGGGGGGTGAAAAATTAAGTTTCTCCAATCTTCTCAAAACTCTGGATTCTGATAGAGGGCCACGAGACATGGACCTGGGTGCAAAAATTGAGGCTCTAGACCCTTCCAGAGCTGAGATATTGAAACTCAAAATTTTGACCAGAAAAAAAAAAATGACAGTGTTACCCCTTATGTTTTTTTTTTCGGGGGGTGAAAAATTAAGTTTCTCCAATCTTCTCGAAACTCTGGATTCTGATAGAGGGCCACGATACATGGACCTGGGTGCAAACATTGAGGCTCTAGACCCTTCCAGAGCTGAGATATTGAAACTCAAAATTTTGACCAGAAAAAAAAATGAAAGTGTTACCCCTTATGTTTTTTTTTCGGGGGCTGAAAAATTAAGTTTCTCCAATCTTCTCAAAACTCTGTATTCTGATAGAGGGCCACAAGACATGGACCTGGGTGCAAAAATTGAGGCTCTAGACCCTTCCAGAGCTGAGATATTGAAACTCTAAATTTTGACCAGAAAAAAACAATGACAGTGTTACCCCTTATGTTTTTTTTCGGGGGGTGAAAAATTAATTTTCTCCAATCTTCTCAAAACTCTGGATTCTGATAGAGGGCCACGAGACATGGACCTGGGTGCAAAAATTGAGGCTCTAGACCCTTCCAGAGCTGAGATATTGAAACTCAAAATTTTGACCAGAAAAAAAAAAAATGACAGTGTTACCCCTTATGTTTTTTTTCGGGGGGTGAAAAATTAAGTTTCTCCAATCTTCTCAAAACTCTGGATTCTGATAGAGGGCCACGATACATGGACCTGGGTGCAAAAATTGAGGCTCTAGACCCTTCCAGAGCTGAGATATTGAAACTCAAAATTTTGACCAGAAAAAAATGACAGTGTTACCCCTTATGTTTTTTTTTCGGGGGGTGAAAAATTAAGTTTCTCCAATCTTCTCAAAACTCTGGATTCTGATAGAGGGCCACGATATATGGACCTGGGTGCAAAAATTGAGGCTCTAGACCCTTCCAGAGCTGAGATATTGAAACTCAAATTTTTGACCAGAAAAAAAATGACAGTGTTACCCCTTGTTTTTTTTTCGGGGGGTGATAAATTAAGTTTCTCCAATCTTCTGAAAACTCTGGATTCTGATAGAGGGCCAAGAGACATGGACCTGGGTGCAAAAATTGAGGCTCTAGACCCTTCCAGAGCTGAGATATTGAAACTCAAAATTTTGACCAGAAAAAAAATGACAGTGTTACCCCTTATGTTTTTTTTTTTCAGGGGGGGTGAAAAATTAAGTTTCTCCAATCTTCTCAAAACTCTGGATTCTTATAGAGGGCCAAGAGACATGGACCTGGGTGCAAAAATTGAGGCTCTAGACCCTTCCAGGGCTGAGATATTGAAACTCAAAATTTTGACCAGAAAAAAAATGACAGTGTTACCCCTTATGTTTTTTTTTTCGGGGGGTGAAAAATTAAGTTTCTCCAATCTTCTCAAAACTCTGGATTCTGATAGAGGGCCACGAGGCATGGACCTGGGTGCAAAAATTGAGGCTCTAGACCCTTCCAAAGCTGAGATATTGAAACTCAAAATTTTGACCAGAAAAAAAAATGACAGTGTTACCCCTTATGTTTTTTTCGGGGGGTGAAAAATTAAGTTTCTCCAATCTTCTCAAAACTCTGGATTCTGATAGAGGGCCACGATACATGGACCTGGGTGCAAAAATTGAGGCTCTAGACTCTTCCAGAGCTGAGATATTGAAACTCGATATTTTGACCAGAAAAAAAAATGACGGTGTTACCCCTTATGTTTTTTCGGGGGGTGAAAAATTAAGTTTCTCCAATCTTCTCAAAACTCTGGATTCTGATAGAGGGCCACGAGACATGGACCTGGGTGCAAAAATTGAGGCTCTAGACCCTTCCAGAGCTGAGATATTGAAACTCAAAATTTTGACCAGAAAAAAATGACAGTGTTACCCCTTATGTTTTTTTTCAGGGGGTGAAAAATTAAGCTTCTCCAATCTTCTCAAAACTCTGGATTCCGATACAGGGCCACGATACTTGGACCTGGGTGCAAAAATTGAGGCTCTAGACCCTTCCAGAGCTGAGATATTGAAACTCAAAATTTTGACCAGAAAAAAATGACAGTGTTACCCCTTATGTTTTTTTTCGGGGGCTGAAAAATTAAGTTTCTCCAATCTTCTCAAAACTCTGGATTCTGATAGAGGGCCACGAGACATGGACCTGGGTGCAAAAATTGAGGCTCTAGACCCTTCCAGAGCTGAGATATTGAAACTCAAAATTTTGACCAGAAAAAAAAATGACAGTGTTACCCCTTATGTTTTTTTTTTTCGGGGGGTGAAAAATTAAGTTTCTCCAATCTTCTCCAAACTCTGGATTCTGATAGAGGGCCACGATACATGGACCTGGGTGCAAACATTGAGGCTCTAGACCCTTCCAGAGCTGAGATATTGAAACTCAAAATTTTGACCAGAAAAAAAAATGACATTGTTACCCCTTATGTTTTTTTCGGGGGGTGAAAAATTAAGTTTCTCCAATCTTCTCAAAACTCTGGATTCAGAGGGCCAAGAGGCATGGACCTGGGTGCAAAAATTGAGGCTCTAGACCCTTCCAGAGCTGAGATATTGAAATTCAAAATTTTGACCAGAAAAAAATGACAGTGTTACCCCTTATGTTTTTTTTTCGGGGGATGAAAAATTAAGTTTCTCCAATCTTCTCAAAACTCTGGATTCTTATAGAGGGCCAAGAGACATGGACCTGGGTGCAAAAATTGAGGCTCTAGACCCTTCCAGAGCTGAGATATTGAAACTCAAAATTTTGACCAGAGAAAAAAAAATGACAGTGTTAACCCTTATGTTTTTTTTTGGGGGGGGGGGGGGGGGTGAAAAATTAAGTTTCTCCAATCTTCTCAAAACTCTGGATTCTGATAGAGGGCTTTTATGGGGTTTTTTTAATGGTTTACCCTTATGGTTTTTTTTCAGGTCCAAATTTTGACCTTCGATATCTCGGCTCTGGAAGGGTCTAGAGCCTCCATTTTTGCGCGCTGGTCGAAGTCTCGTGGCCCTCTGTCAGAATCCAGAGTTTCAAGAAGATCGGAGGGGGTCAAAATTTCGGCCAAAAACGACAGTGTTACCCCTTATGTTTTTTTTTCAGGTCAAAACTTTGACATCCGATATCTCGGCTCTGGAAGGGTCTAGAGCCTCCATTTTTGCGCGCTGGTCGAAGTCTCGTGGCCCTCTGTCAGAATCCAGAGTTTCAAGAAGATCGGAGGGGGTCAAAATTTCGGCCAAAAACGACAGTGTTACCCCTTATGTTTTTTTTTCAGGTCAAAACTTTGACATCCGATATCTCGGCTCTGGAAGGGTCTAGAGCCTCCATTTTTGCGCGCTGGTCGAAGTCTCATGGCCCTCTGTCAGAATCCAGAGTTTCAAGAAGATCGGAGGGGGTCAAAATTTCGGCCAAAAACGACAGTGTTACCCCTTATGTTTTTTTTTCAGGTCAAAACTTTGACATCCGATATCTCGGCTCTGGAAGGGTCTAGAGCCTCCATTTTTGCGCGCTGGTCGAAGTCTCGTGGCCCTCTGTCAGAATCCAGAGTTTCAAGAAGATTGGAGGGGGTCAAAATTTCGGCCAAAAACGACAGTGTTACCCCTTATGTTTTTTTTTTCAGGTCAAAACTTTGACATCCGATATCTCGGCTCTGGAAGGGTCTAGAGCCTCCATTTTTGCGCGCTGGTCGAAGTCTCGTGGCCCTCTGTCAGAATCCAGAGTTTCAAGAAGATCGGAGGGGGTCAAAATTTCGGCCAAAAACGACAGTGTTACCCCTTATGTTTTTTTTTCAGGTCAAAACTTTGACATCCGATATCTCGGCTCTGGAAGGGTCTAGAGCCTCCATTTTTGCGCGCTGGTCGAAGTCTCGTGGCCCTCTGTCAGAATCCAGAGTTTCAAGAAGATCGGAGGGGGTCAAAATTTCGGCCAAAAACGACAGTGTTACCCCTTATGTTTTTTTTTTCAGGTCAAAACTTTGACATCCGATATCTCGGCTCTGGAAGGGTCTAGAGCCTCCATTTTTGCGCGCTGGTCGAAGACTCGTGGCCCTCTGTCAGAATCCAGAGTTTCAAGAAGATCGGAGGGGGTCAAAATTTCGGCCAAAAATGACAGTGTTACCCCTTATGTTTTTTTTCAGGTCAAAACTTTGACATCCGATATCTCGGCTCTGGAAGGGTCTAGAGCCTCCATTTTTGCGCGCTGGTCGAAGTCTCGTGGCCCTCTGTCAGAATCCAGAGTTTCAAGAAGATCGGAGGGGGTCAAAATTTCGGCCAAAAACGACAGTGTTACCCCTTATGTTTTTTTTTTTCAGGTCAAAACTTTGACATCCGATATCTCGCCTCTGGAAGGGTCTAGAGCCTCCATTTTTTCGCGCTGGTCGAAGTCTCGTGGCCCTCTGTCAGAATCCAGAGTTTCAAGAAGATCGGAGGGGGTCAAAATTTCGGCCAAAAATGACAGTGTTACCCCTTATGTTTTTTTTTCAGGTCAAAACTTTGATATCCGATATCTCGGCTCTGGAAGGGTCTAGAGCCTCCATTTTTGCGCGCTGGTCGAAGTCTCGTGGCCCTCTGTCAGAATCCAGAGTTTCAAGAAGATCGGAGGGGGTCAAAATTTCGGCCAAAAACGACAGTGTTACCCCTTATGTTTTTTTTTCAGGTCAAAACTTTGATATCCGATATCTCGGCTCTGGAAGGGTCTAGAGCCTCCATTTTTGCGCGCTGGCTGAAGTCTCGTGGCCCTCTGTCAGAATCCAGAGTTTCAAGAAGATCGGAGGGGGTCAAAATTTTGGCCAAAAACGACAGTGTTACCCCTTATGTTTTTTTTTTCAGGTCAAAACTTTGACATCCGATATCTCGGCTCTGGAAGGGTCTAGAGCCTCCATTTTTGCGCGCTGGTCGAAGTCTCGTGGCCCTCTGTCAGAATCCAGAGTTTCAAGAAGATCGGAGGGGGTCAAAATTTTGGCCAAAAACGACAGTGTTACCCCTTATGTTTTTTTTTTCAGGTCAAAACTTTGATATCCGATATCTCGGCTCTGGAAGGGTCTAGAGCCTCCATTTTTGCGCGCTGGTCGAAGTCTCGTGGCCCTCTGTCAGAATCCAGAGTTTCAAGAAGATCGGAGGGGGTCAAAATTTCGGCCAAAAACGACAGTGTTACCCCTTATGTTTTTTTTTTCAGGTCAAAACTTTGACATCCGATATCTCGGCTCTGGAAGGGTCTAGAGCCTCCATTTTTGCGCGCTGGTCGAAGTCTCGTGGCCCTCTGTCAGAATCCAGAGTTTCAAGAAGATCGGAGGGGGTCAAAATTTTGGCCAAAAACGACAGTGTTACCCCTTATGTTTTTTTTCGGGGGGTGAAAAATTAAGTTTCTCCAATCTTCTCAAAACTCTGGATTCTGATAGAGGGCCACGAGACATGGACCTGGGTGCAAAAATTGAGGCTCTAGACCCTTCCAGAGCTGAGATTTTGAAACTCAAAATTTTGACCAGAAAAAAAAAATTACACTGTTACCCCTTATGTTTTTTTTCGGGGGGTGAAAAATTAAGTTTCTCCAATCTTCTCAAAACTCTGGATTCTGATAGAGGGCCTCGAGACATGGACCTGGGTGCAAAAATTGAGGCTCTAGACCCTTCCAGAGCTGAGATATTGAAACTCAAAATTTTGACCAGAAAAAAAAATGACAGTGTTACCCCTTATGTTTTTTTTCGGGGGGTGAAAAATTAAGTTTCTCCAATCTTCTCAAAACTCTGGATTCTGATAGAGGGCCACGATACATGGACCTGGGTGCAAAAATTGAGGCTCTAGACCCTTCCAGAGCTGAGATATTGAAACTCAAAATTTTGACCAGAAAAAAAAAATGACAGTGTTACCCCTTATGTTTTTTTTTTCGGGGGGTGAAAAATTAAGTTTCTCCAATCATCTCAAAACTCTGGATTCTGATAGAGGGCCACGAGACATGGACCTGGGTGCAAAAATTGAGGCTCTAGACCCTTCCAGAGCTGAGATTTTGAAACTCAAAATTTTGACCAGGAAAAAAAAATGACAGTGTTACCCCTTATGTTTTTTTTCGGGGGGGGGGTGAAAAATTAAGTTTCTCCAATCTTCTCAAAACTCTGGATTCTGATAGAGGGCCACGATACATGGACCTGGGTGCAAAAATTGAGGCTCTAGACCCTTCCAGAGCTGAGATATTGAAACTCAAAATTTTGACCAGAAAAAAAAAATGACAGTGTTACCCCTTATGTTTTTTTTCGGGGGGTGAAAAATTAAGTTTCTCCAATCTTCTCAAAACTCTGGATTCTGATAGAGGGCCATGATATATGGACCTGGGTGCAAAAATTGAGGGTCTAGACCCTTCCAGAGCTGAGATATTGAAACTCAAAATTTTGACCAGAAAAAAAAATGACAGTGTTACCCCTTATGTTTTTTTCGGGGGGTGAAAAATTAAGTTTCTCCAATCTTCTCAAAACTCTGGATTCTGATATAGGGCCACGAGACACGGACCTGGGTGCAAAAATTGAGGCTCTAGACCCTTCCAGAGCTGAGATATTGAAACTCAAAATTTTGACCAGAAAAAAAAAATGACAGTGTTACCCCTTATGTTTTTTTTCGGGGGGTGAAAAATTAAGTTTCTCCAATCTTCTCAAAACTCTGGATTCTGATAGAGGGCCACGAGACATGGACCTGGGTGCAAAAATTGAGGCTCTAGACCCTTCCAGAGCTGAGATTTTGAAACTCAAAATTTTGACCAGGAAAAAAAAATGACAGTGTTACCCCTTATGTTTTTTTTCGGGGGGTGAAAAATTAAGTTTCTCCAATCTTCTCAAAACTCTGGATTCTGATAGAGGGCCAAGAGACATTGACCTGGGTGCAAAAATTGAGGCTCTAGACCCTTCCAGAGCTGAGATATTGAAACTCAAAATTTTGACCAGAAAAAAAAAATGACAGTGTTACCCCTTATGTTTTTTTTTTCAGGGGGTGAAAAATTAAGTTTCTCTAATCTTCTCAAAACTCTGGATTCTTATAGAGGGCCACGATACATGGCCTTGGTTGCAAAAATTGAGGCTGTAGACCCTTCCAGAGCTGAGATATTGAAACTCAAAATTTTGACCAGAAAAAAAAAATTACAGTGTTACCCCTTATGTTTTTTTCGGGGGGTGAAAAATTAAGTTTCTCCAATCTTCTCAAAACTCTGGATTCTGATAGAGGGCCACGAGACATGGACCTGGGTGCAAAAATTGAGGCTCTAGACCCTTCCAGGGCTGAGATATTGAAACTCAAAATTTTGACCAGAAAAAAATGACAGTGTTACCCCTTATGTTTTTTTTTTCGGGGGGTGAAAAATTAAGTTTCTCCAATCTTCTCAAAACTCTGGATTCTGATAGAGGGCCACGAGGCATGGACCTGGGTGCAAAAATTGAGGCTCTAGACCCTTCCAAAGCTGAGATATTGAAACTCAAAATTTTGACCAGAAAAAAAAAATGACAGTGTTACCCCTTATGTTTTTTTTTTCGGGGGGTGAAAAATTAAGTTTCTCCAATCATCTCAAAACTCTGGATTCTGATAGAGGGCCACGAGACATGGACCTGGGTGCAAAAATTGAGGCTCTAGACCCTTCCAGAGCTGAGATTTTGAAACTCAAAATTTTGACCAGGAAAAAAAAATGACAGTGTTACCCCTTATGTTTTTTTTCGGGGGGGGGGGGTGAAAAATTAAGTTTCTCCAATCTTCTCAAAACTCTGGATTCTGATAGAGGGCCACGATACATGGACCTGGGTGCAAAAATTGAGGCTCTAGACCCTTCCAGAGCTGAGATATTGAAACTCAAAATTTTGACCAGAAAAAAAAAATGACAGTGTTACCCCTTATGTTTTTTTTCGGGGGGTGAAAAATTAAGTTTCTCCAATCTTCTCAAAACTCTGGATTCTGATAGAGGGCCATGATATATGGACCTGGGTGCAAAAATTGAGGGTCTAGACCCTTCCAGAGCTGAGATATTGAAACTCAAAATTTTGACCAGAAAAAAAAATGACAGTGTTACCCCTTATGTTTTTTTCGGGGGGTGAAAAATTAAGTTTCTCCAATCTTCTCAAAACTCTGGATTCTGATATAGGGCCACGAGACACGGACCTGGGTGCAAAAATTGAGGCTCTAGACCCTTCCAGAGCTGAGATATTGAAACTCAAAATTTTGACCAGAAAAAAAAAAATGACAGTGTTACCCCTTATGTTTTTTTTCGGGGGGTGAAAAATTAAGTTTCTCCAATCTTCTCAAAACTCTGGATTCTGATAGAGGGCCACGAGACATGGACCTGGGTGCAAAAATTGAGGCTCTAGACCCTTCCAGAGCTGAGATTTTGAAACTCAAAATTTTGACCAGGAAAAAAAAATGACAGTGTTACCCCTTATGTTTTTTTTCGGGGGGTGAAAAATTAAGTTTCTCCAATCTTCTCAAAACTCTGGATTCTGATAGAGGGCCAAGAGACATTGACCTGGGTGCAAAAATTGAGGCTCTAGACCCTTCCAGAGCTGAGATATTGAAACTCAAAATTTTGACCAGAAAAAAAAAATGACAGTGTTACCCCTTATGTTTTTTTTTTCAGGGGGTGAAAAATTAAGTTTCTCTAATCTTCTCAAAACTCTGGATTCTTATAGAGGGCCACGATACATGGCCTTGGTTGCAAAAATTGAGGCTGTAGACCCTTCCAGAGCTGAGATATTGAAACTCAAAATTTTGACCAGAAAAAAAAAATTACAGTGTTACCCCTTATGTTTTTTTCGGGGGGTGAAAAATTAAGTTTCTCCAATCTTCTCAAAACTCTGGATTCTGATAGAGGGCCACGAGACATGGACCTGGGTGCAAAAATTGAGGCTCTAGACCCTTCCAGGGCTGAGATATTGAAACTCAAAATTTTGACCAGAAAAAAATGACAGTGTTACCCCTTATGTTTTTTTTTTCGGGGGGTGAAAAATTAAGTTTCTCCAATCTTCTCAAAACTCTGGATTCTGATAGAGGGCCACGAGGCATGGACCTGGGTGCAAAAATTGAGGCTCTAGACCCTTCCAAAGCTGAGATATTGAAACTCAAAATTTTGACCAGAAAAAAAAATGACGGTGTTACCCCTTATGTTTTTTTCGGGGGGTGAAAAATTAAGTTTCTCCAATCTTCTCCAAACTCTGGATTCTGATAGAGGGCCACGATACATGGACCTGGGTGCAAACATTGAGGCTCTAGACCCTTCCAGAGCTGAGATATTGAAACTCAAAATTTTGACCAGAAAAAAAAATGACATTGTTACCCCTTATGTTTTTTTCGGGGGGTGAAAAATTAAGTTTCTCCAATCTTCTCAAAACTCTGGATTCAGAGGGCCAAGAGGCATGGACCTGGGTGCAAAAATTGAGGCTCTAGACCCTTCCAGAGCTGAGATATTGAAATTCAAAATTTTGACCAGAAAAAAATGACAGTGTTACCCCTTATGTTTTTTTTCGGGGATGAAAAATTAAGTTTCTCCAATCTTCTCAAAACTCTGGATTCTTATAGAGGGCCAAGAGACATGGACCTGGGTGCAAAAATTGAGGCTCTAGACCCTTCCAGAGCTGAGATATTGAAATTCAAAATTTTGACCAGAAAAAAATGACAGTGTTACCCCTTATGTTTTTTTTCGGGGATGAAAAATTAAGTTTCTCCAATCTTCTCAAAACTCTGGATTCTGATAGAGGGCTTTTATGGGTTTTTTTTATGGTTTACCCTTATGGTTTTTTTTCAGGTCCAAATTTTGATCTTCGATATCTCGGCTCTGGAAGGGTCTAGAGCCTCCATTTTTGCGCGCTGGTCGAAGTCTCGTGGCCCTCTGTCAGAATCCAGAGTTTCAAGAAGATCGGAGGGGGTCAAAATTTCGGCCAAAAACGACAGTGTTACCCCTTATGTTTTTTTTTCAGGTCAAAACTTTGACATCCGATATCTCGGCTCTGGAAGGGTCTAGAGCCTCCATTTTTGCGCGCTGGTCGAAGTCTCGTGGCCCTCTGTCAGAATCCAGAGTTTCAAGAAGATCGGAGGGGGTCAAAATTTCGGCCAAAAACGACAGTGTTACCCCTTATGTTTTTTTTTCAGGTCAAAACTTTGACATCCGATATCTCGGCTCTGGAAGGGTCTAGAGCCTCCATTTTTGCGCGCTGGTCGAAGTCTCATGGCCCTCTGTCAGAATCCAGAGTTTCAAGAAGATCGGAGGGGGTCAAAATTTCGGCCAAAAACGACAGTGTTACCCCTTATGTTTTTTTTTCAGGTCAAAACTTTGACATCCGATATATCGGCTCTGGAAGGGTCTAGAGCCTCCATTTTTGCGCGCTGCTCGAAGTCTCGTGGCCCTCTGTCAGAATCCAGAGTTTCAAGAAGATTGGAGGGGGTCAAAATTTTGGCCAAAAACGACAGTGTTACCCCTTATGTTTTTTTTTCAGGTCAAAACTTTGACATCCGATATCTCGGCTCTGGAAGGGTCTAGAGCCTCCATTTTTGCGCGCTGGTCGAAGTCTCGTGGCCCTCTGTCAGAATCCAGAGTTTCAAGAAGATCGGAGGGGGTCAAAATTTCGGCCAAAAACGACAGTGTTACCCCTTATGTTTTTTTTTTCAGGTCAAAACTTTGACATCCGATATCTCGGCTCTGGAAGGGTCTAGAGCCTCCATTTTTGCGCGCTGGTCGAAGTCTCGTGGCCCTCTGTCAGAATCCAGAGTTTCAAGAAGATCGGAGGGGGTCAAAATTTCGGCCAAAAACGACAGTGTTACCCCTTATGTTTTTTTTCAGGTCAAAACTTTGACATCCGATATCTCGGCTCTGGAAGGGTCTAGAGCCTCCATTTTTGCGCGCTGGTCGAAGTCTCGTGGCCCTCTGTCAGAATCCAGAGTTTCAAGAAGATCGGAGGGGGTCAAAATTTCGGCCAAAAACGACAGTGTTACCCCTTATGTTTTTTTTTTTTCAGGTCAAAACTTTGACATCCGATATCTCGGCTCTGGAAGGGTCTAGAGCCTCCATTTTTTCGCGCTGGTCGAAGTCTCGTGGCCCTCTGTCAGAATCCAGAGTTTCAAGAAGATCGGAGGGGGTCAAAATTTCGGCCAAAAATGACAGTGTTACCCCTTATGTTTTTTTTTCAGGTCAAAACTTTGATATCCGATATCTCGGCTCTGGAAGGGTCTAGAGCCTCCATTTTTGCGCGCTGGTCGAAGTCTCGTGGCCCTCTGTCAGAATCCAGAGTTTCAAGAAGATCGGAGGGGGTCAAAATTTTGGCCAAAAACGACAGTGTTACCCCTTATGTTTTTTTTTCAGGTCAAAACTTTGACATCCGATATCTCGGCTCTGGAAGGGTCTAGAGCCTCCATTTTTTCGCGCTGGTCGAAGTCTCGTGGCCCTCTGTCAGAATCCAGAGTTTCAAGAAGATCGGAGGGGGTCAAAATTTCGGCCAAAAATGACAGTGTTACCCCTTATGTTTTTTTTCAGGTCAAAACTTTGATATCCGATATCTCGGCTCTGGAAGGGTCTAGAGCCTCCATTTTTGCGCGCTGGTCGAAGTCTCGTTGCCCTCTGTCAGAATCCAGAGTTTCAAGAAGATCGGAGGGGGTCAAAATTTTGGCCAAAAACGACAGTGTTACCCCTTATGTTTTTTTTTCAGGTCAAAACTTTGACATCCGATATCTCGGCTCTGGAAGGGTCTAGAGCCTCCATTTTTTCGCGCTGGTCGAAGTCTCGTGGCCCTCTGTCAGAATCCAGAGTTTCAAGAAGATCGGAGGGGGTCAAAATTTCGGCCAAAAATGACAGTGTTACCCCTTATGTTTTTTTTCAGGTCAAAACTTTGATATCCGATATCTTGGCTCTGGAAGGGTCTAGAGCCTCCATTTTTGCGCGCTGGTCGAAGTCTCGTGGCCCTCTGTCAGAATCCAGAGTTTCAAGAAGATCGGAGGGGGTCAAAATTTTGGCCAAAAACGACAGTGTTACCCCTTATGTTTTTTTTTCAGGTCAAAACTTTGACATCCGATATCTCGGCTCTGGAAGGGTCTAGAGCCTCCATTTTTTCGCGCTGGTCGAAGTCTCGTGGCCCTCTGTCAGAATCCAGAGTTTCAAGAAGATCGGAGGGGGTCAAAATTTCGGCCAAAAATGACAGTGTTACCCCTTATGTTTTTTTTTCAGGTCAAAACTTTGATATCCGATATCTCGGCTCTGGAAGGGTCTAGAGCCTCCATTTTTGCGCGCTGGTCGAAGTCTCTTGGCCCTCTGTCAGAATCCAGAGTTTCAAGAAGATCGGAGGGGGTCAAAATTTCGGCCAAAAACGACAGTGTTACCCCTTATGTTTTTTTTTTCAGGTCAAAACTTTGACATCCGATATCTCGGCTCTGGAAGGGTCTAGAGCCTCCATTTTTGCGCGCTGGTCGAAGTCTCGTGGCCCTCTGTCAGAATCCAGAGTTTCAAGAAGATCGGAGGGGGTCAAAATTTTGGCCAAAAACGACATTGTTACCCCTTATGTTTTTTTTCGGGGGGTGAAAAATTAAGTTTCTCCAATCTTCTCAAAACTCTGGATTCTGATAGAGGGCCACGAGACATGGACCTGGGTGCAAAAATTGAGGCTCTAGACCCTTCCAGAGCTGAGATTTTGAAACTCAAAATTTTGACCAGAAAAAAAAAATTACACTGTTACCCCTTATGTTTTTTTTCGGGGGGTGAAAAATTAAGTTTCTCCAATCTTCTCAAAACTCTGGATTCTGATAGAGGGCCTCGAGACATGGACCTGGGTGCAAAAATTGAGGCTCTAGACCCTTCCAGAGCTGAGATATTGAAACTCAAAATTTTGACCAGAAAAAAAAAATGACAGTGTTACCCCTTATGTTTTTTTTCGGGGGGTGAAAAATTAAGTTTCTCCAATCTTCTCAAAACTCTGGATTCTGATAGAGGGCCACGATACATGGACCTGGGTGCAAAAATTGAGGCTCTAGACCCTTCCAGAGCTGAGATATTGAAACTCAAAATTTTGACCAGAAAAAAAAAATGACAGTGTTACCCCTTATGTTTTTTTTCGGGGGGTGAAAAATTAAGTTTCTCCAATCTTCTCAAAACTCTGGATTCTGATAGAGGGCCACGATACATGGACCTGGGTGCAAAAATTGAGGCTCTAGACCCTTCCAGAGCTGAGATATTGAAACTCAAAATTTTGACCAGAAAAAAAAAATGACAGTGTTACCCCTTATGTTTTTTTTCGGGGGGTGAAAAATTAAGTTTCTCCAATCTTCTCAAAACTCTGGATTCTGATAGAGGGCCACGAGACATGGACCTGGGTGAAAAAATTGAGGCTCTAGACCCTTCCAGAGCTGAGATATTGAAACTCAAAATTTTGACCAGAAAAAAAAAATGACAGTGTTACCCCTTATGTTTTTTTTTTCGGGGGGTGAAAAATTAAGTTTCTCCAATCATCTCAAAACTCTGGATTCTGATAGAGGGCCACGAGACATGGACCTGGGTGCAAAAATTGAGGCTCTAGACCCTTCCAGAGCTGAGATTTTGAATTTCAAAATTTTGACCAGGAAAAAAAAATGACAGTGTTACCCCTTATGTTTTTTTTCGGGGGGGGTGAAAAATTAAGTTTCTCCAATCTTCTCAAAACTCTGGATTCTGATAGAGGGCCACGATACATGGACCTGGGTGCAAAAATTGAGGCTCTAGACCCTTCCAGAGCTGAGATATTGAAACTCAAAATTTTGACCAGAAAAAAAAAATGACAGTGTTACCCCTTATGTTTTTTTTCGGGGGGTGAAAAATTAAGTTTCTCCAATCTTCTCAAAACTCTGGATTCTGATAGAGGGCCATGATATATGGACCTGGGTGCAAAAATTGAGGGTCTAGACCCTTCCAGAGCTGAGATATTGAAACTCAAAATTTTGACCAGAAAAAAAAATGACAGTGTTACCCCTTATGTTTTTTTTCGGGGGGTGAAAAATTAAGTTTCTCCAATCTTCTCAAAACTCTGGATTCTGATATAGGGCCACGAGACACGGACCTGGGTGCAAAAATTGAGGCTCTAGACCCTTCCAGAGCTGAGATATTGAAACTCAAAATTTTGACCAGAAAAAAAAAAAATGACAGTGTTACCCCTTATGTTTTTTTTCGGGGGGTGAAAAATTAAGTTTCTCCAATCTTCTCAAAACTCTGGATTCTGATAGAGGGCCACGATACATGGCCTTGGTTGCAAAAATTGAGGCTGTAGACCCTTCCAGAGCTGAAATATTGAAACTCAAAATTTTGACCAGAAAAAAAAAATTACAGTGTTACCCCTTATGTTTTTTTCGGGGGTTGAAAAATTAAGTTTCTCCAATCTTCTCAAAACTCTGGATTCTGATAGAGGGCCACGAGACATGGACCTGGGTGCAAAAATTGAGGCTCTAGACCCTTCCAGGGCTGAGATATTGAAACTCAAAATTTCGACCAGAAAAAAAATGACAGTGTTACCCCTTATGTTTTTTTTTTTTCGGGGGGTGAAAAATTAAGTTTCTCCAATCTTCTCAAAACTCTGGATTCTGATAGAGGGCCACGAGGCATGGACCTGGGTGCAAAAATTGAGGCTCTAGACCCTTCCAAAGCTGAGATATTGAAACTCAAAATTTTGACCAGAAAAAAAAATGACAGTGTTACCCCTTATGTTTTTTTCGGGGGGTGAAAAATTAAGTTTCTCCAATCTTCTCAAAACTCTGGATTCTGATAGAGGGCCACGATACATGGACCTGGGTGCAAAAATTGAGGCTCTAGACCCTTCCAGAGCTGAGATATTGAAACTCGAAATTTTGACCAGAAAAAAAAATGACGGTGTTACCCCTTATGTTTTTTTCGGGGGGTGAAAAATTAAGTTTCTCCAATCTTCTCAAAACTCTGGATTCTGATAGAGGGCCACGAGACATGGACCTGGGTGCAAAAATTGAGGCTCTAGACCCTTCCAGAGCTGAGATATTGAAACTCAAAATTTTGACCAGAAAAAAATGACAGTGTTACCCCTTATGTTTTTTTTCAGGGGGTGAAAAATTAAGCTTCTCCAATCTTCTCAAAACTCTGGATTCCGATACAGGGCCACGATACTTGGACCTGGGTGCAAAAATTGAGGCTCTAGACCCTTCCAGAGCTGAGATATTGAAACTCAAAATTTTGACCAGAAAAAAATGACAGTGTTACCCCTTATGTTTTTTTTCGGGGGCTGAAAAATTAAGTTTCTCCAATCTTCTCAAAACTCTGGATTCTGATAGAGGGCCACGAGACATGGACCTGGGTGCAAAAATTGAGGCTCTAGACCCTTCCAGAGCTGAGATATTGAAACTCAAAATTTTGACCAGAAAAAAAAATGACAGTGTTACCCCTTATGTTTTTTTTTTCGGGGGGTGAAAAATTAAGTTTCTCCAATCTTCTCCAAACTCTGGATTCTGATAGAGGGCCACGATACATGGACCTGGGTGCAAACATTGAGGCTCTAGACCCTTCCAGAGCTGAGATATTGAAACTCAAAATTTTGACCAGAAAAAAAAATGACATTGTTACCCCTTATGTTTTTTTCGGGGGGTGAAAAATTAAGTTTCTCCAATCTTCTCAAAACTCTGGATTCAGAGGGCCAAGAGGCATGGACCTGGGTGCAAAAATTGAGGCTCTAGACCCTTCCAGAGCTGAGATATTGAAATTCAAAATTTTGACCAGAAAAAAATGACAGTGTTACCCCTTATGTTTTTTTTCGGGGATGAAAAATTAAGTTTCTCCAATCTTCTCAAAACTCTGGATTCTTATAGAGGGCCAAGAGACATGGACCTGGGTGCAAAAATTGAGGCTCTAGACCCTTCCAGAGCTGAGATATTGAAACTCAAAATTTTGACCAGAGAAAAAAAAATGACAGTGTTAACCCTTATGTTTTTTTTTTTTGGGGGGGGGGGGGGGGGGGTGAAAAATTAAGTTTCTCCAATCTTCTCAAAACTCTGGATTCTGATAGAGGGCTTTTATGGGTTTTTTTTTATGGTTTACCCTTATGGTTTTTTTTCAGGTCCAAATTTTGACCTTCGATATCTCGGCTCTGGAAGGGTCTAGAGCCTCCATTTTTGCGCGCTGGTCGAAGTCTCGTGGCCCTCTGTCAGAATCCAGAGTTTCAAGAAGATCGGAGGGGGTCAAAATTTCGGCCAAAAACGACAGTGTTACCCCTTATGTTTTTTTTTCAGGTCAAAACTTTGACATCCGATATCTCGGCTCTGGAAGGGTCTAGAGCCTCCATTTTTGCGCGCTGGTCGAAGTCTCGTGGCCCTCTGTCAGAATCCAGAGTTTCAAGAAGATCGGAGGGGGTCAAAATTTCGGCCAAAAACGACAGTGTTACCCCTTATGTTTTTTTTTCAGGTCAAAACTTTGACATCCGATATCTCGGCTCTGGAAGGGTCTAGAGCCTCCATTTTTGCGCGCTGGTCGAAGTCTCATGGCCCTCTGTCAGAATCCAGAGTTTCAAGAAGATCGGAGGGGGTCAAAATTTCGGCCAAAAACGACAGTGTTACCCCTTATGTTTTTTTTTCAGGTCAAAACTTTGACATCCGATATCTCGGCTCTGGAAGGGTCTAGAGCCTCCATTTTTTCGCGCTGGTCGAAGTCTCGTGGCCCTCTGTCAGAATCCAGAGTTTCAAGAAGATTGGAGGGGGTCAAAATTTCGGCCAAAAACGACAGTGTTACCCCTTATGTTTTTTTTTTCAGGTCAAAACTTTGACATCCGATATCTCGGCTCTGGAAGGGTCTAGAGCCTCCATTTTTGCGCGCTGGTCGAAGTCTCGTGGCCCTCTGTCAGAATCCAGAGTTTCAAGAAGATCGGAGGGGGTCAAAATTTCGGCCAAAAACGACAGTGTTACCCCTTATGTTTTTTTTTCAGGTCAAAACTTTGACATCCGATATCTCGGCTCTGGAAGGGTCTAGAGCCTCCATTTTTGCGCGCTGGTCGAAGTCTCGTGGCCCTCTGTCAGAATCCAGAGTTTCAAGAAGATCGGAGGGGGTCAAAATTTCGGCCAAAAACGACAGTGTTACCCCTTATGTTTTTTTTTTCAGGTCAAAACTTTGACATCCGATATCTCGGCTCTGGAAGGGTCTAGAGCCTCCATTTTTGCGCGCTGGTCGAAGACTCGTGGCCCTCTGTCAGAATCCAGAGTTTCAAGAAGATCGGAGGGGGTCAAAATTTCGGCCAAAAATGACAGTGTTACCCCTTATGTTTTTTTTCAGGTCAAAACTTTGACATCCGATATCTCGGCTCTGGAAGGGTCTAGAGCCTCCATTTTTGCGCGCTGGTCGAAGTCTCGTGGCCCTCTGTCAGAATCCAGAGTTTCAAGAAGATCGGAGGGGGTCAAAATTTCGGCCAAAAACGACAGTGTTACCCCTTATGTTTTTTTTTTCAGGTCAAAACTTTGACATCCGATATCTCGCCTCTGGAAGGGTCTAGAGCCTCCATTTTTTCGCGCTGGTCGAAGTCTCGTGGCCCTCTGTCAGAATCCAGAGTTTCAAGAAGATCGGAGGGGGTCAAAATTTCGGCCAAAAATGACAGTGTTACCCCTTATGTTTTTTTTTCAGGTCAAAACTTTGATATCCGATATCTTGGCTCTGGAAGGGTCTAGAGCCTCCATTTTTGCGCGCTGGTCGAAGTCTCGTGGCCCTCTGTCAGAATCCAGAGTTTCAAGAAGATCGGAGGGGGTCAAAATTTCGGCCAAAAACGACAGTGTTACCCCTTATGTTTTTTTTCAGGTCAAAACTTTGACATCCGATATCTCGGCTCTGGAAGGGTCTAGAGCCTCCATTTTTGCGCGCTGGCCGAAGTCTCGTGGCCCTCTGTCAGAATCCAGAGTTTCAAGAAGATCGGAGGGGGTCAAAATTTTGGCCAAAAACGACAGTGTTACCCCTTATGTTTTTTTTTTCAGGTCAAAACTTTGACATCCGATATCTCGGCTCTGGAAGGGTCTAGAGCCTCCATTTTTGCGCGCTGGTCGAAGTCTCGTGGCCCTCTGTCAGAATCCAGAGTTTCAAGAAGATCGGAGGGGGTCAAAATTTTGGCCAAAAACGACAGTGTTACCCCTTATGTTTTTTTTTCAGGTCAAAACTTTGACATCCGATATCTCGGCTCTGGAAGGGTCTAGAGCCTCCATTTTTTCGCGCTGGTCGAAGTCTCGTGGCCCTCTGTCAGATTCCAGAGTTTCAAGAAGATCGGAGGGGGTCAAAATTTCGGCCAAAAATGACAGTGTTACCCCTTATGTTTTTTTCAGGTCAAAACTTTGATATCCGATATCTCGGCTCTGGAAGGGTCTAGAGCCTCCATTTTTGCGCGCTGGTCGAAGTCTCGTGGCCCTCTGTCAGAATCCAGAGTTTCAAGAAGATCGGAGGGGGTCAAAATTTTGGCCAAAAACGACAGTGTTACCCCTTATGTTTTTTTTCAGGTCAAAACTTTGACATCCGATATCTCGGCTCTGGAAGGGTCTAGAGCCTCCATTTTTTCGCGCTGGTCGAAGTCTCGTGGCCCTCTGTCAGAATCCAGAGTTTCAAGAAGATCGGAGGGGGTCAAAATTTCGGCCAAAAATGACAGTGTTACCCCTTATGTTTTTTTTTCAGGTCAAAACTTTGATATCCGATATCTCGGCTCTGGAAGGGTCTAGAGCCTCCATTTTTGCGCGCTGGTCGAAGTCTCGTGGCCCTCTGTCAGAATCCAGAGTTTCAAGAAGATCGGAGGGGGTCAAAATTTCGGCCAAAAACGACAGTGTTACCCCTTATGTTTTTTTTTTCAGGTCAAAACTTTGACATCCGATATCTCGGCTCTGGAAGGGTCTAGAGCCTCCATTTTTGCGCGCTGGTCGAAGTCTCGTGGCCCTCTGTCAGAATCCAGAGTTTCAAGAAGATCGGAGGGGGTCAAAATTTTGGCCAAAAACGACAGTGTTACCCCTTATGTTTTTTTTCGGGGGGTGAAAAATTAAGTTTCTCCAATCTTCTCAAAACTCTGGATTCTGATAGAGGGCCACGAGACATGGACCTGGGTGCAAAAATTGAGGCTCTAGACCCTTCCAGAGCTGAGATTTTGAAACTCAAAATTTTGACCAGAAAAAAAAAATTACACTGTTACCCCTTATGTTTTTTTTCGGGGGGTGAAAAATTAAGTTTCTCCAATCTTCTCAAAACTCTGGATTCTGATAGAGGGCCTCGAGACATGGACCTGGGTGCAAAAATTGAGGCTCTAGACCCTTCCAGAGCTGAGATATTGAAACTCAAAATTTTGACCAGAAAAAAAAATGACAGTGTTACCCCTTATGTTTTTTTTCGGGGGGTGAAAAATTAAGTTTCTCCAATCTTCTCAAAACTCTGGATTCTGATAGAGGGCCACGATACATGGACCTGGGTGCAAAAATTGAGGCTCTAGACCCTTCCAGAGCTGAGATATTGAAACTCAAAATTTTGACCAGAAAAAAAAAATGACAGTGTTACCCCTTATGTTTTTTTTTCGGGGGGTGAAAAATTAAGTTTCTCCAATCTTCTCAAAACTCTGGATTCTGATAGAGGGCCACGATACATGGACCTGGGTGCAAAAATTGAGGCTCTAGACCCTTCCAGAGCTGAGATATTGAAACTCAAAATTTTGACCAGAAAAAAAAAATGACAGTGTTACCCCTTATGTTTTTTTTCGGGGGGTGAAAAATTAAGTTTCTCCAATCTTCTCAAAACTCTGGATTCTGATAGAGGGCCACGAGACATGGACCTGGGTGCAAAAATTGAGGCTCTAGACCAGGGGTGGGCAAACTACGGCCCGCGGGCCACATGCGGCCCGTTAGGCTGTTTAATCCGGCCCGTCGAGTATTTAAAATATTGTCATAGAGATTGCATTTGCATGGGGAGCGTTGTGCAGCGCGGTCTGTGGCTGGAGAGCGAGGGGGGAGCCGAGCGGTAGGCGAGCCGTGCTGACAGAGTGTGGAGAGAGAGAGACTGGGAGCTCGTGCACGCGCTGTCGAGAGAGAGAAAACGCTGGGCTGCAAGCTGTTTCAGTGGAAAGAGTGTTGCTGCATTTGTGACCTAAGAAGCTGAATCCAGTTGGAAGAGTACTGTTTTATATGTGATTTGTTTTTGAAATATTCTGAATTAATTGTGTGAGCGCGAGCAAGCGCTGTGGGGAGAGAAAGTAACTCAATAAAGTGCATGAGCTCCAGTATTCGCCGACCCTGTGTCTCCTTCCATCACCCATTCACCGAACCAACATCCCTGTCACACATTCATTTTGCCTTTTTCCTGCAATACTTGAATAAAGCAGCTCATTCATTCAGAGCTGTTGTGGCTGTGCTGCGGTGTGTCACGTGACAAGCTATGACGCGTCACCATGGAAACCATACAGTGAATAAATAACGGTTGCATTGCAAAGCTCATGTAACCCCTCACACACCCGGGTCCAACTCGCCTCGCTCCGAGCGGGTCTCGAACCCGGGTCTCCGGCATGAGAGTCAAGCGCGCTAACAAGGAGGCTAGAGACTGCAGCCTCTAGCGTCTGTCGCTAGAGCGCCTATTGAGATCGGGGAGTGAGGTTTACTCGCACAGCAACTACTAGCTGGCCTCCGTTACACTCACGCCGCAGAGTCAGACCGTTTTTTGTAATTTGTCATATGCAATTTATAACTAATATCCCAGGAACCAGAACGTTTGCATGATTGAATCATTGACATTTCAGCACTCCTTCAGACAGCGACTTAAGCACAACAAGGCTCCTTGTTGCACGTTAATGTTTTTTCCTTTTTTGGAAACTCACAGAGAAAAAAAATGTTAGTAACCACTTGTACACCTGATTAGTTTTCATTTGATTTTTAGTTTTTCTTTTGATATTTAGTTTCTTTTCTCCTCTGTATTTGTCTCTTGGACTGCTTCCGGTTACCTTTATCGCCCGCCTCGCTACGCTCCCGTCTCTGCCGTTTGTTCAATAAATGTTCTTATCTGCTTTTGATTTTTACATTTTATCATACTTAAAATAAATTGGTACATTTTTTTATTTTTATTTTATTTTTTTCACAAATGTATGACGTTTGTGTATTAAGTGCAATTTGATTACCATATGGAGTTTTAATAAAGTTGAATTAATGTAACGTTCCTTCATTGGTGCGGCATTCATTGGGGCGGCAGTGGCTCAGTGGTTCATGTGGGTTGTCTATAAACCGAAAGGTTGCTGGTTCAATCCTCGGTTCCACCTGACCAAGTGTCGAGGTGTGAGCACCATGGACCATGAGCAAGACACCTAACCCCAGCTGCTCCCGACGAGCTGGATGGCGCCTTGCATGGCTGCCGTCGGTGTGTGTGTGAATGGGTGAATGTGAGGCAAATTGTAAAGCGCTTTGGTGGCCATTGGGTCTAAGGAAGCGCTATATAAATGCAGTCCATTTACCATTTCTCTAATTTTTACTCTACTACGTGTACACTTGCTGGTGTTTTGTTTCTACTTTACTGTTAGGCTCATTAAATAATACTAAGGATAAACAATATTTAAAAAGAATATAAATATATATAAAATTAAAATAAATATAAAATTAAATAAAAAAATAACCCCAAAATATAACAATGCTAAATGGGGATATCTATAGCATATAAATTAATATACTATGTAAATTACGTGTTCCACGTAAATGGCCGGCCCTCTGTCAAATTTTGAAACCCAGTGTGGCCCTTGAGCCAAAAAGTTTGCCCACCCCTGCTCTAGACCCTTCCAGAGCTGAGATATTGAAACTCAAAATTTTGACCAGAAAAAAAAAATGACAGTGTTACCCCTTATGTTTTTTTTTTCGGGGGGTGAAAAATTAAGTTTCTCCAATCATCTCAAAACTCTGGATTCTGATAGAGGGCCACGAGACATGGACCTGGGTGCAAAAATTGAGGCTCTAGACCCTTCCAGAGCTGAGATTTTGAAACTCAAAATTTTGACCAGGAAAAAAAAATGACAGTGTTACCCCTTATGTTTTTTTTCGGGGGGGGGGGGGGGGGGTGAAAAATTAAGTTTCTCCAATCTTCTCAAAACTCTGGATTCTGATAGAGGGCCACGATACATGGACCTGGGTGCAAAAATTGAGGCTCTAGACCCTTCCAGAGCTGAGATATTGAAACTCAAAATTTTGACCAGAAAAAAAAAATGACAGTGTTACCCCTTATGTTTTTTTTCGGGGGGTGAAAAATTAAGTTTCTCCAATCTTCTCAAAACTCTGGATTCTGATAGAGGGCCATGATATATGGACCTGGGTGCAAAAATTGAGGGTCTAGACCCTTCCAGAGCTGAGATATTGAAACTCAAAATTTTGACCAGAAAAAAAAATGACAGTGTTACCCCTTATGTTTTTTTTCGGGGGGTGAAAAATTAAGTTTCTCCAATCTTCTCAAAACTCTGGATTCTGATATAGGGCCACGAGACACGGACCTGGGTGCAAAAATTGAGGCTCTAGACCCTTCCAGAGCTGAGATATTGAAACTCAAAATTTTGACCAGAAAAAAAAAATGACAGTGTTACCCCTTATGTTTTTTTTCGGGGGGTGAAAAATTAAGTTTCTCTAATCTTCTCAAAACTCTGGATTCTGATAGAGGGCCACGAGACATGGACCTGGGTGCAAAAATTGAGGCTCTAGACCCTTCCTGAGCTGAGATTTTGAAACTCAAAATTTTGACCAGGAAAAAAAAAATGACAGTGTTACCCCTTATGTTTTTTTTCGGGGGGTGAAAAATTAAGTTTCTCCAATCTTCTCAAAACTCTGGATTCTGATAGAGGGCCAAGAGACATTGACCTGGGTGCAAAAATTGAGGCTCTAGACCCTTCCAGAGCTGAGATATTGAAACTCAAAATTTTGACCAGAAAAAAAAAATGACAGTGTTACCCCTTATGTTTTTTTTTTCAGGGGGTGAAAAATTAAGTTTCTCTAATCTTCTCAAAACTCTGGATTCTTATAGAGGGCCACGATACATGGCCTTGGTTGCAAAAATTGAGGCTGTAGACCCTTCCAGAGCTGAGATATTGAAACTCAAAATTTTGACCAGAAAAAAAAAATTACAGTGTTACCCCTTATGTTTTTTTCGGGGGGTGAAAAATTAAGTTTCTCCAATCTTCTCAAAACTCTGGATTCTGATAGAGGGCCACGAGACATGGACCTGGGTGCAAAAATTGAGGCTCTAGACCCTTCCAGGGCTGAGATATTGAAACTCAAAATTTTGACCAGAAAAAAAATGACAGTGTTACCCCTTATGTTTTTTTTTTCGGGGGGTGAAAAATTAAGTTTCTCCAATCTTCTCAAAACTCTGGATTCTGATAGAGGGCCACGAGGCATGGACCTGGGTGCAAAAATTGAGGCTCTAGACCCTTCCAAAGCTGAGATATTGAAACTCAAAATTTTGACCAGAAAAAAAAAATGACAGTGTTACCCCTTATGTTTTTTTCGGGGGGTGAAAAATTAAGTTTCTCCAATCTTCTCAAAACTCTGGATTCTGATAGAGGGCCACGATACATGGACCTGGGTGCAAAAATTGAGGCTCTAGACCCTTCCAGAGCTGAGATATTGAAACTCGAAATTTTGACCAGAAAAAAAAATGACGGTGTTACCCCTTATGTTTTTTTCGGGGGGTGAAAAATTAAGTTTCTCCAATCTTCTCAAAACTCTGGATTCTGATAGAGGGCCACGAGACATGGACCTGGGTGCAAAAATTGAGGCTCTAGACCCTTCCAGAGCTGAGATATTGAAACTCAAAATTTTGACCAGAAAAAAAAATGACAGTGTTACCCCTTATGTTTTTTTTTTCGGGGGGTGAAAAATTAAGTTTCTCCAATCTTCTCCAAACTCTGGATTCTGATAGAGGGCCACGATACATGGACCTGGGTGCAAACATTGAGGCTCTAGACCCTTCCAGAGCTGAGATATTGAAACTCAAAATTTTGACCAGAAAAAAAAATGACATTGTTACCCCTTATGTTTTTTTCGGGGGGTGAAAAATTAAGTTTCTCCAATCTTCTCAAAACTCTGGATTCAGAGGGCCAAGAGGCATGGACCTGGGTGCAAAAATTGAGGCTCTAGACCCTTCCAGAGCTGAGATATTGAAATTCAAAATTTTGACCAGAAAAAAATGACAGTGTTACCCCTTATGTTTTTTTTCGGGGATGAAAAATTAAGTTTCTCCAATCTTCTCAAAACTCTGGATTCTTATAGAGGGCCAAGAGACATGGACCTGGGTGCAAAAATTGAGGCTCTAGACCCTTCCAGAGCTGAGATATTGAAATTCAAAATTTTGACCAGAAAAAAATGACAGTGTTACCCCTTATGTTTTTTTTCGGGGATGAAAAATTAAGTTTCTCCAATCTTCTCAAAACTCTGGATTCTGATAGAGGGCTTTTATGGGTTTTTTTTTATGGTTTACCCTTATGGTTTTTTTTCAGGTCCAAATTTTGACCTTCGATATCTCGGCTCTGGAAGGGTCTAGAGCCTCCATTTTTGCGCGCTGGTCGAAGTCTCGTGGCCCTCTGTCAGAATCCAGAGTTTCAAGAAGATCGGAGGGGGTCAAAATTTCGGCCAAAAACGACAGTGTTACCCCTTATGTTTTTTTTTCAGGTCAAAACTTTGACATCCGATATCTCGGCTCTGGAAGGGTCTAGAGCCTCCATTTTTGCGCGCTGGTCGAAGTCTCGTGGCCCTCTGTCAGAATCCAGAGTTTCAAGAAGATCGGAGGGGGTCAAAATTTCGGCCAAAAACGACAGTGTTACCCCTTATGTTTTTTTTTCAGGTCAAAACTTTGACATCCGATATCTCGGCTCTGGAAGGGTCTAGAGCCTCCATTTTTGCGCGCTGGTCGAAGTCTCATGGCCCTCTGTCAGAATCCAGAGTTTCAAGAAGATCGGAGGGGGTCAAAATTTCGGCCAAAAACGACAGTGTTACCCCTTATGTTTTTTTTTCAGGTCAAAACTTTGACATCCGATATCTCGGCTCTGGAAGGGTCTAGAGCCTCCATTTTTTCGCGCTGGTCGAAGTCTCGTGGCCCTCTGTCAGAATCCAGAGTTTCAAGAAGATTGGAGGGGGTCAAAATTTCGGCCAAAAACGACAGTGTTACCCCTTATGTTTTTTTTTTTCAGGTCAAAACTTTGACATCCGATATCTCGGCTCTGGAAGGGTCTAGAGCCTCCATTTTTGCGCGCTGGTCGAAGTCTCGTGGCCCTCTGTCAGAATCCAGAGTTTCAAGAAGATCGGAGGGGGTCAAAATTTCGGCCAAAAACGACAGTGTTACCCCTTATGTTTTTTTTTCAGGTCAAAACTTTGACATCCGATATCTCGGCTCTGGAAGGGTCTAGAGCCTCCATTTTTGCGCGCTGGTCGAAGTCTCGTGGCCCTCTGTCAGAATCCAGAGTTTCAAGAAGATCGGAGGGGGTCAAAATTTCGGCCAAAAACGACAGTGTTACCCCTTATGTTTTTTTTTTCAGGTCAAAACTTTGACATCCGATATCTCGGCTCTGGAAGGGTCTAGAGCCTCCATTTTTGCGCGCTGGTCGAAGACTCGTGGCCCTCTGTCAGAATCCAGAGTTTCAAGAAGATCGGAGGGGGTCAAAATTTCGGCCAAAAATGACAGTGTTACCCCTTATGTTTTTTTTCAGGTCAAAACTTTGACATCCGATATCTCGGCTCTGGAAGGGTCTAGAGCCTCCATTTTTGCGCGCTGGTCGAAGTCTCGTGGCCCTCTGTCAGAATCCAGAGTTTCAAGAAGATCGGAGGGGGTCAAAATTTCGGCCAAAAACGACAGTGTTACCCCTTATGTTTTTTTTTTCAGGTCAAAACTTTGACATCCGATATCTCGCCTCTGGAAGGGTCTAGAGCCTCCATTTTTTCGCGCTGGTCGAAGTCTCGTGGCCCTCTGTCAGAATCCAGAGTTTCAAGAAGATCGGAGGGGGTCAAAATTTCGGCCAAAAATGACAGTGTTACCCCTTATGTTTTTTTTTCAGGTCAAAACTTTGATATCCGATATCTCGGCTCTGGAAGGGTCTAGAGCCTCCATTTTTGCGCGCTGGTCGAAGTCTCGTGGCCCTCTGTCAGAATCCAGAGTTTCAAGAAGATCGGAGGGGGTCAAAATTTCGGCCAAAAACGACAGTGTTACCCCTTATGTTTTTTTTCAGGTCAAAACTTTGACATCCGATATCTCGGCTCTGGAAGGGTCTAGAGCCTCCATTTTTGCGCGCTGGCCGAAGTCTCGTGGCCCTCTGTCAGAATCCAGAGTTTCAAGAAGATCGGAGGGGGTCAAAATTTTGGCCAAAAACGACAGTGTTACCCCTTATGTTTTTTTTTTCAGGTCAAAACTTTGACATCCGATATCTCGGCTCTGGAAGGGTCTAGAGCCTCCATTTTTGCGCGCTGGTCGAAGTCTCGTGGCCCTCTGTCAGAATCCAGAGTTTCAAGAAGATCGGAGGGGGTCAAAATTTTGGCCAAAAACGACAGTGTTACCCCTTATGTTTTTTTTTCAGGTCAAAACTTTGACATCCGATATCTCGGCTCTGGAAGGGTCTAGAGCCTCCATTTTTTCGCGCTGGTCGAAGTCTCGTGGCCCTCTGTCAGATTCCAGAGTTTCAAGAAGATCGGAGGGGGTCAAAATTTCGGCCAAAAATGACAGTGTTACCCCTTATGTTTTTTTCAGGTCAAAACTTTGATATCCGATATCTCGGCTCTGGAAGGGTCTAGAGCCTCCATTTTTGCGCGCTGGTCGAAGTCTCGTGGCCCTCTGTCAGAATCCAGAGTTTCAAGAAGATCGGAGGGGGTCAAAATTTTGGCCAAAAACGACAGTGTTACCCCTTATGTTTTTTTTCAGGTCAAAACTTTGAAATCCGATATCTCGGCTCTGGAAGGGTCTAGAGCCTCCATTTTTTCGCGCTGGTCGAAGTCTCGTGGCCCTCTGTCAGAATCCAGAGTTTCAAGAAGATCGGAGGGGGTCAAAATTTCGGCCAAAAATGACAGTGTTACCCCTTATGTTTTTTTTTCAGGTCAAAACTTTGATATCCGATATCTCGGCTCTGGAAGGGTCTAGAGCCTCCATTTTTGCGCGCTGGTCGAAGTCTCGTGGCCCTCTGTCAGAATCCAGAGTTTCAAGAAGATCGGAGGGGGTCAAAATTTCGGCCAAAAACGACAGTGTTACCCCTTATGTTTTTTTTTTCAGGTCAAAACTTTGACATCCGATATCTCGGCTCTGGAAGGGTCTAGAGCCTCCATTTTTGCGCGCTGGTCGAAGTCTCGTGGCCCTCTGTCAGAATCCAGAGTTTCAAGAAGATCGGAGGGGGTCAAAATTTTGGCCAAAAACGACAGTGTTACCCCTTATGTTTTTTTTCGGGGGGTGAAAAATTAAGTTTCTCCAATCTTCTCAAAACTCTGGATTCTGATAGAGGGCCACGAGACATGGACCTGGGTGCAAAAATTGAGGCTCTAGACCCTTCCAGAGCTGAGATTTTGAAACTCAAAATTTTGACCAGAAAAAAAAAAATTACACTGTTACCCCTTATGTTTTTTTTCGGGGGGTGAAAAATTAAGTTTCTCCAATCTTCTCAAAACTCTGGATTCTGATAGAGGGCCTCGAGACATGGACCTGGGTGCAAAAATTGAGGCTCTAGACCCTTCCAGAGCTGAGATATTGAAACTCAAAATTTTGACCAGAAAAAAAAATGACAGTGTTACCCCTTATGTTTTTTTTCGGGGGGTGAAAAATTAAGTTTCTCCAATCTTCTCAAAACTCTGGATTCTGATAGAGGGCCACGATACATGGACCTGGGTGCAAAAATTGAGGCTCTAGACCCTTCCAGAGCTGAGATATTGAAACTCAAAATTTTGACCAGAAAAAAAAAATGACAGTGTTACCCCTTATGTTTTTTTTTCGGGGGGTGAAAAATTAAGTTTCTCCAATCTTCTCAAAACTCTGGATTCTGATAGAGGGCCACGATACATGGACCTGGGTGCAAAAATTGAGGCTCTAGACCCTTCCAGAGCTGAGATATTGAAACTCAAAATTTTGACCAGAAAAAAAAAATGACAGTGTTACCCCTTATGTTTTTTTTCGGGGGGTGAAAAATTAAGTTTCTCCAATCTTCTCAAAACTCTGGATTCTGATAGAGGGCCACGAGACATGGACCTGGGTGCAAAAATTGAGGCTCTAGACCCTTCCAGAGCTGAGATATTGAAACTCAAAATTTTGACCAGAAAAAAAAAATGACAGTGTTACCCCTTATGTTTTTTTTTTCGGGGGGTGAAAAATTAAGTTTCTCCAATCATCTCAAAACTCTGGATTCTGATAGAGGGCCACGAGACATGGACCTGGGTGCAAAAATTGAGGCTCTAGACCCTTCCAGAGCTGAGATTTTGAAACTCAAAATTTTGACCAGGAAAAAAAAATGACAGTGTTACCCCTTATGTTTTTTTTCGGGGGGGGGGGGGGTGAAAAATTAAGTTTCTCCAATCTTCTCAAAACTCTGGATTCTGATAGAGGGCCACGATACATGGACCTGGGTGCAAAAATTGAGGCTCTAGACCCTTCCAGAGCTGAGATATTGAAACTCAAAATTTTGACCAGAAAAAAAAAATGACAGTGTTACCCCTTATGTTTTTTTTCGGGGGGTGAAAAATTAAGTTTCTCCAATCTTCTCAAAACTCTGGATTCTGATAGAGGGCCATGATATATGGACCTGGGTGCAAAAATTGAGGGTCTAGACCCTTCCAGAGCTGAGATATTGAAACTCAAAATTTTGACCAGAAAAAAAAATGACAGTGTTACCCCTTATGTTTTTTTTCGGGGGGTGAAAAATTAAGTTTCTCCAATCTTCTCAAAACTCTGGATTCTGATATAGGGCCACGAGACACGGACCTGGGTGCAAAAATTGAGGCTCTAGACCCTTCCAGAGCTGAGATATTGAAACTCAAAATTTTGACCAGAAAAAAAAAATGACAGTGTTACCCCTTATGTTTTTTTTCGGGGGGTGAAAAATTAAGTTTCTCCAATCTTCTCAAAACTCTGGATTCTGATAGAGGGCCACGAGACATGGACCTGGGTGCAAAAATTGAGGCTCTAGACCCTTCCTGAGCTGAGATTTTGAAACTCAAAATTTTGACCAGGAAAAAAAAATGACAGTGTTACCCCTTATGTTTTTTTTCGGGGGGTGAAAAATTAAGTTTCTCCAATCTTCTCAAAACTCTGGATTCTGATAGAGGGCCAAGAGACATTGACCTGGGTGCAAAAATTGAGGCTCTAGACCCTTCCAGAGCTGAGATATTGAAACTCAAAATTTTGACCAGAAAAAAAAAAAATGACAGTGTTACCCCTTATGTTTTTTTTTTTCAGGGGGTGAAAAATTAAGTTTCTCTAATCTTCTCAAAACTCTGGATTCTTATAGAGGGCCACGATACATGGCCTTGGTTGCAAAAATTGAGGCTGTAGACCCTTCCAGAGCTGAGATATTGAAACTCAAAATTTTGACCAGAAAAAAAAAATTACAGTGTTACCCCTTATGTTTTTTTCGGGGGGTGAAAAATTAAGTTTCTCCAATCTTCTCAAAACTCTGGATTCTGATAGAGGGCCACGAGACATGGACCTGGGTGCAAAAATTGAGGCTCTAGACCCTTCCAGGGCTGAGATATTGAAACTCAAAATTTTGACCAGAAAAAAAATGACAGTGTTACCCCTTATGTTTTTTTTTTCGGGGGGTGAAAAATTAAGTTTCTCCAATCTTCTCAAAACTCTGGATTCTGATAGAGGGCCACGAGGCATGGACCTGGGTGCAAAAATTGAGGCTCTAGACCCTTCCAAAGCTGAGATATTGAAACTCAAAATTTTGACCAGAAAAAAAAATGACAGTGTTACCCCTTATGTTTTTTTCGGGGGGTGAAAAATTAAGTTTCTCCAATCTTCTCAAAACTCTGGATTCTGATAGAGGGCCACGATACATGGACCTGGGTGCAAAAATTGAGGCTCTAGACCCTTCCAGAGCTGAGATATTGAAACTCGAAATTTTGACCAGAAAAAAAAATGACGGTGTTACCCCTTATGTTTTTTTCGGGGGGTGAAAAATTAAGTTTCTCCAATCTTCTCAAAACTCTGGATTCTGATAGAGGGCCACGAGACATGGACCTGGGTGCAAAAATTGAGGCTCTAGACCCTTCCAGAGCTGAGATATTGAAACTCAAAATTTTGACCAGAAAAAAAAATGACAGTGTTACCCCTTATGTTTTTTTTTTTTCGGGGGGTGAAAAATTAAGTTTCTCCAATCTTCTCCAAACTCTGGATTCTGATAGAGGGCCACGATACATGGACCTGGGTGCAAACATTGAGGCTCTAGACCCTTCCAGAGCTGAGATATTGAAACTCAAAATTTTGACCAGAAAAAAAAATGACATTGTTACCCCTTATGTTTTTTTCGGGGGGTGAAAAATTAAGTTTCTCCAATCTTCTCAAAACTCTGGATTCAGAGGGCCAAGAGGCATGGACCTGGGTGCAAAAATTGAGGCTCTAGACCCTTCCAGAGCTGAGATATTGAAATTCAAAATTTTGACCAGAAAAAAATGACAGTGTTACCCCTTATGTTTTTTTTCGGGGATGAAAAATTAAGTTTCTCCAATCTTCTCAAAACTCTGGATTCTTATAGAGGGCCAAGAGACATGGACCTGGGTGCAAAAATTGAGGCTCTAGACCCTTCCAGAGCTGAGATATTGAAATTCAAAATTTTGACCAGAAAAAAATGACAGTGTTACCCCTTATGTTTTTTTTCGGGGATGAAAAATTAAGTTTCTCCAATCTTCTCAAAACTCTGGATTCTGATAGAGGGCTTTTATGGGTTTTTTTTTTATGGTTTACCCTTATGGTTTTTTTTCAGGTCCAAATTTTGATCTTCGATATCTCGGCTCTGGAAGGGTCTAGAGCCTCCATTTTTGCGCGCTGGTCGAAGTCTCGTGGCCCTCTGTCAGAATCCAGAGTTTCAAGAAGATCGGAGGGGGTCAAAATTTCGGCCAAAAACGACAGTGTTACCCCTTATGTTTTTTTTTCAGGTCAAAACTTTGACATCCGATATCTCGGCTCTGGAAGGGTCTAGAGCCTCCATTTTTGCGCGCTGGTCGAAGTCTCGTGGCCCTCTGTCAGAATCCAGAGTTTCAAGAAGATCGGAGGGGGTCAAAATTTCGGCCAAAAACGACAGTGTTACCCCTTACGTTTTTTTTTCAGGTCAAAACTTTGACATCCGATATCTCGGCTCTGGAAGGGTCTAGAGCCTCCATTTTTGCGCGCTGGTCGAAGTCTCATGGCCCTCTCTCAGAATCCAGAGTTTCAAGAAGATCGGAGGGGGTCAAAATTTCGGCCAAAAACGACAGTGTTACCCCTTATGTTTTTTTTTCAGGTCAAAACTTTGACATCCGATATCTCGGCTCTGGAAGGGTCTAGAGCCTCCATTTTTGCGCGCTGGTCGAAGTCTCGTGGCCCTCTGTCAGAATCCAGAGTTTCAAGAAGATTGGAGGGGGTCAAAATTTTGGCCAAAAACGACAGTGTTACCCCTTATGTTTTTTTTTTCAGGTCAAAACTTTGACATCCGATATCTCGGCTCTGGAAGGGTCTAGAGCCTCCATTTTTGCGCGCTGGTCGAAGTCTCGTGGCCCTCTGTCAGAATCCAGAGTTTCAAGAAGATCGGAGGGGGTCAAAATTTCGGCCAAAAACGACAGTGTTACCCCTTATGTTTTTTTTTCAGGTCAAAACTTTGACATCCGATATCTCGGCTCTGGAAGGGTCTAGAGCCTCCATTTTTGCGCGCTGGTCGAAGTCTCGTGGCCCTCTGTCAGAATCCAGAGTTTCAAGAAGATCGGAGGGGGTCAAAATTTCGGCCAAAAACGACAGTGTTACCCCTTATGTTTTTTTTTCAGGTCAAAACTTTGACATCCGATATCTCGGCTCTGGAAGGGTCTAGAGCCTCCATTTTTGCGCGCTGGTCGAAGACTCGTGGCCCTCTGTCAGAATCCAGAGTTTCAAGAAGATCGGAGGGGGTCAAAATTTCGGCCAAAAATGACAGTGTTACCCCTTATGTTTTTTTTTCAGGTCAAAACTTTGACATCCGATATCTCGGCTCTGGAAGGGTCTAGAGCCTCCATTTTTGCGCGCTGGTCGAAGTCTCGTGGCCCTCTGTCAGAATCCAGAGTTTCAAGAAGATCGGAGGGGGTCAAAATTTCGGCCAAAAACGACAGTGTTACCCCTTATGTTTTTTTTTTTCAGGTCAAAACTTTGACATCCGATATCTCGGCTCTGGAAGGGTCTAGAGCCTCCATTTTTTCGCGCTGGTCGAAGTCTCGTGGCCCTCTGTCAGAATCCAGAGTTTCAAGAAGATCGGAGGGGGTCAAAATTTCGGCCAAAAATGACAGTGTTACCCCTTATGTTTTTTTTTCAGGTCAAAACTTTGATATCCGATATCTCGGCTCTGGAAGGGTCTAGAGCCTCCATTTTTGCGCGCTGGTCGAAGTCTCGTGGCCCTCTGTCAGAATCCAGAGTTTCAAGAAGATCGGAGGGGGTCAAAATTTTGGCCAAAAACGACAGTGTTACCCCTTATGTTTTTTTTTTCAGGTCAAAACTTTGACATCCGATATCTCGGCTCTGGAAGGGTCTAGAGCCTCCATTTTTTCGCGCTGGTCGAAGTCTCGTGGCCCTCTGTCAGAATCCAGAGTTTCAAGAAGATCGGAGGGGGTCAAAATTTCGGCCAAAAATGACAGTGTTACCCCTTATGTTTTTTTTCAGGTCAAAACTTTGATATCCGATATCTCGGCTCTGGAAGGGTCTAGAGCCTCCATTTTTGCGCGCTGGTCGAAGTCTCGTTGCCCTCTGTCAGAATCCAGAGTTTCAAGAAGATCGGAGGGGGTCAAAATTTTGGGCAAAAACGACAGTGTTACCCCTTATGTTTTTTTTTTCAGGTCAAAACTTTGACATCCGATATCTCGGCTCTGGAAGGGTCTAGAGCCTCCATTTTTTCGCGCTGGTCGAAGTCTCGTGGCCCTCTGTCAGAATCCAGAGTTTCAAGAAGATCGGAGGGGGTCAAAATTTCGGCCAAAAATGACAGTGTTACCCCTTATGTTTTTTTTCAGGTCAAAACTTTGATATCCGATATCTCGGCTCTGGAAGGGTCTAGAGCCTCCATTTTTGCGCGCTGGTCGAAGTCTCGTGGCCCTCTGTCAGAATCCAGAGTTTCAAGAAGATCGGAGGGGGTCAAAATTTTGGCCAAAAACGACAGTGTTACCCCTTATGTTTTTTTTTCAGGTCAAAACTTTGACATCCGATATCTCGGCTCTGGAAGGGTCTAGAGCCTCCATTTTTTCGCGCTGGTCGAAGTCTCGTGGCCCTCTGTCAGAATCCAGAGTTTCAAGAAGATCGGAGGGGGTCAAAATTTCGGCCAAAAATGACAGTGTTACCCCTTATGTTTTTTTTTCAGGTCAAAACTTTGATATCCGATATCTCGGCTCTGGAAGGGTCTAGAGCCTCCATTTTTGCGCGCTGGTCGAAGTCTCTTGGCCCTCTGTCAGAATCCAGAGTTTCAAGAAGATCGGAGGGGGTCAAAATTTCGGCCAAAAACGACAGTGTTACCCCTTATGTTTTTTTTTTTCAGGTCAAAACTTTGACATCCGATATCTCGGCTCTGGAAGGGTCTAGAGCCTCCATTTTTGCGCGCTGGTCGAAGTCTCGTGGCCCTCTGTCAGAATCCAGAGTTTCAAGAAGATCGGAGGGGGTCAAAATTTTGGCCAAAAACGACAGTGTTACCCCTTATGTTTTTTTTCGGGGGGTGAAAAATTAAGTTTCTCCAATCTTCTCAAAACTCTGGATTCTGATAGAGGGCCACGAGACATGGACCTGGGTGCAAAAATTGAGGCTCTAGACCCTTCCAGAGCTGAGATTTTGAAACTCAAAATTTTGACCAGAAAAAAAAAATTACACTGTTACCCCTTATGTTTTTTTTCGGGGGGTGAAAAATTAAGTTTCTCCAATCTTCTCAAAACTCTGGATTCTGATAGAGGGCCTCGAGACATGGACCTGGGTGCAAAAATTGAGGCTCTAGACCCTTCCAGAGCTGAGATATTGAAACTCAAAATTTTGACCAGAAAAAAAAAATGACAGTGTTACCCCTTATGTTTTTTTTCGGGGGGTGAAAAATTAAGTTTCTCCAATCTTCTCAAAACTCTGGATTCTGATAGAGGGCCACGATACATGGACCTGGGTGCAAAAATTGAGGCTCTAGACCCTTCCAGAGCTGAGATATTGAAACTCAAAATTTTGACCAGAAAAAAAAAATGACAGTGTTACCCCTTATGTTTTTTTTCGGGGGGTGAAAAATTAAGTTTCTCCAATCTTCTCAAAACTCTGGATTCTGATAGAGGGCCACGATACATGGACCTGGGTGCAAAAATTGAGGCTCTAGACCCTTCCAGAGCTGAGATATTGAAACTCAAAATTTTGACCAGAAAAAAAAAATGACAGTGTTACCCCTTATGTTTTTTTTCGGGGGGTGAAAAATTAAGTTTCTCCAATCTTCTCAAAACTCTGGATTCTGATAGAGGGCCACGAGACATGGACCTGGGTGAAAAAATTGAGGCTCTAGACCCTTCCAGAGCTGAGATATTGAAACTCAAAATTTTGACCAGAAAAAAAAAATGACAGTGTTACCCCTTATGTTTTTTTTTTCGGGGGGTGAAAAATTAAGTTTCTCCAATCATCTCAAAACTCTGGATTCTGATAGAGGGCCACGAGACATGGACCTGGGTGCAAAAATTGAGGCTCTAGACCCTTCCAGAGCTGAGATTTTGAAACTCAAAATTTTGACCAGGAAAAAAAAATGACAGTGTTACCCCTTATGTTTTTTTTCGGGGGGGGGGTGAAAAATTAAGTTTCTCCAATCTTCTCAAAACTCTGGATTCTGATAGAGGGCCACGATACATGGACCTGGGTGCAAAAATTGAGGCTCTAGACCCTTCCAGAGCTGAGATATTGAAACTCAAAATTTTGACCAGAAAAAAAAAATGACAGTGTTACCCCTTATGTTTTTTTTCGGGGGGTGAAAAATTAAGTTTCTCCAATCTTCTCAAAACTCTGGATTCTGATAGAGGGCCATGATATATGGACCTGGGTGCAAAAATTGAGGGTCTAGACCCTTCCAGAGCTGAGATATTGAAACTCAAAATTTTGACCAGAAAAAAAAATGACAGTGTTACCCCTTATGTTTTTTTTCGGGGGGTGAAAAATTAAGTTTCTCCAATCTTCTCAAAACTCTGGATTCTGATATAGGGCCACGAGACACGGACCTGGGTGCAAAAATTGAGGCTCTAGACCCTTCCAGAGCTGAGATATTGAAACTCAAAATTTTGACCAGAAAAAAAAAAATGACAGTGTTACCCCTTATGTTTTTTTTCGGGGGGTGAAAAATTAAGTTTCTCCAATCTTCTCAAAACTCTGGATTCTGATAGAGGGCCACGATACATGGCCTTGGTTGCAAAAATTGAGGCTGTAGACCCTTCCAGAGCTGAAATATTGAAACTCAAAATTTTGACCAGAAAAAAAAAATTACAGTGTTACCCCTTATGTTTTTTTCGGGGGGTGAAAAATTAAGTTTCTCCAATCTTCTCAAAACTCTGGATTCTGATAGAGGGCCACGAGACATGGACCTGGGTGCAAAAATTGAGGCTCTAGACCCTTCCAGGGCTGAGATATTGAAACTCAAAATTTCGACCAGAAAAAAAATGACAGTGTTACCCCTTATGTTTTTTTTTTTCGGGGGGTGAAAAATTAAGTTTCTCCAATCTTCTCAAAACTCTGGATTCTGATAGAGGGCCACGAGGCATGGACCTGGGTGCAAAAATTGAGGCTCTAGACCCTTCCAAAGCTGAGATATTGAAACTCAAAATTTTGACCAGAAAAAAAAATGACAGTGTTACCCCTTATGTTTTTTTCGGGGGGTGAAAAATTAAGTTTCTCCAATCTTCTCAAAACTCTGGATTCTGATAGAGGGCCACGATACATGGACCTGGGTGCAAAAATTGAGGCTCTAGACCCTTCCAGAGCTGAGATATTGAAACTCGAAATTTTGACCAGAAAAAAAAATGACGGTGTTACCCCTTATGTTTTTTTCGGGGGGTGAAAAATTAAGTTTCTCCAATCTTCTCAAAACTCTGGATTCTGATAGAGGGCCACGAGACATGGACCTGGGTGCAAAAATTGAGGCTCTAGACCCTTCCAGAGCTGAGATATTGAAACTCAAAATTTTGACCAGAAAAAAATGACAGTGTTACCCCTTATGTTTTTTTTCAGGGGGTGAAAAATTAAGCTTCTCCAATCTTCTCAAAACTCTGGATTCCGATACAGGGCCACGATACTTGGACCTGGGTGCAAAAATTGAGGCTCTAGACCCTTCCAGAGCTGAGATATTGAAACTCAAAATTTTGACCAGAAAAAAATGACAGTGTTACCCCTTATGTTTTTTTTCGGGGGCTGAAAAATTAAGTTTCTCCAATCTTCTCAAAACTCTGGATTCTGATAGAGGGCCACGAGACATGGACCTGGGTGCAAAAATTGAGGCTCTAGACCCTTCCAGAGCTGAGATATTGAAACTCAAAATTTTGACCAGAAAAAAAAATGACAGTGTTACCCCTTATGTTTTTTTTTTCGGGGGGTGAAAAATTAAGTTTCTCCAATCTTCTCCAAACTCTGGATTCTGATAGAGGGCCACGATACATGGACCTGGGTGCAAACATTGAGGCTCTAGACCCTTCCAGAGCTGAGATATTGAAACTCAAAATTTTGACCAGAAAAAAAAATGACATTGTTACCCCTTATGTTTTTTTCGGGGGGTGAAAAATTAAGTTTCTCCAATCTTCTCAAAACTCTGGATTCAGAGGGCCAAGAGGCATGGACCTGGGTGCAAAAATTGAGGCTCTAGACCCTTCCAGAGCTGAGATATTGAAATTCAAAATTTTGACCAGAAAAAAATGACAGTGTTACCCCTTATGTTTTTTTTTCGGGGATGAAAAATTAAGTTTCTCCAATCTTCTCAAAACTCTGGATTCTTATAGAGGGCCAAGAGACATGGACCTGGGTGCAAAAATTGAGGCTCTAGACCCTTCCAGAGCTGAGATATTGAAACTCAAAATTTTGACCAGAGAAAAAAAAATGACAGTGTTAACCCTTATGTTTTTTTTTTGGGGGGGGGGGGGGTGAAAAATTAAGTTTCTCCAATCTTCTCAAAACTCTGGATTCTGATAGAGGGCTTTTATGGGTTTTTTTTTATGGTTTACCCTTATGGTTTTTTTTCAGGTCCAAATTTTGATCTTCGATATCTCGGCTCTGGAAGGGTCTAGAGCCTCCATTTTTGCGCGCTGGTCGAAGTCTCGTGGCCCTCTGTCAGAATCCAGAGTTTCAAGAAGATCGGAGGGGGTCAAAATTTCGGCCAAAAACGACAGTGTTACCCCTTATGTTTTTTTTTTCAGGTCAAAACTTTGACATCCGATATCTCGGCTCTGGAAGGGTCTAGAGCCTCCATTTTTGCGCGCTGGTCGAAGTCTCGTGGCCCTCTGTCAGAATCCAGAGTTTCAAGAAGATCGGAGGGGGTCAAAATTTCGGCCAAAAACGACAGTGTTACCCCTTATGTTTTTTTTTCAGGTCAAAACTTTGACATCCGATATCTCGGCTCTGGAAGGGTCTAGAGCCTCCATTTTTGCGCGCTGGTCGAAGTCTCATGGCCCTCTGTCAGAATCCAGAGTTTCAAGAAGATCGGAGGGGGTCAAAATTTCGGCCAAAAACGACAGTGTTACCCCTTATGTTTTTTTTTCAGGTCAAAACTTTGACATCCGATATCTCGGCTCTGGAAGGGTCTAGAGCCTCCATTTTTGCGCGCTGGTCGAAGTCTCGTGGCCCTCTGTCAGAATCCAGAGTTTCAAGAAGATTGGAGGGGGTCAAAATTTCGGCCAAAAACGACAGTGTTACCCCTTTGGTTTTTTTTTCAGGTCAAAACTTTGACATCCGATATCTCGGCTCTGGAAGGGTCTAGAGCCTCCATTTTTGCGCGCTGGTCGAAGTCTCGTGGCCCTCTGTCAGAATCCAGAGTTTCAAGAAGATCGGAGGGGGTCAAAATTTCGGCCAAAAACGACAGTGTTACCCCTTATGTTTTTTTTTCAGGTCAAAACTTTGACATCCGATATCTCGGCTCTGGAAGGGTCTAGAGCCTCCATTTTTGCGCGCTGGTCGAAGTCTCGTGGCCCTCTGTCAGAATCCAGAGTTTCAAGAAGATCGGAGGGGGTCAAAATTTCGGCCAAAAACGACAGTGTTACCCCTTATGTTTTTTTTTCAGGTCAAAACTTTGACATCCGATATCTCGGCTCTGGAAGGGTCTAGAGCCTCCATTTTTGCGCGCTGGTCGAAGACTCGTGGCCCTCTGTCAGAATCCAGAGTTTCAAGAAGATCGGAGGGGGTCAAAATTTCGGCCAAAAATGACAGTGTTACCCCTTATGTTTTTTTTTCAGGTCAAAACTTTGACATCCGATATCTCGGCTCTGGAAGGGTCTAGAGCCTCCATTTTTGCGCGCTGGTCGAAGTCTCGTGGCCCTCTGTCAGAATCCAGAGTTTCAAGAAGATCGGAGGGGGTCAAAATTTCGGCCAAAAACGACAGTGTTACCCCTTATGTTTTTTTTTTCAGGTCAAAACTTTGACATCCGATATCTCGGCTCTGGAAGGGTCTAGAGCCTCCATTTTTTCGCGCTGGTCGAAGTCTCGTGGCCCTCTGTCAGAATCCAGAGTTTCAAGAAGATCGGAGGGGGTCAAAATTTCGGCCAAAAATGACAGTGTTACCCCTTATGTTTTTTTTTTCAGGTCAAAACTTTGATATCCGATATCTCGGCTCTGGAAGGGTCTAGAGCCTCCATTTTTGCGCGCTGGTCGAAGTCTCGTGGCCCTCTGTCAGAATCCAGAGTTTCAAGAAGATCGGAGGGGGTCAAAATTTAGGCCAAAAACGACAGTGTTACCCCTTATGTTTTTTTTTCAGGTCAAAACTTTGACATCCGATATCTCGGCTCTGGAAGGGTCTAGAGCCTCCATTTTTTCGCGCTGGTCGAAGTCTCGTGGCCCTCTGTCAGAATCCAGAGTTTCAAGAAGATCGGAGGGGGTCAAAATTTCGGCCAAAAATGACAGTGTTACCCCTTATGTTTTTTTTTCAGGTCAAAACTTTGATATCCGATATCTCGGCTCTGGAAGGGTCTAGAGCCTCCATTTTTGCGCGCTGGTCGAAGTCTCGTGGCCCTCTGTCAGAATCCAGAGTTTCAAGAAGATCGGAGGGGGTCAAAATTTTGGCCAAAAACGACAGTGTTACCCCTTATGTTTTTTTTCAGGTCAAAACTTTGATATCCGATATCTCGGCTCTGGAAGGGTCTAGAGCCTCCATTTTTGCGCACTGGTCGAAGTCTCGTGGCCCTCTGTCAGAATCCAGAGTTTCAAGAAAATCGGAGGGGGTCAAAATTTCGGCCAAAAACGACAGTGTTACCCCTTATGTTTTTTTTTTCAGGTCAAAACTTTGACATCCGATATCTCGGCTCTGGAAGGGTCTAGAGCCTCCATTTTTGCGCGCTGGTCGAAGTCTCGTGGCCCTCTGTCAGAATCCAGAGTTTCAAGAAGATCGGAGGGGGTCAAAATTTTGGCCAAAAACGACAGTGTTACCCCTTATGTTTTTTTTCGGGGGGTGAAAAATTAAGTTTCTCCAATCTTCTCAAAACTCTGGATTCTGATAGAGGGCCACGAGACATGGACCTGGGTGCAAAAATTGAGGCTCTAGACCCTTCCAGAGCTGAGATTTTGAAACTCAAAATTTTGACCAGAAAAAAAAAAAATACACTGTTACCCCTTATGTTTTTTTTCGGGGGGTGAAAAATTAAGTTTCTCCAATCTTCTCAAAACTCTGGATTCTGATAGAGGGCCTCGAGACATGGACCTGGGTGCAAAAATTGAGGCTCTAGACCCTTCCAGAGCTGAGATATTGAAACTCAAAATTTTGACCAGAAAAAAAAAATGACAGTGTTACCCCTTATGTTTTTTTCGGGGGGTGAAAAATTAAGTTTCTCCAATCTTCTCAAAACTCTGGATTCTGATAGAGGGCCACGATACATGGACCTGGGTGCAAAAATTGAGGCTCTAGACCCTTCCAGAGCTGAGATATTGAAACTCAAAATTTTGACCAGAAAAAAAAAATGACAGTGTTACCCCTTATGTTTTTTTTCGGGGGGTGAAAAATTAAGTTTCTCCAATCTTCTCAAAACTCTGGATTCTGATAGAGGGCCACGATACATGGACCTGGGTGCAAAAATTGAGGCTCTAGACCCTTCCAGAGCTGAGATATTGAAACTCAAAATTTTGACCAGAAAAAAAAATGACAGTGTTACCCCTTATGTTTTTTTTCGGGGGGTGAAAAATTAAGTTTCTCCAATCTTCTCAAAACTCTGGATTCTGATAGAGGGCCACGAGACATGGACCTGGGTGCAAAAATTGAGGCTCTAGACCCTTCCAGAGCTGAGATATTGAAACTCAAAATTTTGACCAGAAAAAAAAAATGACAGTGTTACCCCTTATGTTTTTTTTTTTTCGGGGGGGTGAAAAATTAAGTTTCTCCAATCATCTCAAAACTCTGGATTCTGATAGAGGGCCACGAGACATGGACCTGGGTGCAAAAATTGAGGCTCTAGACCCTTCCAGAGCTGAGATTTTGAAACTCAAAATTTTGACCAGGAAAAAAAAATGACAGTGTTACCCCTTATGTTTTTTTTCGGGGGGGGGGTGAAAAATTAAGTTTCTCCAATCTTCTCAAAACTCTGGATTCTGATAGAGGGCCACGATACATGGACCTGGGTGCAAAAATTGAGGCTCTAGACCCTTCCAGAGCTGAGATATTGAAACTCAAAATTTTGACCAGAAAAAAAAAATGACAGTGTTACCCCTTATGTTTTTTTTCGGGGGGTGAAAAATTAAGTTTCTCCAATCTTCTCAAAACTCTGGATTCTGATAGAGGGCCATGATATATGGACCTGGGTGCAAAAATTGAGGGTCTAGACCCTTCCAGAGCTGAGATATTGAAACTCAAAATTTTGACCAGAAAAAAAAATGACAGTGTTACCCCTTATGTTTTTTTTTCGGGGGGTGAAAAATTAAGTTTCTCCAATCTTCTCAAAACTCTGGATTCTGATATAGGGCCACGAGACACGGACCTGGGTGCAAAAATTGAGGCTCTAGACCCTTCCAGAGCTGAGATATTGAAACTCAAAATTTTGACCAGAAAAAAAAAATGACAGTGTTACCCCTTATGTTTTTTTTCGGGGGGTGAAAAATTAAGTTTCTCCAATCTTCTCAAAACTCTGGATTCTGATAGAGGGCCACGAGACATGGACCTGGGTGCAAAAATTGAGGCTCTAGACCCTTCCAGAGCTGAGATTTTGAAACTCAAAATTTTGACCAGGAAAAAAAAATGACAGTGTTACCCCTTATGTTTTTTTTCGGGGGGTGAAAAATTAAGTTTCTCCAATCCTCTCAAAACTCTGGATTCTGATAGAGGGCCAAGAGACATTGACCTGGGTGCAAAAATTGAGGCTCTAGACCCTTCCAGAGCTGAGATATTGAAACTCAAAATTTTGACCAGAAAAAAAAAATGACAGTGTTACCCCTTATGTTTTTTTTTCAGGGGGTGAAAAATTAAGTTTCTCCAATCTTCTCAAAACTCTGGATTCTTATAGAGGGCCACGATACATGGCCTTGGTTGCAAAAAATTGAGGCTGTAGACCCTTCCAGAGCTGAGATATTGAAACTCAAAATTTTGACCAGAAAAAAAAAATTACAGTGTTACCCCTTATGTTTTTTTCGGGGGGTGAAAAATTAAGTTTCTCCAATCTTCTCAAAACTCTGGATTCTGATAGAGGGCCATGAGACATGGACCTGGGTGCAAAAAATTGAGGCTCTAGACCCTTCCAGAGCTGAGATTTTGAAACTCAAAATTTTGACCAGGAAAAAAAAAATGACAGTGTTACCCCTTATGTTTTTTTTCGGGGGGTGAAAAATTAAGTTTCTCCAATCTTCTCAAAACTCTGGATTCTGATAGAGGGCAACGATACATGGACCTGGGTGCAAAAATTGAGGCTCTAGACCCTTCCAGAGCTGAGATATTGAAACTCAAAATTTTGACCAGAAAAAAAAAATGACAGTGTTACCCCTTATGTTTTTTTTCGGGGGGTGAAAAATTAAGTTTCTCCAATCTTCTCAAAACTCTGGATTCTGATAGAGGGCCACGATACATGGACCTGGGTGCAAAAATTGAGGCTCTAGACCCCTCCAGAGCTGAGATATTGAAACTCAAAATTTTGACCAGAAAAAAAAAATGACAGTGTTACCCCTTATGTTTTTTTTTTTCGGGGGGTGAAAAATTAAGTTTCTCCAATCTTCTCAAAACTCTGGATTCTGATAGAGGGCCACGAGACATGGACCTGGGTGCAAAAATTGAGGCTCTAGACCCTTCCAGAGCTGAGATATTGAAACTCAAAATTTTGACCAGAAAAAAAAATGACAGTGTTACCCCTTATGTTTTTTTTTCGGGGGGTGAAAAATTAAGTTTCTCCAATCTTCTCAAAACTCTGGATTCTGATAGAGGGCCACGAGACATGGACCTGGGTGCAAAAATTGAGGCTCTAGACCCTTCCAGAGCTTTTGCTGGTCAAAATTTTGAGTTTCAATATCTCAGCTCTGGAAGGGTCTAGAGCCTCAATTTTTGCACCCAGGTCCATATATCATGGCCCTCTATCAGAATCCAGAGTTTTGAGAAGATTGGAGAAACTTAATTTTTCACCCCCCGAAAAAAAACATAAGGGGTAACACTGTCATTTTTTTTTTTCTGGTCAAAATTTTGAGTTTCAATATCTCAGCTCTGGAAGGGTCTAGAGCCTCAATTTTTGCACCCAGGTCCATGTATCGTGGCCCTCTATCAGAATCCAGAGTTTTGAGAAGATTGGAGAAACTTAATTTTTCACCCCCCCCCCCCAAAAAAAAAACATAAAGGGTAACACTGTCATTTTTTTTTTCTGGTCAAAATTTTGAGTTTCAATATCTCAGCTCTGGAAGGGTCTAGAGCCTCAATTTTTGCACCCAGGTCCATGTCTCGTGGCCCTCTTTCAGAATCCAGAGTTTTGAGAAGATTGGAGAAACTTAATTTTTCACCCCCCGAAAAAAAACATAAGGGGTAACACTGTCATTTTTTTTTCTGGTCAAAATTTTGAGTTTCAATATCTCAGCTCTGGAAGGGTCTAGAGCCTCAATTTTTGCACCCAGGTCCATGTATCGTGGCCCTCTATCAGAATCCAGAGTTTTGAGAAGATTGGAGAAACTTAATTTTTCACCCCCCGAAAAAAAAACATAAGGGGTAACACTGTCATTTTTTTTTTCTGGTCAAAGTTTTGAGTTTCAATATCTCAGCTCTGGAAGGGTGTAGAGCCTCAATTTTTGCACCCAGGTCCATGTCTCGTGGCCCTCTATCAGAATCCAGAGTTTTGAGAAGATTGGAGAAACTTAATTTTTCACCCCCCGAAAAAAAACATAAGGGGTAACACTGTCATTTTTTTTTTCTGGTCAAAATTTTGAGTTTCAAAATCTCAGCTCTGGAAGGGTGTAGAGCCTCAATTTTTGCACCCAGGTCCATGTCTCGAGGCCCTCTATCAGAATCCAGAGTTTTGAGAAGATTGGAGAAACTTAATTTTTCACCCCCCGAAAAAAAACATAAGGGGTAACACTGTCATTTTTTTTTCTGGTCAAAATTTTGAGTTTCAATATCTCAGCTCTGGAAGGGTCTAGAGCCTCAATTTTTTGCACCCAGGTCCATGTATCGTGGCCCTCTATCAGAATCCAGAGTTTTGAGAAGATTGGAGAAACTTAATTTTTCACCCCCCGAAAAAAAAAACATAAGGGGTAACACTGTCATTTTTTTTTCTGGTCAAAATTTTGAGTTTCAATATCTCAGCTCTGGAAGGGTCTAGAGCCTCAATTTTTGCACCCAGGTCCGTATATCATGGCCCTCTATCAGAATCCAGAGTTTTGAGAAGATTGGAGAAACTTAATTTTTCACCCCCCGAAAAAAAAACATAAGGGGTAACACTGTCATTTTTTTTTTCTGGTCAAAATTTTGAGTTTCAATATCTCAGCTCTGGAAGGGTCTAGAGCCTCAATTTTTGCACCCAGGTCCATGTCTCGTGGCCCTCTATCAGAATCCAGAGTTTTGAGAAGATTGGAGAAACTTAATTTTTCACCCCCCGAAAAAGAAAACATAAGGGGTAACACTGTCATTTTTGTTTTCTGGTCAAAATTTTGAGTTTCAATATCTCAGCTCTGGAAGGGTCTAGAGCCTCAATTTTTGCACCCAGGTCCATATATCATGGCCCTCTATCAGAATCCAGAGTTTTGAGAAGATTGGAGAAACTTAATTTTTCACCCCCCGAAAAAAAACATAAGGGGTAACACTGTCATTTTTTTTTCTGGTCAAAATTTTGAGTTTCAATATCTCAGCTCTGGAAGGGTCTAGAGCCTCAATTTTTGCACCCAGGTCCATGTATCGTGGCCCTCTATCAGAATCCAGAGTTTTGAGAAGATTGGAGAAACTTAATTTTTCACCCCCCGAAAAAAAACATAAGGGGTAACACTGTCATTTTTTTTCCTGGTCAAAATTTTGAGTTTCAAAATCTCAGCTCTGGAAGGGTCTAGAGCCTCAATTTTTGCACCCAGGTCCATGTCTCGTGGCCCTCTATCAGAATCCAGAGTTTTGAGAAGATTGGAGAAACTTAATTTTTCACCCCCCCCCCCCCCCCAAAAAAAAACATAAAGGGTAACACTGTCATTTTTTTTTTCTGGTCAAAATTTTGAGTTTCAATATCTCAGCTCTGGAAGGGTCTAGAGCCTCAATTTTTGCACCCAGGTCCATGTCTCGTGGCCCTCTATCAGAATCCAGACTTTTGAGAAGATTGGAGAAACTTAATTTTTCACCCCCCGAAAAAAAACATAAGGGGTAACACTGTCATTTTTTTTTCTGGTCAAAATTTTGAGTTTCAATATCTCAGCTCTGGAAGGGTCTAGAGCCTCAATTTTTGCACCCAGGTCCATGTATCGTGGCCCTCTATCAGAATCCAGAGTTTTGAGAAGATTGGAGAAACTTAATTTTTCACCCCCCGAAAAAAAACATAAGGGGTAACACTGTCCTTTTTTTTTTTCTGGTCAAAGTTTTGAGTTTCAATATCTCAGCTCTGGAAGGGTGTAGAGCCTCAATTTTTGCACCCAGGTCCATGTCTCGTGGCCCTCTATCAGAATCCAGAGTTTTGAGAAGATTGGAGAAACTTAATTTTTCACCCCCCGAAAAAAAACATAAGGGGTAACACTGTCATTTTTTTTTCTGGTCAAAATTTTGAGTTTCAAAATCTCAGCTCTGGAAGGGTCTAGAGCCTCAATTTTTGCACCCAGGTCCATGTCTCGAGGCCCTCTATCAGAATCCAGAGTTTTGAGAAGATTGGAGAAACTTAATTTTTCACCCCCCGAAAAAAAACATAAGGGGTAACACTGTCATTTTTTTTTTCTGGTCAAAATTTTGAGTTTCAATATCTCAGCTCTGGAAGGGTCTAGAGCCTCAATTTTTGCACCCAGGTCCATGTCTCGTGGCCCTCTATCAGAATCCAGAGTTTTGAGAAGATTGGAGAAACTTAATTTTTCACCCCCCGAAAAAAAACATAAGGGGTAACACTGTCATTTTTTTTTTCTGGTCAAAATTTTGAGTTTCAATATCTCAGCTCTGGAAGGGTCTAGAGCCTCAATTTTTGCACCCAGGTCCATGTCTCGAGGCCCTCTATCAGAATCCAGAGTTTTGAGAAGATTGGAGAAACTTAATTTTTCACCCCCCGAAAAAAAAACATAAGGGGTAACACTGTCATTTTTTTTTTCTGGTCAAAATTTTGAGTTTCAATATCTCAGCTCTGGAAGGGTCTAGAGCCTCAACTTTTGCACCCAGGTCCATGTATCGTGGCCCTCTATCAGAATCCAGAGTTTTGAGAAGATTGGAGAAACTTAATTTTTCACCCCCCGAAAAAAACATAAGGGGTAACACTGTCATTTTTTTTTCCTGGTCAAAATTTTGAGTTTCAAAATCTAAGCTCTGGAAGGGTCTAGAGCCTCAACTTTTGCACCCAGGTCCATGTCTCGTGGCCCTCTATCAGAATCCAGAGTTTTGAGATGATTGGAGAAACTTAATTTTTCACCCCCCGAAAAAAAACATAAGGGGTAACACTCTCATTTTTTTTTCTGGTCAAAATTTTGAGTTTCAATATCTCAGCTCTGGAAGGGTCTAGAGCCTCAATTTTTGCACCCAGGTCCTTGTCTCGTGGCCCTCTATCAGAATCCAGAGTTTTGAGAAGATTGGAGAAACTTAATTTTTCACCCCCCGAAACAAAACATAAGGAGTAACACTGTCATTTTTTTTTTCCTGGTCAAAATTTTGAGTTTCAAAATCTCAGCTCTGGAAGGGTCTAGAGCCTCAATTTTTGCACCCAGGTCCATGTCTCGTGGCCCTCTATCAGAATCCAGAGTTTTGAGAAGATTGGAGAAACTTAATTTTTCACCCCCCGAAAAAAAAACATAAGGGGTAACACTGTCATTTTTTTTCTTTCTGGTCAAAATTTTGAGTTTCAATATCTCAGCTCTGGAAGGGTCTAGAGCCTCAATTTTTGCACCCAGGTCCATGTCTCGTGGCCCTCTATCAGAATCCAGAGTTTTGAGAAGATTGGAGAAACTTAATTTTTCACCCCCCAAAAAAAACATAAGGGGTAACACTGTCATTTTTTTTTCTGGTTAAAGTTTTGAGTTTCAATATCTCAGCTCTGGAAGGGTCTAGAGCCTCAATTTTTGCACCCAGGTCCATGTCTCGTGGCCCTCTATCAGAATCTAGAGTTTTGAGAAGATTGGAGAAACTTAATTTTTCACCCCCCGAAAAAAAACATAAGGGGTAACACTGTCATTTTTTTTTTCTGGTCAAAATTTTGAGTTTCAATATCTCAGCTCTGGAAGGGTCTAGAGCCTCAATTTTTGCACCCAGGTCCATGTCTCGAGGCCCTCTATCAGAATCCAGAGTTTTGAGAAGATTGGAGAAACTTAATTTTTCACCCCCCGAAAAAAAACATAAGGGGTAACACTGTCATTTTTTTTTCTGGTCAAAATTTTGAGTTTCAATATCTCAGCTCTGGAAGGGTCTAGAGCCTCAATTTTTGCACCCAGGTCCATGTCTCGTGGCCCTCTATCAGAATCCAGAGTTTTGAGAAGATTGGAGAAACTTAATTTTTCACCCCCCGAAAAAAAACATAAGGGGTAACACTGTCATTTTTTTTTTCTGGTCAAAATTTTGAGTTTCAATATCTCAGCTCTGGAAGGGTCTAGAGCCTCAATTTTTGCACCCAGGTCCATGTCTCGAGGCCCTCTATCAGAATCCAGAGTTTTGAGAAGATTGGAGAAACTTAATTTTTCACCCCCCGAAAAAAAAACATAAGGGGTAACACTGTCATTTTTTTTTTCTGGTCAAAATTTTGAGTTTCAATATCTCAGCTCTGGAAGGGTCTAGAGCCTCAATTTTTGCACCCAGGTCCATGTATCGTGGCCCTCTATCAGAATCCAGAGTTTTGAGAAGATTGGAGAAACTTAATTTTTCACCCCCCGAAAAAAACATAAGGGGTAACACTGTCATTTTTTTTTCCTGGTCAAAATTTTGAGTTTCAAAATCTCAGCTCTGGAAGGGTCTAGAGCCTCAATTTTTGCACCCAGGTCCATGTCTCGTGGCCCTCTATCAGAATCCAGAGTTTTGAGATGATTGGAGAAACTTAATTTTTCACCCCCCGAAAAAAAACATAAGGGGTAACACTGTCATTTTTTTTCTGGTCAAAATTTTGAGTTTCAAAATCTCAGCTCTGGAAGGGTCTAGAGCCTCAATTTTTGCACCCAGGTCCATGTATCGTGGCCCTCTATCAGAATCCAGAGTTTTGAGAAGATTGGAGAAACTTAATTTTTCACCCCCCGAAAAAAAACATAAGGGGTAACACTGTCATTTTTTTTTTCTGGTCAAAATTTTGAGTTTCAATATCTCAGCTCTGGAAGGGTCTAGAGCCTCAATTTTTGCACCCAGGTCCATATATCATGGCCCTCTATCAGAATCCAGAGTTTTGAGAAGATTGGAGAAACTTAATTTTTCACCCCCCGAAAAAAAAAAACATAAGGGGTAACACTGTCATTTTTTTTTCTGGTCAAAATTTTGAGTTTCAATATCTCAGCTCTGGAAGGGTCTAGAGCCTCAATTTTTGCACCCAGGTCCATATATCGTGGCCCTCTATCAGAATCCAGAGTTTTGAGAAGATTGGAGAAACTTAATTTTTCACCCCCCGAAAAAAAACATAAGGGGTAACACTGTCATTTTTTTTCTGGTCAAAATTTTGAGTTTCAATATCTCAGCTCTGGAAGGGTCTAGAGCCTCAATTTTTGCACCCAGGTCCATGTCTCGTGGCCCTCTATCAGAATCCAGAGTTTTGAGAAGATTGGAGAAACTTAATTTTTCACCCCCCGAAAAAAAAAAACATAAGGGGTAACACTGTCATTTTTTTTTCTGGTCAAAATTTTGAGTTTCAATATCTCAGCTCTGGAAGGGTCTAGAGCCTCAATTTTTGCACCCAGGTCCGTATATCATGGCCCTCTATCAGAATCCAGAGTTTTGAGAAGATTGGAGAAACTTAATTTTTCACCCCCCGAAAAAAAACATAAGGGGTAACACTGTCATTTTTTTTTTTCTGGTAAAAATTTTGAGTTTCAATATCTCAGCTCTGGAAGGGTCTAGAGCCTCAATTTTTGCACCCAGGTCCATGTATCGTGGCCCTCTATCAGAATCCAGAGTTTTGAGAAGATTGGAGAAACTTAATTTTTCACCCCCCGAAAAAAAACATAAGGGGTAACACTGTCATTTTTTTTTCCTGGTCAAAATTTTGAGTTTCAAAATCTCAGCTCTGGAAGGGTCTAGAGCCTCAATTTTTGCACCCAGGTCCATGTCTCTTGGCCCTCTATCAGAATCCAGAGTTTTGAGAAGATTGGAGAAACTTAATTTTTCACCCCCCGAAAAAAAACATAAGGGGTAACACTGTCATTTTTTTTTTCTGGTCAAAATTTTGAGTTTCAATATCTCAGCTCTGGAAGGGTCTAGAGCCTCAATTTTTGCACGCAGGTCCATGTCTCGTGGCCCTCTATCAGAATCCAGAGTTTTGAGAAGATTGGAGAAACTTAATTTTTCACCCCCCGAAAAAAAACATAAGGGGTAACACTGTCATTTTTTTTTCTGGTCAAAATTTTGAGTTTCAATATCTCAGCTCTGGAAGGGTCTAGAGCCTCAATTTTTGCACCCAGGTCCATGTATCGTGGCCCTCTATCAGAATCCAGAGTTTTGAGAAGATTGGAGAAACTTAATTTTTCACCCCCCGAAAAAAAACATAAGGGGTAACACTGTCATTTTTTTTTCTGGTCAAAGTTTTGAGTTTCAATATCTCAGCTCTGGAAGGGTCTAGAGCCTCAATTTTTGCACCCAGGTCCATGTCTCGTGGCCCTCTATCAGAATCCAGAGTTTTGAGAAGATTGGAGAAACTTAATTTTTCACCCCCCGAAAAAAAACATAAGGGGTAACACTGTCATTTTTTTTTTCTGGTCAAAATTTTGAGTTTCAATATCTCAGCTCTGGAAGGGTCTAGAGCCTCAATTTTTGCACCCAGGTCCATGTCTCGAGGCCCTCTATCAGAATCCAGAGTTTTGAGAAGATTGGAGAAACTTAATTTTTCACCCCCCGAAAAAAAAAACATAAGGGGTAACACTGTCATTTTTTTTTTCTGGTCAAAATTTTGAGTTTCAATATCTCAGCTCTGGAAGGGTCTAGAGCCTCAATTTTTGCACCCAGGTCCATGTATCGTGGCCCTCTATCAGAATCCAGAGTTTTGAGAAGATTGGAGAAACTTAATTTTTCACCCCCCGAAAAAAACATAAGGGGTAACACTGTCATTTTTTTTTCCTGGTCAAAATTTTGAGTTTCAAAATCTCAGCTCTGGAAGGGTCTAGAGCCTCAATTTTTGCACCCAGGTCCATGTCTCGTGGCCCTCTATCAGAATCCAGAGTTTTGAGATGATTGGAGAAACTTAATTTTTCACCCCCCTAAAAAAAACATAAGGGGTAACACTGTCATTTTTTTTTTCTGGTCAAAATTTTGAGTTTCAATATCTCAGCTCTGGAAGGGTCTAGAGCCTCAATTTTTGCACCCAGGTCCTTGTCTCGTGGCCCTCTATCAGAATCCAGAGTTTTGAGAAGATTGGAGAAACTTAATTTTTCACCCCCCGAAAAAAAACATAAGGGGTAACACTGTCATTTTTTTTTCCTGGTCAAAATTTTGAGTTTCAAAATCTCAGCTCTGGAAGGGTCTAGAGCCTCAATTTTTGCACCCAGGTCCATGTCTCGTGGCCCTCTATCAGAATCCAGAGTTTTGAGAAGATTGGAGAAACTTAATTTTTCACCCCCCGAAAAAAAAACATAAGGGGTAACACTGTCATTTTTTTTTTCTGGTCAAAATTTTGAGTTTCAATATCTCAGCTCTGGAAGGGTCTAGAGCCTCAATTTTTGCACCCAGGTCCATGTCTCGTGGCCCTCTATCAGAATCCAGAGTTTTGAGAAGATTGGAGAAACTTAATTTTTCACCCCCCGAAAAAAAACATAAGGGGTAACACTGTCATTTTTTTTTCTGGTCAAAATTTTGAGTTTCAATATCTCAGCTCTGGAAGGGTCTAGAGCCTCAATTTTTGCACCCAGGTCCATGTATCGTGGCCCTCTATCAGAATCCAGAGTTTTGAGAAGATTGGAGAAACTTAATTTTTCACCCCCCGAAAAAAAACATAAGGGGTAACACTGTCATTTTTTTTTCTGGTCAAAGTTTTGAGTTTCAATATCTCAGCTCTGGAAGGGTCTAGAGCCTCAATTTTTGCACCCAGGTCCATGTCTCGTGGCCCTCTATCAGAATCCAGAGTTTTGAGAAGATTGGAGAAACTTAATTTTTCACCCCCCGAAAAAAAACATAAGGGGTAACACTGTCATTTTTTTTTCTTGTCAAAATTTTGAGTTTCAATATCTCAGCTCTGGAAGGGTCTAGAGCCTCAATTTTTGCACCCAGGTCCATGTCTCGAGGCCCTCTATCAGAATCCAGAGTTTTGAGAAGATTGGAGAAACTTAATTTTTCACCCCCCGAAAAAAAACATAAGGGGTAACACTGTCATTTTTTTTTTCTGGTCAAAATTTTGAGTTTCAATATCTCAGCTCTGGAAGGGTCTAGAGCCTCAATTTTTGCACCCAGGTCCATGTATCGTGGCCCTCTATCAGAATCCAGAGTTTTGAGAAGATTGGAGAAACTTAATTTTTCACCCCCCGAAAAAAACATAAGGGGTAACACTGTCATTTTTTTTCCTGGTCAAAATTTTGAGTTTCAAAATCTCAGCTCTGGAAGGGTCTAGAGCCTCAATTTTTGCACCCAGGTCCATGTCTCGTGGCCCTCTATCAGAATCCAGAGTTTTGAGATGATTGGAGAAACTTAATTTTTCACCCCCCGAAAAAAAACATAAGGGGTAACACTGTCATTTTTTTTTCTGGTCAAAATTTTGAGTTTCAATATCTCAGCTCTGGAAGGGTCTAGAGCCTCAATTTTTGCACCCAGGTCCTTGTCTCGTGGCCCTCTATCAGAATCCAGAGTTTTGAGAAGATTGGAGAAACTTAATTTTTCACCCCCCGAAAAAAAACATAAGGGGTAACACTGTCATTTTTTTTTTCTGGTCAAAATTTTGAGTTTCAATATCTCAGCTCTGGAAGGGTCTAGAGCCTCAATTTTTGCACCCAGGTCCATATATCATGGCCCTCTATCAGAATCCAGAGTTTTGAGAAGATTGGAGAAACTTAATTTTTCACCCCCCGAAAAAAAACATAAGGGGTAACACTGTCATTTTTTTTTTTCTGGTCAAAATTTTGAGTTTTAATATATCAGCTCTGGAAGGGTCTAGAGCCTCAATTTTTGCACCCAGGTCCATGTATCGTGGCCCTCTATCAGAATCCAGAGTTTTGAGAAGATTGGAGAAACTTAATTTTTCACCCCCCGAAAAAAAAACATAAGGGGTAACACTGTCATTTTTTTTTTCTGGTCAAAATTTTGAGTTTCAATATCTCAGCTCTGGAAGGGTCTAGAGCCTCAATTTTTGCACCCAGGTCCATGTCTCGTGGCCCTCTATCAGAATCCAGAGTTTTGAGAAGATTGGAGAAACTTAATTTTTCACCCCCCGAAAAAAAACATAAGGGGTAACACTGTCATTTTTTTTTCTGGTCAAAATTTTGAGTTTCAATATCTCAGTTCTGGAAGGGTCTAGAGCCTCAATTTTTGCACCCAGGTCCATGTATCGTGGCCCTCTATCAGAATCCAGAGTTTTGAGAAGATTGGAGAAACTTAATTTTTCACCCCCCGAAAAAAAACATAAGGGGTAACACTGTCATTTTTTTTTTTCTGGTCAAAGTTTTGAGTTTCAATATCTCAGCTCTGGAAGGGTCTAGAGCCTCAATTTTTGCACCCAGGTCCATGTCTCGTGGCCCTCTATCAGAATCCAGAGTTTTGAGAAGATTGGAGAAACTTAATTTTTCACCCCCCGAAAAAAACATAAGGGGTAACACTGTCATTTTTTTTTTCCTGGTCAAAATTTTGAGTTTCAAAATCTCAGCTCTGGAAGGGTCTAGAGCCTCAATTTTTGCACCCAGGTCCATGTCTCGTGGCCCTCTATCAGAATCCAGAGTTTTGAGATGATTGGAGAAACTTAATTTTTCACCACCCGAAAAAAAACATAAGGGGTAACACTGTCATTTTTTTTTCTGGTCAAAATTTTGAGTTTCAATATCTCAGCTCTGGAAGGGTCTAGAGCCTCAATTTTTGCACCCAGGTCCTTGTCTCGTGGCCCTCTATCAGAATCCAGAGTTTTGAGAAGATTGGAGAAACTTAATTTTTCACCCCCCGAAAAAAAACATAAGGGGTAACACTGTCATTTTTTTTTCCTGGTCAAAATTTTGAGTTTCAAAATCTCAGCTCTGGAAGGGTCTAGAGCCTCAATTTTTGCACCCAGGTCCATGTATCGTGGCCCTCTATCAGAATCCAGAGTTTTGAGAAGATTGGAGAAACTTAATTTTTCACCCCCCGAAAAAAAACATAAGGGGTAACACTGTCATTTTTTTTTCTGGTCAAAATTTTGAGTTTCAATATCTCAGCTCTGGAAGGGTCTAGAGCCTCAATTTTTGCACCCAGGTCCATATATCATGGCCCTCTATCAGAATCCAGAGTTTTGAGAAGATTGGAGAAACTTAATTTTTCACCCCCCAAAAAAAAACATAAGGGGTAACATTGTCATTTTTTTTTTCTGGTCAAAATTTTGAGTTTCAATATATCAGCTCTGGAAGGGTCTAGAGCCTCAATTTTTGCACCCAGGTCCATGTATCGTGGCCCTCTATCAGAATCCAGAGTTTTGAGAAGATTGGAGAAACTTAATTTTTCACCCCCCGAAAAAAAACATAAGGGGTAACACTGTCATTTTTTTTTCCTGGTCAAAATTTTGAGTTTCAAAATCTCAGCTCTGGAAGGGTCTAGAGCCTCAATTTTTGCACCCAGGTCCATGTCTCGTGGCCCTCTATCAGAATCCAGAGTTTTGAGAAGATTGGAGAAACTTAATTTTTCACCCCCCGAAAAAAAAAACATAAGGGGTAACACTGTCATTTTTTTTTCTGGTCAAAATTTTGAGTTTCAATATCTCAGCTCTGGAAGGGTCTAGAGCCTCAATTTTTGCACCCAGGTCCATGTATCGTGGCCCTCTATCAGAATCCAGAGTTTTGAGAAGATTGGAGAAACTTAATTTTTCACCCCCCGAAAAAAAACATAAGGGGTAACACTGTCATTTTTTTTCTGGTCAAAGTTTTGAGTTTCAATATCTCAGCTCTGGAAGGGTCTAGAGCCTCAATTTTTGGACCCAGGTCCATGTCTCGTGGCCCTCTATCAGAATCCAGAGTTTTGAGAAGATTGGAGAAACTTAATTTTTCACCCCCCGAAAAAAAAACATAAGGGGTAACACTGTCATTTTTTTTTCTGGTCAAAATTTTGAGTTTCAATATCTCAGCTCTGGAAGGGTCTAGAGCCTCAATTTTTGCACCCAGGTCCATGTCTCGTGGCCCTCTATCAGAATCCAGAGTTTTGAGAAGATTGGAGAAACTTAATTTTTCACCCCCCGAAAAAAAAACATAAGGGGTAACACTGTCATTTTTTTTTCTGGTCAAAATTTTGAGTTTCAATATCTCAGCTCTGGAAGGGTCTAGAGCCTCAATTTTTGCACCCAGGTCCGTATATCATGGCCCTCTATCAGAATCCAGAGTTTTGAGAAGATTGGAGAAACTTAATTTTTCACCCCCCGAAAAAAAACATAAGGGGTAACACTGTCATTTTTTTTTCTGGTCAAAGTTTTGAGTTTCAATATCTCAGCTCTGGAAGGGTCTAGAGCCTCAATTTTTGGACCCAGGTCCATGTCTCGTGGCCCTCTATCAGAATCCAGAGTTTTGAGAAGATTGGAGAAACTTAATTTTTCACCCCCCGAAAAAAAACATAAGGGGTAACACTGTCATTTTTTTTTCTGGTCAAAATTTTGAGTTTCAATATCTCAGCTCTGGAAGGGTCTAGAGCCTCAATTTTTGCACCCAGGTCCATGTCTCGTGGCCCTCTATCAGAATCCAGAGTTTTGAGAAGATTGGAGAAACTTAATTTTTCACCCCCCGAAAAAAAAACATAAGGGGTAACACTGTCATTTTTTTTTTTTCTGGTCAAAATTTTGAGTTTCAAAATCTCAGCTCTGGAAGGGTCTAGAGCCTCAATTTTTGCACCCAGGTCCATGTCTCGTGGCCCTCTATCAGAATCCAGAGTTTTGAGAAGATTGGAGAAACTTAATTTTTCACCCCCCGAAAAAAAACATAAGGGGTAACACTGTCATTTTTTTTTTCTGGTCAAAATTTTGAGTTTCAATATCTCAGCTCTGGAAGGGTCTAGAGCCTCAATTTTTGCACCCAGGTCCATGTCTCGAGGCCCTCTATCAGAATCCAGAGTTTTGAGAAGATTGGAGAAACTTAATTTTTCACCCCCCGAAAAAAAACATAAGGGGTAACACTGTCATTTTTTTTTTCTGGTCAAAATTTTGAGTTTCAATATCTCAGCTCTGGAAGGGTCTAGAGCCTCAATTTTTGCACCCAGGTCCATGTATCGTGGCCCTCTATCAGAATCCAGAGTTTTGAGAAGATTGGAGAAACTTAATTTTTCACCCCCCGAAAAAAACATAAGGGGTAACACTGTCATTTTTTTTTCCTGGTCAAAATTTTGAGTTTCAAAATCTCAGCTCTGGAAGGGTCTAGAGCCTCAATTTTTGCACCCAGGTCCATGTCTCGTGGCCCTCTATCAGAATCCAGAGTTTTGAGATGATTGGAGAAACTTAATTTTTCACCCCCCTAAAAAAAACATAAGGGGTAACACTGTCATTTTTTTTTTCTGGTCAAAATTTTGAGTTTCAATATCTCAGCTCTGGAAGGGTCTAGAGCCTCAATTTTTGCACCCAGGTCCTTGTCTCGTGGCCCTCTATCAGAATCCAGAGTTTTGAGAAGATTGGAGAAACTTAATTTTTCACCCCCCGAAAAAAAACATAAGGGGTAACACTGTCATTTTTTTTTCCTGGTCAAAATTTTGAGTTTCAAAATCTCAGCTCTGGAAGGGTCTAGAGCCTCAATTTTTGCACCCAGGTCCATGTCTCGTGGCCCTCTATCAGAATCCAGAGTTTTGAGAAGATTGGAGAAACTTAATTTTTCACCCCCCGAAAAAAAAACATAAGGGGTAACACTGTCATTTTTTTTTTCTGGTCAAAATTTTGAGTTTCAATATCTCAGCTCTGGAAGGGTCTAGAGCCTCAATTTTTGCACCCAGGTCCATGTCTCGTGGCCCTCTATCAGAATCCAGAGTTTTGAGAAGATTGGAGAAACTTAATTTTTCACCCCCCGAAAAAAAACATAAGGGGTAACACTGTCATTTTTTTTTCTGGTCAAAATTTTGAGTTTCAATATCTCAGCTCTGGAAGGGTCTAGAGCCTCAATTTTTGCACCCAGGTCCATGTATCGTGGCCCTCTATCAGAATCCAGAGTTTTGAGAAGATTGGAGAAACTTAATTTTTCACCCCCCGAAAAAAAACATAAGGGGTAACACTGTCATTTTTTTTTCTGGTCAAAGTTTTGAGTTTCAATATCTCAGCTCTGGAAGGGTCTAGAGCCTCAATTTTTGCACCCAGGTCCATGTCTCGTGGCCCTCTATCAGAATCCAGAGTTTTGAGAAGATTGGAGAAACTTAATTTTTCACCCCCCGAAAAAAAACATAAGGGGTAACACTGTCATTTTTTTTTCTTGTCAAAATTTTGAGTTTCAATATCTCAGCTCTGGAAGGGTCTAGAGCCTCAATTTTTGCACCCAGGTCCATGTCTCGAGGCCCTCTATCAGAATCCAGAGTTTTGAGAAGATTGGAGAAACTTAATTTTTCACCCCCCGAAAAAAAACATAAGGGGTAACACTGTCATTTTTTTTTTCTGGTCAAAATTTTGAGTTTCAATATCTCAGCTCTGGAAGGGTCTAGAGCCTCAATTTTTGCACCCAGGTCCATGTATCGTGGCCCTCTATCAGAATCCAGAGTTTTGAGAAGATTGGAGAAACTTAATTTTTCACCCCCCGAAAAAAACATAAGGGGTAACACTGTCATTTTTTTTCCTGGTCAAAATTTTGAGTTTCAAAATCTCAGCTCTGGAAGGGTCTAGAGCCTCAATTTTTGCACCCAGGTCCATGTCTCGTGGCCCTCTATCAGAATCCAGAGTTTTGAGATGATTGGAGAAACTTAATTTTTCACCCCCCGAAAAAAAACATAAGGGGTAACACTGTCATTTTTTTTTCTGGTCAAAATTTTGAGTTTCAATATCTCAGCTCTGGAAGGGTCTAGAGCCTCAATTTTTGCACCCAGGTCCTTGTCTCGTGGCCCTCTATCAGAATCCAGAGTTTTGAGAAGATTGGAGAAACTTAATTTTTCACCCCCCGAAAAAAAACATAAGGGGTAACACTGTCATTTTTTTTTTCTGGTCAAAATTTTGAGTTTCAATATCTCAGCTCTGGAAGGGTCTAGAGCCTCAATTTTTGCACCCAGGTCCATATATCATGGCCCTCTATCAGAATCCAGAGTTTTGAGAAGATTGGAGAAACTTAATTTTTCACCCCCCGAAAAAAAACATAAGGGGTAACACTGTCATTTTTTTTTTCTGGTCAAAATTTTGAGTTTTAATATATCAGCTCTGGAAGGGTCTAGAGCCTCAATTTTTGCACCCAGGTCCATGTATCGTGGCCCTCTATCAGAATCCAGAGTTTTGAGAAGATTGGAGAAACTTAATTTTTCACCCCCCGAAAAAAAAACATAAGGGGTAACACTGTCATTTTTTTTTTCTGGTCAAAATTTTGAGTTTCAATATCTCAGCTCTGGAAGGGTCTAGAGCCTCAATTTTTGCACCCAGGTCCATGTCTCGTGGCCCTCTATCAGAATCCAGAGTTTTGAGAAGATTGGAGAAACTTAATTTTTCACCCCCCGAAAAAAAACATAAGGGGTAACACTGTCATTTTTTTTTCTGGTCAAAATTTTGAGTTTCAATATCTCAGTTCTGGAAGGGTCTAGAGCCTCAATTTTTGCACCCAGGTCCATGTATCGTGGCCCTCTATCAGAATCCAGAGTTTTGAGAAGATTGGAGAAACTTAATTTTTCACCCCCCGAAAAAAAACATAAGGGGTAACACTGTCATTTTTTTTTTCTGGTCAAAGTTTTGAGTTTCAATATCTCAGCTCTGGAAGGGTCTAGAGCCTCAATTTTTGCACCCAGGTCCATGTCTCGTGGCCCTCTATCAGAATCCAGAGTTTTGAGAAGATTGGAGAAACTTAATTTTTCACCCCCCGAAAAAAACATAAGGGGTAACACTGTCATTTTTTTTTTCCTGGTCAAAATTTTGAGTTTCAAAATCTCAGCTCTGGAAGGGTCTAGAGCCTCAATTTTTGCACCCAGGTCCATGTCTCGTGGCCCTCTATCAGAATCCAGAGTTTTGAGATGATTGGAGAAACTTAATTTTTCACCACCCGAAAAAAAACATAAGGGGTAACACTGTCATTTTTTTTTTCTGGTCAAAATTTTGAGTTTCAATATCTCAGCTCTGGAAGGGTCTAGAGCCTCAATTTTTGCACCCAGGTCCTTGTCTCGTGGCCCTCTATCAGAATCCAGAGTTTTGAGAAGATTGGAGAAACTTAATTTTTCACCCCCCGAAAAAAAACATAAGGGGTAACACTGTCATTTTTTTTTTCCTGGTCAAAATTTTGAGTTTCAAAATCTCAGCTCTGGAAGGGTCTAGAGCCTCAATTTTTGCACCCAGGTCCATGTCTCGTGGCCCTCTATCAGAATCCAGAGTTTTGAGAAGATTGGAGAAACTTAATTTTTCACCCCCCGAAAAAAAAACATAAGGGGTAACACTGTCATTTTTTTTTTCTGGTCAAAATTTTGAGTTTCAATATCTCAGCTCTGGAAGGGTCTAGAGCCTCAATTTTTGCACCCAGGTCCATGTCTCGTGGCCCTCTATCAGAATCCAGAGTTTTGAGAAGATTGGAGAAACTTAATTTTTCACCCCCCGAAAAAAAACATAAGGGGTAACACTGTCATTTTTTTTTCTGGTCAAAATTTTGAGTTTCAATATCTCAGCTCTGGAAGGGTCTAGAGCCTCAATTTTTGCACCCAGGTCCATGTATCGTGGCCCTCTATCAGAATCCAGAGTTTTGAGAAGATTGGAGAAACTTAATTTTTCACCCCCCGAAAAAAAACATAAGGGGTAACACTGTCATTTTTTTTTCTGGTCAAAGTTTTGAGTTTCAATATCTCAGCTCTGGAAGGGTCTAGAGCCTCAATTTTTGCACCCAGGTCCATGTCTCGTGGCCCTCTATCAGAATCCAGAGTTTTGAGAAGATTGGAGAAACTTAATTTTTCACCCCCCGAAAAAAACATAAGGGGTAACACTGTCATTTTTTTTTCCTGGTCAAAATTTTGAGTTTCAAAATCTCAGCTCTGGAAGGGTCTAGAGCCTCAATTTTTGCACCCAGGTCCATGTATCGTGGCCCTCTATCAGAATCCAGAGTTTTGAGAAGATTGGAGAAACTTAATTTTTCACCCCCCGAAAAAAAACATAAGGGGTAACACTGTCATTTTTTTTTCTGGTCAAAATTTTGAGTTTCAATATCTCAGCTCTGAAAGGGTCTAGAGCCTCAATTTTTGCACCCAGGTCCATATATCATGGCCCTCTATCAGAATCCAGAGTTTTGAGAAGATTGGAGAAACTTAATTTTTCACCCCCCGAAAAAAAACATAAGGGGTAACATTGTCATTTTTTTTTTTCTGGTCAAAATTTTGAGTTTCAATATATCAGCTCTGGAAGGGTCTAGAGCCTCAATTTTTGCACCCAGGTCCATGTCTCGTGGCCCTCTATCAGAATCCAGAGTTTTGAGAAGATTGGAGAAACTTAATTTTTCACCCCCCGAAAAAAAACATAAGGGGTAACACTGTCATTTTTTTTTTTCCTGGTCAAAATTTTGAGTTTCAAAATCTCAGCTCTGGAAGGGTCTAGAGCCTCAATTTTTGCACCCAGGTCCATGTCTCGTGGCCCTCTATCAGAATCCAGAGTTTTGAGAAGATTGGAGAAACTTAATTTTTCACCCCCCGAAAAAAAAAAACATAAGGGGTAACACTGTCATTTTTTTTTCTGGTCAAAATTTTGAGTTTCAATATCTCAGCTCTGGAAGGGTCTAGAGCCTCAATTTTTGCACCCAGGTCCATGTATCGTGGCCCTCTATCAGAATCCAGAGTTTTGAGAAGATTGGAGAAACTTAATTTTTCACCCCCCGAAAAAAAACATAAGGGGTAACACTGTCATTTTTTTTCTGGTCAAAGTTTTGAGTTTCAATATCTCAGCTCTGGAAGGGTCTAGAGCCTCAATTTTTGGACCCAGGTCCATGTCTCGTGGCCCTCTATCAGAATCCAGAGTTTTGAGAAGATTGGAGAAACTTAATTTTTCACCCCCCGAAAAAAAACATAAGGGGTAACACTGTCATTTTTTTTTCTGGTCAAAATTTTGAGTTTCAATATCTCAGCTCTGGAAGGGTCTAGAGCCTCAATTTTTGCACCCAGGTCCATGTCTCGTGGCCCTCTATCAGAATCCAGAGTTTTGAGAAGATTGGAGAAACTTAATTTTTCACCCCCCGAAAAAAAAACATAAGGGGTAACACTGTCATTTTTTTTTCTGGTCAAAATTTTGAGTTTCAATATCTCAGCTCTGGAAGGGTCTAGAGCCTCAATTTTTGCACCCAGGTCCGTATATCATGGCCCTCTATCAGAATCCAGAGTTTTGAGAAGATTGGAGAAACTTAATTTTTCACCCCCCGAAAAAAAACATAAGGGGTAACACTGTCATTTTTTTTCTGGTCAAAGTTTTGAGTTTCAATATCTCAGCTCTGGAAGGGTCTAGAGCCTCAATTTTTGGACCCAGGTCCATGTCTCGTGGCCCTCTATCAGAATCCAGAGTTTTGAGAAGATTGGAGAAACTTAATTTTTCACCCCCCGAAAAAAAACATAAGGGGTAACACTGTCATTTTTTTTTCTGGTCAAAATTTTGAGTTTCAATATCTCAGCTCTGGAAGGGTCTAGAGCCTCAATTTTTGCACCCAGGTCCATGTCTCGTGGCCCTCTATCAGAATCCAGAGTTTTGAGAAGATTGGAGAAACTTAATTTTTCACCCCCCGAAAAAAAACATAAGGGGTAACACTGTCATTTTTTTTTCTGGTCAAAATTTTGAGTTTCAATATCTCAGCTCTGGAAGGGTCTAGAGCCTCAATTTTTGCACCCAGGTCCATGTATCGTGGCCCTCTATCAGAATCCAGAGTTTTGAGAAGATTGGAGAAACTTAATTTTTCACCCCCCGAAAAAAAACATAAGGGGTAACACTGTCATTTTTTTTTCTGGTCAAAGTTTTGAGTTTCAATATCTCAGCTCTGGAAGGGTCTAGAGCCTCAATTTTTGCACCCAGGTCCATGTCTCGTGGCCCTCTATCAGAATCCAGAGTTTTGAGAAGATTGGAGAAACTTAATTTTTCACCCCCCGAAAAAAAACATAAGGGGTAACACTGTCATTTTTTTTTCTGGTCAAAATTTTGAGTTTCAATATCTCAGCTCTGGAAGGGTCTAGAGCCTCAATTTTTGCACCCAGGTCCTTGTCTCGTGGCCCTCTATCAGAATCCAGAGTTTTGAGAAGATTGGAGAAACTTAATTTTTCACCCCCCGAAAAAAAACATAAGGGGTAACACTGTCATTTTTTTTTTCCTGGTCAAAATTTTGAGTTTCAAAATCTCAGCTCTGGAAGGGTCTAGAGCCTCAATTTTTGCACCCAGGTCCATGTATCGTGGCCCTCTATCAGAATCCAGAGTTTTGAGAAGATTGGAGAAACTTAATTTTTCACCCCCCCCAAAAAAACCATAAGGGGTAACACTCTCATTTTTTTTTTTCTGGTAAAAATTTTGAGTTTCAATATCTCAGCTCTGGAAGGGTCTAGAGCCTCAATTTTTGCACCCAGGTCCATGTATCGTGGCCCTCTATCAGAATCCAGAGTTTTGAGAAGATTGGAGAAACTTAATTTTTCACCCCCCGAAAAAAAACATAAGGGGTAACACTGTCATTTTTTTTTCTGGTCAAAATTTTGAGTTTCAATATCTCAGCTCTGGAAGGGTCTAGAGCCTCAATTTTTGCACCCAGGTCCATGTCTCGTGGCCCTCTATCAGAATTCAGAGTTTTGAGAAGATTGGAGAAACTTAATTTGTCACCCCCCGAAAAAAAAACATAAGGGGTAACAATGTCATTTTTTTTTCTGGTCAAAATTTTGAGTTTCAATATCTCAGCTCTGGAAGGGTCTAGAGCCTCAATTTTTGCACCCAGGTCCATGTAGCGTGGCCCTCTATCAGAATCCAGAGTTTTGAGAAGATTGGAGAAACTTAATTTTTCACCCCCCGAAAAAAAAACATAAGGGGTAACACTGTCATTTTTTTTTCCTGGTCAAAATTTTGAGTTTCAATATCTCAGCTCTGGAAGGGTCTAGAGCCTCAATTTTTGCACCCAGGTCCATGTCTCGTGGCCCTCTATCAGAATCCAGGGTTTTGAGAAGATTGGAGAAACTTAATTTTTCACCCCCCGAAAAAAAAACATAAGGGGTAACACTGTCATTTTTTTTCTGGTCAAAATTTTGAGTTTCAATATCTCAGCTCTGGAAGGGTCTAGAGCCTCAATTTTTGCACCCAGGTCCATGTATCGTGGCCCTCTATCAGAATCCAGAGTTTTGAGAAGATTGGAGAAACTTAATTTTTCACCCTCCGAAAAAAAACATAAGGGGTAACACTGTCATTTTTTTTTTCTGGTCAAAATTTTGAGTTTCAATATCTCAGCTCTGGAAGGGTGTAGAGCCTCAATTTTTGCACCCAGGTCCATGTCTCGTGGCCCTCTATCAGAATCCAGAGTTTTGAGAAGATTGGAGAAACTTAATTTTTCACCCCCCGAAAAAAAACATAAGGGGTAACACTGTCATTTTTTTTTCTGGTCAAAATTTTGAGTTTCAATATCTCAGCTCTGGAAGGGTCTAGAGCCTCAATTTTTGCACCCAGGTCCATGTCTCGAGGCCCTCTATCAGAATCCAGAGTTTTGAGAAGATTGGAGAAACTTAATTTTTCACCCCCCGAAAAAAAAACATAAGGGGTAACACTGTCATTTTTTTTTCTGGTCAAAATTTTGAGTTTCAATATCTCAGTTCTGGAAGGGTCTAGAGCCTCAATTTTTGCACCCAGGTCCATGTATCGTGGCCCTCTATCAGAATCCAGAGTTTTGAGAAGATTGGAGAAACTTAATTTTTCACCCCCCGAAAAAAAACATAAGGGGTAACACTGTCATTTTTTTTTTCTGGTCAAAGTTTTGAGTTTCAATATCTCAGCTCTGGAAGGGTCTAGAGCCTCAATTTTTGCACCCAGGTCCATGTCTCGTGGCCCTCTATCAGAATCCAGAGTTTTGAGAAGATTGGAGAAACTTAATTTTTCACCCCCCGAAAAAAACATAAGGGGTAACACTGTCATTTTTTTTTCCTGGTCAAAATTTTGAGTTTCAAAATCTCAGCTCTGGAAGGGTCTAGAGCCTCAATTTTTGCACCCAGGTCCATGTCTCGTGGCCCTCTATCAGAATCCAGAGTTTTGAGATGATTGGAGAAACTTAATTTTTCACCACCCGAAAAAAAACATAAGGGGTAACACTGTCATTTTTTTTTCTGGTCAAAATTTTGAGTTTCAATATCTCAGCTCTGGAAGGGTCTAGAGCCTCAATTTTTGCACCCAGGTCCTTGTCTCGTGGCCCTCTATCAGAATCCAGAGTTTTGAGAAGATTGGAGAAACTTAATTTTTCACCCCCCGAAAAAAAAACATAAGGGGTAACACTGTCATTTTTTTTTTCTGGTCAAAATTTTGAGTTTCAATATCTCAGCTCTGGAAGGGTCTAGAGCCTCAATTTTTGCACCCAGGTCCATGTCTCGTGGCCCTCTATCAGAATCCAGAGTTTTGAGAAGATTGGAGAAACTTAATTTTTCACCCCCCGAAAAAAAACATAAGGGGTAACACTGTCATTTTTTTTTTCTGGTCAAAATTTTGAGTTTCAATATCTCAGCTCTGGAAGGGTCTAGAGCCTCAATTTTTGCACCCAGGTCCATGTATCGTGGCCCTCTATCAGAATCCAGAGTTTTGAGAAGATTGGAGAAACTTAATTTTTCACCCCCCGAAAAAAAACATAAGGGGTAACACTGTCATTTTTTTTTTTCTGGTCAAAGTTTTGAGTTTCAATATCTCAGCTCTGGAAGGGTCTAGAGCCTCAATTTTTGCACCCAGGTCCATGTCTCGTGGCCCTCTATCAGAATCCAGAGTTTTGAGAAGATTGGAGAAACTTAATTTTTCACCCCCCGAAAAAAACATAAGGGGTAACACTGTCATTTTTTTTTCCTGGTCAAAATTTTGAGTTTCAAAATCTCAGCTCTGGAAGGGTCTAGAGCCTCAATTTTTGCACCCAGGTCCATGTATCGTGGCCCTCTATCAGAATCCAGAGTTTTGAGAAGATTGGAGAAACTTAATTTTTCACCCCCCGAAAAAAAAAACATAAGGGGTAACACTGTCATTTTTTTTTCTGGTCAAAATTTTGAGTTTCAATATCTCAGCTCTGGAAGGGTCTAGAGCCTCAATTTTTGCACCCAGGTCCATATATCATGGCCCTCTATCAGAATCCAGAGTTTTGAGAAGATTGGAGAAACTTAATTTTTCACCCCCCGAAAAAAAACATAAGGGGTAACATTGTCATTTTTTTTTTCTGGTCAAAATTTTGAGTTTCAATATATCAGCTCTGGAAGGGTCTAGAGCCTCAATTTTTGCACCCAGGTCCATGTATCGTGGCCCTCTATCAGAATCCAGAGTTTTGAGAAGATTGGAGAAACTTAATTTTTCACCCCCCGAAAAAAAACATAAGGGGTAACACTGTCATTTTTTTTTTCCTGGTCAAAATTTTGAGTTTCAAAATCTCAGCTCTGGAAGGGTCTAGAGCCTCAATTTTTGCACCCAGGTCCATGTCTCGTGGCCCTCTATCAGAATCCAGAGTTTTGAGAAGATTGGAGAAACTTAATTTTTCACCCCCCGAAAAAAAAAAACATAAGGGGTAACACTGTCATTTTTTTTTCTGGTCAAAATTTTGAGTTTCAATATCTCAGCTCTGGAAGGGTCTAGAGCCTCAATTTTTGCACCCAGGTCCATGTATCGTGGCCCTCTATCAGAATCCAGAGTTTTGAGAAGATTGGAGAAACTTAATTTTTCACCCCCCGAAAAAAAACATAAGGGGTAACACTGTCATTTTTTTTCTGGTCAAAGTTTTGAGTTTCAATATCTCAGCTCTGGAAGGGTCTAGAGCCTCAATTTTTGGACCCAGGTCCATGTCTCGTGGCCCTCTATCAGAATCCAGAGTTTTGAGAAGATTGGAGAAACTTAATTTTTCACCCCCCGAAAAAAAACATAAGGGGTAACACTGTCATTTTTTTTTCTGGTCAAAATTTTGAGTTTCAATATCTCAGCTCTGGAAGGGTCTAGAGCCTCAATTTTTGCACCCAGGTCCATGTCTCGTGGCCCTCTATCAGAATCCAGAGTTTTGAGAAGATTGGAGAAACTTAATTTTTCACCCCCCGAAAAAAAAACATAAGGGGTAACACTGTCATTTTTTTTTTCTGGTCAAAATTTTGAGTTTCAATATCTCAGCTCTGGAAGGGTCTAGAGCCTCAATTTTTGCACCCAGGTCCGTATATCATGGCCCTCTATCAGAATCCAGAGTTTTGAGAAGATTGGAGAAACTTAATTTTTCACCCCCCGAAAAAAAACATAAGGGGTAACACTGTCATTTTTTTTCTGGTCAAAGTTTTGAGTTTCAATATCTCAGCTCTGGAAGGGTCTAGAGCCTCAATTTTTGGACCCAGGTCCATGTCTCGTGGCCCTCTATCAGAATCCAGAGTTTTGAGAAGATTGGAGAAACTTAATTTTTCACCCCCCGAAAAAAAACATAAGGGGTAACACTGTCATTTTTTTTTCTGGTCAAAATTTTGAGTTTCAATATCTCAGCTCTGGAAGGGTCTAGAGCCTCAATTTTTGCACCCAGGTCCATGTCTCGTGGCCCTCTATCAGAATCCAGAGTTTTGAGAAGATTGGAGAAACTTAATTTTTCACCCCCCGAAAAAAAACATAAGGGGTAACACTGTCATTTTTTTTTCTGGTCAAAATTTTGAGTTTCAATATCTCAGCTCTGGAAGGGTCTAGAGCCTCAATTTTTGCACCCAGGTCCATGTATCGTGGCCCTCTATCAGAATCCAGAGTTTTGAGAAGATTGGAGAAACTTAATTTTTCACCCCCCGAAAAAAAACATAAGGGGTAACACTGTCATTTTTTTTTTTCTGGTCAAAGTTTTGAGTTTCAATATCTCAGCTCTGGAAGGGTCTAGAGCCTCAATTTTTGCACCCAGGTCCATGTCTCGTGGCCCTCTATCAGAATCCAGAGTTTTGAGAAGATTGGAGAAACTTAATTTTTCACCCCCCGAAAAAAAAACATAAGGGGTAACACTGTCATTTTTTTTTTCTGGTCAAAATTTTGAGTTTCAATATCTCAGCTCTGGAAGGGTCTAGAGCCTCAATTTTTGCACCCAGGTCCATGTCTCGAGGCCCTCTATCAGAATCCAGAGTTTTGAGAAGATTGGAGAAACTTAATTTTTCACCCCCCGAAAAAAAACATAAGGGGTAACACTGTCATTTTTTTTTTTCTGGTCAAAATTTTGAGTTTCAATATCTCAGCTCTGGAAGGGTCTAGAGCCTCAATTTTTGCACCCAGGTCCATGTATCGTGGCCCTCTATCAGAATCCAGAGTTTTGAGAAGATTGGAGAAACTTAATTTTTCACCCCCCGAAAAAAACATAAGGGGTAACACTGTCATTTTTTTTTCCTGGTCAAAATTTTGAGTTTCAAAATCTCAGCTCTGGAAGGGTCTAGAGCCTCAATTTTTGCACCCAGGTCCATGTCTCGTGGCCCTCTATCAGAATCCAGAGTTTTGAGATGATTGGAGAAACTTAATTTTTCACCCCCCGAAAAAAAACATAAGGGGTAACACTGTCATTTTTTTTTCTGGTCAAAATTTTGAGTTTCAATATCTCAGCTCTGGAAGGGTCTAGAGCCTCAATTTTTGCACCCAGGTCCTTGTCTCGTGGCCCTCTATCAGAATCCAGAGTTTTGAGAAGATTGGAGAAACTTAATTTTTCACCCCCCGAAAAAAAACATAAGGGGTAACACTGTCATTTTTTTTTTCCTGGTCAAAATTTTGAGTTTCAAAATCTCAGCTCTTGAAGGGTCTAGAGCCTCAATTTTTGCACCCAGGTCCATGTCTCGTGGCCCTCTATCAGAATCCAGAGTTTTGAGAAGATTGGAGAAACTTAATTTTTCACCCCCCGAAAAAAAAACATAAGGGGTAACACTGTCATTTTTTTTTTCTGGTCAAAATTTTGAGTTTCAATATCTCAGCTCTGGAAGGGTCTAGAGCCTCAATTTTTTGCACCCAGGTCCATGTATCGTGGCCCTCTATCAGAATCCAGAGTTTTGAGAAGATTGGAGAAACTTAATTTTTCACCCCCCCCAAAAAAAACCATAAGGGGTAACACTCTCATTTTTTTTTTTTCTGGTAAAAATTTTGAGTTTCAATATCTCAGCTCTGGAAGGGTCTAGAGCCTCAATTTTTGCACCCAGGTCCATGTATCGTGGCCCTCTATCAGAATCCAGAGTTTTGAGAAGATTGGAGAAACTTAATTTTTCACCCCCCGAAAAAAAACATAAGGGGTAACACTGTCATTTTTTTTTTCTGGTCAAAATTTTGAGTTTCAATATCTCAGCTCTGGAAGGGTCTAGAGCCTCAATTTTTGCACCCAGGTCCATGTCTCGTGGCCCTCTATCAGAATTCAGAGTTTTGAGAAGATTGGAGAAACTTAATTTGTCACCCCCCGAAAAAAAAACATAAGGGGTAACAATGTCATTTTTTTTTCTGGTCAAAATTTTGAGTTTCAATATCTCAGCTCTGGAAGGGTCTAGAGCCTCAATTTTTGCACCCAGGTCCATGTATCGTGGCCCTCTATCAGAATCCAGAGTTTTGAGAAGATTGGAGAAACTTAATTTTTCACCCTCCGAAAAAAAACATAAGGGGTAACACTGTCATTTTTTTTTTCTGGTCAAAGTTTTGAGTTTCAATATCTCAGCTCTGGAAGGGTGTAGAGCCTCAATTTTTGCACCCAGGTCCATGTCTCGTGGCCCTCTATCAGAATCCAGAGTTTTGAGAAGATTGGAGAAACTTAATTTTTCACCCCCCGAAAAAAAACATAAGGGGTAACACTGTCATTTTTTTTTTTCCTGGTCAAAATTTTGAGTTTCAATATCTCAGCTCTGGAAGGGTCTAGAGCCTCAATTTTTGCACCCAGGTCCATGTCTCGTGGCCCTCTATCAGAATCCAGGGTTTTGAGAAGATTGGAGAAACTTAATTTTTCACCCCCCGAAAAAAAATATAAGGGGTAACACTGTCATTTTTTTTTTCTGGTCAAAATTTTGAGTTTCAATATCTCAGCTCTGGAAGGGTCTAGAGCCTCAATTTTTGCACCCAGGTCCATGTATCGTGGCCCTCTATCAGAATCCAGAGTTTTGAGAAGATTGGAGAAACTTAATTTGTCACCCCCCGAAAAAAAAACATAAGGGGTAACAATGTCATTTTTTTTTCTGGTCAAAATTTTGAGTTTCAATATCTCAGCTCTGGAAGGGTCTAGAGCCTCAATTTTTGCACCCAGGTCCATGTAGCGTGGCCCTCTATCAGAATCCAGAGTTTTGAGAAGATTGGAGAAACTTAATTTTTCACCCCCCGAAAAAAAAACATAAGGGGTAACACTGTCATTTTTTTTTCCTGGTCAAAATTTTGAGTTTCAATATCTCAGCTCTGGAAGGGTCTAGAGCCTCAATTTTTGCACCCAGGTCCATGTCTCGTGGCCCTCTATCAGAATCCAGGGTTTTGAGAAGATTGGAGAAACTTAATTTTTCACCCCCCGAAAAAAAACATAAGGGGTAACACTGTCATTTTTTTTTCTGGTCAAAATTTTGAGTTTCAATATCTCAGCTCTGGAAGGGTCTAGAGCCTCAATTTTTGCACCCAGGTCCATGTATCGTGGCCCTCTATCAGAATCCAGAGTTTTGAGAAGATTGGAGAAACTTAATTTTTCACCCTCCGAAAAAAAACATAAGGGGTAACACTGTCATTTTTTTTTTCTGGTCAAAATTTTGAGTTTCAATATCTCAGCTCTGGAAGGGTGTAGAGCCTCAATTTTTGCACCCAGGTCCATGTCTCGTGGCCCTCTATCAGAATCCAGAGTTTTGAGAAGATTGGAGAAACTTAATTTTTCACCCCCCGAAAAAAAACATAAGGGGTAACACTGTCATTTTTTTTTCTGGTCAAAATTTTGAGTTTCAATATCTCAGCTCTGGAAGGGTCTAGAGCCTCAATTTTTGCACCCAGGTCCATGTCTCGAGGCCCTCTATCAGAATCCAGAGTTTTGAGAAGATTGGAGAAACTTAATTTTTCACCCCCCGAAAAAAAACATAAGGGGTAACACTGTCATTTTTTTTTCTGGTCAAAATTTTGAGTTTCAATATCTCAGTTCTGGAAGGGTCTAGAGCCTCAATTTTTGCACCCAGGTCCATGTATCGTGGCCCTCTATCAGAATCCAGAGTTTTGAGAAGATTGGAGAAACTTAATTTTTCACCCCCCGAAAAAAAACATAAGGGGTAACACTGTCATTTTTTTTTTCTGGTCAAAGTTTTGAGTTTCAATATCTCAGCTCTGGAAGGGTCTAGAGCCTCAATTTTTGCACCCAGGTCCATGTCTCGTGGCCCTCTATCAGAATCCAGAGTTTTGAGAAGATTGGAGAAACTTAATTTTTCACCCCCCGAAAAAAACATAAGGGGTAACACTGTCATTTTTTTTTCCTGGTCAAAATTTTGAGTTTCAAAATCTCAGCTCTGGAAGGGTCTAGAGCCTCAATTTTTGCACCCAGGTCCATGTCTCGTGGCCCTCTATCAGAATCCAGAGTTTTGAGATGATTGGAGAAACTTAATTTTTCACCACCCGAAAAAAAACATAAGGGGTAACACTGTCATTTTTTTTTCTGGTCAAAATTTTGAGTTTCAATATCTCAGCTCTGGAAGGGTCTAGAGCCTCAATTTTTGCACCCAGGTCCTTGTCTCGTGGCCCTCTATCAGAATGCAGAGTTTTGAGAAGATTGGAGAAACTTAATTTTTCACCCCCCGAAAAAAAAACATAAGGGGTAACACTGTCATTTTTTTTTCTGGTCAAAATTTTGAGTTTCAATATCTCAGCTCTGGAAGGGTCTAGAGCCTCAATTTTTGCACCCAGGTCCATGTCTCGTGGCCCTCTATCAGAATCCAGAGTTTTGAGAAGATTGGAGAAACTTAATTTTTCACCCCCCGAAAAAAAAACATAAGGGGTAACACTGTCATTTTTTTTTCTGGTCAAAATTTTGAGTTTCAATATCTCAGCTCTGGAAGGGTCTAGAGCCTCAATTTTTGCACCCAGGTCCATGTATCGTGGCCCTCTATCAGAATCCAGAGTTTTGAGAAGATTGGAGAAACTTAATTTTTCACCCCCCGAAAAAAAACATAAGGGGTAACACTGTCATTTTTTTTTTTCTGGTCAAAGTTTTGAGTTTCAATATCTCAGCTCTGGAAGGGTCTAGAGCCTCAATTTTTGCACCCAGGTCCATGTCTCGTGGCCCTCTATCAGAATCCAGAGTTTTGAGAAGATTGGAGAAACTTAATTTTTCACCCCCCGAAAAAAACATAAGGGGTAACACTGTCATTTTTTTTTTCCTGGTCAAAATTTTGAGTTTCAAAATCTCAGCTCTGGAAGGGTCTAGAGCCTCAATTTTTGCACCCAGGTCCATGTATCGTGGCCCTCTATCAGAATCCAGAGTTTTGAGAAGATTGGAGAAACTTAATTTTTCACCCCCCGAAAAAAAAACATAAGGGGTAACACTGTCATTTTTTTTTCTGGTCAAAATTTTGAGTTTCAATATCTCAGCTCTGGAAGGGTCTAGAGCCTCAATTTTTGCACCCAGGTCCATATATCATGGCCCTCTATCAGAATCCAGAGTTTTGAGAAGATTGGAGAAACTTAATTTTTCACCCCCCGAAAAAAAACATAAGGGGTAACATTGTCATTTTTTTTTTCTGGTCAAAATTTTGAGTTTCAATATATCAGCTCTGGAAGGGTCTAGAGCCTCAATTTTTGCACCCAGGTCCATGTATCGTGGCCCTCTATCAGAATCCAGAGTTTTGAGAAGATTGGAGAAACTTAATTTTTCACCCCCCGAAAAAAAACATAAGGGGTAACACTGTCATTTTTTTTTTCCTGGTCAAAATTTTGAGTTTCAAAATCTCAGCTCTGGAAGGGTCTAGAGCCTCAATTTTTGCACCCAGGTCCATGTCTCGTGGCCCTCTATCAGAATCCAGAGTTTTGAGAAGATTGGAGAAACTTAATTTTTCACCCCCCGAAAAAAAAAACATAAGGGGTAACACTGTCATTTTTTTTTCTGGTCAAAATTTTGAGTTTCAATATCTCAGCTCTGGAAGGGTCTAGAGCCTCAATTTTTGCACCCAGGTCCATGTATCGTGGCCCTCTATCAGAATCCAGAGTTTTGAGAAGATTGGAGAAACTTAATTTTTCACCCCCCGAAAAAAAACATAAGGGGTAACACTGTCATTTTTTTTCTGGTCAAAGTTTTGAGTTTCAATATCTCAGCTCTGGAAGGGTCTAGAGCCTCAATTTTTGGACCCAGGTCCATGTCTCGTGGCCCTCTATCAGAATCCAGAGTTTTGAGAAGATTGGAGAAACTTAATTTTTCACCCCCCGAAAAAAAACATAAGGGGTAACACTGTCATTTTTTTTTCTGGTCAAAATTTTGAGTTTCAATATCTCAGCTCTGGAAGGGTCTAGAGCCTCAATTTTTGCACCCAGGTCCATGTCTCGTGGCCCTCTATCAGAATCCAGAGTTTTGAGAAGATTGGAGAAACTTAATTTTTCACCCCCCGAAAAAAAAACATAAGGGGTAACACTGTCATTTTTTTTTTCTGGTCAAAATTTTGAGTTTCAATATCTCAGCTCTGGAAGGGTCTAGAGCCTCAATTTTTGCACCCAGGTCCGTATGTCATGGCCCTCTATCAGAATCCAGAGTTTTGAGAAGATTGGAGAAACTTAATTTTTCACCCCCCGAAAAAAAACATAAGGGGTAACACTGTCATTTTTTTTCTGGTCAAAGTTTTGAGTTTCAATATCTCAGCTCTGGAAGGGTCTAGAGCCTCAATTTTTGGACCCAGGTCCATGTCTCGTGGCCCTCTATCAGAATCCAGAGTTTTGAGAAGATTGGAGAAACTTAATTTTTCACCCCCCGAAAAAAAACATAAGGGGTAACACTGTCATTTTTTTTTCTGGTCAAAATTTTGAGTTTCAATATCTCAGCTCTGGAAGGGTCTAGAGCCTCAATTTTTGCACCCAGGTCCATGTCTCGTGGCCCTCTATCAGAATCCAGAGTTTTGAGAAGATTGGAGAAACTTAATTTTTCACCCCCCGAAAAAAAAACATAAGGGGTAACACTGTCATTTTTTTTTTCTGGTCAAAATTTTGAGTTTCAATATCTCAGCTCTGGAAGGGTCTAGAGCCTCAATTTTTGCACCCAGGTCCATGTCTCGTGGCCCTCTATCAGAATCCAGAGTTTTGAGAAGATTGGAGAAACTTAATTTTTCACCCCCCGAAAAAAAACATAAGGGGTAACACTGTCATTTTTTTTTCTGGTCAAAATTTTGAGTTTCAATATCTCAGCTCTGGAAGGGTCTAGAGCCTCAATTTTTGCACCCAGGTCCATGTATCGTGGCCCTCTATCAGAATCCAGAGTTTTGAGAAGATTGGAGAAACTTAATTTTTCACCCCCCGAAAAAAAACATAAGGGGTAACACTGTCATTTTTTTTTTCTGGTCAAAGTTTTGAGTTTCAATATCTCAGCTCTGGAAGGGTCTAGAGCCTCAATTTTTGCACCCAGGTCCATGTCTCGTGGCCCTCTATCAGAATCCAGAGTTTTGAGAAGATTGGAGAAACTTAATTTTTCACCCCCCGAAAAAAAAACATAAGGGGTAACACTGTCATTTTTTTTTCTGGTCAAAATTTTGAGTTTCAATATCTCAGCTCTGGAAGGGTCTAGAGCCTCAATTTTTGCACCCAGGTCCATGTCTCGAGGCCCTCTATCAGAATCCAGAGTTTTGAGAAGATTGGAGAAACTTAATTTTTCACCCCCCGAAAAAAAACATAAGGGGTAACACTGTCATTTTTTTTTTTTTCTGGTCAAAATTTTGAGTTTCAATATCTCAGCTCTGGAAGGGTCTAGAGCCTCAATTTTTGCACCCAGGTCCATGTATCGTGGCCCTCTATCAGAATCCAGAGTTTTGAGAAGATTGGAGAAACTTAATTTTTCACCCCCCGAAAAAAACATAAGGGGTAACACTGTCATTTTTTTTTCCTGGTCAAAATTTTGAGTTTCAAAATCTCAGCTCTGGAAGGGTCTAGAGCCTCAATTTTTGCACCCAGGTCCATGTCTCGTGGCCCTCTATCAGAATCCAGAGTTTTGAGATGATTGGAGAAACTTAATTTTTCACCCCCCGAAAAAAAACATAAGGGGTAACACTGTCATTTTTTTCTGGTCAAAATTTTGAGTTTCAATATCTCAGCTCTGGAAGGGTCTAGAGCCTCAATTTTTGCACCCAGGTCCTTGTCTCGTGGCCCTCTATCAGAATCCAGAGTTTTGAGAAGATTGGAGAAACTTAATTTTTCACCCCCCGAAAAAAAACATAAGGGGTAACACTGTCATTTTTTTTTTCCTGGTCAAAATTTTGAGTTTCAAAATCTCAGCTCTGGAAGGGTCTAGAGCCTCAATTTTTGCACCCAGGTCCATGTCTCGTGGCCCTCTATCAGAATCCAGAGTTTTGAGAAGATTGGAGAAACTTAATTTTTCACCCCCCGAAAAAAAAACATAAGGGGTAACACTGTCATTTTTTTTTTCTGGTCAAAATTTTGAGTTTCAATATCTCAGCTCTGGAAGGGTCTAGAGCCTCAATTTTTTGCACCCAGGTCCATGTATCGTGGCCCTCTATCAGAATCCAGAGTTTTGAGAAGATTGGAGAAACTTAATTTTTCACCCCCCCCAAAAAAAACCATAAGGGGTAACACTCTCATTTTTTTTTTTTCTGGTAAAAATTTTGAGTTTCAATATCTCAGCTCTGGAAGGGTCTAGAGCCTCAATTTTTGCACCCAGGTCCATGTATCGTGGCCCTCTATCAGAATCCAGAGTTTTGAGAAGATTGGAGAAACTTAATTTTTCACCCCCCGAAAAAAAACATAAGGGGTAACACTGTCATTTTTTTTTTCTGGTCAAAATTTTGAGTTTCAATATCTCAGCTCTGGAAGGGTCTAGAGCCTCAATTTTTGCACCCAGGTCCATGTCTCGTGGCCCTCTATCAGAATTCAGAGTTTTGAGAAGATTGGAGAAACTTAATTTGTCACCCCCCGAAAAAAAAAACATAAGGGGTAACAATGTCATTTTTTTTTCTGGTCAAAATTTTGAGTTTCAATATCTCAGCTCTGGAAGGGTCTAGAGCCTCAATTTTTGCACCCAGGTCCATGTATCGTGGCCCTCTATCAGAATCCAGAGTTTTGAGAAGATTGGAGAAACTTAATTTTTCACCCTCCGAAAAAAAACATAAGGGGTAACACTGTCATTTTTTTTTTCTGGTCAAAGTTTTGAGTTTCAATATCTCAGCTCTGGAAGGGTGTAGAGCCTCAATTTTTGCACCCAGGTCCATGTCTCGTGGCCCTCTATCAGAATCCAGAGTTTTGAGAAGATTGGAGAAACTTAATTTTTCACCCCCCGAAAAAAAACATAAGGGGTAACACTGTCATTTTTTTTTTTCCTGGTCAAAATTTTGAGTTTCAATATCTCAGCTCTGGAAGGGTCTAGAGCCTCAATTTTTGCACCCAGGTCCATGTCTCGTGGCCCTCTATCAGAATCCAGGGTTTTGAGAAGATTGGAGAAACTTAATTTTTCACCCCCCGAAAAAAAACATAAGGGGTAACACTGTCATTTTTTTTTTCTGGTCAAAATTTTGAGTTTCAATATCTCAGCTCTGGAAGGGTCTAGAGCCTCAATTTTTGCACCCAGGTCCATGTATCGTGGCCCTCTATCAGAATCCAGAGTTTTGAGAAGATTGGAGAAACTTAATTTTTCACCCTCCGAAAAAAAACATAAGGGGTAACACTGTCATTTTTTTTTTCTGGTCAAAGTTTTGAGTTTCAATATCTCAGCTCTGGAAGGGTGTAGAGCCTCAATTTTTGCACCCAGGTCCATGTCTCGTGGCCCTCTATCAGAATCCAGAGTTTTGAGAAGATTGGAGAAACTTAATTTTTCACCCCCCGAAAAAAAACATAAGGGGTAACACTGTCATTTTTTTTTTTCTGGTCAAAATTTTGAGTTTCAATATCTCAGCTCTGCAAGTGTCTAAAGCCTCAATTTTTGCACCCAGGTCCATGTATCGTGGCCCTCTATCAGAATCCAGAGTTTTGAGAAGATTGGAGAAACTTAATTTTTCACCCTCCGAAAAAAAACATAAGGGGTAACACTGTCATTTTTTTTTTCTGGTCAAAGTTTTGAGTTTCAATATCTCAGCTCTGGAAGGGTGTAGAGCCTCAATTTTTGCACCCAGGTCCATGTATCGTGGCCCTCTATCAGAATCCAGAGTTTTGAGAAGATTGGAGAAACTTAATTTTTCACCCCCCGAAAAAAAACATAAGGGGTAACACTGTCATTTTTTTTCTGGTCAAAATTTTGAGTTTCAATATCTCAGCTCTGGAAGGGTCTAGAGCCTCAATTTTTGCACCCAGGTCCATGTCTCGAGGCCCTCTATCAGAATCCGGAGTTTTGAGAAGATTGGAGAAACTTAATTTTTCACCCCCCGAAAAAAAACATAAGGGGTAACACTGTCATTTTTTTTTCTGGTCAAAATTTTGAGTTTCAATATCTCAGCTCTGGAAGGGTCTAGAGCCTCAATTTTTTGCACCCAGGTCCATGTATCGTGGCCCTCTATCAGAATCCAGAGTTTTTAGAAGATTGGAGAAACTTAATTTTTCACCCCCCCCCCCCCCCCCCCCCCCCAAAAAAAAACCATAAGGGGTAACACTCTCATTTTTTTTTTCTGGTAAAAATTTTGAGTTTCAATATCTCAGCTCTGGAAGGGTCTAGAGCCTCAATTTTTGCACCCAGGTCCATGTATCGTGGCCCTCTATCAGAATCCAGAGTTTTGAGAAGATTGGAGAATCTTAATTTTTCACCCCCCGAAAAAAAACATAAGGGGTAACACTGTCATTTTTTTTTTCTGGTCAAAATTTTGAGTTTCATTATCTCAGCTCTGGAAGGGTCTAGAGCCTCAATTTTTGCACCCAGGTCCATGTCTCGTGGCCCTCTATCAGAATTCAGAGTTTTGAGAAGATTGGAGAAACTTAATTTTTCACCCCCCGAAAAAAACATAAGGGGTAACACTGTCATTTTTTTTCTGGTCAAAGTTTTGAGTTTCAATATCTCAGCTCTGGAAGGGTCTAGAGCCTCAATTTTTGGACCCAGGTCCATGTCTCGTGGCCCTCTATCAGAATCCAGAGTTTTGAGAAGATTGGAGAAACTTAATTTTTCACCCCCCGAAAAAAAACATAAGGGGTAACACTGTCATTTTTTTTTTCTGGTCAAAATTTTGAGTTTCAATATCTCAGCTCTGGAAGGGTCTAGAGCCTCAATTTTTGCACCCAGGTCCATGTCTCGTGGCCCTCTATCAGAATCCAGAGTTTTGAGAAGATTGGAGAAACTTAATTTTTCACCCCCCGAAAAAAAAACATAAGGGGTAACACTGTCATTTTTTTTTTCTGGTCAAAATTTTGAGTTTCAATATCTCAGCTCTGGAAGGGTCTAGAGCCTCAATTTTTGCACCCAGGTCCGTATATCATGGCCCTCTATCAGAATCCAGAGTTTTGAGAAGATTGGAGAAACTTAATTTTTCACCCCCCGAAAAAAAACATAAGGGGTAACACTGTCATTTTTTTTCTGGTCAAAGTTTTGAGTTTCAATATCTCAGCTCTGGAAGGGTCTAGAGCCTCAATTTTTGGACCCAGGTCCATGTCTCGTGGCCCTCTATCAGAATCCAGAGTTTTGAGAAGATTGGAGAAACTTAATTTTTCACCCCCCGAAAAAAAACATAAGGGGTAACACTGTCATTTTTTTTTCTGGTCAAAATTTTGAGTTTCAATATCTCAGCTCTGGAAGGGTCTAGAGCCTCAATTTTTGCACCCAGGTCCATGTCTCGTGGCCCTCTATCAGAATCCAGAGTTTTGAGAAGATTGGAGAAACTTAATTTTTCACCCCCCGAAAAAAAAACATAAGGGGTAACACTGTCATTTTTTTTTTCTGGTCAAAATTTTGAGTTTCAATATCTCAGCTCTGGAAGGGTCTAGAGCCTCAATTTTTGCACCCAGGTCCATGTCTCGTGGCCCTCTATCAGAATCCAGAGTTTTGAGAAGATTGGAGAAACTTAATTTCCCTTTCGTAGTCACTCCGAGTTACGTCAAGGAGTGACGGAGAATGGGGGGTTTCGCACAGAAAGCCAATCCTCTTCGAGTATTTAACAACGAGCCAATGGCGTGAAAATGTCATGGGTCTGCGGAATTTGCATAGCGTACTCCGCCCACCCATGTGGGTATAAAAGGAGGAAGCAAACGCACCGCAGTATGTTTTCGCTTCGGAGCCAAGAGTATTCTTCTCTCCACAAGCCATATCACTAAAAGCCTCTTCGAGACGAGCATCCTCTTCAGTGTTGGTGTGACGGCGGTACCCAGCGAGATTCTGCATTGCCTGCGATCTGTGCAGTGGTCTGCCAGACTTTGCGCTTCTCCCTGGTCGCCTCGGCGCTGAAAGAGTGAATTTCCTCCTCTCCTCTGAAAGAGCTACACGCGGCACGTCTTTTTAAAGACGGTTCGCCCGTGTTCTTCTGGGTGCGGTCGATATCCGTCTTTCTCTGATGGGCACGATCGCTGCTTTGTATGTCTGGGCTTCGTCATGCTAAAGCAGCTTTCGTGGTTGAGTCATGTGCCTTTTGTGGTAATATGACCATCTCAACACTTAGATCGAGACTCAATGATCTTACTGTGAGAGTCCCCGCCTCCGCTACCCGTTCAGCTTCCTCTACCCGGGGAAGCTCTTCGGCTCGCGGCCAGGGTGATCTGTCGGTGACGGTGTGGAACAAACCCCCGACGCTAGCTCCTCGGGTCCCACCCACCGCAACAGTGTTGTAGCCAGCGAGCGCCGAAACGGTTCAGACGTCTGCCTGTTCGCGGGTACCGTCTGGATCGTTTGGCGCTCCAGAGGAAGACGCGTTATCGATCGCGGCATCACATAAAGGCGGGCTTGATTCCTCGGGAAGTGAAGATGCGGATGCACGACCTCCTTCGGGAGCGCCTGTTGCCCGTGTCGGATCCCGAGATGACGGCTATGCTCTCTCGGGTCGCCGTGAGTATCGGGTTGCACTGGAATCTTCCGGCCCACCCCGATCACTCACGGATGGATGAATTGTTTTTGGTCAAAGCCGCCGCCGCGAGGCCGCAGCCGTCCCCAATGCCATTCGTCCCCGAGCTGCATGCGGAACTGACGAGGACGCGCTCGTCAGCTTCCCCCGCCTTTCCTCCCCTCGACGGCGCAGCTGCCCGTGGGTATGCTGGGGTGCCTCTGGTGGAGCGCTCTGTCGCGATGCAACTGTGTCCGCGGAGCGCCTCCTCTCGGGGGCCCCCCGAGCATCCCCCCAGAGCCTGTAGGTTTTCGTCGTCTATGACGGCGCGATCCTATAGCGCGGCGGGCGGCCGCCGCTATGCATATGATGGGCGTTTTTTAGGTCTGCCAAGCCAGACTGCTCAGAGGTATGCACGAGGGCGGGACTGATTCCCTTGGATCAGGTGATGGCCACTAGTGTGGTCCAGGAGCGTCATCTAAAAGTAAAAACATTGCTAAAAAAAAAAAAAAAAAGCTTTTCGGCGGTGCGGTTGAGGACTTTGCCCAGCAGTTCTCTACCGCCCAGAAACAGGCTGAGGCTGCCCCGACGGCCAGCTGCTGCCTTCACCCAGCCGCCGGTGTAGCCGCCTCAGTCTGTTCGCCGCCGAGGACGAGCCTCTGCGCCCTTCCCTCCGGGGCGACCCCAGCAGCAGCCTTCACCCAGGTCGCGCCGTAGAGGCGGTTGCAGAGGAGCGTCACAGCCCCCTATGGGCTGCTCAGTGATGGCATCGAGTCTTTCCCAGGAGGAGGTAGCAGGGCCCCTCCTTCCCCCCGTAGAGGGCCGGGGGAGAATCTTTTGTTCTCCGCTCCCCGCTGCTCAAAAAAAAAAAAAAAATATATATAATAATAAGACGGGTTGAGTGCGTTAAAGAAGGACTTTATACTATCACTGAGCACACGGACCGGAATGAGCGCGCACGACGCTCCACAGTGTCGCCCCGCTCATTCCCCTCTGTCTCTGAGGGCGCGGAGGGGAGCGTGCGTCGTCCCCGGACCGCACCGCTCCTCTCCCCCTCTGTCGCCAGACCCCCGGCAGAACAGACCCCCGTGGAACGCTGGTCCTTCCCTGGTCTCTTCTGTCGGGGAGCGGAGCTCGACTACGCACCCGCATGTGGTATCTCCCGTGCGCATGCCAGTCACTCCGCCCCGCTGCCCCTCCGGGGGGACGTCTGTGGCTCGTATGACCCCGCTGGTTCGGTTCCTCGGAGCTTGGCTCGAGCTCCCCGGTCTGTCCCGCTGGGTCATCAGAACGATCAGATTCGGCTACGCGATTCAGTTCGCACGATCTCCTCCCCGTTTCAGGGGAGTTCGCTCCACTATAATCGATGGCTATGCCCCGGTTTTGAGAGCGGAGATTGCGACCCTGGTGGCGAAGGGTGCAATCGAGACGGTCCCTCCAGCCGAGGTGAAGTCCGGTTTTTACAGCCCCTACTTCATTGTCCCCAAGAAGACCGGTGGGTTACGACCGATCCTCGACCTGCGCATTTTGAACCGCACTCTGCATCGAATGCCGTTCAAAATGCTCACGGCCAAACGCATTTTCGAATGTGTTCGACATCAGGATTGGTTTGCAGCGATCGACCTGAAGGATGCGTACTTTCATGTCTCCATATTGCCTCGACACAGACCGTTTCTTCGGTTCGCTTTCGAAGGCCAGGCATATCAGTACACGGTTCTCCCGTTCGGGTTAGCTCTGTCCCCTCGCGTCTTCACGAAGATCGCCGAGGCAGCCCTTGTTCCCCTTCGCGAACACGGGGTTCGCATCCTGAACTATCTCGACGATTGGCTAATTTTGGCTCACTCTCGAGAACAGGTTTGCGAACACAGAGATCTAGTGCTTCAGCACTTAGCCCGTCTGGGCCTTCGGGTCAACCGGGAGAAGAGCAAACTTTGCCCCGTGCAGAGGATCTCTTTTCTTGGCATGGAGATAGACTCGGTCGCCATGTCCGCGCAGCTTACGAGCGAGCGCGCACACTCACTGCTGACTTGTCTTCGACAGTTCGACGGCAAGAGTGCGGTTCCACTGAAACTCTTTCAGAGGCTCCTGGGGCATATGGCATCCGCAGCCGCGGCTACGCCACTCGGATTGCTTCATATGAGACCGCTTCAGCTCTGGCTTCGCGATCGAGTCCCGAGGTGGGCATGGCATCGTGGCTCGCTCCGGGTTCCAGTAACTCCAGCGTGCCGCCGAACCTTCTTTCCGTGGTTGAACCTCAGCTTTCTTCGGGCAGGTGTCCCTCTCCAGCGAGTTTCCAGGCATCTCGTTGTCTCCACGGATGCATCTACCACGGGTTGGGGTGCCATGTGCAATGGGCATGCAGCCGCGGGTTCCTGGACAGGACCCCAGCGCCTCATGCACATCAATTGCCTCGAGCTGCTGGCAGTACGCCTGGCCCTGCACCGCTTTCGAGCACTGCTCAGGGGTCAACACGTACTTGTCCGCTCAGACAATACCGCTACAGTAGCGTACATCAACCACCAGGGGGGTCTACGCTCATGTCGGATGTCGCAGCTCGCTCGCCACCTCCTATTATGGAGTCAGAAGCACCTGAGGTCCCTTCGTGCTGTGTACATTCCTGGAGCCCGGAACCTGGCAGCCGACGAGCTGTCACGGATCCGCCCTGTCTCCGGCGAATGGCGACTCCATCCCCAGACGGTCCAGCTGATCTGGGACCAGTTCGGGGAAGCTCAGATAGATCTGTTTGCCTCCCGGGACTCTTCCCACTGCGTCCAGTTTTATTCCTGTCCGAGGGCACGCTCGGTACAGATGCGCTGGCGCACAGCTGGCCGCGGGGCCCACGCAAGTATGCGTTTCCCCCAGTGAGCCTCCTTGCACGGGTGTTGTGCAAGATCAAGGAGGACGAGGAGCAGGTCCTGCTGGTAGCCCCTTATTGGCCCACCAAGACGTGGTTCTCCGAACTCATGCTCCTCGCGACAGCACCTCCTTGGACTATTCCTCTGAGACAAGATCTGCTCACTCAGAGACGGGGCACTCTGTGGCACCCTCGTCCCGATCTATGGAGGCTACATGTGTGGCTCCTGGACGGCACGAGGCAGGGTTGAGTTCGCTACCACCTGCGGTGGCAGCAACCATCACTTCCGCCAGAGCGTCGTCTACTAGACACCTGTATGCGTTGAAGTGGAACCTCTTCGTCAACTGGTGCTCTTCTCGTCGAGAAGACCCCAGGAGATGCTCGATCGGTGTTGTGCTTTCCTTCCTGCAGGACGGGTTGGAGCGTAGGCTGTCGCCCTCCACCCTCAAAGTTTACGTTGCGGCTATTTCCGCCTCTCATGATGCAGTTGAAGGTAAGTCCGTTGGGAAGCACGACCTGGTCATCAGGTTCCTGAGGGGAGCGAGGAGGCTAAATCCGTCTCGTCCTCCCCTCGTGCCCTCTTGGGACCTCTCGGTAGTGTTAAATGCTCTGCAGAGGCCTCCCTTTGAGCCTTTGCAATCGGTTGAGTTTAAGTTCCTGTCTTTGAAGACAGCTCTCCTGGTTGCATTGGCCTCCATCAAGAGGGTAGGGGACCTGCACGCATTCTCCGTTGACGAAGCGTGCCTAGAGTTCGGGCCGGCTTACTCTCACGTTGTTCTGAGACCCCGGCCCGGTTACGTGCCCAAGGTTCCCACAACTCCCTTCCGGGATCAGGTGGTGACCTTGCAAGCGCTGCCCCTGGAGGAGGCAGACCCAGCCTTGGCACTGCTCTGTCCGGTGCGTGCACTCCGCACCTACGTTGACAGAACGCGGTGTTTCAGGACCTCAGATCAGCTCTTTGTTTGTTATGGGGGGAGCCAGAAGGGAAGGGCTCTCTCAAAACAGCGGCTGTCTCACTGGTTAGTGGACGCCATTGTTTTGTCTTACCAGCAGCAAGGTCGACCGTGCCCCCTTGGTGTGACAGCCCACTCCACTCGGAGTGTGGCTTCCTCTTGGGCTTTAGCGCATGGCGCCTCGCTAACAGACATCTGCAGAGCTGCAGGCTGGGCGACACCTAACACCTTCGCAAGATTTTATAATTTGCGAATCGAGCCAGTTTCCTCTCACGTACTCGCCTCCGCTAGTGCTGGAACCGCTTGAGTGTCTTCGCTTGCTCGCCACTCCACTCCTCAGATTGGATAAGTGCGATATTTCCTCAGTTGTCCTTCTTTGAAGCCCTGAGTCCTCCAGCACTTATGATGCGGGCACCACTGCGCTTGCTCTGGTGCCGGCTAAGTGCCTCCATGTGCACGGTTCCCCTTTGGTAACTGTCTCATGTGTATTATCCACTGTAAGCCTCTCTGAGCATGTGTCTTCCCTTGGCAAGCCATCTGCCACCCCTGGAGCTAGTTGCCACCTGCGGTTGGCGCTCCAGTATTCTCCATATGCAGCCCCAGTGGCCATATGTGTTTTGTAAGTCCTCCCTTCGGTAGGCATCTGGTAGCATGTCCCTCCCGGGATATGTTTCCCAGTGTACCTTGGTAATTTTGTGTCAAAGTGGGACCTTTGTGTAATTTTGTGTTAGAGGTCTAGACTTTCGCAGAGCACTGGAAGACAGCTGGAAGATGGCGTGATGGCATAGACCCCCATTCTCCGTCACTCCTTGACGTAACTCGGAGTGACTACGAAAGGGAACGTCTCGGTTACAGATGTAACCCTCGTTCCCTGAGTAGGGAACGGAGACGTTACGTCTCCTTGCCACTTCTGCTGTACCGCTGGGTGACGCCTGAGATCAGTCTTGGCTCCTCAGCGAAGACATACTGCGGTGCGTTTGCTTCCTCCTTTTATACCCACATGGGTGGGCGGAGTACGCTATGCAAATTCCGCAGACCCATGGCATTTTCACGCCATTGGCTCGTTGTTAAATACTCGAAGAGGATTGGCTTTCTGTGCGAAACCCCCCATTCTCCGTCACTCCTTGACGTAACGTCTCCGTTCCCTACTCAGGGAACGAGGGTTACATCTGTAACCGAGACGTTTTCACCCCCCGAAAAAAAACATAAGGGGTAACACTGTCATTTTTTTTTCTGGTCAAAATTTTGAGTTTCAATATCTCAGCTCTGGAAGGGTCTAGAGCCTCAATTTTTGCACCCAGGTCCATGTATCGTGGCCCTCTATCAGAATCCAGAGTTTTGAGAAGATTGGAGAAACTTAATTTTTCACCCCCCGAAAAAAAACATAAGGGGTAACACTGTCATTTTTTTTTCTGGTCAAAGTTTTGAGTTTCAATATCTCAGCTCTGGAAGGGTCTAGAGCCTCAATTTTTGCACCCAGGTCCATGTCTCGTGGCCCTCTATCAGAATCCAGAGTTTTGAGAAGATTGGAGAAACTTAATTTTTCACCCCCCGAAAAAAAAACATAAGGGGTAACACTGTCATTTTTTTTTTCTGGTCAAAATTTTGAGTTTCAATATCTCAGCTCTGGAAGGGTCTAGAGCCTCAATTTTTGCACCCAGGTCCATGTCTCGAGGCCCTCTATCAGAATCCAGAGTTTTGAGAAGATTGGAGAAACTTAATTTTTCACCCCCCGAAAAAAACATAAGGGGTAACACTGTCATTTTTTTTTTTTCTGGTCAAAATTTTGAGTTTCAATATCTCAGCTCTGGAAGGGTCTAGAGCCTCAATTTTTGCACCCAGGTCCATGTATCGTGGCCCTCTATCAGAATCCAGAGTTTTGAGAAGATTGGAGAAACTTAATTTTTCACCCCCCGAAAAAAACATAAGGGGTAACACTGTCATTTTTTTTTCCTGGTCAAAATTTTGAGTTTCAAAATCTCAGCTCTGGAAGGGTCTAGAGCCTCAATTTTTGCACCCAGCATGTCTCGTGGCCCTCTATCAGAATCCAGAGTTTTGAGATGATTGGAGAAACTTAATTTTTCACCCCCCGAAAAAAAACATAAGGGGTAACACTGTCATGTTTTTTTCTGGTCAAAATTTTGAGTTTCAATATCTCAGCTCTGGAAGGGTCTAGAGCCTCAATTTTTGCACCCAGGTCCTTGTCTCGTGGCCCTCTATCAGAATCCAGAGTTTTGAGAAGATTGGAGAAACTTAATTTTTCACCCCCCGAAAAAAAACATAAGGGGTAACACTGTCATTTTTTTTTTCCTGGTCAAAATTTTGAGTTTCAAAATCTCAGCTCTGGAAGGGTCTAGAGCCTCAATTATTGCACCCAGGTCCATGTCTCGTGGCCCTCTATCAGAATCCAGAGTTTTGAGAAGATTGGAGAAACTTAATTTTTCACCCCCCGAAAAAAAAACATAAGGGGTAACACTGTCATTTTTTTTTTCTGGTCAAAATTTTGAGTTTCAATATCTCAGCTCTGGAAGGGTCTAGAGCCTCAATTTTTTGCACCCAGGTCCATGTATCGTGGCCCTCTATCAGAATCCAGAGTTTTGAGAAGATTGGAGAAACTTAATTTTTCACCCCCCCCAAAAAAAACCATAAGGGGTAACACTCTCATTTTTTTTTTTTTTTCTGGTAAAAATTTTGAGTTTCAATATCTCAGCTCTGGAAGGGTCTAGAGCCTCAATTTTTGCACCCAGGTCCATGTATCGTGGCCCTCTATCAGAATCCAGAGTTTTGAGAAGATTGGAGAAACTTAATTTTTCACCCCCCGAAAAAAAACATAAGGGGTAACACTGTCATTTTTTTTTCTGGTCAAAATTTTGAGTTTCAATATCTCAGCTCTGGAAGGGTCTAGAGCCTCAATTTTTGCACCCAGGTCCATGTCTCGTGGCCCTCTATCAGAATTCAGAGTTTTGAGAAGATTGGAGAAACTTAATTTGTCACCCCCCGAAAAAAAAACATAAGGGGTAACAATGTCATTTTTTTTTCTGTTCAAAATTTTGAGTTTCAATATCTCAGCTCTGGAAGGGTCTAGAGCCTCAATTTTTGCACCCAGGTCCATGTCTCGTGGCCCTCTATCAGAATCCAGGGTTTTGAGAAGATTGGAGAAACTTAATTTTTCACCCCCCGAAAAAAAACATAAGGGGTAACACTGTCATTTTTTTTTCTGGTCAAAATTTTGAGTTTCAATATCTCAGCTCTGGAAGGGTCTAGAGCCTCAATTTTTGCACCCAGGTCCATGTATCGTGGCCCTCTATCAGAATCCAGAGTTTTGAGAAGATTGGAGAAACTTAATTTTTCACCCTCCGAAAAAAAACATAAGGGGTAACACTGTCATTTTTTTTTTCTGGTCAAAGTTTTGAGTTTCAATATCTCAGCTCTGGAAGGGTGTAGAGCCTCAATTTTTGCACCCAGGTCCATGTCTCGTGGCCCTCTATCAGAATCCAGAGTTTTGAGAAGATTGGAGAAACTTAATTTTTCACCCCCCGAAAAAAAACATAAGGGGTAACACTGTCATTTTTTTTTTTCCTGGTCAAAATTTTGAGTTTCAATATCTCAGCTCTGGAAGGGTCTAGAGCCTCAATTTTTGCACCCAGGTCCATGTCTCGTGGCCCTCTATCAGAATCCAGGGTTTTGAGAAGATTGGAGAAACTTAATTTTTCACCCCCCGAAAAAAAAACATAAGGGGTAACACTGTCATTTTTTTTTCTGGTCAAAATTTTGAGTTTCAATATCTCAGCTCTGGAAGGGTCTAGAGCCTCAATTTTTGCACCCAGGTCCATGTATCGTGGCCCTCTATCAGAATCCAGAGTTTTGAGAAGATTGGAGAAACTTAATTTTTCACCCTCCGAAAAAAAACATAAGGGGTAACACTGTCATTTTTTTTTTCTGGTCAAAGTTTTGAGTTTCAATATCTCAGCTCTGGAAGGGTGTAGAGCCTCAATTTTTGCACCCAGGTCCATGTCTCGTGGCCCTCTATCAGAATCCAGAGTTTTGAGAAGATTGGAGAAACTTAATTTTTCACCCCCCGAAAAAAAACATAAGGGGTAACACTGTCATTTTTTTTTTTCTGGTCAAAATTTTGAGTTTCAATATCTCAGCTCTGCAAGTGTCTAAAGCCTCAATTTTTGCACCCAGGTCCATGTATCGTGGCCCTCTATCAGAATCCAGAGTTTTGAGAAGATTGGAGAAACTTAATTTTTCACCCTCCGAAAAAAAACATAAGGGGTAACACTGTCATTTTTTTTTTCTGGTCAAAGTTTTGAGTTTCAATATCTCAGCTCTGGAAGGGTGTAGAGCCTCAATTTTTGCACCTAGGTCCATGTATCGTGGCCCTCTATCAGAATCCAGAGTTTTGAGAAGATTGGAGAAACTTAATTTTTCACCCCCCGAAAAAAAACATAAGGGGTAACACTGTCATTTTTTTTTCTGGTCAAAATTTTGAGTTTCAATATCTCAGCTCTGGAAGGGTCTAGAGCCTCAATTTTTGCACCCAGGTCCATGTCTCGAGGCCCTCTATCAGAATCCGGAGTTTTGAGAAGATTGGAGAAACTTAATTTTTCACCCCCCGAAAAAAAACATAAGGGGTAACACTGTCATTTTTTTTTCTGGTCAAAATTTTGAGTTTCAATATCTCAGCTCTGGAAGGGTCTAGAGCCTCAATTTTTTGCACCCAGGTCCATGTATCGTGGCCCTCTATCAGAATCCAGAGTTTTGAGAAGATTGGAGAAACTTAATTTTTCACCCCCCCCCCCCCCCCCCCCCAAAAAAAAACCATAAGGGGTAACACTCTCATTTTTTTTTTCTGGTAAAAATTTTGAGTTTCAATATCTCAGCTCTGGAAGGGTCTAGAGCCTCAATTTTTGCACCCAGGTCCATGTATCGTGGCCCTCTATCAGAATCCAGAGTTTTGAGAAGATTGGAGAATCTTAATTTTTCACCCCCCGAAAAAAAACATAAGGGGTAACACTGTCATTTTTTTTTTCTGGTCAAAATTTTGAGTTTCATTATCTCAGCTCTGGAAGGGTCTAGAGCCTCAATTTTTGCACCCAGGTCCATGTCTCGTGGCCCTCTATCAGAATTCAGAGTTTTGAGAAGATTGGAGAAACTTAATTTTTCACCCCCCGAAAAAAACATAAGGGGTAACACTGTCATTTTTTTTTTCCTGGTCAAAATTTTGAGTTTCAATATCTCAGCTCTGGAAGGGTCTAGAGCCTCAATTTTTGCACCCAGGTCCATGTCTCGTGGCCCTCTATCAGAATCCAGGGTTTTGAGAAGATTGGAGAAACTTAATTTTTCACCCCCCGAAAAAAAACATAAGGGGTAACACTGTCATTTTTTTTTCTGGTCAAAATTTTGAGTTTCAATATCTCAGCTCTGGAAGGGTCTAGACCCTCAATTTTTGCACCCAGGTCCATATATCATGGCCCTCTATCAGAATCCAGAGTTTTGAGAAGATTGGAGAAACTTAATTTTTCACCCCCCGAAAAAAAACATAAGGGGTAACACTGTCATTTTTTTTTCTGGTCAAAATTTTGAATTTCAATATCTCAGCTCTGGAAGGGTCTAGAGCCTCAATTTTTGCACCCAGGTCCATGTATCGTGGCCCTCTATCAGAATCCAGAGTTTTGAGAAGATTGGAGAAACTTAATTTTTCACCCCCCCAAAAAAAACATAAGGGGTAACACTGTCATTTTTTTTTCCTGGTCAAAATTTTGAGTTTCAAAATCTCAGCTCTGGAAGGGTCTAGAGCCTCAATTTTTGCACCCAGGTCCATGTCTCGTGGCCCTCTATCAGAATCCAGAGTTTTGAGATGATTGGAGAAACTTAATTTTTCACCCCCCGAAAAAAAACATAAGGGGTAACACTGTCATTTTTTTTTTCTGGTCAAAATTTTGAGTTTCAATATCTCAGCTCTGGAAGGGTCTAGAGCCTCAATTTTTGCACCCAGGTCCATGTATCGTGGCCCTCTATCAGAATCCAGAGTTTTGAGAAGATTGGAGAAACTTAATTTTTCACCCCCCGAAAAAAAACATAAGGGGTAACACTGTCATTTTTTTTTTCTGGTCAAAATTTTGAGTTTTAATATCTCAGCTCTGGAAGGGTCTAGAGCCTCAATTTTTGCACCCAGGTCGATGTCTCGTGGCCCTCTATCAGAATCCAGAGTTTTGAGAGGATTGGGGAAACTTAATTTTTCACCCCCCGAAAAAAAAAAACATAAGGGGTAACACTGTCATTTTTTTTCTGGTCAAAATATTGAGTTTCAATATCTCAGCTCTGGAAGGGTCTAGAGCCTCAATTTTTGCACCCAGGTCAATGTCTCTTGGCCCTCTATCAGAATCCAGAGTTTTGAGAAGATTGGAGAAACATAATATTTCACCCCCCGAAAAAAAACATAAGGGGTAATACTGTCATTTTTTTTCTGGTCAAAATTTTGAGTTTCAATATCTCATCTCTGGAAGGGTCTAGAGCCTCAATTTTTGCACCCAGGTCCATGTATCGTGGCCCTCTATCAGAATTCAGAGTTTTGAGAACATTGGAGAAACTTAATTTTTCACCCCCGAAAAAAAAAACATAAGGGGTAACACTGTCATTTTTTTTCTGGTCAAAATTTTGAGTTTCAATATCTCAGCTCTGGAAGGGTCTATAGCCTCAATTTTTGCACCCAGGTCCATGTCTCGTGGCCCTCTATCAGAATCCAGAGTTTTGAGAAGATTGGAGAAACTTAATTTTTCACCCCCCGAAAAAAAACATAAGGGGTAACACTGTCATTTTTTTTTTCTTGTCAAAATTTTGAGTTTCAATATCTCAGCTCTGGAAGGGTCTAGAGCCTCAATTTTTGCACCCAGGTCCATGTATCGTGACCCTCTATCAGAATCCAGAGTTTTGAGAAGATTGGAGAAACTTAATTTTTCACCCCCCCCCCCCCCCCAAAAAAAAAAAACCATAAGGGGTAACACTCTCATTTTTTTTTTCTGGTAAAAATTTTGAGTTTCAATATCTCAGCTCTGGAAGGGTCTAGAGCCTCAATTTTTGCACCCAGGTCCATGTATCGTGGCCCTCTATCAGAATCCAGAGTTTTGAGAAGATTGGAGAAACTTAATTTTTCACCCCCCGAAAAAAAACATAAGGGGTAACACTGTCATTTTTTTTTTCTGGTCAAAATTTTGAGTTTCAATATCTCAGCTCTGGAAGGGTCTAGAGCCTCAATTTTTGCACCCAGGTCCATGTATCGTGGCCCTCTATCAGAATCCAGAGTTTTGAGAAGATTGGAGAAACTTAATTTTTCACCCCCCGAAAAAAAAAAACATAAGGGGTAACACTGTCATTTTTTTTTCCTGGTCAAAATTTTGAGTTTCAAAATCTCAGCTCTGGAAGGGTCTAGAGCCTCAATTTTTGCACCCAGGTCCATGTCTCGTGGCCCTCAATCAGAATCCAGAGTTTTGAGATGATTGGAGAAACTTAATTTTTCACCCCCCGAAAAAAAACATAAGGGGTAACACTGTCATTTTTTTTTTCTGGTCAAAATTTTGAGTTTCAATATCTCAGCTCTGGAAGGGTCTAGAGCCTCAATTTTTGCACCCAGGTCCATGTATCGTTGCCCTCTATCAGAATCCAGAGTTTTGAGAAGATTGGAGAAACTTAATTTTTCACCCCCCCCCCCCCCCCAAAAAAAAAAAACATAAGGGGTAACACTGTCATTTTTTTTTTCTGGTCAAAATTTTGAGTTTCAATATCTCAGCTCTGGAAGGGTCTAGAGCCTCAATTTTTGCACCCAGGTCCATATATCATGGCCCTCTATCAGAATCCAGAGTTTTGAGAAGATTGGAGAAACTTAATTTTTCACCCCCCGAAAAAAAATAAAAAACATAAGGGGTAACACTGTCATTTTTTTTTTCTGGTCAAAATTTTGAGTTTCAATATCTCAGCTCTGGAAGGGTCTAGAGCCTCAATTTTTGCACCCAGGTCCATGTATCGTGGCCCTCTATCAGAATCCAGAGTTTTGAGAAGATTGGAGAAACTTAATTTTTCACCCCCCGAAAAAAACATAAGGGGTAACACTGTCATTTTTTTTTCTGGTCAAAATTTTGAGTTTCAATATCTCAGCTCTGGAAGGGTCTAGAGCCTCAATTTTTGCACCCAGGTCCATGTCTCGTGGCCCTCTATCAGAATCCAGAGTTTTGAGAAGATTGGAGAAACTTAATTTTTCACCCCCCGAAAAAAAAACATAAGGGGTAACACTGTCATTTTTTTTTCTGGTCAAAATTTTGAGTTTCAATATCTCAGCTCTGGAAGGGTCTAGAGCCTCAATTTTTGCACCCAGGTCCATGTCTCGTGGCCCTCTATCAGAATCCAGAGTTTTGAGAAGATTGGAGAAACTTAATTTTTCACCCCCCGAAAAAAAACATAAGGGGTAACACTGTCATTTTTTTTTCTGGTCAAAATTTTGAGTTTCAATATCTCAGCTCTGGAAGGGTCTAGAGCCTCAATTTTTGCACCCAGGTCCATGTATCGTGGCCCTCTATCAGAATCCAGAGTTTTGAGAAGATTGGAGAAACTTAATTTTTCACCCCCCGAAAAAAAACATAAGGGGTAACACTGTCATTTTTTTTTTTTCTGATCAAAGTTTTGAGTTTCAATATCTCAGCTCTGGAAGGGTCTAGAGCCTCAATTTTTGCACCCAGGTCCATGTCTCGTGGCCCTCTATCAGAATCCAGAGTTTTGAGAAGATTGGAGAAACTTAATTTTTCACCCCCCGAAAAAAAAACATAAGGGGTAACACTGTCATTTTTTTTTTCTGGTCAAAATTTTGAGTTTCAATATCTCAGCTCTGGAAGGGTCTAGAGCCTCAATTTTTGCACCCAGGTCCATGTCTCGAGGCCCTCTATCAGAATCCAGAGTTTTGAGAAGATTGGAGAAACTTAATTTTTCACCCCCCGAAAAAAAACATAAGGGGTAACACTGTCATTTTTTTTTTTTCTGGTCAAAATTTTGAGTTTCAATATCTCAGCTCTGGAAGGGTCTAGAGCCTCAATTTTTGCACCCAGGTCCATGTATCGTGGCCCTCTATCAGAATTCAGAGTTTTGAGAACATTGGAGAAACTTAATTTTTCACCCCCGAAAAAAAAAACATAAGGGGTAACACTGTCATTTTTTTTCTGGTCAAAATTTTGAGTTTCAATATCTCAGCTCTGGAAGGGTCTATAGCCTCAATTTTTGCACCCAGGTCCATGTCTCGTGGCCCTCTATCAGAATCCAGAGTTTTGAGAAGATTGGAGAAACTTAATTTTTCACCCCCCGAAAAAAAACATAAGGGGTAACACTGTCATTTTTTTTTTCTTGTCAAAATTTTGAGTTTCAATATCTCAGCTCTGGAAGGGTCTAGAGCCTCAATTTTTGCACCCAGGTCCATGTATCGTGACCCTCTATCAGAATCCAGAGTTTTGAGAAGATTGGAGAAACTTAATTTTTCACCCCCCCCCCCCCCCCCCCCCCCCCAAAAAAAAAAACCATAAGGGGTAACACTCTCATTTTTTTTTTTCTGGTAAAAATTTTGAGTTTCAATATCTCAGCTCTGGAAGGGTCTAGAGCCTCAATTTTTGCACCCAGGTCCATGTATCGTGGCCCTCTATCAGAATCCAGAGTTTTGAGAAGATTGGAGAAACTTAATTTTTCACCCCCCGAAAAAAAACATAAGGGGTAACACTGTCATTTTTTTTTTCTGGTCAAAATTTTGAGTTTCAATATCTCAGCTCTGGAAGGGTCTAGAGCCTCAATTTTTGCACCCAGGTCCATGTATCGTGGCCCTCTATCAGAATCCAGAGTTTTGAGAAGATTGGAGAAACTTAATTTTTCACCCCCCGAAAAAAAAAAACATAAGGGGTAACACTGTCATTTTTTTTTCCTGGTCAAAATTTTGAGTTTCAAAATCTCAGCTCTGGAAGGGTCTAGAGCCTCAATTTTTGCACCCAGGTCCATGTCTCGTGGCCCTCAATCAGAATCCAGAGTTTTGAGATGATTGGAGAAACTTAATTTTTCACCCCCCGAAAAAAAACATAAGGGGTAACACTGTCATTTTTTTTTCTGGTCAAAATTTTGAGTTTCAATATCTCAGCTCTGGAAGGGTCTAGAGCCTCAATTTTTGCACCCAGGTCCATGTATCGTTGCCCTCTATCAGAATCCAGAGTTTTGAGAAGATTGGAGAAACTTAATTTTTCACCCCCCCCCCCCCCAAAAAAAAAAAACATAAGGGGTAACACTGTCATTTTTTTTTCTGGTCAAAATTTTGAGTTTCAATATCTCAGCTCTGGAAGGGTCTAGAGCCTCAATTTTTGCACCCAGGTCCATATATCATGGCCCTCTATCAGAATCCAGAGTTTTGAGAAGATTGGAGAAACTTAATTTTTCACCCCCCGAAAAAAAATAAAAAACATAAGGGGTAACACTGTCATTTTTTTTTTCTGGTCAAAATTTTGAGTTTCAATATCTCAGCTCTGGAAGGGTCTAGAGCCTCAATTTTTGCACCCAGGTCCATGTATCGTGGCCCTCTATCAGAATCCAGAGTTTTGAGAAGATTGGAGAAACTTAATTTTTCACCCCCCGAAAAAAACATAAGGGGTAACACTGTCATTTTTTTTTCTGGTCAAAATTTTGAGTTTCAATATCTCAGCTCTGGAAGGGTCTAGAGCCTCAATTTTTGCACCCAGGTCCATGTCTCGTGGCCCTCTATCAGAATTCAGAGTTTTGAGAAGATTGGAGAAACTTAATTTTTCACCCCCCGAAAAAAAAACATAAGGGGTAACACTGTCATTTTTTTTTCTGGTCAAAATTTTGAGTTTCAATATCTCAGCTCTGGAAGGGTCTAGAGCCTCAATTTTTGCACCCAGGTCCATGTCTCGTGGCCCTCTATCAGAATCCAGAGTTTTGAGAAGATTGGAGAAACTTAATTTTTCACCCCCCGAAAAAAAACATAAGGGGTAACACTGTCATTTTTTTTTCTGGTCAAAATTTTGAGTTTCAATATCTCAGCTCTGGAAGGGTCTAGAGCCTCAATTTTTGCACCCAGGTCCATGTATCGTGGCCCTCTATCAGAATCCAGAGTTTTGAGAAGATTGGAGAAACTTAATTTTTCACCCCCCGAAAAAAAACATAAGGGGTAACACTGTCATTTTTTTTTTTCTGGTCAAAGTTTTGAGTTTCAATATCTCAGCTCTGGAAGGGTCTAGAGCCTCAATTTTTGCACCCAGGTCCATGTCTCGTGGCCCTCTATCAGAATCCAGAGTTTTGAGAAGATTGGAGAAACTTAATTTTTCACCCCCCGAAAAAAAAACATAAGGGGTAACACTGTCATTTTTTTTTTTCTGGTCAAAATTTTGAGTTTCAATATCTCAGCTCTGGAAGGGTCTAGAGCCTCAATTTTTGCACCCAGGTCCATGTCTCGAGGCCCTCTATCAGAATCCAGAGTTTTGAGAAGATTGGAGAAACTTAATTTTTCACCCCCCGAAAAAAAACATAAGGGGTAACACTGTCATTTTTTTTTTTTCTGGTCAAAATTTTGAGTTTCAATATCTCAGCTCTGGAAGGGTCTAGAGCCTCAATTTTTGCACCCAGGTCCATGTATCGTGGCCCTCTATCAGAATCCAGAGTTTTGAGAAGATTGGAGAAACTTAATTTTTCACCCCCCGAAAAAAACATAAGGGGTAACACTGTCATTTTTTTTTCCTGGTCAAAATTTTGAGTTTCAAAATCTCAGCTCTGGAAGGGTCTAGAGCCTCAATTTTTGCACCCAGGTCCATGTCTCGTGGCCCTCTATCAGAATCCAGAGTTTTGAGATGATTGGAGAAACTTAATTTTTCACCCCCCGAAAAAAAACATAAGGGGTAACACTGTCATTTTTTTTTCTGGTCAAAATTTTGAGTTTCAATATCTCAGCTCTGGAAGGGTCTAGAGCCTCAATTTTTGCACCCAGGTCCTTGTCTCGTGGCCCTCTATCAGAATCCAGAGTTTTGAGAAGATTGGAGAAACTTAATTTTTCACCCCCCGAAAAAAAACATAAGGGGTAACACTGTCATTTTTTTTTTCCTGGTCAAAATTTTGAGTTTCAAAATCTCAGCTCTGGAAGGGTCTAGAGCCTCAATTTTTGCACCCAGGTCCATGTCTCGTGGCCCTCTATCAGAATCCAGAGTTTTGAGAAGATTGGAGAAACTTAATTTTTCACCCCCCGAAAAAAAAACATAAGGGGTAACACTGTCATTTTTTTTTCTGGTCAAAATTTTGAGTTTCAATATCTCAGCTCTGCAAGTGTCTAAAGCCTCAATTTTTGCACCCAGGTCCATGTATCGTGGCCCTCTATCAGAATCCAGAGTTTTGAGAAGATTGGAGAAACTTAATTTTTCACCCCCCCAAAAAAAACATAAGGGGTAACACTGTCATTTTTTTTCCTGGTCAAAATTTTGAGTTTCAAAATCTCAGCTCTGGAAGGGTCTAGAGCCTCAATTTTTGCACCCAGGTCCATGTCTCGTGGCCCTCTATCAGAATCCAGAGTTTTGAGATGATTGGAGAAACTTAATTTTTCACCCCCCGAAAAAAAACATAAGGGGTAACACTGTCATTTTTTTTTTTCTGGTCAAAATTTTGAGTTTCAATATCTCAGCTCTGGAAGGGTCTAGAGCCTCAATTTTTGCACCCAGGTCCATGTATCGTGGCCCTCTATCAGAATCCAGAGTTTTGAGAAGATTGGAGAAACTTAATTTTTCACCCCCCGAAAAAAACATAAGGGGTAACACTGTCATTTTTTTTTTCTGATCAAAATTTTGAGTTTTAATATCTCAGCTCTGGAAGGGTCTAGAGCCTCAATTTTTGCACCCAGGTCGATGTCTCGTGGCCCTCTATCAGAATCCAGAGTTTTGAGAAGATTGGGGAAACTTAATTTTTCACCCCCCGAAAAAAAAAACATAAGGGGTAACACTGTCATTTTTTTTCTGGTCAAAATATTGAGTTTCAATATCTCAGCTCTGGAAGGGTCTAGAGCCTCAATTTTTGCACCCAGGTCAATGTCTCTTGGCCCTCTATCAGAATCCAGAGTTTTGAGAAGATTGGAGAAACATAATATTTCACCCCCCGAAAAAAAACATAAGGGGTAATACTGTCATTTTTTTTCTGGTCAAAATTTTGAGTTTCAATATCTCATCTCTGGAAGGGTCTAGAGCCTCAATTTTTGCACCCAGGTCCATGTATCGTGGCCCTCTATCAGAATTCAGAGTTTTGAGAAGATTAGAGAAACTTAATTTTTCACCCCCCGAAAAAAAAACATAAGGGGTAACAATGTCATTTTTTTTTCTGGTCAAAATTTTGAGTTTCAATATCTCAGCTCTGGAAGGGTCTAGAGCCTCAATTTTTGCACCCAGGTCCATGTATCGTGGCCCTCTATCAGAATCCAGAGTTTTGAGAAGATTGGAGAAACTTAATTTTTCACCCCCCCCCCCCCCCCCAAAAAAAAACCATAAGGGGTAACACTCTCATTTTTTTTTCTGGTAAAAATTTTGAGTTTCAATATCTCAGCTCTGGAAGGGTCTAGAGCCTCAATTTTTGCACCCAGGTCCATGTCTCGTGGCCCTCTATCAGAATTCAGAGTTTTGAGAAGATTAGAGAAACTTAATTTTTCACCCCCCGAAAAAAAAACATAAGGGGTAACAATGTCATTTTTTTTTCTGGTCAAAATTTTGAGTTTCAATATCTCAGCTCTGGAAGGGTCTAGAGCCTCAATTTTTGCACCCAGGTCCATGTATCGTGGCCCTCTATCAGAATCCAGAGTTTTGAGAAGATTGGAGAAACTTAATTTTTCACCCCCCGAAAAAAAACATAAGGGGTAACACTGTCATTTTTTTTTTCCTGGTCAAAATTTTGAGTTTCAATATCTCAGCTCTGGAAGGGTCTAGAGCCTCAATTTTTGCACCCAGGTCCATGTCTCGTGGCCCTCTATCAGAATCCAGGGTTTTGAGAAGATTGGAGAAACTTAATTTTTCACCCCCCGAAAAAAACATAAGGGATAACACTGTCATTTTTTTTTCTGGTCAAAATTTTGAGTTTCAATATCTCAGCTCTGGAAGGGTCTAGACCCTCAATTTTTGCACCCAGGTCCATGTATCATGGCCCTCTATCAGAATCCAGAGTTTTGAGAAGATTGGAGAAACTTAATTTTTCACCCCCCGAAAAAAAACATAAGGGGTAACACTGTCATTTTTTTTCTGGTCAAAATTTTGAATTTCAATATCTCAGCTCTGGAAGGGTCTAGAGCCTCAATTTTTGCACCCAGGTCCATGTATCGTGGCCCTCTATCAGAATCCAGAGTTTTGAGAAGATTGGAGAAACTTAATTTTTCACCCCCCGAAAAAAAAAAAACATAAGGGGTAACACTGTCATTTTTTTTTCCTGGTCAAAATTTTGAGTTTCAAAATCTCAGCTCTGGAAGGGTCTAGAGCCTCAATTTTTGCACCCAGGTCCATGTCTCGTGGCCCTCAATCAGAATCCAGAGTTTTGAGATGATTGGAGAAACTTAATTTTTCACCCCCCGAAAAAAAACATAAGGGGTAACACTGTCATTTTTTTTTTCTGGTCAAAATTTTGAGTTTCAATATCTCAGCTCTGGAAGGGTCTAGAGCCTCAATTTTTGCACCCAGGTCCATGTATCGTGGCCCTCTATCAGAATCCAGAGTTTTGAGAAGATTGGAGAAACTTAATTTTTCACCCCCCCCCCCCCCCCCCCCCAAAAAAAAAAAAAACATAAGGGGTAACACTGTCATTTTTTTTTCTGGTCAAAATTTTGAGTTTCAATATCTCAGCTCTGGAAGGGTCTAGAGCCTCAATTTTTGCACCCAGGTCCATATATCATGGCCCTCTATCAGAATCCAGAGTTTTGAGAAAATTGGAGAAACTTAATTTTTCACCCCCCGAAAAAAAAAAAAAAACATAAGGGGTAACACTGTCATTTTTTTTTCTGGTCAAAATTTTGAGTTTCAATATCTCAGCTCTGGAAGGGTCTAGAGCCTCAATTTTTGCACCCAGGTCCATGTATCGTGGCCCTCTATCAGAATCCAGAGTTTTGAGAAGATTGGAGAAACTTAATTTTTCACCCCCCGAAAAAACATAAGGGGTAACACTGTCATTTTTTTTTCTGGTCAAAATTTTGAGTTTCAATATCTCAGCTCTGGAAGGGTCTAGAGCCTCAATTTTTGCACCCAGGTCCATATATCATGGCCCTCTATCAGAATCCAGAGTTTTGAGAAGATTGGAGAAACTTAATTTTTCACCCCCCGAAAAAAACATAAGGGGTAACACTGTCATTTTTTTTTTCTGGTCAAAATTTTGAGTTTCAATATCTCAGCTCTGGAAGGGTCTAGAGCCTCAATTTTTGCACCCAGGTCCATGTATCGTGGCCCTCTATCAGAATCCAGAGTTTTGAGAAGATTGGAGAAACTTAATTTTTCACCCCCCGAAAAAAAAACATAAGGGGTAACACAGTCATTTTTTTTTTTCCTGGTCAAAATTTTGAGTTTCAAAATCTCAGCTCTGGAAGGGTCTAGAGCCTCAATTTTTGCACCCAGGTCCATGTCTCGTGGCCCTCTATCAGAATCCAGAGTTTTGAGAAGATTGGAGAAACTTAATTTTTCACCCCCCTGAAAAAAAACATAAGGGGTAACACTGTCATTTTTTTTTCTGGTCAAAATTTTGAGTTTCAATATTTCAGCTCTGGAAGGGTCTAGAGCCTTAATTTTTGCACCCAGGTCGATGTCTCGTGGCCCTCTATCAGAATCCAGGGTTTTGAGAAGATTGGGGAAACTTAATTTTTCACCCCCCGAAAAAAAAAACATAAGGGGTAACACTGTCATTTTTTTTCTGGTCAAAATATTGAGTTTCAATATCTCAGCTCTGGAAGGGTCTAGAGCCTCAATTTTTGCACCCAGGTCAATGTCTCTTGGCCCTCTATCAGAATCCAGAGTTTTGAGAAGATTGGAGAAACTTAATATTTCACCTCCCGAAAAAAAAAACATAAGGGGTAATACTGTCATTTTTTTTCTGGTCAAAATTTTGAGTTTCAATATCTCATCTCTGGAAGGGTCTAGAGCCTCAATTTTTGCACCCAGGTCCATGTATCGTGGCCCTCTATCAGAATTCAGAGTTTTGAGAACATTGGAGAAACTTAATTTTTCACCCCCCGAAAAAAAAAACATAAGGGGTAACACTGTCATTTTTTTTTTTCTGGTCAAAATTTTGAGTTTCAATATTTCAGCTCTGGAAGGGTCTATAGCCTCAATTTTTGCACCCAGGTCCATGTCTCATGGCCCTCTATCAGAATCCAGAGTTTTGAGAAGATTGGAGAAACTTAATTTTTCACCCCCCGAAAAAAAACATAAGGGGTAACACTGTCATTTTTTTTCTGGTCAAAATTTTGAGTTTCAATATTTCAGCTCTGGAAGGGTCTATAGCCTCAATTTTTGCACCCAGGTCCATGTCTCGTGGCCCTCTATCAGAATCCAGAGTTTTGAGAAGATTGGAGAAACTTAATTTTTCACCCCCCGAAAAAAAACATAAGGGGTAACACTGTCATTTTTTTTTTCTTGTCAAAATTTTGAGTTTCAATATCTCAGCTCTGGAAGGGTCTAGAGCCTCAATTTTTGCACCCAGGTCCATGTATCGTGGCCCTCTATCAGAATCCAGAGTTTTGAGAAGATTGGAGAAACTTAATTTTTCACCCCCCCAAAAAAAAACCATAAGGGGTAACACTCTCATTTTTTTTTTTTCTGGTAAAAATTTTGAGTTTCAATATCTCAGCTCTGGAAGGGTCTAGAGCCTCAATTTTTGCACCCAGGTCCATGTATCGTGGCCCTCTATCAGAATCCAGAGTTTTGAGAAGATTGGAGAAACTTAATTTTTCACCCCCCGAAAAAAAACATAAGGGGTAACACTGTCATTTTTTTTTTCTGGTCAAAATTTTGAGTTTCAATATCTCAGCTCTGGAAGGGTCTAGAGCCTCAATTTTTGCACCCAGGTCCATGTCTCGTGGCCCTCTATCAGAATTCAGAGTTTTGAGAAGATTGGAGAAACTTAATTTGTCACCCCCCGAAAAAAAAACATAAGGGGTAACAATGTCATTTTTTTTTCTGGTCAAAATTTTGAGTTTCAATATCTCAGCTCTGGAAGGGTCTAGAGCCTCAATTTTTGCACCCAGGTCCATGTCTCGTGGCCCTCTATCAGAATCCAGGGTTTTGAGAAGATTGGAGAAACTTAATTTTTCACCCCCCGAAAAAAAACATAAGGGGTAACACTGTCATTTTTTTTTCTGGTCAAAATTTTGAGTTTCAATATCTCAGCTCTGGAAGGGTCTAGAGCCTCAATTTTTGCACCCAGGTCCATGTATCGTGGCCCTCTATCAGAATCCAGAGTTTTGAGAAGATTGGAGAAACTTAATTTTTCACCCTCCGAAAAAAAACATAAGGGGTAACACTGTCATTTTTTTTTTCTGGTCAAAGTTTTGAGTTTCAATATCTCAGCTCTGGAAGGGTGTAGAGCCTCAATTTTTGCACCCAGGTCCATGTCTCGTGGCCCTCTATCAGAATCCAGAGTTTTGAGAAGATTGGAGAAACTTAATTTTTCACCCCCCGAAAAAAAACATAAGGGGGAACACTGTCATTTTTTTTTTCCTGGTCAAAATTTTGAGTTTCAATATCTCAGCTCTGGAAGGGTCTAGAGCCTCAATTTTTGCACCCAGGTCCATGTCTCGTGGCCCTCTATCAGAATCCGGGGTTTTGAGAAGATTGGAGAAACTTAATTTTTCACCCCCCGAAAAAAAACATAAGGGGTAACACTGTCATTTTTTTTTTCTGGTCAAAATTTTGAGTTTCAATATCTCAGCTCTGGAAGGGTCTAGAGCCTCAATTTTTGCACCCAGGTCCATGTATCGTGGCCCTCTATCAGAATCCAGAGTTTTGAGAAGATTGGAGAAACTTAATTTTTCACCCTCCGAAAAAAAACATAAGGGGTAACACTGTCATTTTTTTTTTCTGGTCAAAGTTTTGAGTTTCAATATCTCAGCTCTGGAAGGGTGTAGAGCCTCAATTTTTGCACCCAGGTCCATGTCTCGTGGCCCTCTATCAGAATCCAGAGTTTTGAGAAGATTGGAGAAACTTAATTTTTCACCCCCCGAAAAAAAACATAAGGGGTAACACTGTCATTTTTTTTTCTGGTCAAAATTTTGAGTTTCAATATCTCAGCTCTGCAAGTGTCTAAAGCCTCAATTTTTGCACCCAGGTCCATGTATCGTGGCCCTCTATCAGAATCCAGAGTTTTGAGAAGATTGGAGAAACTTAATTTTTCACCCCCCCAAAAAAAACATAAGGGGTAACACTGTCATTTTTTTTCCTGGTCAAAATTTTGAGTTTCAAAATCTCAGCTCTGGAAGGGTCTAGAGCCTCAATTTTTGCACCCAGGTCCATGTCTCGTGGCCCTCTATCAGAATCCAGAGTTTTGAGATGATTGGAGAAACTTAATTTTTCACCCCCCGAAAAAAAACATAAGGGGTAACACTGTCATTTTTTTTTTCTGGTCAAAATTTTGAGTTTCAATATCTCAGCTCTGGAAGGGTCTAGAGCCTCAATTTTTGCACCCAGGTCCATGTATCGTGGCCCTCTATCAGAATCCAGAGTTTTGAGAAGATTGGAGAAACTTAATTTTTCACCCCCCGAAAAAAACATAAGGGGTAACACTGTCATTTTTTTTTTTCTGGTCAAAATTTTGAGTTTTAATATCTCAGCTCTGGAAGGGTCTAGAGCCTCAATTTTTGCACCCAGGTCGATGTCTCGTGGCCCTCTATCAGAATCCAGAGTTTTGAGAAGATTGGGGAAACTTAATTTTTCACCCCCCGAAAAAAAAAAACATAAGGGGTAACACTGTCATTTTTTTTCTGGTCAAAATATTGAGTTTCAATATCTCAGCTCTGGAAGGGTCTAGAGCCTCAATTTTTGCACCCAGGTCAATGTCTCTTGGCCCTCTATCAGAATCCAGAGTTTTGAGAAGATTGGAGAAACATAATATTTCACCCCCCGAAAAAAAACATAAGGGGTAATACTGTCATTTTTTTTCTGGTCAAAATTTTGAGTTTCAATATCTCATCTCTGGAAGGGTCTAGAGCCTCAATTTTTGCACCCAGGTCCATGTATCGTGGCCCTCTATCAGAATTCAGAGTTTTGAGAACATTGGAGAAACTTAATTTTTCACCCCCCGAAAAAAAAAACATAAGGGGTAACACTGTCATTTTTTTTCTGGTCAAAATTTTGAGTTTCAATATCTCAGCTCTGGAAGGGTCTATAGCCTCAATTTTTGCACCCAGGTCCATGTCTCGTGGCCCTCTATCAGAATCCAGAGTTTTGAGAAGATTGGAGAAACTTAATTTTTCACCCCCCCAAAAAAAACATAAGGGGTAACACTGTCATTTTTTTTTCTTGTCAAAATTTTGAGTTTCAATATCTCAGCTCTGGAAGGGTCTAGAGCCTCAATTTTTGCACCCAGGTCCATGTATCGTGACCCTCTATCAGAATCCAGAGTTTTGAGAAGATTGGAGAAACTTAATTTTTCACCCCCCCCCCCCCCAAAAAAAAACCATAAGGGGTAACACTCTCATTTTTTTCTGGTAAAAATTTTGAGTTTCAATATCTCAGCTCTGGAAGGGTCTAGAGCCTCAATTTTTGCACCCAGGTCCATGTATCGTGGCCCTCTATCAGAATCCAGAGTTTTGAGAAGATTGGAGAAACTTAATTTTTCACCCCCCGAAAAAAAAAAAACATAAGGGGTAACACTGTCATTTTTTTTTCCTGGTCAAAATTTTGAGTTTCAAAATCTCAGCTCTGGAAGGGTCTAGAGCCTCAATTTTTGCACCCAGGTCCATGTCTCGTGGCCCTCAATCAGAATCCAGAGTTTTGAGATGATTGGAGAAACTTAATTTTTCACGCCCCGAAAAAAAACATAAGGGGTAACACTGTCATTTTTTTTTTCTGGTCAAAATTTTGAGTTTCAATATCTCAGCTCTGGAAGGGTCTAGAGCCTCAATTTTTGCACCCAGGTCCATGTATCGTGGCCCTCTATCAGAATCCAGAGTTTTGAGAAGATTGGAGAAACTTAATTTTTCACCCCCCCCCCCCCCCCCCCAAAAAAAAAAAACATAAGGGGTAACACTGTCATTTTTTTTTCTGGTCAAAATTTTGAGTTTCAATATCTCAGCTCTGGAAGGGTCTAGAGCCTCAATTTTTGCACCCAGGTCCATATATCATGGCCCTCTATCAGAATCCAGAGTTTTGAGAAGATTGGAGAAACTTAATTTTTCACCCCCCGAAAAAAAAAAAAACATAAGGGGTAACACTGTCATTTTTTTTTCTGGTCAAAATTTTGAGTTTCAATATCTCAGCTCTGGAAGGGTCTAGAGCCTCAATTTTTGCACCCAGGTCCATGTATCGTGGCCCTCTATCAGAATCCAGAGTTTTGAGAAGATTGGAGAAACTTAATTTTTCACCCCCCGAAAAAACATAAGGGGTAACACTGTCATTTTTTTTTCTGGTCAAAATTTTGAGTTTCAATATCTCAGCTCTGGAAGGGTCTAGAGCCTCAATTTTTGCACCCAGGTCCATATATCATGGCCCTCTATCAGAATCCAGAGTTTTGAGAAGATTGGAGAAACTTAATTTTTCACCCCCCGAAAAAAACATAAGGGGTAACACTGTCATTTTTTTTTTCTGGTCAAAATTTTGAGTTTCAATATCTCAGCTCTGGAAGGGTCTAGAGCCTCAATTTTTGCACCCAGGTCCATGTATCGTGGCCCTCTATCAGAATCCAGAGTTTTGAGAAGATTGGAGAAACTTAATTTTTCACCCCCCGAAAAAAAAACATAAGGGGTAACACAGTCATTTTTTTTTTTCCTGGTCAAAATTTTGAGTTTCAAAATCTCAGCTCTGGAAGGGTCTAGAGCCTCAATTTTTGCACCCAGGTCCATGTCTCGTGGCCCTCTATCAGAATCCAGAGTTTTGAGAAGATTGGAGAAACTTAATTTTTCACCCCCCTGAAAAAAAACATAAGGGGTAACACTGTCATTTTTTTTTCTGGTCAAAATTTTGAGTTTCAATATTTCAGCTCTGGAAGGGTCTAGAGCCTTAATTTTTGCACCCAGGTCGATGTCTCGTGGCCCTCTATCAGAATCCAGGGTTTTGAGAAGATTGGGGAAACTTAATTTTTCACCCCCCGAAAAAAAAAACATAAGGGGTAACACTGTCATTTTTTTTCTGGTCAAAATATTGAGTTTCAATATCTCAGCTCTGGAAGGGTCTAGAGCCTCAATTTTTGCACCCAGGTCAATGTCTCTTGGCCCTCTATCAGAATCCAGAGTTTTGAGAAGATTGGAGAAACTTAATATTTCACCTCCCGAAAAAAAAAAACATAAGGGGTAATACTGTCATTTTTTTTCTGGTCAAAATTTTGAGTTTCAATATCTCATCTCTGGAAGGGTCTAGAGCCTCAATTTTTGCACCCAGGTCCATGTATCGTGGCCCTCTATCAGAATTCAGAGTTTTGAGAACATTGGAGAAACTTAATTTTTCACCCCCCGAAAAAAAAAACATAAGGGGTAACACTGTCATTTTTTTTTTTTCTGGTCAAAATTTTGAGTTTCAATATTTCAGCTCTGGAAGGGTCTATAGCCTCAATTTTTGCACCCAGGTCCATGTCTCATGGCCCTCTATCAGAATCCAGAGTTTTGAGAAGATTGGAGAAACTTAATTTTTCACCCCCCGAAAAAAAACATAAGGGGTAACACTGTCATTTTTTTTCTGGTCAAAATTTTGAGTTTCAATATTTCAGCTCTGGAAGGGTCTATAGCCTCAATTTTTGCACCCAGGTCCATGTCTCGTGGCCCTCTATCAGAATCCAGAGTTTTGAGAAGATTGGAGAAACTTAATTTTTCACCCCCCGAAAAAAAACATAAGGGGTAACACTGTCATTTTTTTTTTCTTGTCAAAATTTTGAGTTTCAATATCTCAGCTCTGGAAGGGTCTAGAGCCTCAATTTTTGCACCCAGGTCCATGTATCGTGGCCCTCTATCAGAATCCAGAGTTTTGAGAAGATTGGAGAAACTTAATTTTTCACCCCCCCCCCCAAAAAAAACCATAAGGGGTAACACTCTCATTTTTTTTTTTTCTGGTAAAAATTTTGAGTTTCAATATCTCAGCTCTGGAAGGGTCTAGAGCCTCAATTTTTGCACCCAGGTCCATGTATCGTGGCCCTCTATCAGAATCCAGAGTTTTGAGAAGATTGGAGAAACTTAATTTTTCACCCCCCGAAAAAAAACATAAGGGGTAACACTGTCATTTTTTTTTTCTGGTCAAAATTTTGAGTTTCAATATCTCAGCTCTGGAAGGGTCTAGAGCCTCAATTTTTGCACCCAGGTCCATGTATCGTGGCCCTCTATCAGAATCCAGAGTTTTGAGAAGATTGGAGAAACTTAATTTTTCACCCCCCGAAAAAAAACATAAGGGGTAACACTGTCATTTTTTTTTTCCTGGTCAAAATTTTGAGTTTCAATATCTCAGCTCTGGAAGGGTCTAGAGCCTCAATTTTTGCACCCAGGTCCATGTCTCGTGGCCCTCTATCAGAATCCAGGGTTTTGAGAAGATTGGAGAAACTTAATTTTTCACCCCCCGAAAAAAAACATAAGGGGTAACACTGTCATTTTTTTTTCTGGTCAAAATTTTGAGTTTCAATATCTCAGCTCTGGAAGGGTCTAGACCCTCAATTTTTGCACCCAGGTCCATATATCATGTCCCTCTATCAGAATCCAGAGTTTTGAGAAGATTGGAGAAACTTAATTTTTCACCCCACGAAAAAAAACATAAGGGGTAACACTGTCATTTTTTTTCTGGTCAAAATTTTGAGTTTCAATATCTCAGCTCTGGAAGGGTCTAGAGCCTCAATTTTTGCACCCAGGTCCATGTATCGTGGCCCTCTATCAGAATCCAGAGTTTTGAGAACATTGGAGAAACATAATTTTTCACCCCCCGAAAAAAAAAACATAAGGGGTAACACTGTCATTTTTTTTTTTCTGGTCAAAATTTTGAGTTTCAATATTTCAGCTCTGGAAGGGTCTATAGCCTCAATTTTTGCACCCAGGTCCATGTCTCATGGCCCTCTATCAGAATCCAGAGTTTTGAGAAGATTGGAGAAACTTAATTTTTCACCCCCCGAAAAAAAACATAAGGGGTAACACTGTCATTTTTTTTCTGGTCAAAATTTTGAGTTTCAATATCTCAGCTCTGGAAGGGTCTAGAGCCTCAATTTTTGCACCCAGGTCCATGTATCGTGGCCCTCTATCAGAATCCAGAGTTTTGAGAACATTGGAGAAACATAATTTTTCACCCCCCGAAAAAAAACATAAGGGGTAACACTGTCATTTTTTTTTTCTGGTCAAAATTTTGAGTTTCAATATCTCAGCTCTGGAAGGGTCTAGAGCCTCAATTTTTGCACCCAGGTCCATGTATCGTGGCCCTCTATCAGAATCCAGAGTTTTGAGAAGATTGGAGAAACTTAATTTTTCACCCCCCCCCCCCCCCCCCCAAAAAAAAAAAACATAAGGGGTAACACTGTCATTTTTTTTTCTGGTCAAAATTTTGAGTTTCAATATCTCAGCTCTGGAAGGGTCTAGAGCCTCAATTTTTGCACCCAGGTCCATATATCATGGCCCTCTATCAGAATCCAGAGTTTTGAGAAGATTGGAGAAACTTAATTTTTCACCCCCCGAAAAAAAAAAAAACATAAGGGGTAACACTGTCATTTTTTTTTCTGGTCAAAATTTTGAGTTTCAATATCTCAGCTCTGGAAGGGTCTAGAGCCTCAATTTTTGCACCCAGGTCCATGTATCGTGGCCCTCTATCAGAATCCAGAGTTTTGAGAAGATTGGAGAAACTTAATTTTTCACCCCCCGAAAAAACATAAGGGGTAACACTGTCATTTTTTTTTTCTGGTCAAAATTTTGAGTTTCAATATCTCAGCTCTGGAAGGGTCTAGAGCCTCAATTTTTGCACCCAGGTCCATATATCATGGCCCTCTATCAGAATCCAGAGTTTTGAGAAGATTGGAGAAACTTAATTTTTCACCCCCCGAAAAAAACATAAGGGGTAACACTGTCATTTTTTTTTTTCTGGTCAAAATTTTGAGTTTCAATATCTCAGCTCTGGAAGGGTCTAGAGCCTCAATTTTTGCACCCAGGTCCATGTATCGTGGCCCTCTATCAGAATCCAGAGTTTTGAGAAGATTGGAGAAACTTAATTTTTCACCCCCCGAAAAAAAAACATAAGGGGTAACACAGTCATTTTTTTTTTTCCTGGTCAAAATTTTGAGTTTCAAAATCTCAGCTCTGGAAGGGTCTAGAGCCTCAATTTTTGCACCCAGGTCCATGTCTCGTGGCCCTCTATCAGAATCCAGAGTTTTGAGAAGATTGGAGAAACTTAATTTTTCACCCCCCTGAAAAAAAACATAAGGGGTAACACTGTCATTTTTTTTTCTGGTCAAAATTTTGAGTTTCAATATTTCAGCTCTGGAAGGGTCTAGAGCCTTAATTTTTGCACCCAGGTCGATGTCTCGTGGCCCTCTATCAGAATCCAGGGTTTTGAGAAGATTGGGGAAACTTAATTTTTCACCCCCCGAAAAAAAAAACATAAGGGGTAACACTGTCATTTTTTTTCTGGTCAAAATATTGAGTTTCAATATCTCAGCTCTGGAAGGGTCTAGAGCCTCAATTTTTGCACCCAGGTCAATGTCTCTTGGCCCTCTATCAGAATCCAGAGTTTTGAGAAGATTGGAGAAACTTAATATTTCACCTCCCGAAAAAAAAAAACATAAGGGGTAATACTGTCATTTTTTTTCTGGTCAAAATTTTGAGTTTCAATATCTCATCTCTGGAAGGGTCTAGAGCCTCAATTTTTGCACCCAGGTCCATGTATCGTGGCCCTCTATCAGAATTCAGAGTTTTGAGAACATTGGAGAAACTTAATTTTTCACCCCCCGAAAAAAAAAACATAAGGGGTAACACTGTCATTTTTTTTTTTTCTGGTCAAAATTTTGAGTTTCAATATTTCAGCTCTGGAAGGGTCTATAGCCTCAATTTTTGCACCCAGGTCCATGTCTCATGGCCCTCTATCAGAATCCAGAGTTTTGAGAAGATTGGAGAAACTTAATTTTTCACCCCCCGAAAAAAAACATAAGGGGTAACACTGTCATTTTTTTTCTGGTCAAAATTTTGAGTTTCAATATTTCAGCTCTGGAAGGGTCTATAGCCTCAATTTTTGCACCCAGGTCCATGTCTCGTGGCCCTCTATCAGAATCCAGAGTTTTGAGAAGATTGGAGAAACTTAATTTTTCACCCCCCGAAAAAAAACATAAGGGGTAACACTGTCATTTTTTTTTTCTTGTCAAAATTTTGAGTTTCAATATCTCAGCTCTGGAAGGGTCTAGAGCCTCAATTTTTGCACCCAGGTCCATGTATCGTGGCCCTCTATCAGAATCCAGAGTTTTGAGAAGATTGGAGAAACTTAATTTTTCACCCCCCCCCCCAAAAAAAACCATAAGGGGTAACACTCTCATTTTTTTTTTCTGGTAAAAATTTTGAGTTTCAATATCTCAGCTCTGGAAGGGTCTAGAGCCTCAATTTTTGCACCCAGGTCCATGTATCGTGGCCCTCTATCAGAATCCAGAGTTTTGAGAAGATTGGAGAAACTTAATTTTTCACCCCCCGAAAAAAAACATAAGGGGTAACACTGTCATTTTTTTTTTCTGGTCAAAATTTTGAGTTTCAATATCTCAGCTCTGGAAGGGTCTAGAGCCTCAATTTTTGCACCCAGGTCCATGTATCGTGGCCCTCTATCAGAATCCAGAGTTTTGAGAAGATTGGAGAAACTTAATTTTTCACCCCCCGAAAAAAAACATAAGGGGTAACACTGTCATTTTTTTTTTCCTGGTCAAAATTTTGAGTTTCAATATCTCAGCTCTGGAAGGGTCTAGAGCCTCAATTTTTGCACCCAGGTCCATGTCTCGTGGCCCTCTATCAGAATCCAGGGTTTTGAGAAGATTGGAGAAACTTAATTTTTCACCCCCCGAAAAAAAACATAAGGGGTAACACTGTCATTTTTTTTTCTGGTCAAAATTTTGAGTTTCAATATCTCAGCTCTGGAAGGGTCTAGACCCTCAATTTTTGCACCCAGGTCCATATATCATGTCCCTCTATCAGAATCCAGAGTTTTGAGAAGATTGGAGAAACTTAATTTTTCACCCCACGAAAAAAAACATAAGGGGTAACACTGTCATTTTTTTTCTGGTCAAAATTTTGAGTTTCAATATCTCAGCTCTGGAAGGGTCTAGAGCCTCAATTTTTGCACCCAGGTCCATGTATCGTGGCCCTCTATCAGAATCCAGAGTTTTGAGAACATTGGAGAAACATAATTTTTCACCCCCCGAAAAAAAAAACATAAGGGGTAACACTGTCATTTTTTTTTTTCTGGTCAAAATTTTGAGTTTCAATATTTCAGCTCTGGAAGGGTCTATAGCCTCAATTTTTGCACCCAGGTCCATGTCTCATGGCCCTCTATCAGAATCCAGAGTTTTGAGAAGATTGGAGAAACTTAATTTTTCACCCCCCGAAAAAAAACATAAGGGGTAACACTGTCATTTTTTTTCTGGTCAAAATTTTGAGTTTCAATATCTCAGCTCTGGAAGGGTCTAGAGCCTCAATTTTTGCACCCAGGTCCATGTATCGTGGCCCTCTATCAGAATCCAGAGTTTTGAGAACATTGGAGAAACATAATTTTTCACCCCCCGAAAAAAAAAACATAAGGGGTAACACTGTCATTTTTTTTTTTCTGGTCAAAATTTTGAGTTTCAATATTTCAGCTCTGGAAGGGTCTATAGCCTCAATTTTTGCACCCAGGTCCATGTCTCATGGCCCTCTATCAGAATCCAGAGTTTTGAGAAGATTGGAGAAACTTAATTTTTCACCCCCCGAAAAAAAACATAAGGGGTAACACTGTCATTTTTTTTCTGGTCAAAATTTTGAGTTTCAATATTTCAGCTCTGGAAGGGTCTATAGCCTCAATTTTTGCACCCAGGTCCATGTCTCGTGGCCCTCTATCAGAATCCAGAGTTTTGAGAAGATTGGAGAAACTTAATTTTTCACCCCCCGAAAAAAAACATAAGGGGTAACACTGTCATTTTTTTTTCCTGGTCAAAATTTTGAGTTTCAAAATCTCAGCTCTGGAAGGGTCTATAGCCTCAATTTTTGCACCCAGGTCCATGTCTCGTGGCCCTCTATCAGAATTCAGAGTTTTGAGAAGATTAGAGAAACTTAATTTTTCACCCCCCGAAAAAAAAACATAAGGGGTAACAATGTCATTTTTTTTTCTGGTCAAAATTTTGAGTTTCAATATCTCAGCTCTGGAAGGGTCTAGAGCCTCAATTTTTGCACCCAGGTCCATGTATCGTGGCCCTCTATCAGAATCCAGAGTTTTGAGAAGATTGGAGAAACTTAATTTTTCACCCCCCGAAAAAAAACATAAGGGGTAACACTGTCATTTTTTTTTTCCTGGTCAAAATTTTGAGTTTCAATATCTCAGCTCTGGAAGGGTCTAGAGCCTCAATTTTTGCACCCAGGTCCATGTATCGTGGCCCTCTATCAGAATCCAGAGTTTTGAGAAGATTGGAGAAACTTAATTTTTCACCCCCCGAAAAAAAACATAAGGGGTAACACTGTCATTTTTTTTTTCCTGGTCAAAATTTTGAGTTTCAATATCTCAGCTCTGGAAGGGTCTAGAGCCTCAATTTTTGCACCCAGGTCCATGTCTCGTGGCCCTCTATCAGAATCCAGGGTTTTGAGAAGATTGGAGAAACTTAATTTTTCACCCCCCGAAAAAAAACATAAGGGATAACACTGTCATTTTTTTTTCTGGTCAAAATTTTGAGTTTCAATATCTCAGCTCTGGAAGGGTCTAGACCCTCAATTTTTGCACCCAGGTCCATATATCATGGCCCTCTATCAGAATCCAGAGTTTTGAGAAGATTGGAGAAACTTAATTTTTCACCCCCCGAAAAAAAACATAAGGGGTAACACTGTCATTTTTTTTTTCTGGTCAAAATTTTGAATTTCAATATCTCAGCTCTGGAAGGGTCTAAAGCCTCAATTTTTGCACCCAGGTCCATGTATCGTGGCCCTCTATCAGAATCCAGAGTTTTGAGAAGATTGGAGAAACTTAATTTTTCACCCCCCGAAAAAAAAAACATAAGGGGTAACACTGTCATTTTTTTTTCTTGGTCAAAATTTTGAGTTTCAAAATCTCAGCTCTGGAAGGGTCTAGAGCCTCAATTTTTGCACCCAGGTCCATGTCTCGTGGCCCTCTATCAGAATCCAGAGTTTTGAGATGATTGGAGAAACTTAATTTTTCACCCCCCGAAAAAAAACATAAGGGGTAACACTGTCATTTTTTTTTTTCTGGTCAAAATTTTGAGTTTCAATATCTCAGCTCTGGAAGGGTCTAGAGCCTCAATTTTTGCACCCAGGTCCATGTATCGTGGCCCTCTATCAGAATCCAGAGTTTTGAGAAGATTGGAGAAACTTAATTTTTCACCCCCCGAAAAAAAAACATAAGGGGTAACACAGTCATTTTTTTTTCCTGGTAAAAATTTTGAGTTTCAAAATCTCAGCTCTGGAAGGGTCTAGAGCCTCAATTTTTGCACCCAGGTCCATGTCTCGTGGCCCTCTATCAGAATCCAGAGTTTTGAGAAGATTGGAGAAACTTAATTTTTCACCCCCCGAAAAAAAACATAAGGGGTAACACTGTCATTTTTTTTTCTGGTCAAAATTTTGAGTTTCAATATTTCAGCTCTGGAAGGGTCTAGAGCCTCAATTTTTGCACCCAGGTCGATGTCTCGTGGCCCTCTATCAGAATCCAGAGTTTTGAGAAGATTGGAGAAACTTAATTTTTCACCCCCCGAAAAAAAACATAAGGGGTAACACTGTCATTTTTTTTTCTGGTCAAAATTTTGAGTTTCAATATTTCAGCTCTGGAAGGGTCTAGAGCCTCAATTTTTGCACCCAGGTCGATGTCTCGTGGCCCTCTATCAGAATCCAGAGTTTTGAGAAGATTGGGGAAACTTAATTTTTCACCCCCCGAAAAAAAAAACATAAGGGGTAACACTGTCATTTTTTTTCTGGTCAAAATATTGAGTTTCAAAATCTCAGCTCTGGAAGGGTCTAGAGCCTCAATTTTTGCACCCAGGTCAATGTCTCTTGGCCCTCTATCAGAATCCAGAGTTTTCAGAAGATTGGAGAAACTTAATATTTCACCCCCCGAAAAAAAACATAAGGGGTAATACTGTCATTTTTTTCTGGTCAAAATTTTGAGTTTCAATATCTCATCTCTGGAAGGGTCTAGAGCCTCAATTTTTGCACCCAGGTCCATGTATCGTGGCCCTCTATCAGAATTCAGAGTTTTGAGAACATTGGAGAAACTTAATTTTTCACCCCCCGAAAAAAAAAAACATAAGGGGTAACACTGTCATTTTTTTTTCTGGTCAAAATTTTGAGTTTCAATATTTCAGCTCTGGAAGGGTCTATAGCCTCAATTTTTGCACCCAGGTCCATGTCTCGTGGCCCTCTATCAGAATCCAGAGTTTTGAGAAGATTGGAGAAACTTAATTTTTCACCCCCCGAAAAAAAACATAAGGGGTAACACTGTCATTTTTTTTCTGGTCAAAATTTTGAGTTTCAATATTTCAGCTCTGGAAGGGTCTATAGCCTCAATTTTTGCACCCAGGTCCATGTCTCGTGGCCCTCTATCAGAATCCAGAGTTTTGAGAAGATTGGAGAAACTTAATTTTTCACCCCCCGAAAAAAACATAAGGGGTAACACTGTCATTTTTTTTTTCTGGTCAAAATTTTGAGTTTCAATATCTCAGCTCTGGAAGGGTCTAGAGCCTCAATATTTGCACCCAGGTCCATGTATCGTGGCCCTCTATCAGAATCCAGAGTTTTGAGAAGATTGGAGAAACTTAATTTTTCACCCCCCGAAAAAAAAACATAAGGGGTAACACTGTCATTTTTTTTTCTGGTCAAAATTTTGAGTTTCAATATCTCAGCTCTGGAAGGGTCTAGAGCCTCAATTTTTGCACCCAGGTCCATGTATCGTGGCCCTCTATCAGAATTGAGAAGATTGGAGAAACTTAATTTTTCACCCCCCGAAAAAAAACATAAGGGGTAACACTGCCATTTTTTTTTCTGGTCAAAATTTTGAGTTTCAATATCACAGCTCTGGAAGGGTCTAGAGCCTCAATTTTTGCACCCAGGTCAATGTATCGTTGCCCTCTATCAGAATCCAGAGTTTTGAGAAGATTGGAGAAACTTAATTTTTCACCCCCCGAAAAAAAAAACATAAGGGGTAATACTGTCATTTTTTTTCCTGGTCAAAATTTTGAATTTCAATATCTCAGCTCTGGAAGGGTCTACAGCCTCAATTTTTGCACCCAAGGCCATGTATCGTGGCCCTCTATGAGAATCCAGAGTTTTGAGAAGATTGGAGAAACTTAATTTTTCACCCCCCGAAAAAAAACATAAGGGGTAACACTGTCATTTTTTTTTCTGGTCAAAATTTTGAGTTTCAATATCTCAGCTCTGGAAGGGTCTAGAGCCTCAATTTTTTGCACCCAGGTCCATGTATCGTGGCCCTCTATCAGAATCCAGAGTTTTGAGAAGATTGGAGAAACTTAATTTTTCACCCCCCCCCCCCCCCCAAAAAAAAAACCATAAGGGGTAACACTCTCATTTTTTTTTTCTGGTAAAAATTTTGAGTTTCAATATCTCAGCTCTGGAAGGGTCTAGAGCCTCAATTTTTGCACCCAGGTCCATGTATCGTGGCCCTCTATCAGAATCCAGAGTTTTGAGAAGATTGGAGAATCTTAATTTTTCACCCCCCGAAAAAAAACATAAGGGGTAACACTGTCATTTTTTTTTCTGGTCAAAATTTTGAGTTTCATTATCTCAGCTCTGGAAGGGTCTAGAGCCTCAATTTTTGCACCCAGGTCCATGTCTCGTGGCCCTCTATCAGAATTCAGAGTTTTGAGAAGATTGGAGAAACTTAATTTTTCACCCCCCGAAAAAAACATAAGGGGTAACACTGTCATTTTTTTTTTCCTGGTCAAAATTTTGAGTTTCAATATCTCAGCTCTGGAAGGGTCTAGAGCCTCAATTTTTGCACCCAGGTCCATGTCTCGTGGCCCTCTATCAGAATCCAGGGTTTTGAGAAGATTGGAGAAACTTAATTTTTCACCCCCCGAAAAAAAACATAAGGGGTAACACTGTCATTTTTTTTTCTGGTCAAAATTTTGAGTTTCAATATCTCAGCTCTGGAAGGGTCTAGACCCTCAATTTTTGCACCCAGGTCCATATATCATGGCCCTCTATCAGAATCCAGAGTTTTGAGAAGATTGGAGAAACTTAATTTTTCACCCCCCGAAAAAAAAACATAAGGGGTAACACTGTCATTTTTTTTTCTGGTCAAAAATTTGAATTTCAATATCTCAGCTCTGGAAGGGTCTAGAGCCTCAATTTTTGCACCCAGGTCCATGTATCGTGGCCCTCTATCAGAATCCAGAGTTTTGAGAAGATTGGAGAAACTTAATTTTTCACCCCCCCCCAAAAAAACATAAGGGGTAACACTGTCATTTTTTTTTTCCTGGTCAAAATTTTGAGTTTCAAAATCTCAGCTCTGGAAGGGTCTAGAGCCTCAATTTTTGCACCCAGGTCCATGTCTCGTGGCCCTCTATCAGAATCCAGAGTTTTGAGATGATTGGAGAAACTTAATTTTTCACCCCCCCCCCCCAAAAAAAAACCATAAGGGGTAACACTGTCATTTTTTTTTTCTGGTCAAAATTTTGAGTTTCAATATCTCAGCTCTGGAAGGGTCTAGAGCCTCAATTTTTGCACCCAGGTCCATGTATCGTGGCCCTCTATCAGAATCCAGAGTTTTGAGAAGATTGGAGAAACTTAATTTTTCACCCCCCGAAAAAAAACATAAGGGGTAACACTGTCATTTTTTTTTTCTGGTCAAAATTTTGAGTTTTAATATCTCAGCTCTGGAAGGGTCTAGAGCCTCAATTTTTGCACCCAGGTCGATGTCTCGTGGCCCTCTATCAGAATCCAGAGTTTTGAGAAGATTGGGGAAACTTAATTTTTCACCCCCCGAAAAAAAAAACATAAGGGGTAACACTGTCATTTTTTTTCTGGTCAAAATATTGAGTTTCAATATCTCAGCTCTGGAAGGGTCTAGAGCCTCAATTTTTGCACCCAGGTCAATGTCTCTTGGCCCTCTATCAGAATCCAGAGTTTTGAGAAGATTGGAGAAACATAATATTTCACCCCCCGAAAAAAAACATAAGGGGTAATACTGTCATTTTTTTTCTGGTCAAAATTTTGAGTTTCAAAATCTCAGCTCTGGAAGGGTCTAGAGCCTCAATTTTTGCACCCAGGTCCATGTCTCGTGGCCCTCAATCAGAATCCAGAGTTTTGAGATGATTGGAGAAACTTAATTTTTCACCCCCCGAAAAAAAAACATAAGGGGTAACACTGTCATTTTTTTTTTCTGGTCAAAATTTTGAGTTTCAATATCTCAGCTCTGGAAGGGTCTAGAGCCTCAATTTTTGCACCCAGGTCCATGTATCGTTGCCCTCTATCAGAATCCAGAGTTTTGAGAAGATTGGAGAAACTTAATTTTTCACCCCCCCCCCCCCCCCCCCCCCCCCCAAAAAAAAAAAACATAAGGGGTAACACTGTCATTTTTTTTTCTGGTCAAAATTTTGAGTTTCAATATCTCAGCTCTGGAAGGGTCTAGAGCCTCAATTTTTGCACCCAGGTCCATATATCATGGCCCTCTATCAGAATCCAGAGTTTTGAGAAGATTGGAGAAACTTAATTTTTCACCCCCCGAAAAAAAAAAAAAAACATAAGGGGTAACACTGTCATTTTTTTTTTCTGGTCAAAATTTTGAGTTTCAATATCTCAGCTCTGGAAGGGTCTAGAGCCTCAATTTTTGCACCCAGGTCCATGTATCGTGGCCCTCTATCAGAATCCAGAGTTTTGAGAAGATTGGAGAAACTTAATTTTTCACCCCCCGAAAAAAACATAAGGGGTAACACTGTCATTTTTTTTTCTGGTCAAAATTTTGAGTTTCAATATCTCAGCTCTGGAAGGGTCTAGAGCCTCAATTTTTGCACCCAGGTCCATGTCTCGTGGCCCTCTATAAGAATCCAGAGTTTTGAGAAGATTGGAGAAACTTAATTTTTCACCCCCCGAAAAAAAAACATAAGGGGTAACACTGTCATTTTTTTTTCTGGTCAAAATTTTGAGTTTCAATATCTCAGCTCTGGAAGGGTCTAGAGCCTCAATTTTTGCACCCAGGTCCATGTCTCGTGGCCCTCTATCAGAATCCAGAGTTTTGAGAAGATTGGAGAAACTTAATTTTTCACCCCCCGAAAAAAAACATAAGGGGTAACACTGTCATTTTTTTTTCTGGTCAAAATTTTGAGTTTCAATATCTCAGCTCTGGAAGGGTCTAGAGCCTCAATTTTTGCACCCAGGTCCATGTATCGTGGCCCTCTATCAGAATCCAGAGTTTTGAGAAGATTGGAGAAACTTAATTTTTCACCCCCCGAAAAAAAACATAAGGGGTAACACTGTCATTTTTTTTTCTGGTCAAAGTTTTGAGTTTCAATATCTCAGCTCTGGAAGGGTCTAGAGCCTCAATTTTTGCACCCAGGTCCATGTCTCGTGGCCCTCTATCAGAATCCAGAGTTTTGAGAAGATTGGAGAATCTTAATTTTTCACCCCCCGAAAAAAAAACATAAGGGGTAACACTGTCATTTTTTTTTTTCTGGTCAAAATTTTGAGTTTCAATATCTCAGCTCTGGAAGGGTCTAGAGCCTCAATTTTTGCACCCAGGTCCATGTCTCGAGGCCCTCTATCAGAATCCAGAGTTTTGAGAAGATTGGAGAAACTTAATTTTTCACCCCCCGAAAAAAAACATAAGGGGTAACACTGTCATTTTTTTTTTTTCTGGTCAAAATTTTGAGTTTCAATATCTCAGCTCTGGAAGGGTCTAGAGCCTCAATTTTTGCACCCAGGTCCATGTATCGTGGCCCTCTATCAGAATCCAGAGTTTTGAGAAGATTGGAGAAACTTAATTTTTCACCCCCCGAAAAAAACATAAGGGGTAACACTGTCATTTTTTTTTCCTGGTCAAAATGTTGAGTTTCAAAATCTCAGCTCTGGAAGGGTCTAGAGCCTCAATTTTTGCACCCAGGTCCATGTCTCGTGGCCCTCTATCAGAATCCAGAGTTTTGAGATGATTGGAGAAACTTAATTTTTCACCCCCCGAAAAAAAACATAAGGGGTAACACTGTCATTTTTTTTTCTGGTCAAAATTTTGAGTTTCAATATCTCAGCTCTGGAAGGGTCTAGAGCCTCAATTTTTGCACCCAGGTCCTTGTCTCGTGGCCCTCTATCAGAATCCAGAGTTTTGAGAAGATTGGAGAAACTTAATTTTTCACCCCCCGAAAAAAAACATAAGGGGTAACACTGTCATTTTTTTTTTCCTGGTCAAAATTTTGAGTTTCAAAATCTCAGCTCTGGAAGGGTCTAGAGCCTCAATTTTTGCACCCAGGTCCATGTCTCGTGGCCCTCTATCAGAATCCAGAGTTTTGAGAAGATTGGAGAAACTTAATTTTTCACCCCCCGAAAAAAAAACATAAGGGGTAACACTGTCATTTTTTTTTCTGGTCAAAATTTTGAGTTTCAATATCTCAGCTCTGGAAGGGTCTAGAGCCTCAATTTTTTGCACCCAGGTCCATGTATCGTGGCCCTCTATCAGAATCCAGAGTTTTGAGAAGATTGGAGAAACTTAATTTTTCACCCCCCCCAAAAAAAACCATAAGGGGTAACACTCTCATTTTTTTTTTTCTGGTAAAAATTTTGAGTTTCAATATCTCAGCTCTGGAAGGGTCTAGAGCCTCAATTTTTGCACCCAGGTCCATGTATCGTGGCCCTCTATCAGAATCCAGAGTTTTGAGAAGATTGGAGAAACTTAATTTTTCACCCCCCGAAAAAAAACATAAGGGGTAACACTGTCATTTTTTTTTTCTGGTCAAAATTTTGAGTTTCAATATCTCAGCTCTGGAAGGGTCTAGAGCCTCAATTTTTGCACCCAGGTCCATGTCTCGTGGCCCTCTATCAGAATTCAGAGTTTTGAGAAGATTGGAGAAACTTAATTTGTCACCCCCCGAAAAAAAAACATAAGGGGTAACAATGTCATTTTTTTTTCTGGTCAAAATTTTGAGTTTCAATATCTCAGCTCTGGAAGGGTCTAGAGCCTCAATTTTTGCACCCAGGTCCATGTCTCGTGGCCCTCTATCAGAATCCAGGGTTTTGAGAAGATTGGAGAAACTTAATTTTTCACCCCCCGAAAAAAAACATAAGGGGTAACACTGTCATTTTTTTTTCTGGTCAAAATTTTGAGTTTCAATATCTCAGCTCTGGAAGGGTCTAGAGCCTCAATTTTTGCACCCAGGTCCATGTATCGTGGCCCTCTATCAGAATCCAGAGTTTTGAGAAGATTGGAGAAACTTAATTTTTCACCCTCCGAAAAAAAACATAAGGGGTAACACTGTCATTTTTTTTTTTCTGGTCAAAGTTTTGAGTTTCAATATCTCAGCTCTGGAAGGGTGTAGAGCCTCAATTTTTGCACCCAGGTCCATGTCTCGTGGCCCTCTATCAGAATCCAGAGTTTTGAGAAGATTGGAGAAACTTAATTTTTCACCCCCCGAAAAAAAACATAAGGGGTAACACTGTCATTTTTTTTTTCCTGGTCAAAATTTTGAGTTTCAATATCTCAGCTCTGGAAGGGTCTAGAGCCTCAATTTTTGCACCCAGGTCCATGTCTCGTGGCCCTCTATCAGAATCCGGGGTTTTGAGAAGATTGGAGAAACTTAATTTTTCACCCCCCGAAAAAAAACATAAGGGGTAACACTGTCATTTTTTTTTTCTGGTCAAAATTTTGAGTTTCAATATCTCAGCTCTGGAAGGGTCTAGAGCCTCAATTTTTGCACCCAGGTCCATGTATCGTGGCCCTCTATCAGAATCCAGAGTTTTGAGAAGATTTGAGAAACTTAATTTTTCACCCTCCGAAAAAAAACATAAGGGGTAACACTGTCATTTTTTTTTTCTGGTCAAAGTTTTGAGTTTCAATATCTCAGCTCTGGAAGGGTGTAGAGCCTCAATTTTTGCACCCAGGTCCATGTCTCGTGGCCCTCTATCAGAATCCAGAGTTTTGAGAAGATTGGAGAAACTTAATTTTTCACCCCCCGAAAAAAAACATAAGGTGTAACACTGTCATTTTTTTTTTCTGGTCAAAATTTTGAGTTTCAATATCTCAGCTCTGCAAGTGTCTAAAGCCTCAATTTTTGCACCCAGGTCCATGTATCGTGGCCCTCTATCAGAATCCAGAGTTTTGAGAAGATTGGAGAAACTTAATTTTTCACCCCCCCAAAAAAAACATAAGGGGTAACACTGTCATTTTTTTTCCTGGTCAAAATTTTGAGTTTCAAAATCTCAGCTCTGGAAGGGTCTAGAGCCTCAATTTTTGCACCCAGGTCCATGTCTCGTGGCCCTCTATCAGAATTCAGAGTTTTGAGAAGATTAGAGAAACTTAATTTTTCACCCCCCGAAAAAAAAACATAAGGGGTAACAATGTCATTTTTTTTTCTGGTCAAAATTTTGAGTTTCAATATCTCAGCTCTGGAAGGGTCTAGAGCCTCAATTTTTGCACCCAGGTCCATGTATCGTGGCCCTCTATCAGAATCCAGAGTTTTGAGAAGATTGGAGAAACTTAATTTTTCACCCCCCGAAAAAAAACATAAGGGGTAACACTGTCATTTTTTTTTTCCTGGTCAAAATTTTGAGTTTCAATATCTCAGCTCTGGAAGGGTCTAGAGCCTCAATTTTTGCACCCAGGTCCATGTATCGTGGCCCTCTATCAGAATCCAGAGTTTTGAGAAGATTGGAGAAACTTAATTTTTCACCCCCCGAAAAAAAACATAAGGGGTAACACTGTCATTTTTTTTTTTCCTGGTCAAAATTTTGAGTTTCAATATCTCAGCTCTGGAAGGGTCTAGAGCCTCAATTTTTGCACCCAGGTCCATGTCTCGTGGCCCTCTATCAGAATCCAGGGTTTTGAGAAGATTGGAGAAGCTTAATTTTTCACCCCCCGAAAAAAAACATAAGGGATAACACTGTCATTTTTTTTTTCTGGTCAAAATTTTGAGTTTCAATATCTCAGCTCTGGAAGGGTCTAGACCCTCAATTTTTGCACCCAGGTCCATATATCATGGCCCTCTATCAGAATCCAGAGTTTTGAGAAGATTGGAGAAACTTAATTTTTCACCCCCCGAAAAAAAACATAAGGGGTAACACTGTCATTTTTTTTTTCTGGTCAAAATTTTGAATTTCAATATCTCAGCTCTGGAAGGGTCTAAAGCCTCAATTTTTGCACCCAGGTCCATGTATCGTGGCCCTCTATCAGAATCCAGAGTTTTGAGAAGATTGGAGAAACTTAATTTTTCACCCCCCGAAAAAAAAACATAAGGGGTAACACTGTCATTTTTTTTTCTTGGTCAAAATTTTGAGTTTCAAAATCTCAGCTCTGGAAGGGTCTAGAGCCTCAATTTTTGCACCCAGGTCCATGTCTCGTGGCCCTCTATCAGAATCCAGAGTTTTGAGATGATTGGAGAAACTTAATTTTTCACCCCCCGAAAAAAAACATAAGGGGTAACACTGTCATTTTTTTTTTCTGGTCAAAATTTTGAGTTTCAATATCTCAGCTCTGGAAGGGTCTAGAGCCTCAATTTTTGCACCCAGGTCCATGTATCGTGGCCCTCTATCAGAATCCAGAGTTTTGAGAAGATTGGAGAAACTTAATTTTTCACCCCCCGAAAAAAAAACATAAGGGGTAACACAGTCATTTTTTTTCCTGGTAAAAATTTTGAGTTTCAAAATCTCAGCTCTGGAAGGGTCTAGAGCCTCAATTTTTGCACCCAGGTCCATATATCATGGCCCTCTATCAGAATCCAGAGTTTTGAGAAGATTGGAGAAACTTAATTTTTCACCCCCCGAAAAAAAACATAAGGGGTAACACTGTCATTTTTTTTTTCTGGTCAAAATTTTGAATTTCAATATCTCAGCTCTGGAAGGGTCTAAAGCCTCAATTTTTGCACCCAGGTCCATGTATCGTGGCCCTCTATCAGAATCCAGAGTTTTGAGAAGATTGGAGAAACTTAATTTTTCACCCCCCGAAAAAAAAACATAAGGGGTAACACTGTCATTTTTTTTTCTTGGTCAAAATTTTGAGTTTCAAAATCTCAGCTCTGGAAGGGTCTAGAGCCTCAATTTTTGCACCCAGGTCCATGTCTCGTGGCCCTCTATCAGAATCCAGAGTTTTGAGATGATTGGAGAAACTTAATTTTTCACCCCCCGAAAAAAAACATAAGGGGTAACACTGTCATTTTTTTTTTCTGGTCAAAATTTTGAGTTTTAATATCTCAGCTCTGGAAGGGTCTAGAGCCTCAATTTTTGCACCCAGGTCCATGTATCGTGGCCCTCTATCAGAATCCAGAGTTTTGAGAAGATTGGAGAAACTTAATTTTTCACCCCCCGAAAAAAAAACATAAGGGGTAACACAGTCATTTTTTTTTCCTGGTAAAAATTTTGAGTTTCAAAATCTCAGCTCTGGAAGGGTCTAGAGCCTCAATTTTTGCACCCAGGTCCATGTCTCGTGGCCCTCTATCAGAATCCAGAGTTTTGAGAAGATTGGAGAAACTTAATTTTTCACCCCCCGAAAAAAAACATAAGGGGTAACACTGTCATTTTTTTTTCTGGTCAAAATTTTGAGTTTCAATATTTCAGCTCTGGAAGGGTCTAGAGCCTCAATTTTTGCACCCAGGTCCATGTATCGTGGCCCTCTATCAGAATTCAGAGTTTTGAGAACATTGGAGAAACTTAATTTTTCACACCCCGAAAAAAAAAAAAAACATAAGGGGTAACACTGTCATTTTTTTTTTCTGGTCAAAATTTTGAGTTTCAATATTTCAGCTCTGGAAGGGTCTATAGCCTCAATTTTTGCACCCAGGTCCATGTCTCGTGGCCCTCTATCAGAATCCAGAGTTTTGAGAAGATTGGAGAAACTTAATTTTTCACCCCCCGAAAAAAAACATAAGGGGTAACACTGTCATTTTTTTTCTGGTCAAAATTTTGAGTTTCAATATTTCAGCTCTGGAAGGGTCTATAGCCTCAATTTTTGCACCCAGGTCCATGTCTCGTGGCCCTCTATCAGAATCCAGAGTTTTGAGAAGATTGGAGAAACTTAATTTTTCACCCCCCGAAAAAAACATAAGGGGTAACACTGTCATTTTTTTTTTCTGGTCAAAATTTTGAGTTTCAATATCTCAGCTCTGGAAGGGTCTAGAGCCTCAATATTTGCACCCAGGTCCATGTATCGTGGCCCTCTATCAGAATCCAGAGTTTTGAGAAGATTGGAGAAACTTAATTTTTCACCCCCCGAAAAAAAAAACATAAGGGGTAACACTGTCATTTTTTTTTCTGGTCAAAATTTTGAGTTTCAATATCTCAGCTCTGGAAGGGTCTAGAGCCTCAATTTTTGCACCCAGGTCCATGTATCGTGGCCCTCTATCAGAATTGAGAAGATTGGAGAAACTTAATTTTTCACCCCCCGAAAAAAAACATAAGGGGTAACACTGCCATTTTTTTTTCTGGTCAAAATTTTGAGTTTCAATATCACAGCTCTGGAAGGGTCTAGAGCCTCAATTTTTGCACCCAGGTCAATGTATCGTTGCCCTCTATCAGAATCCAGAGTTTTGAGAAGATTGGAGAAACTTAATTTTTCACCCCCCGAAAAAAAAACCATAAGGGGTAATACTGTCATTTTTTTTCCTGGTCAAAATTTTGAATTTCAATATCTCAGCTCTGGAAGGGTCTACAGCCTCAATTTTTGCACCCAAGGCCATGTATCGTGGCCCTCTATGAGAATCCAGAGTTTTGAGAAGATTGGAGAAACTTAATTTTTCACCCCCCGAAAAAAAACATAAGGGGTAACACTGTCATTTTTTTTTCTGGTCAAAATTTTGAGTTTCAATATCTCAGCTCTGGAAGGGTCTAGAGCCTCAATTTTTTGCACCCAGGTCCATGTATCGTGGCCCTCTATCAGAATCCAGAGTTTTGAGAAGATTGGAGAAACTTAATTTTTCACCCCCCCCCCCCCCCCCCCCCCCCCCCCCCAAAAAAACCATAAGGGGTAACACTCTCATTTTTTTTTTCTGGTAAAAATTTTGAGTTTCAATATCTCAGCTCTGGAAGGGTCTAGAGCCTCAATTTTTGCACCCAGGTCCATGTATCGTGGCCCTCTATCAGAATCCAGAGTTTTGAGAAGATTGGAGAATCTTAATTTTTCACCCCCCGAAAAAAAAACATAAGGGGTAACACTGTCATTTTTTTTTTCTGGTCAAAATTTTGAGTTTCATTATCTCAGCTCTGGAAGGGTCTAGAGCCTCAATTTTTGCACCCAGGTCCATATATCATGGCCCTCTATCAGAATTCAGAGTTTTGAGAAGATTGGAGAAACTTAATTTTTCACCCCCCGAAAAAAACATAAGGGGTAACACTGTCATTTTTTTTTTCCTGGTCAAAATTTTGAGTTTCAATATCTCAGCTCTGGAAGGGTCTAGAGCCTCAATTTTTGCACCCAAGTCCATGTCTCGTGGCCCTCTATCAGAATCCAGGGTTTTGAGAAGATTGGAGAAACTTAATTTTTCACCCCCCGAAAAAAAACATAAGGGGTAACACTGTCATTTTTTTTTCTGGTCAAAATTTTGAGTTTCAATATCTCAGCTCTGGAAGGGTCTAGACCCTCAATTTTTGCACCCAGGTCCATATATCATGGCCCTCTATCAGAATCCAGAGTTTTGAGAAGATTGGAGAAACTTAATTTTTCACCCCCCGAAAAAAAACATAAGGGGTAACACTGTCATTTTTTTTTCTGGTCAAAATTTTGAATTTCAATATCTCAGCTCTGGAAGGGTCTAGAGCCTCAATTTTTGCACCCAGGTCCATGTATCGTGGCCCTCTATCAGAATCCAGAGTTTTGAGAAGATTGGAGAAACTTAATTTTTCACCCCCCCCAAAAAAACATAAGGGGTAACACTGTCATTTTTTTTTCCTGGTCAAAATTTTGAGTTTCAAAATCTCAGCTCTGGAAGGGTCTAGAGCCTCAATTTTTGCACCCAGGTCCATGTCTCGTGGCCCTCTATCAGAATCCAGAGTTTTGAGATGATTGGAGAAACTTAATTTTTCACCCCCCGAAAAAAAACATAAGGGGTAACACTGTCATTTTTTTTTTCTGGTCAAAATTTTGAGTTTCAATATCTCAGCTCTGGAAGGGTCTAGAGCCTCAATTTTTGCACCCAGGTCCATGTATCGTGGCCCTCTATCAGAATCCAGAGTTTTGAGAAGATTGGAGAAACTTAATTTTTCACCCCCCGAAAAAAAACATAAGGGGTAACACTGTCATTTTTTTTTTCTGGTCAAAATTTTGAGTTTTAATATCTCAGCTCTGGAAGGGTCTAGAGCCTCAATTTTTGCACCCAGGTCGATGTCTCGTGGCCCTCTATCAGAATCCAGAGTTTTGAGAAGATTGGGGAAACTTAATTTTTCACCCCCCGAAAAAAAAAAAACATAAGGGGTAACACTGTCATTTTTTTTCTGGTCAAAATATTGAGTTTCAATATCTCAGCTCTGGAAGGGTCTAGAGCCTCAATTTTTGCACCCAGGTCAATGTCTCTTGGCCCTCTATCAGAATCCAGAGTTTTGAGAAGATTGGAGAAACATAATATTTCACCCCCCGAAAAAAAACATAAGGGGTAATACTGTCATTTTTTTTCTGGTCAAAATTTTGAGTTTCAATATCTCATCTCTGGAAGGGTCTAGAGCCTCAATTTTTGCACCCAGGTCCATGTATCGTGGCCCTCTATCAGAATTCAGAGTTTTGAGAACATTGGAGAAACTTAATTTTTCACCCCCGAAAAAAAAAACATAAGGGGTAACACTGTCATTTTTTTTCTGGTCAAAATTTTGAGTTTCAATATCTCAGCTCTGGAAGGGTCTATAGCCTCAATTTTTGCACCCAGGTCCATGTCTCGTGGCCCTCTATCAGAATCCAGAGTTTTGAGAAGATTGGAGAAACTTAATTTTTCACCCCCCGAAAAAAAACATAAGGGGTAACACTGTCATTTTTTTTTTCTTGTCAAAATTTTGAGTTTCAATATCTCAGCTCTGGAAGGGTCTAGAGCCTCAATTTTTGCACCCAGGTCCATGTATCGTGACCCTCTATCAGAATCCAGAGTTTTGAGAAGATTGGAGAAACTTAATTTTTCACCCCCCCCCCCCCCCCCCAAAAAAAAAAACCATAAGGGGTAACACTCTCATTTTTTTTTTTCTGGTAAAAATTTTGAGTTTCAATATCTCAGCTCTGGAAGGGTCTAGAGCCTCAATTTTTGCACCCAGGTCCATGTATCGTGGCCCTCTATCAGAATCCAGAGTTTTGAGAAGATTGGAGAAACTTAATTTTTCACCCCCCGAAAAAAAACATAAGGGGTAACACTGTCATTTTTTTTTTCTGGTCAAAATTTTGAGTTTCAATATCTCAGCTCTGGGAGGGTCTAGAGCCTCAATTTTTGCACCCAGGACCATGTATCGTGGCCCTCTATCAGAATCCAGAGTTTTGAGAAGATTGGAGAAACTTAATTTTTCACCCCCCGAAAAAAAAAAACATAAGGGGTAACACTGTCATTTTTTTTCCTGGTCAAAATTTTGAGTTTCAAAATCTCAGCTCTGGAAGGGTCTAGAGCCTCAATTTTTGCACCCAGGTCCATGTCTCGTGGCCCTCAATCAGAATCCAGAGTTTGAGATGATTGGAGAAACTTAATTTTTCACCCCCCGAAAAAAAACATAAGGGGTAACACTGTCATTTTTTTTTTCTGGTCAAAATTTTGAGTTTCAATATCTCAGCTCTGGAAGGGTCTAGAGCCTCAATTTTTGCACCCAGGTCCATGTCTCGTTGCCCTCTATCAGAATCCAGAGTTTTGAGAAGATTGGAGAAACTTAATTTTTCACCCCCCCCCCCCCCCCCCCCCCAAAAAAAAAAAAAAACATAAGGGGTAACACTGTCATTTTTTTTTCTGGTCAAAATTTTGAGTTTCAATATCTCAGCTCTGGAAGGGTCTAGAGCCTCAATTTTTGCACCCAGGTCCATATATCATGGCCCTCTATCAGAATCCAGAGTTTTGAGAAGATTTGGAGAAACTTAATTTTTCACCCCCCGAAAAAAAAAAAAAAAACATAAGGGGTAACACTGTCATTTTTTTTTTTCTGGTCAAAATTTTGAGTTTCAATATCTCAGCTCTGGAAGGGTCTAGAGCCTCAATTTTTGCACCCAGGTCCATGTATCGTGGCCCTCTATCAGAATCCAGAGTTTGAGAAGATTGGAGAAACTTAATTTTTCACCCCCCGAAAAAAACATAAGGGGTAACACTGTCATTTTTTTTTCTGGTCAAAATTTTGAGTTTCAATATCTCAGCTCTGGAAGGGTCTAGAGCCTCAATTTTTGCACCCAGGTCCATGTCTCGTGGCCCTCTATCAGAATCCAGAGTTTTGAGAAGATTGGAGAAACTTAATTTTTCACCCCCCCGAAAAAAAAACATAAGGGTAACACTGTCATTTTTTTTCTGGTCAAAATTTTGAGTTTCAATATCTCAGCTCTGGAAGGGTCTAGAGCCTCAATTTTTGCACCCAGGTCCATGTCTCGTGGCCCTCTATCAGAATCCAGAGTTTTGAGAAGATTGGAGAAACTTAATTTTTCACCCCCCCGAAAAAAAACATAAGGGGTAACACTGTCATTTTTTTTTCTGGTCAAAATTTTGAGTTTCAATATCTCAGCTCTGGAAGGGTCTAGAGCCTCAATTTTTGCACCCAGGTCCATGTATCGTGGCCCTCTATCAGAATCCAGAGTTTTGAGAAGATTGGAGAAACTTAATTTTTCACCCCCCGAAAAAAAACATAAGGGGTAACACTGTCATTTTTTTTTTTCTGGTCAAAGTTTTGAGTTTCAATATCTCAGCTCTGGAAGGGTCTAGAGCCTCAATTTTTGCACCCAGGTCCATGTCTCGTGGCCCTCTATCAGAATCCAGAGTTTTGAGAAGATTGGAGAAACTTAATTTTTCACCCCCCGAAAAAAAACATAAGGGGTAACACTGTCATTTTTTTTTTCCTGGTCAAAATTTTGAGTTTCAAAATCTCAGCTCTGGAAGGGTCTAGAGCCTCAATTTTTGCACCCAGGTCCATGTCTCGTGGCCCTCTATCAGAATCCAGAGTTTTGAGAAGATTGGAGAAAACTTAATTTTTCACCCCCCGAAAAAAAACATAAGGGGTAACACTGTCATTTTTTTTTCTGGTCAAAATTTTGAGTTTCAATATCTCAGCTCTGGAAGGGTCTAGAGCCTCAATTTTTTGCACCCAGGTCCATGTATCGTGGCCCTCTATCAGAATCCAGAGTTTTGAGAAGATTGGAGAAACTTAATTTTTCACCCCCCCCAAAAAAAACCATAAGGGGTAACACTCTCATTTTTTTTTTTCTGGTAAAAATTTTGAGTTTCAATATCTCAGCTCTGGAAGGGTCTAGAGCCTCAATTTTTGCACCCAGGTCCATGTATCGTGGCCCTCTATCAGAATCCAGAGTTTTGAGAAGATTGGAGAAACTTAATTTTTCACCCCCCGAAAAAAAAACATAAGGGGTAACACTGTCATTTTTTTTTTCTGGTCAAAATTTTGAGTTTCAATATCTCAGCTCTGGAAGGGTCTAGAGCCTCAATTTTTGCACCCAGGTCCATATATCATGGCCCTCTATCAGAATTCAGAGTTTTGAGAAGATTGGAGAAACTTAATTTTTCACCCCCCCGAAAAAAACATAAGGGGTAACACTGTCATTTTTTTTTTCCTGGTCAAAATTTTGAGTTTCAATATCTCAGCTCTGGAAGGGTCTAGAGCCTCAATTTTTGCACCCAAGTCCATGTCTCGTGGCCCTCTATCAGAATCCAGGGTTTTGAGAAGATTGGAGAAACTTAATTTTTCACCCCCCCGAAAAAAAACATAAGGGGTAACACTGTCATTTTTTTTTCTGGTCAAAATTTTGAGTTTCAATATCTCAGCTCTGGAAGGGTCTAGAACCCTCAATTTTTGCACCCAGGTCCATATATCATGGCCCTCTATCAGAATCCAGAGTTTTGAGAAGATTGGAGAAACTTAATTTTTCACCCCCCGAAAAAAAACATAAGGGGTAACACTGTCATTTTTTTTTCTGGTCAAAATTTTGAATTTCAATATCTCAGCTCTGGAAGGGTCTAGAGCCTCAATTTTTGCACCCAGGTCCATGTATCGTGGCCCTCTATCAGAATCCAGAGTTTTGAGAAGATTGGAGAAACTTAATTTTTCACCCCCCCCAAAAAAAACATAAGGGGGTAACACTGTCATTTTTTTTTCCTGGTCAAAATTTTGAGTTTCAAATCTCAGCTCTGGAAGGGTCTAGAGCCTCAATTTTGCACCCAGGTCCATGTCTCGTGGCCCTCTATCAGAATCCAGAGTTTTGAGATGATTGGAGAAACTTAATTTTTCACCCCCCGAAAAAAAACATAAGGGGTAACACTGTCATTTTTTTTTTCTGGTCAAAATTTTGAGTTTCAATATCTCAGCTCTGGAAGGGTCTAGAGCCTCAATTTTTGCACCCAGGTCCATGTATCGTGGCCCTCTATCAGAATCCAGAGTTTTGAGAAGATTGGAGAAACTTAATTTTTCACCCCCCGAAAAAAACATAAGGGGTAACCACTGTCATTTTTTTTTTCTGGTCAAAATTTTGAGTTTTAATATCTCAGCTCTGGAAGGGTCTAGAGCCTCAATTTTTGCACCCAGGTCGATGTCTCGTGGCCCTCTATCAGAATCCAGAGTTTTGAGAAGATTGGGGAAACTTAATTTTTCACCCCCCGAAAAAAAAAAACATAAGGGGTAACACTGTCATTTTTTTTCTGGTCAAAATATTGAGTTTCAATATCTCAGCTCTGGAAGGGTCTAGAGCCTCAATTTTTGCACCCAGGTCAATGTCTCTTGGCCTCTATCAGAATCCAGAGTTTTGAGAAGATTGGAGAAACATAATATTTCACCCCCCGAAAAAAAACATAAGGGGTAATACTGTCATTTTTTTTCTGGTCAAAATTTTGAGTTTCAATATCTCATCTCTGGAAGGGTCTAGAGCCTCAATTTTTGCACCCAGGTCCATGTATCGTGGCCCTCTATCAGAATTCAGAGTTTTGAGAACATTGGAGAAACTTAATTTTTCACCCCCGAAAAAAAAAAACATAAGGGGTAACACTGTCATTTTTTTTCTGGTCAAAATTTTGAGTTTCAATATCTCAGCTCTGGAAGGGTCTATAGCCTCAATTTTTGCACCCAGGTCCATTGTCTCGTGGCCCTCTATCAGAATCCAGAGTTTTGAGAAGATTGGAGAAACTTAATTTTTCACCCCTCGAAAAAAAAACATAAGGGGTAACACTGTCATTTTTTTTTTCTTGTCAAAATTTTGAGTTTCAATATCTCAGCTCTGGAAGGGTCTAGAGCCTCAATTTTTTGCACCCAGGTCCATGTATCGTGACCCTCTATCAGAATCCAGAGTTTGAGAAGATTGGAGAAACTTAATTTTTCACCCCCCCCCCCCCCCCCAAAAAAAAAAACCATAAGGGGTAACACTCTCATTTTTTTTTTTCTGGTAAAAATTTTGAGTTTCAATATCTCAGCTCTGGAAGGGTCTAGAGCCTCAATTTTTGCACCCAGGTCCATGTATCGTGGCCCTCTATCAGAATCCAGAGTTTTGAGAAGATTGGAGAAACTTAATTTTTCACACCCCCGAAAAAAAACATAAGGGGTAACACTGTCATTTTTTTTTCTGGTCAAAATTTTGAGTTTCAATATCTCAGCTCTGGGAGGGTCTAGAGCCTCAATTTTTGCACCCAGGTCCATGTATCGTGGCCCTCTATCAGAATCCAGAGTTTTGAGAAGATTGGAGAAACTTAATTTTTCACCCCCCGAAAAAAAAAAACATAAGGGGTAACACCTGTCATTTTTTTTTCCTGGTCAAAATTTTGAGTTTCAAAATCTCAGCTCTGGAAGGGTCTAGAGCCTCAATTTTTGCACCCAGGTCCATGTCTCGTGGCCCTCAATCAGAATCCAGAGTTTTGAGATGATTGGAGAAACTTAATTTTTCACCCCCCCGAAAAAAAACATAAGGGGTAACACTGTCATTTTTTTTTTCTGGTCAAAATTTTGAGTTTCAATATCTCAGCTCTGGAAGGGTCTAGAGCCTCAATTTTTGCACCCAGGTCCATGTCTCGTTGCCCTCTATCAGAATCCAGAGTTTTGAGAAGATTGGAGAAACTTAATTTTTCACCCCCCCCCCCCCCCCCAAAAAAAAAAAACATAAGGGGTAACACTGTCATTTTTTTTTCTGGTCAAAATTTTGAGTTTCAATATCTCAGCTCTGGAAGGGTCTAGAGCCTCAATTTTTGCACCCAGGTCCATATATCATGGCCCTCTATCAGAATCCAGAGTTTTGAGAAGATTGGAGAAACTTAATTTTTCACCCCCCGAAAAAAAAAAAAAAACATAAGGGGTAACACTGTCATTTTTTTTTTTTCTGGTCAAAATTTTGAGTTTCAATATCTCAGCTCTGGAAGGGTCTAGAGCCTCAATTTTTGCAA